>CM060951.1:35263503-35721003 GCA_030765055.1 Mantis religiosa
GTAGACAACTCAACTGGAGTTTGATATGCACTACATATGTCTGCTTATGCTTCACCTTAATTCAAAGATATCTAATTGATATTTGCTGTAATGATTATATTCCAGTGTACTGGGCAATTACTTCTTGCTGGTAAGGAAGATGCAAACGTGATGATGATGACGATGACAAAGAGAGAACGACTACGCTGGAAATGATGCTGAGATCATGCATAGATATTAGCAAAACCAGCTCGCATCTTTAAAATGGAGCATTGTACGTGATAAATGAGATTATGCTAGCTATGGCCAGCTCGTTGAATGGTCCTGCAAACGGAATGAGCTGTAAAGGATGCATGGTACACATGCGTAAGAAAGCTTCTGATGATCGTCGTTGAATGGTCCTGCAAACGGAATGAGCTGTAAAGGATGCATGGTACACATGCGTAAGAAAGCTTCTGATGATCGAGTAATTGAAAGTCTTTAAATACACATTGTCATAGTCACCATCATCCAGGCTCAGTTGCCCTCAGCAGCATCCTTTGCACAGGTCCAATCGGTGGCACACTGTCTCACTTTCGTAGAGTTAGCAACTACAGTTTTGTTTCAAACTTGTAAACCCTGAAAGATATTAGAGCTCATGATTATGTACTGAAACGGACGTCACTTTGAGGCGGTTGTAAAATGCTAGCTTTCTTGTATCAGCAATGAAGTGATTTTGAACATGCTGTTTTTTGTTTTCTAAATTAACGTCCTCCAACGAAAATTATATATAGGACCAATTCTCTGCTGATGAACAGCGTAAGGTCATTCAGCTTCCTGATGAGTCAACGCTGTCTTTCAAAGAGGTTCTTTTCACTCAGATATGATTTCTGAAACTTATAAGGGTTGTAGTTTCTTTAGTGAGAGGTCACCAGTCATAACTTCTCACCACTCAATTACTTTTAGCCTAGGAAAGCTCAACAAAGTTGTAGTGACACTTGTAAGGTGACAGATGTGTGAATATGCACCAATGGGTTTAAAAAACACATTAATGTTGTATGCCTTCTTCCCAGCTTTCATTTTACTACAGTTTACACAGTTCTGATTTGCACACAGATAGACTGCACTCAGAAATTTTATATAAAGTTTTAAATATCAACAGATAGTTAAGCAGCCAATCTTAAGAAAACTACAACCACATTAATGTTACAGAAAATAAATTAAGCGCATTAACAAGAAAATTTACTTAATAAAAATGAAAAAGAAGTAAATGTAAAATCAAAGATGAAGTGAACATTGACAAGTTACGAAACAGTAAAATTCAAAGCAATCAGAAGAAAACAGAGAACAATATAAGATGCTCAAAGTATAAACTTGAAAGAAGCTAATATAAGATGCATTTACACAGCAATTTAGTCATGCCTTTCAGCATATGGGACTTCAGCTGATGAAAAGGAAGTCTCCCCATCCCTACAAGTTTGAAAACATTAATAGTATTTTAAGAGAAAATTGCTTTAATTAGCTTCCTAACTAAATTTAACAATGCTCAGAGAAGTATGCAAAAGCAAAGCTGATCTTCACTTTTGCACTAACTTATTAAAATAATATTAAATAATGTATTTTGAAATCTAAAATAGTTTCACTTACATTGCTTCACAGAGTTCACATTGTGGTTTAATATCAAATGTATCTTTACACATTGTTTTCATTTTGCATTTCAGCACAGAAATGGAGTACAAAAATGGGACTAAACTTATTTAAACTGAACAGTTTCAAAACTCAATATATGATGAATGAGTGGGGTGTTCAATTAAATACTGCAAGTTACATTCTGTTGAGTATTGGTGGTGCATGAAATGTAATACCATTTTTAACATAACACATATTTATTTGCATTCAAATATTACAGTGGTAGAAATTTATTCACATGGTTTGGAAGAGCATACATAGTGAATTACATGTTCAATATGACTGTTGTGTTGCCTTTTGCAAACAAATCCTTTCATTTGTCATGCATTCAGAGAGTCCTCACCACAACTCCACACTGATCTGCATTATATTTTCTAATCTCCTTGAAATTTTCCACTAAGAATTCTTAGGAAAAATCACATAAATGAATGCCCGGTCTAAGAGGTGGTCACATATTCCTTTCAGAAAAACAATACAATATGACATGGAGATCAAATGTTTCTTACATTGTGCTTCAGCCCCATCCTGCAAGAATCACTGAATGTGCACAAGGACATTGCAGCAAGAGTTAAGAGATAAAACTGCTCTTCAGCATGATTTTGTAATGATTTTTGTTCACATGAAGAAAAATGGACTGATGATTCTGTGGTTGAAAATTATTCCCACACATTACATATTTGTATAGTGAAAGGTGAATGTAGAATTCAGAATTAACTTTGAATTAACTGAAGAGCATTTTCCAAACTAAGCGGATGCCCGTTTTTTTATTGTCAATACTTTGAGTCAAGACCATACGAACTACCTCAATGTTTTCAAAAGTATGGACCAGGGTTATAGTAGTTTTTTCACCAACAAGAATCAAGCTCAATTTGTTTGGAAAGTCGATGAACTGTCTGTTTACAAAAGGTCCACCTTGCATCAAAAAGCATGAAAATGTCTCTGTTCTCCACAACACTTTGTTTCCACTGCTGTGCAATCAACCGTCATATCTGTACTACACAAACTGATGTTTATGTGGCCCTGTGGTATCTACTGACTAAAAATCCATCTCTGGAATTTTCTACAAATCTCAGCATTCCCTTTGATTCCACCATATTATTGTTTAATACACAATTAAAATGGTATGACATTCAGTGGACCAGGCATATATAAGGTTGCAAAAATTTGTTGTTTAATTTTCTCTGTCCCTTCAAATATTAGCAATGAATTTGATGAAGCTGTTCCAAAATTCTGGGTTACAGTATCTCCCAAAATTTTGTAAATACATCAAATTTCACCAAATCCATCCAAATTGCAAACAATTTAACTATGCAATAAATTTATTTCAAAGTTTAAACATTTAAGATAGAATGCTCTATGATGAATTGGATTTTTATTTGCGATCAACATGAACTGCAGAAACTAAACACAACATATTTAATGAGTCATGTAAATTGCCAACTTCTCTTACTTATGAACTGTTAGGATTAATTTTGAGAGCTGTTGTTCCCATTATCTGCTAAGATGGTCCATCTAGCAATTAATAAGCAAGTAAATTGAAAGTTTCCATGACACATTAATATAATTCATTTGCAATGTTTGTAATTGTATATTAAAAGCAATTGTTCAGAAATAAACCCTAAATAATTTAAAGAACTTTGTGAACCCCTGGAATTGAAGCTGGACAAGGCAACCATTTGGCAAAGGTGCCAGCATGCTATGTGATATTAATTAATTAAAATAAGCCTTTCTAATGAAAATATACATCCCATGTTATTTAAATGTTAGTATTTAAGAATTTAAAATATTAAATTAAATGTGAAAATAAAAACTGGTTTTATTGTCTGTCTTCCCACTTTGTCCCTACTTTTCTTTCATGGTTTAGAGTAGTTACTTGTTGAAGTACATATGCTCAGTGCAGCACATTAAATGCATACAAATAAGTTTCTGGTGAGGTTACACATTCTGCTGCATCTAACAAATGTACATATAAATAAAAACATTGCATATCTGCATTATAATGATGTAAAGCCTTTTTTTGAGGGTTTAACATTCATTGTAGTTACTGCAGTTTATTGAAATTCATTAATTTTAGGAATGGACTTCCATTTCAATCACTTTTGTGTGTGCATATGTATTTTTCGTCCTGCGCTGTGGTGTAGCGGGCTAAGGCAGCATGCCTTGGTCCTTGGCCACGGAAAGCGGCCCAGGTTCGATCCCACCCATGTGATGGGAATTTTCGGTCCTGGGTGTAGGACCGATGCCCACTCAGCATCATGAGGAAAGTGAGGAGCTTACGCTAGGTAAGCGACCCTGGTCATGAAAACCAACATTCCGGCTGGGGGATGCCGAGATGCTGACCACATCTCCTCCCCGTATCAGTTGGATGATTGCCCACCTCTGCCATGCATATGTGGGCGTGAAGTCGGCAGTCAGGTTGGTAGGCCAAGGCTCTGCATAGGGCTGTCGCGCCACGGGTTAAGCTTATATGTACTTTTCTATAATATTTTTACATTTTTACAATTTGTTATCCCCCATATATTTTAACTCTGTGATCATCTATGTATGGTAGATGTGCTGTAGACATATTTACCTATTGCGAGATTAAAGTTTAAATGTTATAGAGGATTAGTGTTTTATAATGCTAAAAAGTATGCTCTTTAGCAAACAAATATTCTGAATAATTTTTATGTGACAAACTCTTGGAAACAAGTGAGATAACAATTAATAGAGCAAACTAGGGAGCGGATTTATAGGCACTAAAAATTTACAAGTACACAATTTTAGTAAAATGGCTCTTAAAATGCACTATAAATGACTACAACAAAATGACAATCATCGCAACATATGCTGCAACAAATTTGCTAAACAAATACTATTTTGCGGTTCCCGGGGCGAAATGGTTCTACATTTATTCCAAATTTCATAAATGGCTCCACAGCAAGTTAAAATAACAGATATTGTCGTATAATTAAAATACATATAAATCCATTTCACTAAGAACCATAATGTGCAGAAAGACGTGAAGTAATTAGCTATGTCAGAAGGGGAGGAGCTTAAGGGTGAAAATTGAAATATCTGAAGCTTTTGTTAGATTTCTTTCAAATTTATACCATTTATTTTTGTGATTGATCAAGAATGGAATAATACCAATTTCAGCTTTCTAGTTACAATAGTTTCTGAGGAATTAACAGTTTATGTATAAATTACAGACGATTTTCAAAATGTCCCACATATTGTAATTTTAAAAATTAATGTTTGTATTATAAGTTTCTGCACCCATTTTAACCTATTAATGACCTGGACCTATGTGAAATATTTGTCTTCGTCATATCAAGGAAGGGAAAAAATAATCATACGTATTTAACAATTTTTATTTTCCTACACGTTTTCAGTAAGAAGTAAGCATTATAATCCTTTTCAATACAAATAACAACAGCACAATAACTTTAAATGGAAACACTTAATATGCAGTTGCCCTTACAGGCAGGTTTTACAATTTCATACAGATTAATAGAAAACTGCATACGTGGAACATTTTGAAGTCAGGAAAATGCAGAAAATATGGAATCTGAGAAATCTGAGATTAAAATTAGGTAATAGCAGCTACAATACAGATATAGGGTTATTTAAATAGTCATGTGACGTTTTCTGTAGTGCCGCTAGAAAGAAAAAAGCTTTATACTATTGAAGTATATCTATATTAATTTTAAGACAAAAAAAAAACTAAATTTGGGATTGTTGTAAGTTTTGGGCCAATCTGCAAAGATGTGTCTCCTTAAAAGAAACGATTGTTGCAATGATAAGAAATTCAAAAGTTCATCACAGCAATCTTAATATCACTTAAAATGATGTCACGATGTATCAGAAAGATACAAAGCACAGAACAAAAATTAATTAACAGCTAATGCTACAGAATTCTAGTTTTTGTAATAAAAACCCTATATGCCCCATTGTTGACAAGAACAAATAATAAAGCACAGCTTTTTAGTAAGTGTTTCCCGTTCATTCAAACAAAATTACAACAATTACAGCATCATGAAAAGAATTCTCGTACCTACTTTTATAAAGGCATTTCTGTAAAATTGTACACAAACCATTAAGATTTGTTGGCCTGCAGTTTCATTTTCATGTTGGAATCAACATCAGAAGACTCCAAGCAATCGATTTCATGATTCCTTGAGATACATGTAGAAAAACGTAAGCATGAGAGAACTACAAATTTTTCATACATATAATCTTAGTCTGTGTAACCTAGCTAATTAAGCGCTGCCCTTACAAGTTTAAGTTGTAACCTAAACAGAGACCCAGAGTGGTGATTTTAAGATTGGGTAAAACAGCAGCTTCGTGTCAGTAGATTTACACACATGTAAAAGAAATCTTATGGGAGTAAATTCCTGCTTACCAGTAGTACTGATTATGATCTGATATGATTGTTAACAATTGACACCATCAATAATTTAATTAATAATCCCTCCCCCTCAGTATTACTATTAGCTCAAGAAATAAGCCTTTACAGCTGCACATAAATATCATACTACTGCATTGAAACTGCCAAAAGATAGTACTTGTAACAAAATTGTGAAATCCAGTACACTTGAGTTTGCAAAGCTATACCTATAAGTTTCAAATAAATAATATTCTAATAAAGATGAAATGCATTAGACCGGCTTGTTTAATGATTCAGATATGTTTTAAGTTAAATCTCAATGTAAAGTTGTATCCTGTGATGAAGAAAGTTTTTACATTAGGCAAATTTGTGCTTTACTTTGGAAAACTGAAAACATTCTGTTTCTCTTCTTTCTGCTCTCCTCAACTTACTCATTTGTTAGATAGAGTCTACATGAAAAATTCAATGCCGGATCCATGGTTCAAATCCTGGCCATGGTACTGAATTTTTCATGTTGACTCTATCTATCAAAAACCTTAGCCTATATACGGCTGGTGTGAGGAAGTCATTGGTTTCCATCAATTTACTAATTTGTTATACAAATAAAAACATTTAGTAATTATTTTCCACTTATCTTAAGAAGTTGATGACAATACTTCTATCTTCCCTAATCGAAATTAATTTCATGGACATTTGCCCACATCTTCAGTCAACACACTTCGTTGTCAAGGATAATATATATAATAAATATTTTTATTTGTATAATATTTATTATTCCACTGTAACTAGCTTCATTTCCTGTGCAATTACTAATTTGTGTTCGGCATAATGTTGCTACAAGGGCTGATTCTTACAAGGTAATAGAAACTAAGATACTATAATATTAATACAAACATGAATGATTAAACTCACCTGTTTCACATTAGGCTGACAAAAAATTACTTTCCCATCTATGCTGAACGATGGATCACAATTTATCCACTGTTTAAAAAGTACACTTCTGTTGCTTCTCTCTTTTGGCATATTTGCATAGGAAACTGATCTATGTGTGCACTTAAAACACTGCTTACAGAATGGCCTTTCCATTCCCCACATCTAGAGTGGTCACTTACCAATCCATTGAAATATCATTTAGCCAGTCTTTGCTACTCGTCCTTGAGCGAATTCTAAGACTTATCCATGTCATTAGCGCATTGTAACATGTCTGTAAGGCAGACACCTATCTGGCTAAGCGCCTTTTTGTATATCTAATATGCAGCAGTAAGAAATTTCTCTTCCCCGAAAACTTCACATTGAAACCAACAAATGTAAAAGCTGTTACACGTGTTTAGAGGAATTTAGTAACAGTGACGTCAAAATTAATCTCAGAAACTATTTGTAGTTGAGATGTGTAATAAATATGACTCATCTAAAAATTAATAATATTTGTAGTTGGTTTATTAATACTCGTCACTTACTTGTTTATATTTATGAGAGACTAGTTTCAAAGACATTCGCCTCCATTTTCAATCTCTTTCCAACTGCTATGCTGCATGCCAACCTATGCTACATAGGTCAAACTAAAAGAAATCTAAAAACCAGAGTCAAAGAGCACTTAAGAAACATCAGAATGAAACAAGAAGATAAGTCAGCAGTAGCATTTCACTTTTGGGAGTGATAAACCAAAATAAATTGACAACATGGGAGAACATATTCATATGGAAAAATAGGGATCGCGTAATGAACTTTGAAATCCCGCCAGTAGATAATTTGACAAAGAAGTTCATAGTTCCACCAGAGAGAGAGAGAGAGCAGACAACAACAGATGCCCGGTGGAAAGAGATTGAAAATGGAGGTGAATGTCTTTGAAACTAGTCTATCATAAATATAAACAAGTAAGTGACGAGTATTAATAAACCAACTACAAATAGTTTCTGAGAGTAAAAGCTGTTGTCACAAATTACAAGCAGAAAAATTGGCTAAAAAGGCAGTTTTAGGCACTAATGAGCAGAATAGGCACAAACGTATTAAATAGGTATTTATAGACACTATAAAACTAAGAAATTAGGCTAATAATTGTAGGAAACGTGCTTATAACTTAAAAGAAAATGTTTCTGAAAAAAGGAATAAAATAGGCAAATAGGGCAAAATCTGCCCCCTAATCATAACTTAAATCATAATCTTTTTGCTTACTATTCTTGCCACTTTTCCTTATTTTTCCCATAAATTCCGCTAATAAATTTATATCTTTTTCTTTCCTTATTTCCATTATATTTATGTTTATTATTGCTATATTTTTATTCTCCAAGTTTTTACTTATATACTGCTCCTTCCACAATCTCTTTTTCACATTTTAATATATAATCTAATTCTTTATCTTCTCTCCCATAGAAAGAATATTTATCTAGATTCATTCCTTTCCTATCTCCCCTTATTTTATGTACACTCAATCTAGTCCATGCCCAACTTTCTCTCCCTAGCCTATTTCATACATCTGCATATTTATCTCTACCCTAATTTAGCCTCATTTGGTTATATTAGGTAGTAGTAGTAATAATTTTCCTTTTACATCAACATATTGTCACGCGAGCATCGGAACACCCTATAGAGTGGGCGACAGGAGACGGGTCGGCGTTCGCCCCGCCCCCTCGTTTGTCTTATAGCGTTAAGAAGGGATGGTTAGGAGAGGGATGTCGGGCCCCTGAGCCGTCTCTTTACCCTTCTCCTAGGTTCTGGAAACTCGGGAAATTCAATCTAATCGAGAACCTTCTAGATCGGCAAGCGGACCCTATATAAGCAACACGTCGTGCAAGGGGGAGTCAGTCAGTTCTTGGTGTAAGGACGCAGTGCTAGTGAGAAGACCGTACGTAATTACGAGTGCAATTGTAACGGACGAACTGGTGAATCGTAATTGTGTGCATTACGTAATTTTATGTAATTGGCAAGTGTTTAACTGTAAGTCGGTGGAAATAAAGAACATTTTTGAGTGGTGAAATTGGACTTTTCATTTCACGAACCCACAAAGTCACACTGGTGTCAGGAAGCGGGAAAACAACATCACCGAACATTACAACCATGGACGCGGCATTGGAAAAGATTTTGGAGAAGATGATGGAAATGAAGGCCGAACTAATCTCGGAAATGAAGGCGGCCAACGACAACATCACCGCAGAGTTGAAACAAATGAAGACGGCCAACGACAACATCGCCGGGAAGATGGAAGAAATGAAGGCCGAATTAACAACGGAAATAGAAGCGGCAAATAACAACCTGGCCGCAAAGCTGGAAGAAATGAAGACGGCTAACGATAACCTCACGGAGAAGACGGAAGAAATGAAGGAGGCGAACGAGGTCCTCGCCGCCAAGTTTGAGGAACGGTTGGCCGGCGTGAGGGATGACGTCACGAATCTGGGCAAGCGGATGGGTCAAGTAGACGACAGCCTTAATGATTTAGAGCAAAAGGCCGACAACATCGCAAAACCCCTCACCCACCTGACGGAGGAAAACCGGCCTTATGTGTGGACGGAGGACGCCGAAGACGCTTTCCAGCACCCGAAGGAGACCCTGTGCAGTGCTCCGATTTTGGGTCTCCCACAACCGGGTGGCGCCTTCATTGTGGACACCGACGCTGGCGACCATTGCATTGGAGGTGTCCTATCGCAGATCCAGGACGGCCATGAGCGGGTGATAGCCTACTACAGCAAGACGCTATCCAAGGCAGAGAAGAACTACTGCGTCACCCGACGAGAATTATTGGCGGTAGTAAAGACCTTGGAGCACTTCCATAAGCACCTGTACGGTCAGCCATTCCACCTGAGGACTGACCATTCCGCCCTAACCTGGCTATTGAGCTTTAAGAACCTGGAAGGCCAGACGGCACGTTGGGTCCAGAGGCTGCAGGAGTACGACTTCACCTCGGAACATCGTAGAGGGAAGAGCCACGGTAACGCAGACGCCATGTCCCGAAGACCCTGTTCAGTAGAGTGCGGTCAGTGCACAAGAGTGGAAGAGAAGGAGCGTGCCGCAGCAGTCCGAGTAGTTGTGGCAGTGCCTGCTGAAGGCTGGGATAGCGCAGGGCTGAGGAGGGAGCAGCTGGCGGACGCAGACTTGGGGCCACTCTTGAGGGAAGTGGAGGCAGGGATGAGACCAACCTGGGAGGACATCGCACCGAGGAGCGCCACCTACAAGTCGTACTGGGCCCAATGGGACTCGTTGAAGACCAGAGAGGGCGTGCTGTTCCGGGTATGGGAGTCATCCGATGGGAAGGCGCAGAGAGAACAATTGGTACTTCCCCGGAGTAAGGTCCCAGAAGTCTTGGAGGAAGTGCACGCCGGTACTTCAGGAGGACACCTGGGAGCGAACCGAACGATTCACAAACTTCGGCAGCGCTACTTCTGGCTGAGACTCCGAGCAGATGCTGGTGGTACACCTGGACCGCCTGGCACGCTACGATGGTGCTGTTCGGGACGACCAGCTTTGAGGAGGGAGCAGTGTCACGCGAGCATCGGAACACCCTATAGAGTGGGCGACAGGAGACGGGTCGGCGTTCGCCCCGCCCCCTCGTTTGTCTTATAGCGTTAAGGGATGGTTAGGAGAGGGATGTCGGGCCCCTGAGCCGTCTCTTTACCCTTCTCCTAGGTTCTGGAAACTCGGGAAATTCAATCTAATCGAGAACCTTCTAGATCGGCAAGCGGACCCTATATAAGCAACACGTCGTGCAAGGGGGAGTCATTCAGTTCTTGGTGTAAGGACGCAGTGCTAGTGAGAAGACCGTACGTAATTACGAGTGCAATTGTAACGGACGAACTGGTGAATCGTAATTGTGTGCATTACGTAATTTTATGTAATTGGCAAGTGTTTAACTGTAAGTCGGTGGAAATAAAGAACATTTTTGAGTGGTGAAATTGGACTTTTCATTTCACGAACCCACAAAGTCACAATATGGAAATACAAAATCAAGATTACAATTATAAAATCCATACTGAAATATGCCATATATTCCTAAATCCTGAAAATCCTATCATGTTATCATGTTGCCCACCATGGAATAGTAATTCAGTCCCCATACACCTAACCCTAGGTTTTTGTGTATTGGAGGCCCTCTGCTCCTTTTTACACTTTCTGCCATTTCACCTATCCCCCTCTACATTTTTCTCTTAATTGTTCTTAGCCATCTCTCTTTAACTTTCCCTAAATAATTCCCTATATTTCTCCTGTTCTTTTCTCCTTTTACTGACAACATTTTTCTAATTACTACTTCGCCTGCTCTCTCCATATCTTTGTTTGACTACAATTTAATATACAATGGAAATCTGCATTCTCTTCTCCACACAATGGACATTTATCTAGCTCCCTCTCTTGACCTATCATTTGGTTATATAATAATAAACGTTTCTGGTCTTTAAGACTTTGAAATATTTCTTGCATTTCTATATCATCCGCACTATTTCTTACTTCTTTCCAAAAACCTCTGATTTGCCTGTCTCTATCTTCCCATGTCACTCATTCCTATTTCCTGCAGAATTCTCTTCAAATCCTGTGTCCAGCTCCCTTCTGCTCCAGTTTTTTCTTACATTATTAGAAATTGTTTTCGAATATTACATTCCTCCAATATTAAGTTTTTTTACATTTTGGGTGAATTTTTACTTTCTCCTAGTAACTAAGGAAAGTACTATACTTCATCCAAAAGCTTCTTATCAATATTTCATCAGAAACATATGTTTTGAGACTCTCTGAATCCAATACAAATATTTCTAGAAAAATCACTGTGTGTATGTGTGTGGGGTTCGTTTTTCTTTTTCTGGCATGCTCCATTCCTTAAGAATATTACTGCTGATGATGGCCAATAGAAAAGGATAGAGAATTAGTGGAATGGTGATGGGGAAAACCAGAGAATCTGGAGAAAACCTACTCTTGCACTGAGTTGTCCACCTAAAAGCCCACATGCTGTTGCCTGGGATTGAACCCAGGCTACCTTAGTGAGTCAAGCGGCCTAATGCTTGGCTACAGCACAGCCTCTGTGTGTGCATGCATGCGTGTGTGTATGCATGCAAGAACAGAACTACAAAAGTTTTCAAGAAAATCTCCCAACACAAAATTATCCTTTTCTCACAAAAATTTTCCAAATTCCTGATTTTCTAATAAATCTCTTAAGAGTTTTTCATTAAAATACCATATGTTTAAGATATATGTATGTCAAACAAAATGTATTTCCTGAATGTTCTGGGAATGGGCTGTGAAGTTCTTTTCATTCGAAGGGAATTTTGTATAACAGTAAACCTTAAGAGAGAGGCAAAAACAAACTAAAAACATTATAAAAATGCATATCTTTTTAAAAGATGCCATTTGTTTCCAATAACTATGTTTGTAGCATTTTGGCATTTCTGCGATATTTATGTTATTGATTTTAACTGTTCAACACATAAGTTTTTTTAAAGTGCTGCCTCTGATCAGTTGTTTCTCTTGATATCAGGGAAAGAGCATAATTTTAAGGTCAGCATATAGTGAGCTGCTTTTAAATATTTTGAGTTAAACAAAAATACATAGAAAGGAATCGTGATTCTCTTTCATAAGAATAGTAGATGCTATAGAGTCAACATGAAAAACTTAATGCAACGACAGGGACTGAACCACGGATCTCCTGGCCTCCGTCCAGTCACTCTAACCCATTGAGCTACCATGGCCAACTTGCCGCCATGACATTAAATTCTTAGTTAGAGTGACTGGACGGAGGCCAGGAGATCTGTGGTTCAAGTCCCGGCCATGGCATTGAATTTTTCATGTTGACTATCTATCAAAAACCTTAGCCTATATACGGCTAGTGTGAAAAAATGATCAATTTCCATCAATTAACTAAAACAATAAGAGTTAAATGATGAAGCCTGGGACTCAAGTACTTACGATAGTAAGTAGCCACAAATGGTGTATCTCGATTGCGAGAACCCCAAGTGGTTTACCAGGGAAATATATGAGTCAAATGGAGAATTTAGAGTTAAATGATGAAGCCTGGGACTCAAGTACTTACGATAGTAAGTCGCCACAAATGGTGCATCACGGATGCGAGAGCCCCTAGTGGTTTACCGGGAAAATATATGAGTCAAATGGAGAATTTAATGTATGGCGGCAAGTTGGCCATGGTAGCTCAATGGGTTAGAGTGACTGGACGGAGGCCAGGAGATCCGTGGTTCAAGTCCCGACCGTGGCACTGAATTTTCCATGTTGACTTTATCTATCAAAAACCTTAGCCTATATACGGCTAGTGTGAAGAAATGATTAATTTCCTTCAATTAACTAAAATAGTAGATACTATTTAAAATAGAATGTTAGTAGTTAGAGAAAGCCATAAGAAAATCACATGAGATTTGTTTTAGTTAGAATCATTCATACTATGTATATGTAAACATCGAAACTCTCACTTTTCCACATATCCCACGCAAATATATCGCTTTTCCTTAGATTCAGCTGTTAAATATATGGTCATTATTAAATAATGTATTCAATTACAACTCTTCTCTCCTCTGCACTGTCCTTTCCTCCTAGTTGGCTTTAAACAAAGTTTATAAACCGTGTACCAACTGCAAGAATACATGAGGTCATGAATATATTTTAAGTTTCTGGTTCAGTATTGGAGAAGAAACATTCTAAAAGATCAGTTTTGATGGAAACAAACTGGATGTAATCGATGCCACTTTAGAGCGATCATCTTGAAAATTGCGAACTCAATTAGCTGAATGAACACGTGTATCTCAGTCTTCTGTGAGAAATGCTAAACATCCGTTAAAACTAAAGCCTTATCGCTATACTCAAGGGCAAGCACTGAAACAAAATGATCCCAGTAAACAAATGAATTATTCTAATTAGTTTCTCCAATCTGTAGCAAGGTATCACTGATATACAGCTATTGTTTTTCTCTGATGAATCTTGGTTTCCCTTAGACCAGTGGTGTTATTGAGGTGAAACAGGGTGGTTCCCTTTTCCCCCTCCTAGTTAACCTTTGCAGGTGACATAATAGAAACTGGGGTGAGGAAGAGCATGTGGAAGATTCAGTGGTGAGTTGTTAAACTATTTATTCAAATTTTTATGTGCATAATGTGTATTCAATACCATTGTGAATTATACTTTTATAGCTACATGTTAATAATTATTAGTTCATAATTTAAGTTGAGTTCTTATTCTTCTTAGCTATTAATTTGCTGATGGGCTCTGTAACGGGACATGTTGACTCTCCATCACTTACTTGCATTTGTTTTAAAACACAAAGGGGTGTATACGTACCACAATAGCCAATGCCAGTCAGCTGTTCCCCTGCACCCCCAAGTTACAAAGCAAAATACTAAAGGGGAAAAGGAAGGGAGTCACCCTCAGCTACACTCAATGGCACCTCTGCCTTAGACAAACAAGAGAACACTCACAACAGTAGATACAGGACAGACCTGAAAACTGGAGAAAGGGTCAGTAAGTATTAGAAGAAGAATTGCATTCATTTCCTTTAATGAAACATTTAATGCAGAGTAATATTGGATGATAAGACAGAAGAAAAATCCTATGGATGGTACCAACAAGATTCTGCAATAGCACATACAGTCACCTAATCATTAAATGCATTAAGAGAAGTGTTTCATGACAGAATTTTAAGTGTTGATCTGTGACTCCCTCATTCCTCTGACCTAATTAGTTGCATTTTTTATTTATGTGGGTTCTTTGAAAAACAATATGTATTTTCCTAACCCTCGTATACTACAGAACTTAGTGGTAACTGCATGGAAGAAATGACAAGAATTCCTGCTCCTGAGCTCAAGCAAGTGAGCGAGACTATTTTACGCCTCGAGATTTAACTGTGTAAAAAATACGACTCATCTAAAATTTAATAATATTTTACGCCTGTTTGAGAACAGGTCAATATTTCCAGCATCTGCTATAAAGTAAGAATTTTACTCTGTCCCTGACTGCATAATGTTACCAGCCACTCTGGCTCAGTTGCGCAGTAGAGAGAGCCTGGACACATTGCCATATATAAGTAACTCATTTGCTCTTTCTAATATTGTAGCATTTTTATGTCACTCTTAAGCTACGAATTTAGTGTTTGTATTACTTATTTACAGTAAAGAAATGCTTTCAAAAGGTGTAGTTTTAGTATATGCAGTAGAAAATTCAGAAAAACATGAAAATTTGTCTTGCTTTTATGTTGATCAATATCATACAAAAATTATCACTGCACTTCTTTAGCTCCTATAAAAACAATTGGCACTGGAATAAACGGCACTTATATAATTACTGCTTTAGTTGTACTTTTAACCATAGATGAGGTCCAATTCTGAAAGATTATTCTGTACACATTTTTTAAATATGTATATGTATCAAAGAATATAAAAACCATCTAGCATATTTTAGCTAGAATCATATTTTGGTAGGCCTTTCCTGCAACTAGTAATCTAGTTTTGAGAAAATTTGCAGGTGTTTTCAGACATCTCAAAACAAACGTTTGTCTTAAAATTTAATATTCCAACTAAATTGAGCTATTTTGGACAAAAAATAATTATTAAAAGGTTTGATAAACCAAAACAAACTTGACAATGTGTGAGAACATCTTAATATGGACAAATAAGAACTGAGTAATGAACTTTAGGAAGTTCATAGCTCCACCACTAGACACAAGGCAGACAATGATAACAGATGATAGTTGGACCTTTGAAGATGAGAATAGAAGCAACAGCTTCCAAAATTAGTCCCTTAAAAAATAAAAATGTAAGTGACAAAGTATTAAAAACCAACTATATATACTTTTTTCCATTAATTTGAATATCACTGTTACTTAACTCCCGCAAACACACATAATATGAGTATAGTGACTTTGGTGGGTTCGTGAAATAAAAAAGAGTTCAATTACACCACTCAAAATGTTCTATATTTCCATCTAATTCTAATGTCACAATTACAATTTCGTAATGTACACAATTAAAATTAAGCCAGTTCGTCTTTCCACGTGCACTGGGTGCTCCTTACGCACCGCACGCCACAACTCGCTCAACTCAACTAACTGTTGCCTTGCTTATAACGATCGGCGGCCCGAAGTTTCTCGAGTCTCCTTTTATGGAGGGGGAAAACATTCTCGAAGCTTCGTGTTACTTCAAGTGGCAGGAGGAAGGGCCACCCCTGCATCTCCCCTCCCTCCGCCGGCCCTCATTTATTGATCGGCATCGTAGGCTGGCCGTTTGGGTAACACTGCTCCCTCCTCAAGGCTGGTTGTCCCAAACAGCGCCATCATAGCGGGCCAGGCGATCCAGGTGTACCACCAACATCTTTCCTCGGGGCACCTTCTGGATGCGGTAGACCACGTCGTTAATCCTCTTCACCACACGGTACGGTCCTTGCCATGGCTGCTGAAGCTTTGGGCAGCGTCCCTTGGTCCGGGTAGGGCGGTACAACCAGACCAGGTCACCTTGCTGGAACCCTTGGCTGTTGGCTTGCCTGTCGTATCGGGTTTTCATTCGGTCGCTCGCCTTCTGGATGTTCTGGCAAGCCATCTCATGCATGTCGTGGATGTGGTCCACCAGGTTCTCCACATACTCAGTCGCTGGCTGTTTCGCCCCTGGAGGGCTACCAAAAGCTGGGTCACAGGGGAGGCGTAACTCTCGGCCGAATATTAAGCTGGCTGGCGTCATCCCCGTGGTGTCGTGTGTTGACGAGCAGTAGGCCAGCAAGAACAGTGGCACCTTGACGTCCCAGTCTCGCTGATGGCTGGCCACAACCTTCCTCAAGTGTTCCTCTAAGATCTTGATGTACCTCTCGACCATGCCATCCGACTGGGGATGTAGAGGTGTTGTGAGGGTCTTGTTAACCCCAAGTCTCTCTAGTGCCTCCTTCATCAGGTTGGACTCAAAATTGGTGCCTTGGTCACTGTGCAGCTCCAATGGTACCCCAAATCGGCAAAACACTTGCTCCACGAGGCAGTCTGTGATTGTCCTTGCCTCTTGGTTCGGAATGGCATACACCTCCGGCCACTTAGTGAAGTAGTCCACGACCACCATCAGGTACTTGTTGCCTCGGTCGGATATTGGGAACGGTCCAGCAATGTCAACGGCGATCCGTTCGAATGGCGCTCCGACGTTGTACTGTTGCATGCGACCCCGGCTCCTAGTCTGGAGGCCGCGACTCGCCGCGCACACGTGACACTGACGGCACCATCTCTCAGCGTCTGCTCGGAGCCTCAGCCAGTAGTAGCGCTGCCGTAGTTTGTCAATCGTCCGGTTCGCTCCCAGGTGTCCTCCTGAAGTACTGGCGTGCACTTCTTCCAAGACTTCCGGGACCTTACTCCGGGGAAGTACCAACTGTTCTCTCTGCGTCTTCCCATCGGGTGATTTCCATCCCCGGAACAGCACACCCTCTCTGGTCTTCAACGAGTCCCATTGGGCCCAGTAAGACTTGTAGGTGGCGCTCCTCGGTGCGATGACCGCCCAGGTTGGTCTCGTCCCTGCCTCCACTTCCCTCAAGAGTGGCCCCAAGTCTGCGTCCGCCAGCTGCTCCCTCCTAGGCCTGCGCTATCCCAGCCATCCGCAGGCACTGCCGTGACTACTCTTAACTGCTGCAACACGCTCCTTCTCCTCCACTCTTGTGCATTGGCCGCACTCTTCTGGACAGGGTCTTCGGGACATAGCGTCCGCGTTACTGTGGCTCTTCCCTCTACAATGTTCCGAGGTGAAGTCGTACTCCTGCAGCCTATGGGCCCAACCTGCTGTCTGGCCTTCTGGTCGCAGTCATCATCACCTCGCTCCTCGCGAGGACAACCACGTCTTCGTTCAAGATGACCCTACCGATTCCAAGGCGCTCTTCAGGTTGACGGAGTATAACCTCTTCTCCGTTGAGCCACAGGACCTTCCTGCCGGCGTCGACCGTCGCCTCGTGGCTCCTGAGGGCATCCAGTCCCAGAATCACCTCCTCAGCCACCTTCGCGACGAACACCCACAGACACACGGCACTCCGTCCCAAGGTCAGCTCCAGCAGGGCCTCCTTCTCTACAGGCAAGGTGTCACCCGATGCCAACACAAGCTGGTATGGTCGGCTCGGCTTCCTCGTCGGCAAACCCTTCGCCACGCCAGGTCTGATTATGGTCACGGCCGCCCTGGTGTCTACCAGCACGCGGCACGGCTTTCCTCCTACCCAGCCGTCCGCGATGAGGCTGTCATCCATCCGCCGGCTGACGGCGCGGAGTGTCACTCGAGGGGATGGTGGTAATGGCGCCGACGTGCCTCTCTCCACGCCGGGCCTTACTCGTTCTTCCGGCCGCTCTTCCTGGTGTGGGCAGTCTCTCTGCAGGTGCCCGGGCTGTCCACACCCCCAACACAGGCCACTAGGTGTTCGCCGGCGTCCCTCGGCTGGTCTTCTGTCTCCGGCGTAGCGCACATTCCTCGTTCTCGACGTCCGGGTAGCCGTCACCTTGGCCGCCTCCATCCTTAGTGCTGCCGTTAGCACCTCGTTGATTGTTTTATAATCGCCGAGCATTAGGCGCTGACGAATCTCCGTGTCCCGTACCCCGTCAACGAATGTGTAGGCAGCTTCCCGGGATACGAACTCTGGTGGGAGGTCGACTAGGGCCTTGCTAGCCAGTTGTTCAACTGCCAGGGCGAACTCCTGCAGCGTCTCCCCTGGCTGCTACGACCTTGCCTTTAGCTGGCTGCGGTACGCTGCGGCTAAGCGGTGGTTTCCAAAACGATTCTCCAGGACCTCCCAGATGTCCTTGGGCGCCACCGTTGTCTGTACCGCGTTTAGGGCTTCCGCGGCCCGTCCCTGGAGGCTGGCTATTAACTGTGTGGCCTCCTCCTCTGGTGACCATTTGTTGTGCTTGGCCACTGCGTCGAATTGGCGGCGGAAGACCTCAAACGTTGACACGCCGTCATATTTAGGAGGTTTGACGCGCGCCGATGTGTCGCGTCCCGGTGCGTCGACCTTCAAATCCTTTAATCTCCTGCCGACGACGTCCTCCACCATGGCATTCAGGGACTTTGCGTTGCTGTCAGCCTTTCCCTCCAGCTCGTTAACGCGGCTTGCCAAATCTTCGACGCGCTCGTCCACTTGACCCATCCGCTTGCCGAGCTCTGTGACGTCATCTCTCACGCCGGTCAGCTGCTCTTCGAACTTCACGGCAAGGGCCTCGTTTGTCGCTTTCATCTCCGTGGTCAATTCGGTCATCTTCGCGGTCAGGCTGCTGTTTGTGGCTTCCATCTTCGCGGTCAGGCTGCTGTTTGTGGCTTCCGTCTTTGCTGTTAGTTCCGCCTTTATTTCTTCCATCTTCTCGGCGATGTTGTCATTAGCCGTCTTCATTTGTTTCAGTTCCGCGGCAAGGCTGTTATTTGCCGCTTCCGTCTTCACTGTTAATTCGCTCATCTTTTTCAAAAGCTTTTCCAATGCCAATTCCATGGCCGTTATCCCACTCCTGACGCTAGTTGTGACTTTGGTGGGTTCGTGAAATAAAAAAAAAAAAAAGAGTTCAATTACACCACTCAAAATGTTCTTTATTTCCACCTTATTCTAATGTCACAATTACAATTTCTTAATGTACACAATAAAAATTAAGCCAGTTCGTCTTTCCACGTACACTGGGCGCTCCTTACGCACCGCACACCACAACTCGCTCAATTCAACTGTCGCCTCGTTTGTATCGATCGGCGGCCCGAAGTTTCTCGAGTCTCCTTTTATGGAGGGGGAAAACATTCTCGAAGCTTCGTGTTACTTCAAGTGGCAGGAGGCGGGGCCACCCCTGCGTCTCCCCTCCCTCCGCCGGCCCTCATTTATTGATCGGCATCGTAGGCTGGCCGTTTGGTTAACAGTATTAAATATTACACAAAGCAATTAATAATAAAATACTGTTATAAAGATTTTTCTTACTATAAAACTTGTTCTGTTGACATGAAGATACAATACCCTAATAGTTTTGCTTACTAGATCTCTTTAATAAGAAAATGATTGGATGAATAGATCATGGGTAAATAAATGGCAATCATTTAAAATCTGTTACACAATGTATTGATACATAACAAGAAGTGAATGTTTGAATCAAATGTTCGAAACAGTTTGAATCTCTGTCAGGGTAAGTTATCTGGATAAGGTTTCTTTCTGGGTTTCCCTTATCCTGATAGATAAACGGTAACAAATATTTTCAAGAACTTCTCTCACCCCAACCGCTTTACATGAAACATTTTCAAAAGAAAAACTGATTTTCCCAAAAAAGGCACTAATTTTGTTTAAAAAACAATATGCTTAAGACATTTTCACATTCGCGCGCGATTTATGTCAATACATTTCTTTCATTGAGTTAACTATTTCCAAGATATTCCTTACTATTTGTTTGAATTTTTTCTCAAACAGGAAGTCATTTAGTTTAATTTTTTGCCAAGAAAGGAGGATAGAATTTCAAAGCCATCACAGAGTGACAATTGCTTACAGCCGTATTCCCATTGCATCTACAAGAACATTTAACAACAGAAATGTTTATCTCAAATAAATTGAAACATGTGAAATAGGAATAAGCACTTGTAAGAACAGTATTTCCAGGAGTAGAGAAAGACATATGAATGGGCACATTATTTTTTTAACTAGCACATGACAAATTTTAATAATTTCCTGAATTATTCTGAAAATTTCGAGTTAGTAAGTTATAGATTGTGGACAAAAGAGCAGCCTGAAGAATGGTGAAAGGAAGAACCTGAGAAACATTGAGTTTAAATATTACAAAAATAACTATTTGTAACGAAAACTTCACTCATCTTAAGAAAAATGATGTCAAATTTTTCTTATTAATGGAGATCGATTTCACAAACAAATCGTTTGTATCATCAGTCCAAAAACACTTCGTCATAGAGTTTAAAGTTTAATAATTTCCCTAAGGAGAGATTATACAAACATTTGTGGTTTTAAAATTGTTAATATTAAAAGAAACTAATTGTGTAGTATGAAAGTAAAAGCTCTAAGTATAATAAAATGGGAAAAAACAGAAAATCAAACATTTTCCATTTTTATCAAGCCTAACTGATGTATTGTCTTAATTACTCGTAAGCATGCTTAATCAGGCAAGATTGGACTGGAGGGGACTCGGTATGGAGTTCCAGTCTTACCCTATTGTACTTATGCCAAGTGGCATCGCCGGGAGGAAGGATGAAGTGAAAGGAGACAGAGTCAGAAGGAGTCAGAACAATGCAGAGGGCAGTGTCCCTACAATTGAACAATTGTAAACTCTCCAGCGGGCCAGTACAGCCGCTATACCACCCACTGTAGTCCTGGAATGGCCCACCACAGGTAGGCCTGGAGACTACAGACCATTCTACTGAAGGAGGAAGTGTTTACCATTTGTGGTTTTAAAATTGTTAATATTAAAAGAAACTAATTGTGTAGTATGAAAGTAAAAGCTCTAAGTATAATAAAATGGGAAAAAACAGAAAATCAAACATTTTCCATTTTTATCAAGCCTAACTGATGTATTGTCTTAATTACTCGTAAGCATGCTTAATCAGGCAAGATTGGACTGGAGGGGACTCGGTATGGAGTTCCAGTCTTACCCTATTGTACTTATGCCAAGTGGCATCGCCGGGAGGAAGGATGAAGTGAAAGGAGACAGAGTCAGAAGGAGTCAGAACAATGCAGAGGGCAGTGTCCCTACAATTGAACAATTGTAAACTCTCCAGCAGGCCAGTACAGCCGCTATACCACCCACTGTAGTCCTGGAATGGCCCACCACAGGTAGGCCTGGAGACTACAGACCATTCTACTGAAGGAGGAAGTGTTTACCAGGAGAATATCATGGAGTGACATTGCCATGCAGTGCTGAGACTCCCGCTGACACTTCTACCTTGAAAGAGACCACTAGATGAGAGATGATGTGAATGATAAAGGACACGAAATGGAGGAGCAGGATATTTGGGAGACGTAATTAACCTACCCAGCATTAGTCTGAAAACCTGGCAAAACCACCAAAAAAACCTGTGGGTCAGCTAGGCCAGCCACAGGAATCAAACCCAGACCTCCCAAATGTTGGCAACAGACAAAATCACCTGAGCCATCCCACTTGATTTAATCAGGCAGAAGACTTGACAACTCAAGGAATAACTATGAACATGTTTATTTCATTGATTCATTTTATAACACATATCTTTGAAAGTCTCTGTATAACTGAAATATTGTCCAACTATTTTGTAAGAATACAATAAATAACATCTTTCTTGATTGTAAGAAAACCATGAGTAATCAATTACTAGATGAAATCACATTATATATTTACAATAATTACACAATAGTCTCACTACTATGTTCTAAGGCAATTCCAAATTGGATGTATGAAAATGCTGTATTACCTTACACTTTAAGTTCTGGCAAATATGCTTTCAGCAAAATTCTTAACCAGAAAAATATGAATTTTATGAATATATGTACACATTATTTTCACTATGAATTTAAAATTCCATATAACAGACAAATTAAAATCTTAGGACTTGCATATTTTTCATAATTCACAAAGACAACTTTTTATCATCTCTGGTTTTGACATATTATTCAATGATCTTGCATTACAAATAATATATACTTACAAATTAAAAACAAACGTAATGCTCAAAACTTCAAAGTCTCTTTGTGGAGGTCAGAAAAGTAAGTTATTTTGAAATGTTTCTGAAAATGAAACCTTTCTGAAAAAGAAACAAGATCTGGTTCATATAGATCCAAAACAACAGTCTTCCAACAATTTAAATTCATGCTATCATGATAGAAAATATTGTTTACTTACATTATGCATTATTTGCTAACATTCCAACAATGAAATACTTAAGCATTCAGTAAATTAATAACATGATTCTCTTATTTTTAAGTACTAGAATTAAAGAACCTACAGTAAACTACTGCACCTTGTACACACGTTATTTCCACTCCAATTCCTTCTTATACAAATATACTATATGTGTAGGGATGAGAATGGCAAATTCATCCAAAAGAACTTAATAACCAAGCTAAGGACCATTCACAACGAGAAGAAGAAAGTTGCAACATAAAACTCCTGTGTCTGATGTGTAACCCACTGCTTTATTTATGTTGCATAATCTTTATAAAAATTGAGATTATTTTGTTATTGATTTGTGAATTTTGCATTATCCACTAATTAAGATTCAGGTAATGCCAGCTTACGAAGAACAATGAACAAACTTCAAATTTTGATTTAAACTTGGTAAACCTGCAACAGAAACCTATGCAATATTAAGAATAATTTATGGGTAGGAAGTAATGGACATAAGTTAAGCATTTCATGGTCTTCAGAATCTAAAAGTGGCATGACGTCAGTTAAAAATGCAGATCATTCAGGATGACCCAGTTCCAGCAAAATTGGTGAAAACATCAATCAGATGAGGGAAATGTACTAAATGATAAGTGCATTAAAATAAGAGAGCTTTCTGACTCATAGTGACTTTCCTTTGGAACCGTTCAAAGCATTTTAAAAAACGATTTGGACATGAAAAGAATTGCTACAAGTTTGTGACAAGCCTCCTTTCAAAAGACCAAAAGGAAAGCTGTATGATTGCCTGCACGGATCTCAAAGAACAGCTTCAAAATGGTCCACAGTTTAAGGAAAGAGTTATTGTTGATGATGAAACATGGATTTATGGATGCAATCCAGACTGAAGCAACATTATTAAAGAATTCTAAATCTAGATCTAAATGTTCTAAATATTATTACACTCATTCTCAAAACTTTTTGAGTGACCCTCATCACCAAGCTCAGAAACAATGGATTGAGTTCCCATAGTACATCAAAGCATATAATTTTTTTTTCTAAAATTATTGATGTTTAGGCTAATTTTACAGCACCCTTAGTTTCAATGGAAAATAGACAAGATGTCTGCTAAGAGAAAGATATTCAATATGCTTGTGAACAACTGCAACACATACTGCTCTCAGTCAAAATTTCGTTAATTAACAGTACAGGTTGTGCATTTGTTCTTGACGAATGAAAATTTTATATGAAAGGCTGAACACGAGTCACTACTTACCTTTTGCAGAAATGCTGGTATTGAGAGAGAGGTACAGTCTGCAATGAGTTTGCATATACATACATGGTTCTGAGCTGTTTGGCTTCTTCTTTCATATACTCATAAGTATTAGTAATAATCTCACGACTTTGACTATCTAAAATTTTTCCTTTTATTTTCAACACTGTAGGAGACATTGCTATGTTAGTAACTAACATGTAACCATGTAACTAACTAGCACTCGTTAAAACGCTTGTATGCATACATCCGTACCACACAGAACTTTTGCAGTATACACAAACACAACAGAGGAGAAAAGAGCTGTTTTTTATCATAACAAACTATTTGCTGACCTTTTATTAAGGGTAGGTCAGCTCACTGGATTTCCACTGAAAGTCATTTGTCAAGAACTAACGCACAACCTAGCTAGCATTTTGCAACTTGTGTGGATTCCATTAAAATCAAATTAAAATGAGATCAACCGTTTTTATTTACGTAGTGGAAAATTTACTAAATTTATAACATAGAGATATATTATGAATAGCAAAAGGCCTCCTTTCAGAATGTTAATTCTGCTGCTGCAGTTAAGTTGTGATTTACTAGCCAATTAGAAGAAATAAATGCAATATTAATGGTATGGTTCACTAGTCTGAACTTAAGAATTTATTAAACGGAAACTGTTATTCACAGATACGATTGAAAAAGGCTTCCAATTTCATTTTGGCATAGAGTTGATAGCAATATAAAACATGTTTTCACCAAAAATACATTTCTTTCATGCACATTTAAAAAATGTAAAACAGTGATCCTACTTTCAAATCTTAACTCAAGTGTAAACAAACTGTAGTAACATAACAGTTATTTCTGTTAATTAAAATATAGTTAAAATATAACAATGACAAAAATTAGAATAATATTTCCTAACAAATGAGATAGAGAAAAATCTTACACTTAATTATGAGACCAAACTATAGTGTATGCAGATGTCAAGCTATGCATATTTAAAATATGAATGGCCAATGATAATTTTTTACCAAACTCAATGGTGCAATTAATAGCTCAGAAGTAAAATTCTTGGGAAACAAATATGAGAAAAAATGTGCATTGATAGGCACAAATATCTAACATCTTTGGCTATTACTTTACTGGAAGATCAATTACAATGAAAAACCTGATTCAAGTTTGTTGAAATAGTATATATGGAATGACACAAATAAAATCTATTTGTCAACAACAATGAAGAAACAAACTATACTATATTTAATTGAATAATTACTTAAGTGCTATCACTTAAGTTCCTAGCTTCATAGTTTTAGTACATGCAAGCACTCATAGCAAAAAGAAAAGAAAAACTCATAGTGAATCATGTAGTCCAACAAGTCAGCACAACTAATATCATTAAAAAGACTGAACACCTAATAACAGTTAACAAAACATTCACAAAGGATCCTGTAATACATTATTGTTAGAGTTTGAAAACTGTAAGCTTTAATGCTTACAATTGTAACTTTCATCACAGCAGCAAACAGCATGAAGCAAGATAGTCTTTGGATCTTCCCACATACATCTCGTTTCTTCAGACATTTTTAATATCTCTTGTTGAGGTTATAAGTGAATAAAGCTGACCAATCAATCCTTAATTTGTACCGACTTTAATCTCTTCAAAACAGAAAGTGTTTGGGGTCATTTCTTGTAAGAGGTTACACTCCTCATGCCAAACAGATGAACCCAACATCATTTGCATCCTAGATTTACTTACAAGAGAAAAAAGCCTAATAGGAAATTTGTGCATACTGAACATATAGGTACAAACTGTTAATATTCCCCTTTATGAAATGGTTTTCTACATTAATCTTGTGTAAGCTAAGAAGTGGATTGGATTTGAACAATTCATTGGCCAGGATTCAAACCATAGACTAACATCCTTCTATGCCAATGTTCAACCACTTTGCTACCACGATATTCATCATCAAATGTGTGCAATGAGTAACATAAAAAAGGTTCAGTACATTTTCAGTGATGAACATGTTCAGAAGAGGAGCATGCTTGCAAGAACAGTTTGATTTCTATGAAAGCCAAGAGATAGAAATGTTAAGGTCCAATGCAATCTTACAATATCCATATACATTTTCACTTTGCTATTGGAAAACTGTTATTTTCATGAGCATAATTTGAATTGACGAACCCTAACTACAAATTCTTTTACGTGTTCAATTTTGTAATCCAAGCTAGGTTTTTGAACCTTATGAATTATGGCAGTCACATAACATAATGTGAGAGTGTAACTCACTATGTTTATATTTCTGCTTTCATTGTGAATGGTTCTTTAAGGTATTAAACTGTTATACTCTTTATGTGTATAATGTATTTAACACAGAATAGTAACAGACTGTTATTTTGGAATATTTATTTGTAAAACCTAAATTTTATTGAAAATGGCACAATCAGAAGTTATTTACATATAACCATTTTTACTCTTACCTTTTTCCAAGAACTTCACGTTAATACTGGTCTTTTTTTTTTTTTCCAATACATTTTACTTAAATGTAAACATCCGTGAAATTAATACATATCATTTCTTTATATGATTTCATACATATGTTAACACAGAAAAATCTAGTGTAGTCAGGCTATATACTGTTCATCTCTTGGCACCTATGGATTGTGTATTATACAAGCAGAAAAGTTCAAGGTATACTTTAGTTTTATTGCCAAAATTAACTAGAGATACTAATGATAAGGTAAAATGTGTCTATGGATTAGTAACATACGCAAATAGTGGTAGGTCATATATTGAGATGTTTCACTCTAAAAATGACATAGGAGAAAAAGTCCTACATATGTAATTGGCAGCTTGTATAAAAACACTTACAATGTATGACATAAGAAAAACTCAATGAAATTAAGTGCATCTGCCCAAGGATGTGAATCAATCTGTAAATGATAAACCTAGAGAACATCTGCCAAAGCAGTTTTATAGTCAAATGTACAATGCTATTGAGATCTTATATTTTAAATCATGAGTTGACAAGCATTACATATTAACAATTGCTGTAAGCCATTACCTTTAATATTAAAAAGATATGGATTTATAAAATAAATTTTGTACATTAATATGCTCACTTTCTTCACCATTTACTGTTTCAAGCCTTAGCGTGAATAAACAGATGTCCTCCAACATGATTCTGCAATCCATTTGCTAGTCAACATAGAATGTCTTCTGATGAAAAGTATGGCAACCGAGGGTCAATTATCCTGAAATCCAGAAATAACATAACATCAATTTTGTAAAATGTTCATTTTGCTAAATAAAACAAATTCTGAAATTCTAAATTGTGTAGTAATGCTAATTGGTATATTTAGGTCTCAAAAAGTAGATTTTAACCCAATTACACATAAATATGCAATAATAAATAGTCTTACACACAGACTAGTCAACATACCCGTGGTTAAAGCAGAATACTACAAAGAACAAAAAGCAATACTTCACATACCAGAAGAAAATGGATACAACAGAAGTCCAGTTTTTAAAAAAATTAAAAAGCTAAACTAAAGAAAACTATTAAGGAAGCAACCATGTTCACTAAAGAAAATGAAAACAACAGCATATTCAGTGGATTCACGTACCACCCAAAAACATTTAATAAATTCAAAAAGATCTTTAAGAAACAAATTATCATCTTGGCACCAACAAATTGATACTCAGTACTAACATTTTTAATTCAAAAATAAAAAATGAAATCCCACAGTTCAATAAATCCAGAATATACCAAATCAGTAGTAAGGATTGTAAAAAATGCTATATAGGTAAAACTAAAAGAAACCTAAAAACCAAAGTCAAAGAGCACCTTAGAATCATCAAATTGAACAAGAAGCATTTCATTTTTGGAACAAAAACCATGATATTGACCCATATTCAAAATTACTAAAAGGAGTGATAAAACAAACTGACAATGTGGGAGAAAATCTTAATATGGAAAAATAAGGACCAAGTAATTCATTTTGAAATCCTACCAATTGATAATTTGACAAAGAAGTTCATAGTTTCACTACCAGAGAGAAGAGAGCAGACGACAACAGACAATAGTTGGACCGAGGTTGAAAATGGACGCAACGCCTTCCAAAACTAACCCCTTAATAATATAATAATGTAAGTGACAAAGTATTATTAAACGACTACAAATAGTGTTTTCAACCAAATTTAGTATTTAAGTTCAACATCTTGCAAGGATGCAACATAAAGATTTTCAAGAAAATTCCTGCATCCCAGACTATCCTGTACACAACACATTTTTCAAAATGTGTGATTTTCTCAAAAATAACTCTAGCAATTTTAATTAAATATTACATGTTTAAGATATTTTCATGACAAATGAAATATATATCCTAAATTTTCCACAAACGTCATCAGAAGTTCATGCTAACAAAAAATTTACAAACAGTTTTAATGAGCATGAAATAATTTTAGTTCCTGAAAATAAATATAAAAAATTTGCAAAGCTTTTTCTAGACAAGATAAAATTTTAATTATAATAAATGGTATTTATTAATTTACTTGTTTGGATCGTGAGAGGATTTACATTGGTAAAATTATAAGTCATTTTAATTCTGCTGTAGCAGATCATTTTTAGTATGAATAAATTGATTAACTACATTTACATACTAGGCAGGCATTCTACTAAAATTAAAATCTTGTCAAGGGCAATGAAATATTTATACAGAATCACTAACTTGGAAGATGACAATATAATTAAAGAATGTTTTCATATTCAAAAGAGAAGTAACTGGGGTGGGTCTTGGGCACATAAAATGTATGACTTGTTGAAGCAGATAGGTATGGGTCATTCTTGGATAAATGAAGAGTATGGGTATAGAGGCTTCTGGAAAGAAGTTAAGCTAAGATTAGAAGATATTGACAGACAAGACATTTTTGCCAATACAAGTGACAAAAGCTCACTGAGAATATATAGAGAAATAAAAACAACCTGGGGGAGGGAAGGATATATAGATATATGTAGTAAGTTAGGGCGAGAAGGTTTTACTTGGGCGAGAACCGGAGTGAGAAACTTGAAAGGTATAGGTCAAGAGAGGGAGCTAGATAAATGCCCATTGTGTGGGGAAGAGAATGCAGATTTCCATTGTATATTAAATTGTAGTCAAACAAAGATATGGAGAGAGCAGGCTTGGCTACGTAAATGGGACAATTTGGGGGGTGAAGTAGTAATTAGAAAAATGTTGTCAGTAAAAGGAGAAAAGAACAGGAGAAATATAGGGAATTATTTAGGGAAAGTTAAAGAGAGAAGGCTAAGAACAATTAAGAGAAAAATGTAGAGTGGGATAGGTGAAATGGCAGAAAGTGTAAAAGGAGCAGAGGGCCTCCAATACACAAAAACCTAGGGTTAGGTGTATGGGGACCGAATTATTTTTCAATGGTGGGCAACATGATAACATGATAGGATTTTCGGGATTTAGAAATATATGGCATATTTCAGTATGGATTTTATAATTTGTAATCTTGATTTTGTATTTCCATTTGTTGATGTAAAAGGAAATAAATTACTATTACATTTACATTTACATACATTTTCCTTTAATTGGAGTACTTTAAATTTATCTCAGGGTCCCATACAGCTGAACTGCTGGATATCATTTTTGGTAAGTTAATCATCATGAAATAAATGAAGATGCAACTGAATGGACCCATAGATTTGATGGCTTTGGAAAAATATTTATTTTGAAAAAAAAAAAAAAAAAAGGATTGTATGATGAATTCTGAAATATAGCCAATTGATTCTGTCAATAACTTTGTTTTAATTTTAGTGGTTGGCACTAAAACAAAATATAACACTGGGGAACAATGATTTTGGTGCCCTGCAATTCTGACCTACTGCTGACTATATTTGGGTCACTGATAACAAAAATGTTCTCAATTTTGCCCTATCACTCTAGTTTTTGAGATACAGCTTGTTCACATTATACACCAATCTAATCTTACTGGTCCGAATATACAACTATATTACTTGCACACAATTAAATACGGAAGACAATATGTGAATCAAGCACTTTCTTTTTCACTAAGCAGCTTTCTATCAACTGCTATAAATTTAAATTTGAATTTATGAGTCACTATGTTTACAATCAGTCTTCACTTACTTGTTGTTGTATAATTGAAACGTTTTCAAGATCATTCGATCTCATCATCAGCTGTTTGGTGACTAGATGAACCTTCCTCTTCTTCCACTACTACGGAGTTCCGATCACTCTGCCATCTGGTGTTAGGGGCACTAAGTTTTAATACTTCATTTAATGCCGGGATTTCAAAATTTATAACTTTATCACGGTTTTTGTTTATGAAAATTTTTTCCCAAATATCCAATTCTATGGGTGTACTTAAAGATTTTAACAGTTTAATGTTGTGGCCAATGTTGTGGTTTTCTGTCCAAAAATGGTGTGAAACTGCAGATTTTTCTGTTTGTTTCAACTTAATGTTCCTCTGGTGTTCTTTTTGCCTGGTTAACATGTTTCTCTTAGTTTTTCCTATGTAGCTTTTTTCACAGGTTTCACAATTAATCTGATAAATTCCTGATTTCAAATTGTTGGGGATTGTATTTTTCAGTGGTTTATTTAGCAGGTTCCTCAGACTGAATTTGTTTTGGGGTGCTAGTTTTAAGTTTAGTCTTTTGAAGATTCGTTCAAATTTTCTAAAAGCCCATGGATGGTAGGTGAATTTTCTATATTGCCAATTTGTGTTATTAAGTGGTGTGAGAGTGGTATTTTTTGATCTTATCTTCAGTTTTTCTTTCCTCTTCATCATATTCCTTATGATGGCTGGGTTGAATCCATTTAATACCGCTATGTCTTTTATGTGTTGTTGTTCTTTCAAAAATTCATCCTTACTCAGTGGGACGTTGTATAGCCGGTGAATTAGACTTCTAAAGGCAGCTAGTTGATGTGAAACTGGGTTGTATTCATTTTTCTTTATGTAATTATCTATGTGTGTGGGCTTCCTGTATATTCCAAAATCTACACCATGATGATTTCTAGTTATCTTGAGGTCCAGAAAGGGTAGGGTGTTGTCTCTTTCTACTTCCATAGTAAATTGGATGTGATTATCTTGCAGGTTTAGTAATTTTAGAGAATCTTCTCTAAGTTTTTCTGGAATGATAGCAAAAATATCATCAACATATCTCTGCCAAAATTTATAAATCTGTGGGAAGGCCTTTACTATGTGTGTATAATATTTATGCTATAAATTTATTTATAAATAAATAACATTAGGTTCATATATTTTCTTCCATCAGGTCACTGAATCCTCATTTATGTGATTTCCTCCGATGCAATGATCTTGGACATTCGCGCTGGATGCTGCAACAGTAGTCCACCATCATATGTATATCCCATTGTCCATTGTTCTTATTTCCTGGTGAAAACATTCACCATGTTCCTCACTTACATCTGCAAGATAATCTGGAAAATGGTCCAAATAATTTGGTGCTTATGTTACAACCAAGTGCACAAAAAGCAGATAGCATATTCTCAACCAGTTCTTTATAGTTAACAGCCTTATAGTTTCAAAGGAAATTCTTTACTACTATACAGAACAACGACCATGCAGTTACCTCAGTATTGCTCTTTGAGTCTTCAAATTTCTCATCACTTATGAGTTGTTGGATTTGTGACCCTATTTTATTTTGTCCATACACAATGCAGGAAATTTTGTACATACATAGCCAAAACATGCTCCATCTCTATTCAACAGTTTGATGAATTGTTTCATTAACCCAAGTTTGATATGCAATGGTGGCAATATGATCTTGTTTCTGTCAACCAAAGGTTCTGTGATGTTTTCCTCTCCAATGATCATGCTTTCTCTTAGAAGCCATTGCCTTGTCACCCAATGTTGAGTTTTAGCTCTAGAGTCCCATATGCATATGAAGCATGGGTATTTAGTGCACCCACTTGTTAAAAATATTAAAAGCAGAAGCATTATTAACAGTAAAGTATTCTCCATTTTTGAGTTTGATTTATGAGTCACTATGTTTACACTCAAACTTCACTTACTTGTTGTATAATTGAAACGTTTTCAAGATCATTCGATCTCATCCTCAGCTGTTTGGTGACTAAATGAACATTCCTCTTCTTCCACTATACGGAGCTCTGATCACTCTGCAATCTGGTGTTAGCAGCACTAAGTTTTAATACTTCATTTAATGCTGGGATTTCAAAATTTATAACTTTATCACGGTTTTTAGTTATGAATATTTTTTCCCAAATATCCAATTCTATGGGTGTACTTAAAGATTTTAACAGTTTAATGTTGTGGCCAATGTTGGGTTTTCTATCCAAAAATGGTGTGAAACTGCAGATTTTTCTGTTTGTTTCAACTTAATGTTCCTCTGGTGTTCTTTTTGCCTGGTTAACAAGTTTCTCTTACTAAAATTAGGCAAGTGAGTCAACCTTGTATATACTTTTCTCCACTTACAAGATTTTTATGAAGACTAGTTTCTGGGGACTTCTCCCCTATCGTCAGTTCTGTGGTTGAGTCAACTAATGAACTTTGAAATCCCGCTAGAAGAGAATCCCACATTTCAGTTCATCACTAAATCAACAGATGGCAGCAACAACCCCAGAATTACCCACACCGCTGGATCTAGCTTCAGTCGCACAAGAGCCGTAGATGCAAATGAAGATTTGCGAAACATGTCCTCAAAATAGGTACGAAAGTGAAGCAGATGTGTAAAAAATACGACTCATCAAAAATTTAATAACTAAATAATATTTTTTTTTTTAATTCTGCATTTGTGATATATTAACTGATATAACAATTATAGCTGATCTGGAATCACAAAATATTACACTAGATTCAGTTATTTGTGGTCATGGAGGGAACCACCATCATCATCAAACCAAAACAGCAGTTAATTAAAAAATTGAAATTACCAAATATAACCTATTTACCGATCACTGTTCACCGTCACTTCACCGTCACCGTCATCATCTTCAAGGATTGGGCCCTGTGACCTGTTCCGTTCTCTTCAAGAGCCTACTGATCCAGCGTAGAGCTGGGCGTCCCACATCTCTCTTTCCCTTCGGCATATAATCTAAAACTCTTCTTGGAAGTCGTTCTGCGTCCATTCTTAAAATATGATTTTTCCATTCATTTTTGTCCTTTATTATTTTACTGTTTAAATTAAAAATCCCAAGCTCTTCTCTTATTTTTTCGTTTCTTACGTGGTCTATTCTTTTATAACCTGCCACGCTTCTCAAAAATCTCATCTCTGCCGATTCTAGCTGTTTGCGTTGGTTCTTTGCCAGTGTCCATATTTCGGAAACATATGTTAACATTGGGACTGCCATTATCTTATAAAATTTCATCTGTGTTTCCTTTTATGTTTTCCTGTTCAGCGTTCTTATTATAGTCCCACACATTTGATTGAATCTGTTTAATTTCACCTCCATATCCTTGTTATTTGCTACTGCTACTGTGTAACCTAGATAGTTAAAACTATTAACCTGTTCTATTATTTTATTGTTTATAACTCTTTTTGCTCTTATGTTGTTCTTTCCTCTAAAAGCCATTACTTTAGTTTTGTGTTCTGAGATTGTAAGGTTATATGTTTCCACTGTGTTGTTTAAACTATATACTGCTCTTTGCATGTCGTCTTCTGAGTTGGATATTATCACTTGATCATCAGCAAATAATACTGTATTTAAAATTATGTTTCCATTCAGTACATTTTATTTTATACTTTGCTGCCATTCTTGTACTATATTATCAATATAGATATTAAAGATAGAGGGCATCACTGTTGTACTCCTTTATTTATGTCAACTGCTTCTGTTTTCCTTCAATTCTTTATTACTGCTACTGTGGTGTTTTTATACATACCTTGTACAATCCCTATTAAATGTGCTGGTATTCCACAATTTTCCATCGCTATCCAAAGTTTATCCCTTAAAACCGAATCGAAAGCTTTAACATAGTCAACAAAAAGCATAAATGTGTCAACATTAAATTCTTTGTGTTTTTCAATTAGTTGTTGAATTATAAATATACTATCCGTGCATGATCTTCCTTTTCTAAATCCGTGGTTCTGCTATTGTAGTTATTCTTCTTGCAACTATTTTAGCATATAGTTTATACACTGAGCACAGCAGACTAATTCCTCTGTAGTTGTCACATTTTTCTGTATCGTCTTTCTTAAAAATTGGTATCACCAATGCTGTATTCCATTCTTCAGGGAATGCCCATACCCCCAACAAAGATTAAAAAGATCAAGTAATCTGCTATGTAAACACACAGGTGCATATTTTATGAGTTCCAAATTTAATTGATCACATCCAGCTGCTTTCTTATTTCTACTAAACTGTATTATGCTTCGTGTGTTATTGGATCTATATTTTCATCCATGGTGAAAATTTTTACTTCCTGTTCTTTGCTCTCTAAAGTATTCTTGGAAATATAACCATTTTTGTTCTGATATAGGATTTAACTGGACTTTATCTTTTCTCTTTTCACTATTGCTCTGAGCCATTTGTATTCTGTAGCATCCTCGTCTGTTTTGCTCTGCAACCACTTTAAGTATGCTGCTTTTTTGTCCTTCAGCAATTTCGCTATATCTTCATTCCAGGTTCTTAATCCTCTGTTGTTATATCTTTTCTTTCTTCTGCCAAGTACTTCATTTGCTGCTTGTATTACTACTTCTTTAATTTCTCTCCAATCACAATTCCAATCACAGTTAAGCTATGTATTCTGCTCTACTTATGCACAAATTAATGTCTTTCAAAATTCTACTGGGATAACCTTTATTTAGCTTTTATTTTACAGAAGTATATTCAGTGGCAGTTTTTTAATATGGGCTACTGTGCTGTAGCACACTGATTCTATTCAGTGTTTTAGTTTATTTCCAGAAATTAACAGCATAATTTGTCAGAAACAAAGTTGGTATTGCTGGAGTGAAGCGTAAATTTTGTTTTGTTAAAAATAAAGTTGGCACACCTATTATTGCAATAGCATGAAATGATCAGGTGGCCATGCTACTCGTGTGACGTGCAAGTGTATGTGGTGGTGCTTAGCCGGTATCTTCCCTCTTCCTCTTACCCTGCATGAGGTACCCTAGTTTGGTACCTCATGCAAGTACCAAAGCATACGATCAGTTCAGTAGCACATTCATAAGATGGCATTGATTTTCAGTGTAGGAAGAGATGCTAATATGGTGTTCGCTTTGTGAGTAATTTCTGTGGAAAGTATTGTATTATGTTTATCATTTCAGTGCTTTTGTCAGATAGTGTGATTAGTGTAATAGATGACTTTGAAGTATTTTAATACTTAACTGCACTATGGGGCCAAGGTACAATTGCGGAAAGGGGGAGGAATTCAGTTGATAAGAACCATGTGGTTTGGGGTAATCGGCAGAACCAATTCTTGGAAAGGTTTACCCTCCATTTTCTTTGTTAAGTATACAATTAACATTTGGCTAAAGGCATTAAATTGAAAAACATTACAATTCTCTCCTTTCAGGCGTCACAGATTAAAAACCTTATTTAACATAACCATTACTTTACGACTTCAGCCACACCGAGAAATTAGCCAGTGTTCCAGCCTATTTGAAAACACAAATTATTTACGTATATAAAGTAGTCAGTCCGAGAATTACTCCCCTAATAATTAACAGACGTATGACCCAGACAAATTGACAGTCAGTAAAGCCATTCTACAAAGTACTATTTTTCAAAGCTTAAGTCCAAAAAACAGAATTACTCACCATCCACACACCAAGAAAGCCGAGCCACAACTCCTTGTCTCGCCTGCCTGTAGGTATCCCCAGGAGGAAAAACAAGGCTACTACCACATGCCCCTGCAGGAAAAACGGGAAATGCAAAACAAATGAAACGTGAACCTCAGCAAAAGAATGTGCAATCAGCACAATACAGACAGGTAGTAAGTAACCTTTATAGTACAATAGTGTGAGATGCAGTGACTGACATCGCCAATATGAATTCTGTGGACTCACTTCTGAAACATACTTTTCCCATGAGAACTTTCAAAGAAAAAATTGAAATAAAAAGATTAGGTCGACCAAGTCCAGATTTGAATATTACACAAATAGCAAAGAAAAACAAAGACCAAGCATATTTTAAGACCACATGTTTTAATAATGTGTATAAAGAACATGATTGGGTTTGTGGCTGTGACATAGGAAATGCTTTGTTTTGCTTTCCATGTCTACTTTTCAGTAAACAAGGTATGTGATGCAAACTGGTGTAAAGGACCTTGGGCACTCGAAAAACTACATTAAAAACATTCTGAAAATCAAAAGCACCTTAATAATTTGTTGGATCTAAGTGCACTTGGCAGTGTGAATATTGCTGTGCAGCTCAGTCGAGCCTCATTGCAAAGGCATAATGAACAAGTGGAATTAAACCTCTATATTTTGTCGAAAGTGATTGCATAAAGTTTTGCGGAGCTTTTGAGTTAGCTTTAAGAGAATATGATGAGTCAGACAATTCAGAAAACCCAGTAGTAGACTTAATTAGTAGTATAGACTGTGCTGTTAGGGAAAATATGGAGAAGAGTAAAGTATTGCAGTGCACATCAAAATTAACTCAGAATGAATTACTGGAATATATGCTTGAAGTGTGTCAAGAGATTATTAAAGAAGAAATCGCTCAGGCTAAATACCTAGCAGTTATGGCTGATGAGATGAGTGATGTATCACACCAGCAGCATCTTGGCATTGTATTCAGATACAAACTACATAGGAGTGTGCATGAACGATTAGCGATTTTTCCAGCCTAGTGGTCTAGATGCAGATATTTCTAAATGCATTTTGAATGAGTTAAATTCATTTTTCGGAAAAGATTCCAGTAAAGTTATAGCTCAAACATACGAAGGTGCATCTGTTATGAGTGGATCAATTAATGGTGTTCCAGCTACGGTTAAAGAACACTATCCCCATGCGAACTACATCCACTGTTACGCCCATCAACTGAACCTTATAATGGAAAAGTAGGCTTCTAAAAACAAATCATCATGAATATTCTTCTGCAGTCTTCCATGTTTCCAACATTTTTCTCTCGTACACCCCAATGCATCTCTGCATTAGAGGAAGAATGTACAAAGCACATTCCTACGCTATTATCAACTAGGTGGAACTTCAAGTCAAGAACAGTGAATGCTGTCTATGAAAATCAAGAAGCTTTGCTAAAATGCATCAGATAAAAGCGTCCAAGAAGCCCATGGTCTCAGGCTTAACTTGATGGAAGATTTTCTATTTTGGCTGGAATTTTTTCACAGGATATAATGCCTCACATTGAAATTTTGTATCAGCAGATCCAATCAAGGCATATTGACACCACTAAGGTGAAAAAGGCAATCAATGCATTTAGCATGGATGTGCAGAACATCCGTGATATCATAGATTCATTACCGACAAAAATGGAAGGCAATTACTCAGAAAAAGAGAAGTGCCGAAGATTTGAAAACCTTCAAGTTCCGGACGCCAAGGATGTGTGATCACATCATAGAAGAAGCAAGAAGCACTTTTCAATTTTCTAGCCTCCATGATATTGCCAGATTGCTAGATTCTGAAAATTTCCAGGAGTATTCACAAGTTTTTCCTGAGCATTTGCTGCAAATGGCTGTTAAGATATCCTGTGCTGAATAAGGACAAATTTCGAACTGAACTTAAAGTTCTCTATGAACGACAAGACCTTTGAAACACAGATGGAGTTGTACCTCTACTTGGAATATGCTTTTTCTTACAATGCTCAGAATTATTACGATACCAATGGCAACTTCAGAACCTGAACACTGTTTCTCCTCACTAAAGCACATTAAAACTTTCCTTCGAAACTCAATTAAACAAGATTGTTTGTGTGCACTGGCCATGCTATCAACAGAAAAACAATTGGTGACCAAAACGAAAGATTTCAATATGTAGGTTATTGAAAAATTTGCAGGAAAGAAAAACAGGAGAATGGAGTTCAACTTCCACCATTAGCAGGTGAGACTGGTAGCACATATTCTGATTTTTGCACAAACCACCACTGAGCATGTTCATTTTTTCATTTCTTCTTCTTAATTTAAGAAGCATTAACTTGTCAGACAACTGGTATCCTATTGTTGTTCAAGGTAATCTAGAAAATTGTCTGTCCAAGAGCTGCTGAATGACACATGTACAATATGCGCACGATAAGAAGAGCGATTGGGTTCCAAGTCCTCATTCGGTAACTTTTGTTTAACTCCATAAACATAGATGACAACTTTGAAATTTGAAATGCACTATACACTGACATCTAGTGGCTAATACGCTAAGCTTTGTCATGTCTGCCATATTTCGTTTTGATCAATTTCGAGGTTAATTAGCTAACCAGTTTACAACAATCGTATGTTAGAATTAGAATTCTAGTTTGTCCTTGGCAACATATACATGTTATGAGACACATCAAAATGTATACAGTATATACAGAGAGTCAAATTGATTACATACAATATACACAGTAAGCAGCTTTTCTATGGTTTCATGGTTGCATTGACTAATTTACTACAAGAAATGTCATAATATAAATATTACAGGTTTGTGAATGTACTATGCTCCCAGTACTCATTTACATGGTTATAATTCTAAAAATTCATTAACCGTATAAAAACAGTGTGCATGCAAAAATTTCTTAACCTTATTCTTAAAGTGTTTTAATGATGCGGCTTGTTTAAATTAATTTGTAAGTTCATTGTATAACATTATCCCTTTGTAGTTAAAGCTTCCTTCATAAAGGCTCATTTGGTGTGCTCAAATTGCCAGTTTATCCTTGTTACGAGTGTGGTGGTAATGTACATCAGCATTTACTTGAAAATGATTTATATTTGTATGAGCATTTGTAGATATTATGGCTCTCGAAAGGGGACACATTATTAATCGTCTACCTCCATAAAACTATGATCTGAATGCAGTTAAGCTGGCATGGGCAAAACTAAGGAATGTTTTCAGAGGATGCAATGTTACTTGTGGTATCTTCGCTTATCTTACACGCTATTTTGCTGAACTGTGTTTTTCAAGGTTCACCACACTGCAGAAACAAAAGAGCATCAGCTCTCGCTTCTTCCCCTCTGCCCACACCACACCGTAAATCCAGCGCTCAAGAAAACATGCGCATACTGTATGCTTTTCTAGGACATCATTTAATTTATGCACGGTTGGAGGAATTTAGTAACAGTGATGTCAAAATTAATTGGAAAAACTATTTATAGTCTGGTTATTGACACTTCATCACTTATGTTTTTATATTATCAAGGGACTAGTTTCGAGAGCCATTGCCTCCATTTCAACCTCTCTACAACTAGCATCATTGTCGTCTGCTCTCCTCTCTCCGAATCCAAATTCAAAATTGTTAAAAGAAGTGATAAACCACAATAAACTGACATCATGGGAGAACATATTCGTATGAAAAAATAAGGACCACATAATGAACTTCGAAATCCGATTAGAAAATAATTTGACAAAGAAGTTCATAGTTCCACCACCAACAAAATGTTTCGAACATGTAATTGTGATATATTGAATTTTAACTGTATTGGAACACCACAGTGAAGCAAAACAATTACTAAATTATAGATGAGTCGTAGTTATTACACATTAGCTTCACTTACAGTCTGAAAATCAAGAAATTGAAGATAGCACCAAATTACTAAAATACGTACAAAAACATAGTGAACTCATCATCTGAGAGAAAATATACATAGACAAGCGTAAAAACCAACTAATGAACTTTGAAATCCCACCAGAAAACAACCCCACATTTAAATTCACAAAATCTACAGATGGCTGCAGCAACTCCAGAACTACCCACACCACTGGATCAAGCTTTAGTTGCATTAGAGCTAATGATGCAAACGATGGTTCACGAAACATGTCCTCAATATAGGTATGTAAGTGAAGCTGATGTGTAATAAATACGACTCATCTATAATTTAAAAAAATGTAATTATGAACTTTAAAATTTCAGCAGACAATAGTTTAATCTCTAAATTCGTCAATCTTACACCACATGATGTTACAGTTAACCAGGGAAGAAGACTGGTAAATATATTAGCTAATCAACACCCAGAATTAGGAAAAATAGGTCCTCAAAAATACAACCTGCCAATACAAGGTCTGTTGACAGCATTCCAGATGAGTGCTTAAGCCATATTTGGTGTTATGAATGGTTCACATGGTTTGAAAATGGATGGACTGAAGTTAATAATGACTCTCGCTCAGGATGCTCTTTGACATCTATGTCTTTTACTTTAAGGTTTAGTTCATCATGAATTCATGCCAAAGGGACAAACTATTAATCGATAGTACTATCAGAACATGTTGCGATGACTTCAAGAAAATGTGCCAAGAAAAGATGTGGCAAGACAATTCATGGCTCTTGCATCGCAATAATGCACCTGGACATTCCCTGTTGGTGTGCAACTATTACATAAAAAAATGAAATCACTATACTGCATCATCCTCTGTACTTTCCAGACATAGCCCCTGCAGATCTTTTTTATTTCCAAAGTTAAAAACCCTGCTGAAAGAGTGAAGATTTGCAACAACAGATGAGATAGCAGAAAATTGGTAGACAACGCTTCATGCGATCCAGAAAAGACTGCTTCTGGAAGTGTGAAATGGCATAGGAAGCAGTGTATCATTGTGGAGGAGAGTATTTCAAATGAGACCATGTATAGTAAGTGAAAGGTAAGAGAAGGACAAATTTTGTGGACAAAGTTCCAGAATTTTTTGAACAGACCTCATAATTTGGTACGAGAAGAAGTGTTTAACACTGATTCAGTTTCAAATAGTACTTTATTTCTATTTCTTCTGTAGAATTAATTCTATTATGCAGATTTTTATAGCCTATTCTTTTATTCTTCAATACTGTGTGCTTCAGATAAAAAAAAAAATTCAAGTACTTAAGTTTACTACAAAATCTCTTTTTTAAAAGACTTTCTAATTAATATTTCATACCAAATAACAGTGATTGTTTTACTTTCATGTTCTACAGAAACACGAGTGTGTGCTTGGCAAATGGCACTGAAGTCCGATAATTTTGCAGAACTCCTTTTCAATACATAAACTAGAAAACAAATTCTGGTTAAAAATAGTAAATGTTAAGTACTATGATTTAAAATGTTAAGAGTGTATGTCTTTTATCAATGAAACATAAGAAAGTTCCACATAATAATTCCAAAATTTATAAGACTGATGGGAAGGGCAAGAGGAATTTCAAGGAAATCACTTTCCGCAAATGTGGTATAAGAGTATATTTTGATGTAGTACAAAAATCTGTTATTACAAATATTTAGGCATAATAAAATACAGTTCTAAGGGGTAAAAGAGGAGCTATAAGATGAAACCATCTTTCAGATCAATTTATAGAGATATATTTACAAAGTTCAAGGGGGTAAAATTAAAGTTGTAAAAACCATGAGATTTAGAATTTTACCTTTGTAATGTTCAGGTAATATAGATTTCTGTCTCACCCACCTCAACACTTTGAAGAAGGCCGATGCTAGGAACCCTCAAATAGTGGTGCAGGATCTGGTTCAGCTGGTATGGTGATACCACCAGTATCCACACCCTCCTCTTCCTCTTCCTGCTGTATTGCCAAGAAGCAATGTGGTGTTTCATCATCTCCTTCCAATTCAGTACCAGTGTCTTGTTGTGTTGGGATTTGGATGGTAATTGTCTGTGTTGTGCCATCTTCTGAGGTTGCACTGCTAGTCACATTTACTTGCAGAGGACTACCATCTGCTGAGAAGGCATTCAGAGACCTATAGATCAACTGGGCAGCAGCTACATTCTCTGGAAAAACTTCCACTTCACCTAAAATAAATTATAAAATCTTATTTACCCTTCTATTTCCAAACCTTAATTTAAAAGCTTATTTTTCTACTCACATCATACCTCTCTTTTGAAAACTATATTACTTATTCTTGTTAATCCATATTAATCAATCTGTACTGATATTAGTGAACACAAACAATAAACTGCCTGGTTCAACACCCAAATATAATGTACATTCATACAAGACAAGGAATAAAAGACACCACACCTTACATTACCATATCACAGATTAACAAAATAACAAAAACTATGACAAACTTCATATCAGACTTTTCAATATACTCCCTTAGAAATTATTCAACCAAACACTTAAAATCAAATTATATAACTTCAAAAATTCATTTTATTTTATAAATGAATTCCTTAAATGCATATTCAAAACACCAGTTACTTAGTATATACAAGGTGTGAAGAAAAAATATGATTATCATCATTATTTAAGGTTTGGAGCCTAGGATCCATTTCATCCCCATTAGTCAATTTCTCCATCTTTTTTTACGTCTTCCTATGTTTCTTTTACCAGTTGGAACATAGTCGGTCACTATTCTAGGGAATCTGGCCTTGTTTATCCTCTCTACATGTAGGTTTCTTTATTCTACTTAATCCTTTCTTTTAAACTAAATACATTGAAGTTCTTCTTTTATTTCTTAAATTGTTTTATGATCTAACAGAGAGTATCCAGCCACTGATGTTAAATTTCTCTTTTCTGCTGATTCAATTTTTATTTTCCATTTTCTGTTTAGTGCCCATGTTACAGTAATAAACGGACAGAACTTTTTTAATTTTGTGGGCCTTACACATCTGATTCGCAAAACTTTTTTATCTTGTAGGTACATATGTTCTTAATCTATGTTTTCATTATCAGATCTTTTGAATATTTAGTTTATTGTTGACAGTCAAAAAGCTTATACATGTTTCTGAGTGCTCTGCAAATTTAATTAATTTGCATTAAATTTTTCTAGAAAAATTGAATAAATTACGGCACCACATTTGAAACGTTGACTGTAATGCTTGACGAATTTACTTTAAGACAACGGTTTACAAGTGTGTAAACATTTCAAAAAAGATTGAGAAGATATTGAAGACAACCTCTCGGATGCCCTACCATCAATTACTGAAGACAATATGGAAAAAAATCAAGATAATGGTTTTCCAGAAAATGACTGAACCATCATAATTTTGCCAAAATCACTTATGGAAAATGCATAATGATAATGCTCTCACTCACACCTCAGTATTTGTGGTGTTTTGGAAAAAAATAAATGCGAAATGTTGCCTGAGCCATATGGGCTGAATATGGGCCCTGTTATTCTTTCTATTGCTGAAGCTGAAAAGAACCATAAAAAGATTATTAAATTTTTCGCTTCACTGTGGTGTTCCAATACAGTTAAATCTCGATACATAAAAAGATGTTTCGCCTCCAGTGAGGGGATAAAAACAGAATCACTGAAAGAGCTGAACACTATAACGATAAGTGACTTTCAGAAGTGCTTCAAGACTAGAAAGTGCAAGCATAATTGTATTATATTAAGGGGGATTACTTTGAAAGGACAAAGTTGATGTTGAATAAATAAAGATTCTTTAAGCAAAAAGAAAATTCAACAACTCCAGTCACCCCAGAAAGAGCACGGACGCCCAAGAAAACACTGTAGCAGATGGCAAACATAATCAGCTGGCCCAATCACAGATCATCACTGCTCATTGGCCAGGGCAGTGCAAGCCCCACCCACCAAATAATAGTATGTATAGGGAGAAGACTATAGTCATTTCATTCAGATCCTGAAGAAGGCCAGGGAGTATAGAATGGCTGAAAGCTCAGCATTCATAAACCTGACACGGCTGATCACCACCTAAGCCTTGATTAACATTATTTATACTTATGCCCGATTTCACCAACAGATGTTAAAATTGACGTTAACAAATGTAACGTAACAATTGTCACAGCGCTAAAACTAATGTTAAATTTCTTGCATTTCACCAACCTGTTTTCTTAAAATGTTAACAAACCTGTGTTAACACCAAGAAACTTGTAAATATCACAGTTATAGAAGGCTATGGATGGTTTTCTGAACGTACTCCGATGTGCTTTTGTTTTCATTTTCGTCTGCACAAATGGCGGATGAACAAAATCATAAATAAAGCCGTGAGAAAAATTTCTCCTCAACGGAGAAAGAATTGTTAATTGAAATGGTGACGAAGTGTAAGGATATCGTGGAAAATAAGAGGACGGATGCAGTGACTGTAAAAGAAAGATGTTGCGGGGAAAATATTGGAAACGAATTTAATTCAAATGCATGTGTCACTACTACAAGCACCAAACAACTTGTCAGCATTACGTAAGTTTAAAACGAGGTGCGAAGAACAAGTGCCTTAAACGTTTCAAGACGGGAGGTGAACAATGTATTATCCACATAATTCAGTGAATTATAAAATCGCGAAGTTATTAATACTTGAAGCAAAGGCAAGATCGGCATATTCCTTTTGATGTATATTCTAACTCATTATTACGTAAATTTAAAACGAGGTACGAAGAAGGACAAGTGACTTGAACGTTTCAAGACGTCAGGTGGACAGTGTATTATCCACATAATTCAGTGAATTATAAAATCGCAAGGTTACTAATACTTAAAGCTAAGGCAAGATAGTCATATTCCTTTCGATGCATGTTCTAACTCAGTATTATGTAAATTTAAAACGAGGAGCGAAGAAGGGCAAGTAACTTGAACGATTCAAGACGGGAGTTGGACAATGTATTATCCACATAATTCAGTGAATTATAAAATCGCAAGGTTATTGATACTTGAAGCAAAGGCGAGATTGCCATATTCCTTTCGATGCATGTTCTAATCTCTCTTGTACTTCCGCAGTAAACTTCATAGCAACATGTTTTGACAGTCTATACCTCCATAAAACAATTTTCTTTGGATAGTTCCTCAAAATCATTTCTCCTTATAGGTCGTACTCTATTATGAATGCCATATAGACGGTATTAAATATAGCTAATCGACATCAACAGCTCAGTTCATGTTCGCCATCTTGACTATTTACAATTGTTAAGGACTTAGCATTAGAAATTCGGCTTATTAGTTTAACATGAGATTTAACACGAGTGTTACGCTAACACTTGTTGGTGAAATGCAATTTTTGTTTTAACTATTGCTAAACTCATGTTAAGTCTTAACATTTGTTGGTGAAATCGGGCATTAGAGATATATAATGTTTGCAAATGGCTATCACCATCATCATTCTTGGTAGGAGCAGTAGTTTTAGTTGTAGTACTAGTAATATTAGTATTGTTCTTAAGATCGCACTTCCTCAAACATGTGAGGCATGCTACGCTACTGATACAGTCATACTTAAAATCATATATGTAAAACTTTTGATTTAGATCCTTTTCTGGACCTAAAAATAATTAAAGACAGTGGCACGTTAAAATTTGGCATTTACAGGAAAGACACACATGCAGACAACTACATCAAAGCCAACACTTTCAACCCAAGACCTCACAAACATGCAGTCATCAATAGCCTAATACACAGGCTGGTTAGTGTACCAAAGGATGAAAAGGAATACATGACCAAATACACCAAAATAATAGAAACAGCAATAACAAACTGTTTATTAAATTATAGATGAGTTGTAGTTATTACACATCAGCTTCATTTACGTACCTATATAGGTACGTAAGTGAAGCTGATGTGTAATAAATACGACTCATCTATACTTTAATGATTGTATCACTTCACTGTGGTGTTCCAATACAGTTAAATTTCGATATAACAAACTGTGTGATTAAAATCTGGTAGACAAGAGAATAAAAACATTCAATAGACCTTAAACATGTTGAATGTGATCACCACCTTAACAGCTTTTAAGGACAAAAAAACATACAAGAAATTCACATATCACCCATGGGCAACCAGAAAATTTTGAAAGATTTTCAGTGAATTTAACATCACTCTGTCACCAGTAAACAAATTCAATAACAGAAACCTCATCAAAAAACCAAAAAAGAGACAAGATTCCTCTGGTAAAGAAATCTGGCATTTATAGAATTAATTGCTCAGACATACACTGGAAAGACGAAAGGTAACATTACAAGATTAAAATAACACTTTAGGAACATCAAGCAAAAAGAAAAGCTAAATCCGCAGTAGCAGCACATTTCTGGGATTATAACCACAACATAGAACATAAAACCCAACTACTAAAATCAGTTCACTTGAATCAAAAATTAAACATCTAGGAATACATTTATATTGAGCAATTCAAAACACACAATGAATTTTGACATTCCATTGGAAGAGAATATTTTACTTAACCTCACTGGATCATCACCAGATATCTCGTCTCCTGAGAACCATGATCAGCTGGAACACCAAGGGTCTAGCCAGTTGACAATTTCTTGATAATGCCGTCAAGTGGAGGTGAAATGCGTTGAAAGAAAGTTTGTGGTATGCCAAGTACAGAGTGCCTCAGTCAACTCATTGTATAATTTAAATCATTACATTACTTTAAAATGTTAGTTCCAATTTAAAGTTTTCAAATCTACATTAGACATTTAAAAGCAAAATGCATTTTTGACAAAATCCACTTTTTTTAAGTTTCTGTTAAAAAATATTAGGATTGTCTCTCTTTTGGGGTCAAATCAACTTCTTTTTCTGTTACATATGAGTCCTGCTGTACTTAAGCTTTTTAGAGAAACCTGTTGCAGGTGGAATACACAAAAATTTAGCAGCTACTTGTTTTTCTTAGTTTTGGAAATTTTGAATGTTTTCCAGTAATTCACTGCACTAGAAAGAGGTGACAAATCATTGTTAAGATATGCAGTGATTATTTCTTGGGAACTGTATTTTAAAATAACATAAAAACTGCAGAAGCACCTCCGAAGTATATTGAAAAAGTATCAAGCAAATTTTCTGAAGTACGACGGCTGCTCAATAAAGAATGATCATAATTTTTTTACGGACATAATTTTGCACACTAAAATTCAATCTTATTATATTCTGTTAGCTTAATGTGAAACAAACATGCTGTAGTAGTTTCATTGTTGGTACTCCTGGTTCCTGCCTGTGAGAACCAGGAAAGTTCAGACATGTTCAGTATCGCCTACCGCTGCAATGGAGGTAACATGCAGTTAAAGTTGATGTTAGGGAAAGATCCGGAGTTTCTTTCAAACGTAATCACTGCTAGCACAAAAGTAAATCGAGAAGATATTGACACATTGCTTCACTCACATTGTTTATTCACAGGACATGTTTCAAGAGCTTCTGCTCTTATCATCAGCCGGTACTTGATTAGTGCAAGTTGTAGTGGTTTCCTCTTTCTCAGTATCATCAATAGATGGCGTGATGTAATTGTCAAAGATGTCCAGTGGTGGAGTTTCAAAATTCATGACTATGACGATTTTTATTAATGAAGATTTTTTCCCATATGGAAAGGTCTATGGGGTGATTAACGTATTTTATTAGAGATGTTTCCAAGTTGATGTGATGTCTAGTATTCAAAAAATGAAAAGCCACTGCTGATTTTTCTCACCCTTCCTGTAGTCCAAATTTAGCCCCATGTGACCTTTTTGTTAAAGAAACGCCTTCATGGGAGGCATTATCCATCATCAGAAGCAGTGGTGAAGGCTGCAGAGGAGATTTTGAAGGATCTCTCAAAAAATGGTTTCCAGCATGTTTTGAAGACTCAGAGAAATGCTAGGACAAATGTATCGCATTCAGGGGAGACTATTTTGAGAAGGACCATCAAAATTATGAGGATGAGTAAAGGTACACTGTCAAAAAAAATTGTGATCATTCTTTATTGAACAGCCCTCGTATGGTTTGATGTCAATAACAAAGTATCATGAGTATCCAGGTATCGCAAGTATCGAGGACGTATCCCTAGTAATAATACATCTCAAAAGTCAGTGATTTAAGCTAGAACACCTTAGGATTTAAATGGCTGGCTATTCATAATGCATTAAAATGACAAAATCAGTTAAAAAATTTAGCATTTTCATTTATTAATGTGCACATCTTTTATGTTAATATTTGAAATATCTGATATAAAATGATTCTGTATGCAAATACATGTTATTTAATGCATTTTCAGTAATTTTCCATCCAGGAAGCTCTTAACTAAGCTCTCAAATAATACATGCAGTCTTACCTTCCCTTGGTGTCGAGCTGATTAAACCGTTCTTGTGATCAGACATGTGTTGCAGAAATGATTCCTGGCTGACTGTTCTAAAGGAACATTTAGTGCAGTTATAGAGACCCTGCATCCCAGGATGCTTGCTACGTAAGTGATTTTTGTATGAATTAGTCTGGATTGCAGAATAATCACAATGTGGGCATCTATATGGACGGTGTCCTGTATGACGCATTATATGCCGTCGCAATGAGTTGTGATCTCCTGTTCTGTACTCACACAATGTGCAGCTGTATGGTTTTTCTCCTGTATGCTGCCGTAGATGCATTTGTAGCATTGCTTTCCTCGCAGAAGCATGTCCACAGACCTACAAAGAGTTTCATAATTGCAACACACATTTAGTACGCACAATAAACATTATACAACTGTAACTTGCATGATTAAGTGCAACTTACTGAAAAACTATTTTAAAATAATATGTATTAATAGTTCTTTCCATATTAAGTTAAAAAAATTAGAGGATGATAAAGTTTATCACAAGATTATCATAATATAAAATACAATAAAACCCTATAATTATGCTCCTTATCAGGACAGTGTTACACATGGGATATGATGTATAAGGTATCAAAAAGCAATTGACAGAATTTAATAGGAAATGCAGCTTTAACCTATTCCGATTCACCGCTTATTTGTTGACACACAAAATCGTGACTTTGCTTGAATCTATCAAGCCAACTATTGGAAGCAGAAAAGTTTTATGTTCTGTTTGCCCACAATATCTTGTGCTTTCCCTTGTATGAGAAGGCCCTAAATGGTACTGAAGCATCACGAGAATGGTGAATCTATTCAATAAGAATTTCTTCATCATCGTATTTAATGCTTCTTACTTTCTTCCATTTACAACCACCACTCACCGATCTGGTAGTAGCATCCCTATTTTTTTACTACATGCTATGTAGACTAGAAATTTGAGATGGTGATGGCAGCAGCAGCAGCAGTAGCGGTCCACAACACCCCTTTGCATTATCAGTATATTTACATCTGGCAGACTGCTGAGTGACTTGTCCAACCACAACATGGATGTACTGCTGCCGGCTCTTGCTTCCATGCTTTTAAATTCATACTATCCCAAGACTGATACTGTATGCTTACATATGCTGATAAATATTACCTATGTAGATCACAAATAGAAGTTACTTCAGTTCTAAGATTAAAAATATGGCTGATGAAAAACAGCTTTCTAATCTACTGTTGATTGTATATTATTCTTTGAATTCTGCCCCTCTTGATGTATTATTGTTGCTTGCTCTAGGTATTTAACTGTTTTTGTTAAAATAATCACAGCTGAAGTCATTTTCTCCATAAAAACTGATCAAAAATTTCCTTAGAAGTTTCATGTTTCAAAAAAATCTAAATGGTTTGACTCAATTGTTAATACAAAATGAAAGAGAGTAATGGATTAATGTTGATAAAGTTTGAAAGGTAGAATCAGAACTAAAAAATTCTATTGTTAGATAAAAAACCAAAAGTAACTGCAACAAGAACTCAGTCAAATATTTGGATGTAAGATAAAATAATGCAAATTACTCACCTGACAAACGTAAGGTCTCAGCTTGCTATGAACAGCTTGAATGTGTTTCTTCAGACATTTAGAGTCTGCATAACTCTTGAAGCAGATGTCACAACGCCTTGAAGCATACCTATATATATAACAATCATATTACCATTTTATCACTCATTTTCATACCCACTCTATAAACATTTCACACAATCCTTTACTTTTCCATCTACACTCTGTTAATCCTAACATAGGATTATGTTTAAATTAATTTAAATTATTTTTATTTTTAATTAATTTTTTTTAATTAATGCCTTGCATTTACCAGGAAATGTGCATGAAAATATTGCAGGGAAGGTATTACGCTATATATGTACATAAACACTAACTCATTAACTAAGTTGTCAACTTACTTTAAGGAAAATTAATTATTACACAACAGGATAGGCCTGTCAGATGTCTTCCATTAGTTCCTGGGAAGAGCTATTGTTATTTTTAAAATTTATGTATGTCCTCCAACATTAAGTCATACCTGACGATGAATGAAACGGATGAAATGATGCTCAAATGAGTCCAGGTTACATAGAGCTTACAGTTATCCAGCATTCATCTTACAGGATTAGGAAAACCCAGGGAGGGGGAAGAAAAAAAAAACTATCCAGAGAACTACTCCTGACCAAGATTTGAACTCGAGACCTCTTGAGTGTGAGGCAGACATGTTACCACCTACACTACAGAGATGGACCCTGGAAAGAGTCTGCCAAACATAGACCTATTATTAGTATCTTCAGATTTAAAAGCAACACGTGAAATTATTGAAGACATAGGATCTGATCATAGAGAAGTTTTTGCATCCATAATACTTCATGACAAACAAAATATTAGCAGGCCAAAGTTGAAATACTCTTGGAATTTTAGTAAAGCAAAGTGGACAAAATTTACTGAAGAAACTGAACAAAACCTTTACTCCGCTCAACATGAAGTATCTGTAGATAAACTCAATAAAACAATAACAAATATAATTCTTGAAGCAGCAAAAAAATGGATCCCAAGAGCAAAAACTAAAAATTACAAACCCTTTTGGAATACAGAACTATCAAAGTTAAAAGAAGGGACACAGCAAGGAAAAAAGCAAAATTGTCCAATAACCCAACAGATACACAGAAATGGCGAAGAAAGGCAGCAAAATGTAAAAAAGAAATTCATATTGCCCCCCCCCCCCCCAAAAAAAGCTTTCAGTGAATTTATCGAAAATGCTGATTATAGAAAAGATGCAAAATAAGTATACAGATATATAAGTAAAATTAATTGTCAGAAAGAAACAAAGAACCACTCAAACTAAATGGGAAAACACTTCAAATTACTCTATTTCTGAAGCCTTTAATAAGTATTACAGCTCTCAGCATAAACTTTCCTCTGAAGCAAAAAGAAAACAAAGACAGATTAAAAAAGATCTCAAAAAATTTAAAAAATGCCCAGATAAAACAAACGATATATTCAGCAAAGAATTCACCATAAGGGAACTAAATCATACCATCCATGAGTTGAAAGATAAAAAGTCTCCTGGACCAGATAAAATACATGCTGAATTTCTGAAACACCTAGGATCAAAGGGAAGAAAGGTACTACTGAAATTATTTAATATATCATGGACCTCTACTGTACCTACAGAGTGGAAAAAAGCAATAATTATTCCTATTCTAAAAAAAGACAAAGCACCCGACAAAATAAATAATTACAGACCGATTTCCTTAACAAGTGTCATTGCAAAAACAGCAGAACATATGATTTCAACAAGGCTAAATTGGTTCTTAGAAAGCAATAACATATTAACAACTGCTCAAAGAGGATACAGACAACACTTACCTACTAAAGAAAATACAATTCAACTATCCCAAGATGTCAAAGAATCTTTCAACAAAAATCAAGATACGCTGTATCAGTTTTCATTGATTTTGAAAAAGCATATGATTCAGTATGGAGGCATAAACTTCTTGAGAAACTTTCAAAACTAGGCATTCAAGATAACATGTTAAATTGGATCACTCAGTTTCTCTTTCAATGTTTCTGTGCTACAAAATACAATGACAGTACATCCAAATTCCGACAAATAAAAATGGACCTACCACAAGGTGCAGTACTGAGTACAACCATGTTCAACATCTACATCAATGAACTTCCCGCGGCTGTATCAAACACAGAAATAAAGACAGCACTTTTTGCAGATGACATGATCATGTGGACATCTTCCCCACATATAGAGAAATCCAAAACTTCAATGGAAAAGGCTCTGATACAATTGGAAAAGTAGACTGACAACAATTTGATGAAAATAAATACTGACAAAACAACATTCCAAATATTTAGCTTAAAAAAGAAAATCCCTAAACTAAATCTGCAGTTCAAGAAAACAAACCTGAAACAAAATATTTAGGAACAATTTTTGATTCAAAATTATCTTGGAGACATCATATTGAAGCAGTAGTTAACAAATCAACAAAAAAATTTTCAATTTTGAAAAGATTAGCTGGAGTCAAGTGGGGCAGTAATCGGGAGACACTGAACACCAAATACAAAACATTCATCAAGCCAATACTTCTTTATAATGCAGAGGTAATAATTACAGCAAACAGTTCTAACATAAATCACCTAGAAGTATGCCAAAATCAGTTCCTGTGACTAATAACCGGTGCAGCAAAATCAACTCCAATCACGGCATTGCAAGCCTTAACTCGGAACTATGCAATACATCTAACTTTGGGGGAGCAGGCACTAATACAACATGAAAAAATGTTGCGGTTAAAAACAACAAAATGGGAGAAAAGATTATTAAAACCAATCAAGATGAAAACACAAACAAGTTTCCTACACAAAGTTACTGAATTAAAAACAGATCTGAATCTTCCTAATTCTAAAGAAAACATTTTAATCAAAGAAAATTCACTAACTTTTGAACCAATTAATAATCAATTAGATTTAGAACAAATAGTTACAAAATCTGAAACTTCCAAACCTGTACTAAAAGCACTGGCATTAGAAACTGTGAACAATAGATACCCACCTGAAGAATGGTTACATATCTACCCAGATGGATCTAACTTGGACAACAACTCAGGAGCAGGAATTAAGTGTGCACTGTTCTCATTCTATCAACCAGCAGGATGCCACACAACAAATTTTGATGCAGAAGTAACAGCTATTCATATTTCACTTCAACACCTTCTATACAGAATAGATAAATTCAAAAATGCTGTAATACTTTCTGATTCTAAAGCAGCATTATGTGCAATAAGTTCATATAAAATGAGGTCAATCCAAATTAAAGAATGTCACAAAATGATCCAACAACTTCAAAAACTACAGAAAAGAATTATATTACAGTGGATACTTGCACATTGTGGCATTGCTGGAAATGAATCAGCTGATTTTCTTGCCAAAAAAGGTGCAAATTTAATTCAGAACAAAAGTAAAAACTTACCCTTTACATCCATAAAAAGACTAATCAAAAGCAAATATAAAAACAAACAAATCCAATCAATATCAAAGAAAGCCAAAGATAAAAATGGAACATTTTAATTAAAAATCCAAAAATTATTCCAGAAATCCCACGTAAAAGCTGCAGTAGCAAATTTTAGATTACTTACAAAACATGATTATTTGGCCAAACACTTACACAGAATAGGAATTTATAGAAGTCCAAATTGTCCTCTGTGCAACAAAGAAGAGGAAATGACCAAAGAACATCTTTTAACCTGTGAAGCCCTACCTGCCGGACCCACAACACAGAAATATTGGAGAGCAAGAGAGCTAATGTCTCAATTAAAATGTTATTCTGTCATGGCACTCCCTGTCTTGCTATATGGAAGCAAGACATGGACATTAAGAAACAAAGATTTTAGTAAAATACAAGCAGCAGAAATGCGTTTCCTAAGATCTGTTAAGGGATGTACAAGGGGAGATCAACTTAGAAATGAAGACATAAGAAATCAATTAAACATCAATTCTGTTTTATTAAAATTAATGGAATATAGAGAAAATTGGCTCCAATATTTAGGAAGAATGACTCCAGAGAGAATCCCTAAACAAATAATGGAATATAAACCGAAAGGACGAAGATCAATAGGACGACTTAGGAAACGATGGATCGAGCGAGACTGGGACGAAGACGAAGACGAAGACGAAGACGAAGACGAAGACGAAGACGAAGACGAAGACGAAGACGAAGACGAAGACGAAGACAAGACGAAGACGAAGACGAAGACGAAGACGAAGACGAAGACGAAGACGAAGACGAAGACGAAGACGAAGACGAAGACGAAGACGAAGACGAAGACGAAGACGAAGACGAAGACGAAGACGAAGACGAAGACGAAGACGAAGACGAAGACGAAGACGAAGACGAAGACGAAGACGAAGACGAAGACGAAGACGAAGACGAAGACGAAGACGAAGACGAAGACGAAGACGAAGACGAAGACGAAGACGAAGACGAAGACGAAGACGAAGACGAAGACGAAGACGAAGACGAAGACGAAGACGAAGACGAAGACGAAGACGAAGACGAAGACGAAGACGAAGACGAAGACGAAGACGAAGACGAAGACGAAGACGAAGACGAAGACGAAGACGAAGACGAAGACGAAGACGAAGACGAAGACGAAGACGAAGACGAAGACGAAGACGAAGACGAAGACGAAGACGAAGACGAAGACGAAGACGAAGACGAAGACGAAGACGAAGACGAAGACGAAGACGAAGACGAAGACGAAGACGAAGACGAAGACGAAGACGAAGACGAAGACGAAGACGAAGACGAAGACGAAGACGAAGACGAAGACGAAGACGAAGACGAAGACGAAGACGAAGACGAAGACGAAGACGAAGACGAAGACGAAGACGAGACGAAGACGAAGACGAAGACGAAGACGAAGACGAAGACGAAGACGAAGACGAAGACGAAGACGAAGACGAAGACGAAGACGAAGACGAAGACGAAGACGAAGACGAAGACGAAGACGAAGACGAAGACGAAGACGAAGACGAAGACGAAGACGAAGACGAAGACGAAGAAGAAGAAGAAGAAGAAGAAGAAGAAGAAGAAGAAGAAGAAGAAGAAGAAGAAGAAGAAGAAGAAGAAGAAGAAGAAGAAGAAGAAGAAGAAGAAGAAGAAGAAGAAGAAGAAGAAGAAGAAGAAGAAGAAGAAGAAGAAGAAGAAGAAGAAGAAGAAGAAGAAGAAGAAGAAGAAGAAGAAGAAGAAGAAGAAGAAGAAGAAGAAGAAGAAGAAGAAGAAGAAGAAGAAGAAGAAGAAGAAGAAGAAGAAGAAGAAGAAGAAGAAGAAGAAGAAGAAGAAGAAGAAGAAGAAGAAGAAGAAGAAGAAGAAGAAGAAGAAGAAGAAGAAGAAGAAGAAGAAGAAGAAGAAGAAGAAGAAGAAGAAGTAAGAAGAAGAAGAAGAAGAGAAGAAGAAGAAGAAGAAGAAGAAGAAGAAGAAGAAGAAGAAGAAGAGAAGAAGAAGAAGAAGAAGAAGAAGAAAAAGGAAGAAGAAGAATGAAGAAGAAGAAGAAGAAGAAGAAGAAGAAGAAGAGAAGAAGAAGAGAAAGAAGAAGAAGAAGAAGAAGAGAAGAAGAAGAAGAAGAAGAAGAAGAAGAAGAAGAAGAAGAAGAAGAAGAAGAAGAAGAAAAGAAGAAGAAGAAGAAGAAGAAGAAGAAGAAGAAGAAGAAGAAGAAGAAGAAGAGCTAATGGCTTCATTGCCAAAGCCTAGCATTTGAAAACAACATATTTTCAAAACAATTATCTCCACAAAATATTTATTTGAAAATAATTGTGTACACTAACAAGATCTATATATTTTGGGCAGTAAGATTCTATCTCTTACAGTTTACCAGTTATGTAAAAGTCATTCTGAATGAAGAGGACTGCAAAGGCTATTCCCAGAAAATTCAAGATAACATTTTATTTTTATTGAAAATATCTTAAATATGGATATTTTAAATCAAAACTGTTAATCTTCCATATAAAGGATAGTAATTTTACAAGCAAATAAAATGAAATTGGGAATGAGAAGCCTATGCAGATTACTGCAATAGGCAAGAGAGGGAAGGGTTAGCATGGATGAGAACAGGAATAATATTTCTAAGAGGAATAGAGGTAGGGAAAAGGGAATTTGTGAATTGTGTGGGGAGAAGAAAGCACTTAACACTATGTAACAGAATGCAAGGAGGTTGCAATATGGCGGAAAAAAGGTTTGGGAGGGAAAATGAGAGAAAGTAGAGAAGAGGATAGTAGCTATAAAAATGTTAACGGGCAGGGAGGAGTATTGGTGAGTTCTTGCAGAAAGTAAAAGAAAAATGAGCCAGGAATGTAAAGAATATAAGAAAGGAAGATGAGGGGGAAGAATGGGACTAATTAAGTAACAAGGAGGTATGGAGGTTAAGAGCTATCTGGCAGAGCAGAAGACCAGGGTGTCGTGTAAGCCAAGGTAGCAACAGGTAAAGACAAATAAATGTAGCCAAAAGTTGTAAATTACAAAATTTTGGAATATGCACAATAAAAATAAATCATATCATATTAAGGTTAGTTTGGGGTGAGGGGATTTTCTTGAAAATCTTTGTGTCATAGCTTAATTTTGTATTTAAACTGACTTTTCATTTGACTTATGCTCTTCATGCATGCATGCACAGATACACGAATTAGAGATAAAAAATTAATGGCTATTACTTTTTAGCACACCATTGTAACACAGCTTTATGTCAAAATGAAAGCGTTGATACTAGAATGAACCATTCTAATAAGGTAAATTATTATAAACTTGGCCTAGTGGTTTACCAGGAAAACTGAGTCAGTTGGAGAATTTAATGTTGTGTTGGCATGCTGCCATAGTAGCTCAATGGTTAAGAGCAATCAAATGGAGACCAGGAGATCCATGTTTCAAATCCCAGCTATGGCATTGAATTTTGCCGCCTGACTACCTTTCAAACCTTGCCCTACACACCTGTAGTATAAAAAGAACAGTTAATTTCTATTAATTGACCTAACAGCGGTCTGAAATATAAAAAATCTGAGATTTAAAAGTACTTACAACGTTGTAAGATGCCATTAAGGTAGTTGCTTCATATGTACAATGAGAATTGCTTAGTTTACCAGGAAAAACGTGAGTCAGTTGGAGAATTTAATTGTCATGCTGGCACGTTGCCATGGTTACTCAATGGTTAAAGCAACCAGAGACCAGGAGATCCATGGTTCAAATCCCAGGTATGGCATTAAATTTTTCAATCTGACTTCTCTTACTTTATTATAAACTTATTTCTTACAAGTATTTCAGCTGTCAAATGAAAGGTAATCAGAAATTCATATTGTCCTAACAACAGCATTGAAATATCTCAAATGTGTTTGCTTTTACTATGTTCAAAGAAATAAGAAAGTATATTATTTCACTCATTCAATCACATATTTCTGATATCAACAAGAAAAAATAAATTATCAAATCATAACAAAATATTATATCAGAGAGTAACATACCAACGTGGTACTGGTCCAGAATGCCTGTCTAAATGCATAACACGATGGTTACGTAATTGGGAAGACTGCTTGAAGCCTTTGCCACACTCTGGGCAAGTGTAAGGTCGAATTTCACCATGAATTTTCAGATGTGTCTCAAGCTTCACTGCAGTTACTGTTTTGTATGTATGACAGATTGGGCAGCTAAGAAGATCAATATCCAGCTCATGCATTTTCCAAAGATGTATTGCACAATTTCTCCATTTGTCAAACCTACGTTTTCATAACACAAAGGAAAATTAGCTAATATAAAAACACCATAGATGCATTACTTCTGAAAATAAACATTATCTGATGTTACATTCACATGTAACTAACAAACTATTCCTTAAAATGCTTATTTGTCTATCTAATTTATGTTGATCAACATAAACATTTGTATAACTGCCTTTAATACATATTTCCTTAAAGATACAATGGGAATTGTTGAATACAATAGATTTAAGTCATAGTCAAATCTTTTAAGAACTGGTTACTATATGATAGCTCTAAAACTTGACTCTCTTTGCATAACAGGGGAAAAGAAAAAAAGATAATATCATACTGTTTGAGAAGAGTATTTGAGAGTTAAAACCAATATCAAAGGAGAGTCTTGAAATGGTTAACTGCATAAAACAATTACTATTTGTAGTCGGTTTCTCACACTATGTCACTTACTTGATATCACTGTTACTAAATCCTTTCAAACACGTGTACAGAAAACCAAAATTTCTTAACATATAAGGGCCATCCAATAAATATGTTTCCCTATTTTAGAAAAAATACAAATAGGTTATTAATTTATTACACATCTGCTTCACTTACATACCCATTTTGAGGACATGTTTCGCAAATCATCGTTTGCATCTTCGGCTCTTATGCGACTCACTGTGGTGTTCCAATACAGTTAAATCTCGATACAAATGGGTTGTTTATACTCGTGAAATATTTTATTTTCATTTACAACTCGTACACTACTTCTCCACATAGTCACCATTTCTGTCCAAACACTTTTGGTATCTTGGCAGCAGTTTTTTAATACCTTCATCATACCAAGTCAGGTCTGTCTCCATAGCCAGTGGTTCACCTCCACTTCCACCTCTTCATCAGTTGCAAACTGCTTGCATCCAAGGTGCGACTTAAGTTGTGGAAAGAAATGAAAATCACTTGGAGTAAAATCTTGAGAATACGGTGGATGGGGCAAAATGTCCCATTTGAAGTTCTGCAGCAAATCCTGGATCGTATGAACTGAATGGGGGCGCTTGTTCTCATGAAAGACTGATACATTCTGAGACACAAGGCCAGGAAGTTTTCATCTGATTGCAGCTCTGAGCTTCATAAGGCCTTAAAGTAGCTCTCAGCTGTAACTGTAGTGAGTCAGGGCATCAACCAGTAAAACACCATTAAAGTCCCAAAAGACAGTAGCCATAACTTTGTCTGCAGAGGCTGATGTCTTGGCCTTTTTTGGTATATGTTCACCAGGTTTCTTCCATACCATGTTTTGTCGTTTTGTTTCTGAAATTGAATGATGCACCCACCTTTCATCGCCAGTGACAATGTGGGAAAACAGTTGATCTCCCTCTCTTTGAAGCGCAAAAAAGCATTGGCTGCCTTGATCTATTGTTGCTGGTGAGCATCAGTAAGCAAACTTGGGACCCATCTTGAACAGACTTGATACTGTAGGACATCTGACAGGATCGTCAGATATAGAGGAGCATCCAATTTCCATACCAGGAGGCAGTTTATTCATTATCTCATCAATGATGATGCGTCATTCTTCATCTACCACATTGCAAACTGCAACAATGGCTGCATTGTCTGTAATGGTAACGAGTCTGCCACTGCACTCTTCATCATGCACATTTTGCTGTCCTTCCAGGAACCATGAATGCCAACAGTGAACCATTTGGATGCTAATGCATCCTTCGCCATAAATGCACACTAAATGGCGATGAATATTGACACCCGTATCATTTTTCACTGTGAAAAAGCAAATAACAGAACAGAGTTCACAAGTAGATACCCTTTCAAGTGGTAGTTCCATGATAGTTGGTGCTTTATTGGCGAACACATATCAAGCACGTGATGTTGCAGGTCAAGCATAGCCACCATACTCAAATGAAGGTTCCTGCAGTACACTAACGAGTTTTTTGATATAGTAATTAAAACATTAGATAAACTGGATGGCCAGAACATAATACCACTTGGCGACATTAACACAAATAAAGACGAAAATAGTAGTAATTACAGCAGTTATCCGATACTTTAAATTTCGAATTGCCGCCTGAAAACTCTCTTTGGAAGTTCATCTCACAGACAACAGATGCCGCCACAGACAACCCACGGATCCAACTAGTCGGATAACTGCTGACGATGGAGACAAACTGTTCTCCGAAACATGTCAAAGTAAGGATAATTTAAGTGATGTTTGTGTTTGAATTACCGACTCATTACTTTCAAATGTTATATACATCACTGTTTCTAACCTTTTGCTTCAAATAATTTTATCATATCTTCAAATTCAATTTAGATATTGCATGTCCTATAACCACCAAAGAAGTGAGAGGCCCCATTAATAAACCCTGGATAAATCAAGATGTTATGCAAGCCAAAGAAATGCTAAATCAATTAAATATTACAAATAGAAGCATTATTAACAGTGAACTTTTCTTCATGTTGAAGTTTTGTTGAATCACACTTGTTTACACTCACCTTCACTTATTATTTTTTAAAAAATGCTGGAACGTTTACCAGACATTCGCCCTCCTCCTCAGCAGTTTAATGACTCAAGAGTGACTCTTATTCAGAAAACATAATAAACTTGAATTTGGCATACGTAGAAACGAAACACACACAGAGAATTTCATAAAATCAGATGGATATAACCCAAGACAACACAAGCATGCTGTTATCAACAGTTTAACTTACAGGCTTGTTAATGTACCTTTAAACAAGATAGAATATATCAAAGAGTACAATAATATCATTCACATTGCAGAATACAATGGATTCAGTGCTGAATTGGTCAACAAGAAAATTGATAAATTCAAAAGACAACAAAGATACAAGCAAGTAACTACTCTTTCCCCAATCAGCAATGAAACTTCATACAGAAAATTTACATATCATCCCAGAGTTACACACCTTTTCCAAAAAGTCTTCAAAGAACACAATATTACTTTGGCCCCACAGAGCAAATTTAGTGTACAACATCTTTTGAAATTACATAATACAAAGGAGATTCAGGTGTGTACCGGATAAATTGCAAGGGCTATGACAACTTTTACATTGGAAAAACAAAAAGGAACTTGAACATTAGGCTTAAAGAGATTTTAGGAACATCAGGAACAAAGAAATAGATAAATTGTCGGTAGCATACCACTTCTGGAAGGAGAATCATGATATAGAATGAGAAATCCACTTATTAGAAAGTGTCCGAGGTCCAGCTGCATTAACCATGTGGGAAAAAGTCTTCATAAAGAAACATGAAAGAAAATAGTTTAATTTCGACACTACCTTTGAAGAAAACCCAAATTTCAAGTTCATCAAGATACCGACAGAGACGCACCTCCGAGGAGTTCACCAAACCGACGTCCATTAGTTGACAGCAGCTGATGATGTTAGGAAGATCCTAACGAAATGCGTTCTAGGTAAATATTAGCAATAAGTGGAGCATTGAGTATTAATGCGACTCAAAATTATATTAATTCATTTAATCTCTATTTTTTAGAAAGTGTGAATCAGCTAATATTAAATAAAGGGATAAATTATATCAATACAAAACAAAGGCACTTAGCAATTCTATGTATCCCAGGGAAATAACAAAAGAAGAACTACTTGAATCCATAAAAAAACTGAAAAACAAAAATTCTTCTGGGCCTGATGGTATATCTAATGCTTTACTGAAGCAATGCACCCCTTACATTAGAACCGTTATTAAACATACTTAACTCGGTCATTACGTCAGGTATATTTCCTAACTGCTTGAAAAAATCTATTGCCATTCCTGTTCATAAAAAACGAGACAAGGGTGAAATAAGTAACTATCGGCCAGTAATGCTTATCTTGTCCCTTTCCAAGTTAGCGGAAAGAATAATAGCCGACCAAATCATATCATTTCTAGACAAATATGAAATTCTGGTAAATTTTCAATATGATTTCAGAAAATGTAAATCAACAAAAAATGCCATATCAGAAATAATTGATCATATAACAGATAAGCTAAATAACAATGAAAGCAACAGTAAGTAATACAACACGAGTTATACAGTACTTTAGGTCCAATAACTTACACATAAACTTAAATAAGACAAATTACATATTTATTACGAAGAAACAGGACCTCTTGATGAATTTTGAAATTCCTGCCGTAGATGACGTCATCAAACTTACCAGAACATTAGATGGCAGCATGACACCAAGCCAGATGCAGATACCGGATGCATCATCAGTCAACAACAGAACTGATGATAGGGAAGAAGTTCCCAGAAACTATTCTTCATCAAAAAACTTGTAAGTGGAGAAAAGTATATACAAGGTTGACTCATTTGCCTAATTTTAGTAAAAATTACATTCAGTTTCAAACTCCACAGAACAGGTCGCCATCAAATACAAAGATAATAATTGAAAACAGGGAAGTAAATGCAGTCGATAGTGCAAATTTTCTAGGACTATTGTGGATGAAAACCTAACATGGAACAAACACATTGATCATATATGCAACAAAATGAGCTCAGAGTTACTCATAATGAAAAAAGTTATGAACATAGTGGATGTTAACATGCAGACAATGTTATATTATGGATTGATATACCCGCATATAGCACATGGGTTAACACTGTGGGGATGTTGTACTAAAAACACACTAACCGAGGATTCCTTCTCCAAAAAAGAACAATAAGACTAATTATGGGAATGAAACAGACTCTTGTAGGCAAACCTTCAAAGACCTAAATATTTTAACTGTATATTCACTTTATATATATGAAGTAATAATAGAATTATTTAACAGGTAAGATACAGGTAAAACAAATAAACAAATATATGAGCACTGCACCAGAGGAAATACAAATTTTCATATACAGTCACACAGATTAGAAATATATAAAACCAGATCTACTGCTGCAGTTCAAGAACTGTATAATAAACTCCCTACCTATCTGAAAAATATCCATAATCTTAAAATATTCAAGAAAAAATTAAAGACATTTTGTATGGAAGGTTGCTATTATTCAATTGACAAATATCTTAGATAATATTGACTAAATAAATAGTATTTGTATAATATAAGTGTAATAGTGTATAATTAATGATTTATTATTGTAAATAGGTTATTTTAGGACTTGTTTATGTAGATATTGAACTATGTGAATTTTTGGTTGCACATATTTATCTTGATGATGCTTTGAATATGTTTTGTATTCTTTTAAGTAGATAATAAATGAAGGAATGAATGAATGAACCAACTTAATTTTAGAACATGTGGTTTGCAGAGAAAAAAAATAGAGAACTTATTCATTGGATGGGCCTCATATATCATGCATGCATTTTAGGAGCAGTTGGTACAGATGTCAAACAAGCAGAATCTTTACACAGAAAATGAAGCTAGTTACAGTGGAGTAATAAATATTACACAAATAAAAATATGTTTTAATTAATGTCCACTTATCTTAAGAAGTATTAACATCAACTTCTTAAGATAAGTGGACATTAATTAACAAATATTTTTATTTGTGTAATAAACAGAATGTTACCAAAAGTAACTAGAGAGCACCAAAATGGAAGTATATCACAGTTTGCTTTTGGCAAATTCCAACAGCTTCTTTTCTCCATAATTGCTCCAGAACAGGTTGTGGAAAGTTTCGCAGTCCTACTTTAGAATTTAGAATTTCCATGTCTAAACAAACACACATAAGGTTCCCAATTTTGTTTGCATCTTTTTGGGACCCATTTGCTTCACTTATTTACTACACAGAAAATATTTCAGAAGTCTCAGTTGACCTACAGCTGAAAATGGAAGCAAAGAGTTCTAAAACATGTGCTGTACAATAGCAGATTTATTGAAGCAAGTATGTTCCAAATATGACACCTAATGCTCAAGTAATTATGAAAACAGGTTACATAAATGCTAAGGCTTTCACGGCCGGCGTTGTTAATTCATTATTCATTCCTTCTCGGCTTGCAGGCCGTGATCCAGTAGTTGTATAATTGAACATGTCACCAAAAACAGCATCTGGCATCTTCAGGGAAGTCAAAGCTATGGAAACAAGGCAAACCATGCAACCATGCCCCACCCCAATAAGTGGGGTGGTACCCCACCCCACCTCTTTCCTCATGTGGCAAAAAATAGGATGCTACCAGACTAGCACTCCAGTCTTGCTTGTACTTGTTTCCACGGCTTTGACTTTCCTAAGGAACCCGGATGCGGTTTTAGATGAAATGTTGGATGATAAAACTACTGGACCACAGACTACAAGCCCGGAAAGAATGAATAATAGAATTAAAAAGAGAGGTTCACCATTTGAGTAATATGCATCACTACCTCTATTGCTGTTTTAAACAGTATATTAAATGTCACTAGTTAGGAGTTTTACCTTTCCCCACAAACATAGCAGGCGAAGTCTTTTCTTACTGGTGAACTAGTTTTTTCTGATGATGTACCATGACACAAGATGTGCATGTGCAATGTTTCTTCACTGCTAAATTTGTACTGACATCCACGCTCTGAGCACCTGCAATTTATAATACGTAAATGTTTCACAAAAATATTCTGCTGTTGCATTCACATGAGTTTCTTTACCCATTCTTCTACAAAATATTCTTATCAAAGCTAACAAATTTTACCTACATAACTACCATAATTACTTGTGTACTATGCAAATGCACCTTTTTCAAAAAGTTTTCTTTTTTCTTTCTTTTTTTATTTTAATGGATAGTGCCTTTTATTTGAATTTGTCATATTGAAAGCATTTCTTCTGCTGCTATAATCTTACAAGCATATTTCTGGTACATGGAAACACGAAGTATAACAGGGTTAGCAATAATAACTGTCTTTAATCATCTCTAGATATCTCCAGCATATGTGAAAATTCTGATTAGATATCATTCGTTTTTTGCAACCAGTGTTCAGGTTCACACAAAAGTGAACTTATAAGAATGAATACAATAAGACTGCTGTAAAAACTGAAAATTATCAAAGAAATAGGATATCATGATGCAAGATAAAAATTCAATGTTTCAGAGCTTTGTGTAAGGACTGGAGAAAAAAGAAAGTTGCAAGCAACTGATCCTAATATAGAGTGTTTCCAAGGATTATCCGCCAAGTGAAGGACAGACTTGAAGCCTTCACAAGTCTGAGATAGCAGCATGGTTATCCTGTGACACAGAAATGTGCCAGCTTGAACAATAACAAATACTGGGCAAGAAATTTGCATTGCACAAAATTTCAAAGCAAGCATGAGCTGTATTCTATGCTATTTTTGCTTAACATAGGTTTTCAATTTAATGTATGTGCAACATATGCGTTATGTATATCAGAAGCATCTGAAGACAAACATCTGGTGCTTAAAAAGGTGTGTTGTAGGTCTTCTTAAGCAGCATGAATATCTGCTTTTATAATAGGAAATGCTGATCAAACACTTGCTTTTTTTGAGCTGCTGTATTATATTACCACTAGAGGAAAAAAAAAATACAAGAGCTCAAACTGGCAACTTGTATAGCTACTTGTAAAATGTAATGCTTTAACATTGTGTTAGCTATGCTCGCTGATGGCAGGAAATCTCCACTGTTTATAATAATTAAGCAGAAAACCATTCCCAAGAAAGAAAATGTTCTTCCTAGACTGTTGGTGAAAGCTCAGGAGAAAGGGTAAATGGAAAATAAGCTAGTTTTTGACTGGATTAAAACCATATGGAGTGACATCCTGGAGCATTTTTATTATGCCACAGAAATGCACTGGTATTAAACAACTTTTGCAAGCATCAATTGAAAGAAGTTAATTGCAGAAAATTAAGAGCCGATTATGATTAATGGTGGAATGACTTCACCACCAGTGGCGGCTCGTGGATAAAATTAGGAGTGTGCTACAAAGCTACCTATTGTTAAAAATCTCCTTACGGTCTTACTTAATGGCGAAGTATGAAGTCCATGCGGCACTCCTTTCTATTGCAGAACTTATCAATGACTCTGGTGTTAAAATCCTCTATCTTAGAGGCAGTGCTCTTCTCCAGTGATAAAATGCAATCAATTATATGTGATAGCACATGCCTGTCTTTTGGTTATATTTCAGTCTTGCCTCCTGATTTGAAAGGCTTAACTGCATCGCAAGGTTTATATTGCCTAAAGCACTTAAATCTAGTATATTATTTAAATGCTTTATGTTTTGTTTATGCTTACTAATAAGCACATTTAGGTGACCTAAATCTGTCACTTCCGTTGTGCTCCAAGCATCATTGTTTCCAAAGAGCAGGCATGGAAAGCAGAACAGAACATTTCTTCCTTAACATCCACATACCCACTTATGTTCATACACTTTGGGGTTAAAATGCCTGGTGTAGGAATTATTTCTCCCTGCTTTTGCACACTGCATTATAATTAGTTCTGGAGTTTGCCTACCCTATTGCTTGATTTGCACTTTTTCCTCTATAGTTCTTCTAGAAAAAGGGTAACTGATTAAGCTGCTCACCGAATTCATGTTAGTGCACGCAAAAGACGCGGTGATACCATCATCCATAACAGTATAACTTGAACTGAACAACTGTTTTCAGTAAGCCAATAATTTGAATTGTAAATAACAAAAGACAGTAGTTAATTGATGGAAATTAATCATTTCTTCACACTAGCCTTATATAGGCTAAGGTATTGGATTGATAGAGTTGACATGAAAAATTCAATGCCAGGGCCGGGATTTGAACCACGGATCTACTGGTTTCCATTCAGTCATTCTAACCCATTGAGCTACCATGGCCAACATGCCGCCATGAAATTAAATTCTCCAATTAACTCATATATTTCCCCGGTAGACCACTAGGGGCTCTCCTATTCGAGATACACCGTTTGTGGCAACTTGCTCTTGTAAGTACTTGAGTCTCAGGCTTCATTTTTAACTCTTATTATTTAAGTTAATTGTCCATCAAATTTACCATATGAAAAAAGTATATTATTCAAAAATGTAAACCAATAACAAAAAACATCTAAGAAATGGTTACTAGCACAAAAAGAAACTGACATAAATTGTGTGCTTTAAGAGATCCACACTTTTTGTGTAGTGAGGTTTTGTCCATCACTTGCATTTACCACTTATACGAAGTTATTCATAATGAAGAGGACCTGACTGGCTATTTGTAAAAAACTGCAGATATACATCTATAGTTTATTTTATGCAAATATCTTAAACATACAGTATTTTAATCAAAATTGTTGAGAAATTTGAGGAATCTTTTGAGAAAATAAAAAATAAGGAAAATTTGTCCATGTGAAGGGTAATTTTGGGTGGAGGAAAAAAGAGTGAGAGAAGAGGGGACCTGTGTATGCAAACTAAGGACCAGAGAGAGAAGAGGCTGCTTCACATAAAATTGGATTGGATTGCACTGGATTTTATCAGAGGGGACTCAGCACAGCAACCAGACTTGGTTTATTGTACCTATGCCTCAAATGGGGCTTTCCGAGGAGGGAGGATGAGGTGAGAGGAGACAGACGGCATCAACCCCAGGAGTCACAACACTGTAGAGAGTAGGGTCTCTACAACTGACCAGCTGGAAGCTCCCTGTCAGGCCACTACAACTGGTATCCCACCCACCGTGGTCCGCACATTGTGTAGCGCGCAGACAGGAGACCATCTCACCAGAGGAAGAAGTGTTTACTAGGAGCTTACCATCCTGCCAGTAGCACGGATACTCCCACTGATACTTTCTTGACCTGAAAGAGAGCACCAGATGAGAGATGATATGAAATGCTGAGAAGAAATGGAAGGGCAGGAAAAGTCTATTGATGTAAATTTTAAAGTACTGGAAAACAGTTTGGTCTGAATGCCAAATCATATTTACATGCAATTAGCTTACTATAAACAAACTGATTATAATACTAGTAAGTAAGTCCCGTCCAACAGTCAGATAAGAAGTGTGAATAAATTAAGAAATTTCAGTTGTATCACTCCCATGAGAAACTGCTGTTCTGGATTGAGCATCTCTTGAATCACTGTTCCTCAAGCAAGATTTCTTCACTGCTCTTTACACATGTAAAAATTATTTTCCTTTGATATTCTTTGGTTAAAATCTGTTATATTTTATATGTATTTTGGAGACATTTTCCTCCATTATATTTAATGCATTCGGTACATAAAAGAAAATATTCCACTGCCAGCCTAGCTATATGCAGAGCTAGTTAATATCACTTACTTATTAAGTTATTAAAATATCACAAACTATTTTATATCAATAATGAAGAATTACAATGAAAATAAAAACTCCTTAACACTTACTTTAGTTTATCATTTCCTGCTAAAGACTTGATTCGCTTCTTGTTTGGCAAACACTCCTTCTCTAAGTTTTGAGCTATCCGTCCCTTCCTTTTACCTGTTGCTGAGATTTCTGGCTTAATTTGTTGGCCATCTACAGCAGAACTCTCTCCAACAACATTATCAAGTTCTTGTTCCTGATTCATTAAACTTGGTTTCTCTTCATCATTTGCTTTGGCATTTTCATATAATATTAAATCATGATCCTGTAGAACACAGTGAAAATGTATGTCACAGTCACAAGACTTTCTCTACCAATTATTTATTTTCATAACTTCTTTACAAATAATTCATTTAAAAAGGTAAAAGAAAGATTGAAAAAACTCTCGAAAAAGTCTTATAATAATTGGTTAAAATAGATAATTTCATTTTAAATATTGGCAAAAACCTGTAGATTTGGGCAGTAGCCATAAATGCAGAGCCATTTGCCTGAAAAAGAATACACACTTTACTGAAATATTATTATTACCTGCATCATATGCTGTTTACATTCCTCTAAGCTGACAAACCCTTCATTGCACTGGCCACAGAGATACACAAGCTTCTCACTTACGGGCTGCATGGTATTAATGGTAGTGCTATTGTTTGCATTTGTGTCGACATCATCTGGTATGGGAAGCTGTATTGGTGCTTCTGAAATTTCTGATCCATCTAACTGCTCTAAATGCTCATTCAACTTGATCTGGAAATATTTCAAATAAATGTATTATATCCAATAAATATTAAAAGCAGAAGCATTATTAACAGTGAGGTATTCTTCATTTTTGAGTTTGATTTATGAGTCACTATGTTTACACTCAAACTTCACTTACTTGTTGTTGTATAATTGAAATGTTTTCAAGATCATTCGATCTCATCGTCAGCTGTTTGGTGACTAAATGAACATTCCTCTTCTTCCACTACTACGGAGCTCCTATCACTCTGCCATCTGGTGTTAGGGGCACTAACAGAAACAAACAGAAAAATCTGCAGTTTCACACCATTTTTGGACAGAAAACCACAACATTGGCCACAACATTAAACTGTTAAAATCTTTAAGTACACCCATAGAATTGGATATTTGGGAAAAAATATTCATAAACAAAAACTGTGATAAAGTTATAAATTTTGAAATCCCAGCATTAAATGAAGTATTAAAACTTAAGGTCCCTAACACCAGATGACAGAGTGATCGTAGCTCCGTAGTAGTGGAAGAAGAGGAATGTTCATTTAATCACCAAACAGCTGAGGATGAGATCGAATGATCTTGAAAACGTTTCAATTATACAACAAGTAAGTGAAGTTTGAGTGTAAACATAGTGACTCATAAATCAAACTCAAATATCTATCCAATACCTATTTCTCACCAGCATCAGTCTGCATCTCTGTGCTTATTTCTTTGTCAAATTATAAAATATGTAGCATTAGCAGGAAAGAAAATTCATGCATAGATTGCCCTAGAATTATTCAATAATTATAGATTTCTCAAAAAAAATTAAAATATTATGAGATAATACCTGAATGCTGCAGTTTAACTCTATGAGGATGGTTCAAAAAGTACCAGTGTCAGAAATAAGCATACCACTTTACTTAAATACAAATGACATCTTTCTCAATATAGATTACTTTTACCAACATTTCTGCCATCTTTTACGCCAACAAAAATAGGAATTTCAAGCTCTACAAAATATGCCTCTATTCTGACGATCTCACTTGATCCAAATTTTGTTCTCGCAAGCTATTTCTTCATATTGGGGATCAAGAAGAAATTGCTGGGAGCCAAACTGTGAGAACATGTAGAGTGCAGCATCAACTCATAGTGCAATTTACGGAATTTCACCGCAACAACACTGGATGAATGTGCTGGTGCACTACTGTGGTGGAACAGTACTTTCTTCTTTGCCAAATGGGATCACATTACCTTTTGTTGAATCGGCCAATAACTCACATAGTTTTAATTAAATTATAGATGAGTAGTATTTTTTACACATTAGTTTCACTTACATACCTATACCGAGGACATGTTTCACGAACTATTGACCACATCATCAGCTCTATCGCGACTGAAGCTTGATCAAGATATGTGGGTGGTTCTGGAGTTGCTGCTGCCATCTGTTGATTTTGTGATGAATTTAAATGTGGGGTTGTCCTCTGGTGGGATTTCGAAGATCAGTAGTTGGCTTTTATGCTTTTCTATGCATAATTTCTCCCAGATGACGAGCTCCCTATATTTTGTACTAAAATACATACAAAAACATACGGAGCTAATCATCTGGGAGAAAATATACATAGAAAAGCATAAAAAGCAAGTATTACACCTTCCGAATCTCAAACTTTCACCATCAATTTTCTTGCCGATGGGATTGTCTTTGCATTCAGAGCAGATTCACCAGAAGCAACCCATTGTTTTGATTGTTGCTTGGTTTTCAAAGAATAATGATAAATCCTGGTTGCATCAATTGTGAAACTCAAGACAAAAAGTGCTTTGGATTTTGCTAAATAATTCCAAATACTGCTTGAAGTTGAAAGCCACATCAGCCTGCTGTCCAATGTGAGCAAACACGGCCCATCAGACCTACAACTTCATCAACTTATCACGCAAAATATGGATTGCTGTTCCCACTGCACAATTATGGCTTCTGGCACTTCTCAAACATTTGTCAGATGATCGGCAAGAATCATATTGTGTACTTTTTCAATGACTTCCTTGGTAAGCACATATACCAGACATCCTGGATGCTCCTCATCAAAAACGGATGTTTTCTAATATTTATCATTCGTTCATTTATTATCTGCTTAAAAGAATACAAAACATATTCAAAGCATTGTCAAGTTAAATATGTGCAATCAGAAAATCACATAGTTTGATATCTACATAAACAAGTTCTAAAGTAACCAAATTACAATAATAAATCATAAACTATACACTATTACACTTATATTATACAAATACTATTTATTTAGTCAATATTATCTAAGATATTCGTAAATTGAATAATAGCAGCCTTCCATACAATATTACTTTAATTTTTTCTTGAATGTTTTAAGATTATGAATATTTTTTACTTAGGAGGGAGCTTATTATACAGTTCATGAGATGCAGCAGTAGGCCTGGTTTTATGTAGTTCTAATCTGTGTGAATGTAAATGAAAATTTGTATTTCCTCTGGTGTAGTGCTCATGTATTTGCTTATTTGTTTTACCTTTATCTTGCCTGTTAAATAATTCTACTATTACTTCATATATCTAAAGTGAATATCCAGTTAAAATATTTAGGTCTTTTAAGGTTTGCCTACCAGTCTGTTTGTTTCATTCCCATAATTAGTCTTATTGCTCTTTTTTGGAGAAGGAATACTCGGTTAGTATGTTTTTTAGTATAGCATTCCCACACTGTTAACCCATATGATATATGTGGGTATATCAATCCATAATATAACATTGTCTGCATGTTAACATCAACTATGTTCATAATTTTTTTCATTACGAATAACCCTGAGCACATTTTGTTGCATATATGATCAATGTGTTTGTCCCATGTTAGCTTTTCATCCACAATTAGTCCTAGAAAAGTTGCACTATTGGCTGCATTTACTTCCCTGTTTTCAATTATTATCTTTGTATTTGATGGCGACCTGTTCTCTGGAGAGAACGTAAGCTTTCACGGCCAGAAAAATTTAAAAGTGTTGTTTATGTCATTAATCGACTCCCTTTAAATTTAATTTGTCTTATTTAAGTTTATATGTAAGTCATTGGACCTAAAGTACTGTATAACTTGTGTTGTATTACTTACTGTTGTATTTTCCAAAGCTTGCAAACTTATACCTGTATTTAATATTGATCTGTCATCAGCATACATAAATATTTTCCCTTCACTGATATTTGGAAGGTCATTGACATATATTATAAAAAGTAGGGGGCCGAGAACGGAACCTTGAGGCACTCCATGTGTCACCAGTTTATTATTTGAATAGTATTCTGTGATATGTTAATTCCTAGCATGTGTAATTTTTACCTGTTGGGATCTTTGGCTCAGATATGTTCTAATTAAATCGTTCGGAATTTCACGTATTCCATAATGATTCAATTTATCTAGTAGAAGTTCATGTTGAACACAAACGCTTTTGAGAGATCCAGAAATATACAGCTATTGCTTTCATTGTTATCTAGCTTATTTATTATATGATCCATTATTTCTGATATGGCATTTTTTTATTTACATTTTCTGAAACCGTATTGATAATTTACCAGAATTTCATATTTGTCTAGAAATGATATGATTTGGTTGGCTGTTATTCTTTCCACTAACTTGGAAAAGGACGAGATAAGCGTTAATGGCCGATAGTTACTTATTTCACCCTTGTCTCCTTTTTTATGTATAGGAATGACAATAGATTTCTTCAAACAGTTAGGAAATATACCTAACGTAATGACCAAGTTAACTATGTTTAATAACGGTTCTATCATGTAAGGGATGTATTGCTTCAGTAAAGCATTAGAGATACCATCAGGCCCAGAAGAATTTTTGTTTTTCAGTTTTTTTATGCATTCAAGTAGTTCTTCTTTTGTTATTTCCCTGAGATACATAGAATTGCTAAGTGGCTTTGTTTTGTACTGATATAATTTATCCCTGCTTTTATTTAATATCAGCTGATTCACACTTTCTAAAAAATAAAGATTAAATGAATTCAAAGTATAAACTTGAAAGAAGCGTAGGGACAGTGAAGCACAAATTAGTACAAAAGTGAATCAAGAATATATTGACACATTGCTTCACTCACACTGTTTATTCACAGGACATGTTTCAAGAGCTCTTGCTCCTATCCTCAGCTGATACTCGATTAGTGTAAGTTGTAGTGGTTTCTTCTTTCTCCGTATTGTCAATAGATGGCGTGACAAGTACATCACAAGTACATCACAAGTACCAGGCTTCATCATTTAACTCTTACTTATTGATGGAAATTAATCATTTCTCCACATTAGCCATATATAGGTTAAAATTTTAGATAGAGTCAACATGAAAAATTCAGGCTTCATCATTTAACTCTTACTATTTTAGTTAACTGATGGAAATTAATCATTTCTCCACATTAGCCATATATAGGTTAAAATTTTAGATAGAGTCAACATGAAAAATTCAATGCCATGGCCTATATGTGGTTAGTGTGGAGAAATGATTAATTTCCATCAATTAACTAAAATAATAAGATTTAAATGAAGCCTGGGATTCAAGTACTTACGATAGTAAGTTGCCACAAATGGTGTATCTCGAATCCAAGAGCCCCTAGTGGTTTACCGGGGAAATATATGAGTCAAATGGAGAATTTAATGTCAGGACGGCACGTTGGCCATGGTAGCTCAATGGGTTGGAGCGACTGAACGGAAACCAGGACATCCGTGATTCAAATCCCAGCCATGGTATGAATTTTTCATGTTGACTCTATCCATCAAAAACCTTAACCTATATATGGCTAGTGTGGAGAAATTATTAATCTCCATCAATTAACTAAAATACCTAGAGAATTTTACATACAGTGCTCCCGTTGTTTTTCGCTATATCGTTAGTTCCCTTGAGTATGATCACCTGATCTTTTGAGGTTAGGTTTCCACATGAGTTTTCTGTATTTCTGCTTACTTCTTCTATTGGGCAACGGGCTTCACTACACTTCTACTGCAGACTCTTGCATTTTGGTTGTTAGTAGCCCGCTCAATCCCCTGCCATGGCTATCTGCGAAGATTTTGATGACGTTCTTTTTCGGTATGGGTCTTTGTGTTGTACATGTTGTCCGCTTGCACTGTGGTTGTTGGTTTTGTGCCTCGGTATCCTCCAGATTGTTGAGGCATGCAAATCTATTTTGTGTTATTATTATATTATTTGCTGTTGCTATCTTTTGTTGGCTGTTCAGTCGCATCGGTTGACGAGGTCATTCCCATGAATCTTTTTTTTTTGCGACTTCCACCTGCTGTGCTACTTTTAATTTCACGTTTTCATCCCATAAATGTTTAATTTCTGCTTTTGCTTCTTTTAGGTCGTTTGTTAGCCTTTCTATGGTTAAATGCAGAGAGACGATTGTTTCTCTCTCACCACTTCCACGTGTTGCCTCGGCATCCAGCATTTTTTTGCTTCTTCTGGCATCGGCATATTTCAGCATAACTATTATCCCTCTTCATTGCACTTCAATAACTGTCTTCATTTGTATGCATGAAATGGTACTTTTGCACCTATTAGCCTCACTTTTACTAATATTAGCTGTATGATTACGAAGCTTAATTTTATAGACACACGCTGACGTTGCCATCTTCTCATTGGATTAGATGGCAAAGGTTCCCATAAACAGTATCTAAATTCACCTTTATCTCCTTCTCAGCTTTCCATTCAATAAAGTGAAATCACTGAATGATACCATATTTTTTCCATTTTAACAAAACATGAGTAAAATTCTCACCAAATCCAAACCAACCAATGGATCAGTACTAAATTTGTTTTAGAATACACAATAACACCCACTTGCTTTAGCAACACCATCAATTTTAAAACATAGGTACTTAATGAACCATCCTTCTATATTAAGAAGCTACAGCTATAACTTGCCTTAAGAAATAAGATTTAGTTATGTTACTGTAAATGAATCTCATAAATAAATCAATCTGTGTATTCTGATGCACTAGTACTAAAGTTCTCATTAAAAACTTTGACAAAGACCAGCTTTTTTATTTCAATTGTAGACTGAAACTAGCTAAAAGGGCTCCAAATCTACAAGAAGCTTCTAAAAATGAAAGCTTCTGAATTGACTAAAAAGAAGAAATTGGAATAAACTGCAATACCAAATATTCTAACTGCACAGTGCCCACTACTCCGACAACAGAAAATAGATTAGGAAACATAACTACCTTAAATACAGGGTGCGGCAGAACCAACTAAGGAGTTTTAAGGAGCAATAAAAAGTAAATCTGGATATCTGGAGAAAAAAGTTTTTATTTTCTAAATTAGTACAATATACCATTTTACATTCATCTAGTTTTGAAAATATTGTCCTAAAGATGGCAGCCGTTAGCATCAATAGGTTGTTGTAGACGACCCCTGAAGTTTCAAGCAGCTCTTGCACACATATTGCAGTGTATGGCATTTACTTGTTCAATAATCCGCTCTTTTAACTCTGCTAGGGTGTGAGGGCGGCTTTTGAAAACTCTTTCAATCAGATATCCCCAAAGAAAGTAGTCACAAATGCTCTGGCACGTGCCACCTGACATTCACCCCTCAAAGAGACGAGGCGTCCTGGAAACATTTCTCTCAAAACATCAAGTGAAATTCGAGCTGTGTGAGCAATAGCTTCATCCTGTTTGAGCCACAAGTCCTCCAGTCCATGTTCTTCAACAATCTCGTCCAATTTGGGTTGCGGAAAATTTCTCAACGTTGAAACATAACGTGTGGAATTCACTGTCATGGTCACTTCTTCCTCCTCAAAAAAGTAAGGGCCAACCACCCCAAATTGTGATATAGCACAACACACTGTCACTTTAGAAGAATGTTGCACTCTTTCATGAATAATTCAGGGGTTATTTTCAGCCCAGTAGCGAAAGTTTCGTTTACTCATGCACCCACTAGGATGAAAATGTGTGTCGTCACTGTTGAATAAAGCTGCATTCGGAGGGATCTGAGCAAGCATTTGCCCACACAGATTTTGACGGTTGGTGTAGTCTGCTGGGCATAATTCTTGAGTAATCATTATTTTGAAAGGATGGAACTTCAAATGAAATTTTAGAAACATTCTCAAACTGTGGTCTGAAAGGCGTAATTCTTGAGCAATCATTATTTTGAAAGGATGGAACTTCAAATCAAATTTTAGAATCCTTCTCAAACTGCGGTCTGAAATTCCCAATGCAATAGCATGTCATCGAGCAGAACATTGCAGCGATTGTTGAATGGCTGTTCTCGCCAGCTGCACATTTTGTGGCATTCTGATGGATATGCGTTGACCATGTGTATCTGTTATTAGTGTGCTACCAGTTTCTTCCAACTGCCGAACCCAGGACTGAATTGTGTTCGCATTAGGAATGGCATTGTTGCGTGGAATGTTGAAATGTCAAAGAAAAGCTTGTTGTGTAGCGATCAGATCTGTTGTTTACATAATAACTGCTAATGGCAAAACCACGTTGTGCACCAGTCCAGACCATGTTGGCTAATGAAATGGGGTTAACTACTGAACGAAGGCAGACCACGTGCATAGGCCTACCCCCACCACAGCTCCCGCGGTAATCCATAGAGATGCCTTAGTCAGTTCTGCCACACCTGTACTTAAAGAAACCATAACTAGATACAATTTTTGAAGAGTTACATAGTAATGATATTAATAGTGCCTTTTTAGTTCTTGCTGATAAATAATTGTATAAATTAATATTCATAAGGCGAAAAGCGTCAGTTACACTATCTAGTGCTACTTGAAGAGCCACAATGACATCTAAGAACATAAATAACATATGAGAGCTCTCACTGCTAGTATCACCACCAATAGTTTTACAAATTCAAGCTGCATAGTTTTGTACCTGTTATATGCTGTACAATGCTGTAAATGCTGAAAATTATAAGCCTATTTTTATTTTATTGTATTCCTTTGAAATCTTTGAAATGTTAAGTGGCCTTTGTTCCTTATGATTCATGTAAAGACTATGTAGCACCAAGGACTTCCATTTAGTTTTGTGTTTTGAACAGCCTCCCATATTTAAGCATTTATTGAAAATCATTAAATTCTTTTTGTGTTCAGTTCATGCATAAAGGTTTTTTGATAGAGTTGTTGGTCTATTAGTAAACATTATTATTCTTCCAATTCCTTTCTTGGAAGTGTTGAAAACAATGTTGTTATGATAAATTTAAAGGGAGTCGATTAATGACACTAAACAACACTTACTTTTAAGTGTGTCTCAAACTGTGGTCTGAAAGGCGTAATTCTTGAGCAATCATTATTTTGAAAGGATGGAACTTCAAATCAAATTTTAGAATCCTTCTCAAACTGCGGTCTGAAATTCCCAATGCAATAGCATGTCATCGAGCACAACATTGTAGCGATTGTTGAATGGCTGTTCTCGCCAGATGCACATTTTGTGGCATTCTGATGGATATGCGATGAACTTTAAATTTAATTATTATTCTTTCCTCCTTTTGCATTTCATATGCCTCTTCCCAATAATAATAATAATAATAATAATAATAATAATAGCTTTATTGCCTGTAGACTTTGGGATACAAGGTTTTAGTCATGGTCAAAATCTATACATACAATACAAATTTTACACATATTTAGTTTACAATGTCAATCAACTTAAAATTATATTTACACTTCACTTAATACTAGTTATTCTTATTTACAATTCACTTAGTATAACTACTATATTTACAAATCAATTAAATTGTACAGACATTTTTCAATTAGGTATTTTTTCAAGTGTTGTTTAAAAGTATTTCCTTGTGCTAATTTAATATAATTGGGAAGTTTATTAAACATAATGATACCTACATTGTATGGGTCTTTCTTGCTTGATGTTTTAACCTTATAATCTCTATGATAATTATTAGTTCCTCTAGTGTTATATGAGTAATGATCTTTATTTAGTAGAGTAAACTCTCCTTTTGTTTTTATTAATAGAATAACCTTATATACATACAAAGATATCACGGTTAGTATCTTCTGTTGTTTGAATACTTCTTTTACAGATTGTCGATTTGTTAGATTAAAAATACATCTCAAGCTTTTTTTCTGTAGGATAAGAATTCTATTTAATTTTAGGTTACTAGTTGCCCCCCATATTTCGATACCATATTCAATGTGACAGTGGATTAACCCATAGTATGCCATTTTTAGTACTTCTCTTTCTAGTTTGTAAGACAAGTTTCTTAGCAAATATATATTAGCACACAACTTTTTACTGAGTATGTCTACATGATCATTATAAGTTAGATTTTTGTCAATATAAATGCCAAGAAATTTTATGCAATTTATTTGGTCAATTTTTGTGCTGTCGGTATGAATTTCTATCTCATTCTCAATGCTGTCGCGAAGCTCAAATAGCATAGTTTTTGTTTTATTAAGGTTTATCTGTAATTGTGCATTTTTTAGGTAATTTGTTATGTGAGTTACTGATTTTGAGGCCTTTGTTTCCAACTGTTTAATAGTTTTGTCTGCACAAATTAATGTAGTGTCATCAGCATATGATATTATATTATAATCATCTGTACACTGCATATTATTTACATAAAGCAAGAATAATAGTGGGCCTAATACCGAACCTTGAGGAACACCTGTTTTCACCACATCATATTTAGACTTAATAGTTTGAATAGTATTTGCTTGTTTAGAATGTATTTCTGTGCACTGTGGTCGATGTTTAAGGTAGGATGATAAAAGCTCATGTACTTTGCCTCTTACTCCATAGTTCTGTAACTTATATAGTAGTAAGTCATGACACACTGAGTCAAAGGCCTTGGACAAATCTAAAAATATTCCTACAGTTTTATTATTTTCTTCTAAATTTAGCATTATTTTGTGTAAAAATTCTGACACAGCGGTAATAGTCGAATATCCTTTTCGAAAACCATGTTGAGACCGAAACAGTACTTTATTAGATTCCAGAAAGCCTACCAATCTTCTGTTAATTACCTTTTCGTATATTTTTGCAAATAGAGATGTTAGGGTTATTGGTCTGTAGTTACTGGCTGTTTTTTCATCTCCCTTTTTAAGTACAGGTCTTACAATGCTGATTTTTAACAATTCAGGGAATTCTGCTTTTTCCATTGAGTGGTTAATCAAATGTACCAATATATTTTATAATGAATATTTACAAAGTTTTAGAATTTTCGGTGTTATACCATCCCAACCTGGGGCACTGTCATTTTTTAAGTTACAAATAATTGAGTTAATTTCCTCTTTACTAGTCTCATATAAATATACACTCTGAGCTATGTTTAAATTACTTACATTAGGACATGCATCAACACTACCATCACTTCTGCTCATGTTTAAGAAATAATTATTTAATAAGTTACTGACTTCATTTGGATCCACTACACATCTACCGCTGTCATTTAGTTGAATATCCTTTTTTATAACTTTATCAGCTTTTGCACATTTGTTTATCATTTTCCATGCTGTTTTGGATACATTATTTGACATGATAAGTTTTTGGCTATTGTTATATTTATTAAATTTTATCAGGGCTTGTCTAAATAGCTTTTTATACTTGTTTTGTAGGTCTTTATACACATTTAGTCTAGTCGCTCTGTAAAATTCATAATTATCTTTAATTTTTTCTTGAAGGGCTATTATTTGTGGAGGTAAGTTGGTTTTTTTATGAGCATTATTCTTAATTGGCTTTTTCTTTACTGGACAGGTGTTGTCATAATGATGTTTGAGAATATTAAAGAAGAGGCTCCATTTTTCATTTGGAGTGTTTAAAGCATACACTTCTGCCCAGGTTTCTTGCGCTAGGCTATCGTTTAAAGTTTGTACATTAGTTTCTCTGAGGTCCCTACTATACTTGTATTTTATTTCTTCTTTTTCAATGAAGAGGCTGTGTATATCAACAATTTGGGCTGTATGGTCCGAAATATGAAAATCATTATTTATGAATGTTAATTTATTTTTATCCATATTTGTTATTATATGATCTATAGCTTTACTAGAACTATCTGTTACTCTAGTGGGACCTATGTCTATTATATTTAAATTATGACTGAGTAAGACGTCATAGAAGTCAATATTGCTGGACTCCACGTTAAAATCACCTAATAGTATAATTTCTTTGTTCCTTTTTTGCACTTCATTTAGAAATTCATCTAGGCAAGTTAAAAATTCTGACAATATTGAGTTTGGTGATCTATAAATACCAAATATAGCTATGTTCCCTTCAGCTGTTTGTACAGATATGCCAGCAATTTCGAAAGTCATTTCTTTACAATATTTACTTAACCATTTTACCTTAGTGTATTTGTCTTCTGTCTTAACAAAAATTACCACTCCTCCACTTCTGTGATTACTTCGGCAAAAATTATCCATTTGCTTATAATTATCAAAATTTAACATTTTCAGCTGATTTACATTGAGGCCATGTTCTGTAAAAATAATTACATTTGGATTTAATTCTGATATTATTACTTCTAGCATTTCTTGTTTGTTTGATATATATTGAGTATTTTGGTGCATTACCCTAATTTCCCTACCATTACTTGGTTTGGCACTCATGCTTTGGTTACTGCATAGACCTTCCATTAGTCAATCTGAGTTAATTATGGCACCATCTATTTCAGACATAGGAATATAGTTACAAGATTTTTTTAACCCATTTTGTATCTCATGCAATATTAGAGACACTAGATAGTTTTTACCTCTATGGTTTAAGTGTAGGCCATGCCTTGTATGCTGTTCCCTTTGTAGTTCACCAATGTTTATTAAGGATACACTAGCATGACTCGCGCACAGAAGCTTCAGTTTTTTGTTTGTCTTTCTTATTTCTTTGTTTACACATGAGTCATAATGCAGATCAAACCTGTGTGGGATATTTACTACAATTGTGTGACCACCATTAGCACTTTGCAATATGTTATCTAAGTATTTTAGAACATTATCAGCTTCATTGTGATAAACATCATTTGAACCAGCCACAATTACTCTAACCTCACTTTGATCACATATGACATTTGGGAATATTGCACTGCATTTTGCACTTGGTTTCACATAACCTATAATTTCAAATTTACACATTTCTTTACTGTCACTTATCTTCACTGCCAGATTCCTTGCATGACTGTCGCCATATACTGATATCATCGGTTTTTGCCCATCTGATGTCTGCTTCTTCCGGGGGATGCTTTTCTTCCAGTTTGGTTTGGGACCCGTATGCGCAGCTCCAAGTTTAGGCCATTCCATTGAGTTTACATTTCCATCTTCTTCATCAGCCAGCAGAGGAGAGAATGAGTTTCTCGTTTCCAAGTCCTTGTGTTTTTCACTAAAACACGTTTTTATTGTAGCTCCTTTCTTGGGAAGTTGCCAAGGGTTTTCAGTTTGATTTTCTAGAAGTTGAGTTAGTTTTAGGTTCTCCTCACTTAATAATTTATTCTTCAGTTTGATTTCTTTCAATTCTTTGTCTAGTATTTCGATTATTTTCTGAAGAGAAGCCACACTTTCACATTCACTAGATTTACTGACGCCATTGCATTGGCTTGCCATGTGATGTTTTGAGTTTGTTGCATTTACGGCTTTTTCACTGTTTACTTCTTCCTGAGAAACTATGCGTATGTTTTGAATAGCGTTATTTACATTTACATTACTCACTGTTTTGGGTTTAATACTATTTTTGTCACTTTTAGCTGTGTTTGTACGCACCACACTTCGAAGCGTCTATTGTAGCAACTGTTCTTTTATTTCTAGAATATTTCTTCAATCTCATCCCAAGGCTTAATTACTTTGTTTATTATAATTTTGATCAATGCAATTGATTTTGTAAAAACAGAGAGTCCAGCAATAAATTAAAATGGTTGACTATTCCAATGCAAGGAGTTTAAAAAGGTAATGGAAGAAAATGATCCAGCTTAGTTTCTTCAGAACACTAACAATCTCTTATACATCACAAATATCATTAGAAACTGCTGTAAAAACAAATCAAACATTGATTAGACAATTCCTTTCTTGGAAGTGTTGAAAACAGTGTTGTTATAATAAATTAAATTTAAAGGGAGTCGATTAATGACACTAAACAATACTTACTTTTAAATTTTTCTGTAACATGTTTCAGAGACTTTGCCTCCATCCTCAACCGTCCATCGATTGGCTCCCATTGGAAAAATTTAAGTGTTGTTTAGTGTCATTAATCGACTCCCTTTAAATTTAATTGATTAGACCTTCATTTTGTTAAAATAGTTGCACATTCATCAATGCTGCTTTTTAATTGTTACCTCTTACCACTTTTAGTTTCAAAATAAGGCTCTTCTTTCTAATATGCAATGCGACGATTTTTTTCTAATTCCTTTTTATATACAACCATGATTTTTAATATAATTTCTTTACTTTTTAGTGCAAATTCGTGTTGGAGGGCATTCTTTTAACGTTATTGTTTATTTATTTACTGCGTAATGTAGCCATATTGAAGAATTCAGTACAGCCAAACTATGCTTGTTTCTTCATTGAACGCAATGCTGCCAATAGTCTTATTTGTCCCGAAATTACACTATCTAAGCAGACTAACACAAAGTAGTACCTAAATTGCACCACATAGCTAACAAAGCACTAAACATGGTTTGAGCGTATTTGCATCCCTTCTGTTGTTGGAGCATATTGTCATCCGCACCTCATTCATTTTCACATCGATCATTCCCAAGATCCATTTGCCCTCTACGACGCGCCCATGATGAAATTTGCATCGTCCTATTTTGCATTCGTCGATTTGAACCACATGACCGGGACTGCCAATTTTCCCCCTTGCAGTATACTTTGGTGTCATTTGACATCATGCACACTTCATGGCAGTAGCCGAACCAGTCTGATACAGTCCGTGAGCTCATACATCTATTTCCTATGGGGTACTCCATTATCATCATGTCATAGGATTGTTTATGTGCAAAGCAGTGCATGAGTAATAAAATTTGACCGGGCAATAACTTAGCCTGCTCAAACCATGTCCCTTTGCACATGGACTGCGTCACCTATGTCTGGGGCATTTTTGCAGAGGTTGGCTACAAGTTTTACATATCTTTCTCACGTTGGCTGCAATGCAAGAACCGGCTTGTCTGCTTGCGCATGCGTATACGTGCAAGTTTGGACTTAGAAAATACTTTCGCCTTGCACAAAAGGAAGTTTCTCCCAAAATAACAATAAAGATACAAAAAAGAACACCCCCAAAAAAGAGACTGAAAACTAACAAAAGAAAGTCCAGCTTCTGGTCCCAGTGTTTACACATCAAACAGCACAACCAGAACCATTCCCCACAGATTAATTATTTATTTTGTACCACTGATCTAAATGTTATACATTCTGACCAATTAAACTTCGCTTGTTATTTTTGAAAATACTGGACTTCTATCATTATAGTTCTATTTTTTTTCTTTCTTTTGCTCCATATTTCTGCGCTTACCTGAACATGCTGTAACCTGAAGTGTTGAACTAGCTCATTTTGATTAGGAGTTGTAAATGGGCAAATACGGCACCTGTATGATGTCACTAACTCCACAAAGTTCTCTATCTTCTCTAATGTTACTGAACTTTCCTGTGCTTCTTTTTCATCCTCAGATTTCAAATTTGCAGTAAGACTGGCAAGCTAAAACACAAACAATATAAATATTATACAAGTACTCATTCATTTTGTGAAATCTAATGTACTATTTTTTGCACCACATAAAATACATGAAAATGGTTTGGTTTGCCCTAGCTCTTTCCCAAGCCATAATCCCATAAAATCATAAAATATTTATAACAAATATAAAGTATTAATAGAAAAGGGATCATTAAAATTAAATCAGTTTCTATTTTTGTCTTAGTTTGTATCTATAAACAGCTTGTTCATTCACTCAAACATGACACAAATAAAACAATCCTTTCTTAAGCTGTGCCTCTAAGGACATTAAAAAGTTATATAAAAACAAATTAGCATCTACTTACTATGCATGCACATTTTCTTGAGCCCTAGGGCCCCAAGTCTTCATTTGATAGGTTTCATCTAAGTTAGGCAAACAATTTTTTTGACGGAGAGGCTCTTGTTTTGCTTTACTTAATTTTTTTTATTTTTAGAAAAAAATTATAAAATTTATCCAAAATTTTCTTCAATTCCATTCTATTCTTTCAAGAAAGAATGACTGTATATCTTTTGTTCCATAAACACAGATGACAACTTTGAAACATGAAATGCACTATACACTTTGACATCTAGTGGCTAATATGTTAAGCTTTCTCACATACACTGTTTCATTTTGAGCAATTTCGAGGTTAATTAGGTGACCAATTTACAACAAATCTAAGAGCAAGACATATGTTGTGGATGTTATGGTTTTCGAAAGGGGACACACTATTAATTGTCTACCTCCATATAACTGTGATCTGAAAGCAACTGAACTGGCGTGGGAAAAAATGAAGAAGTTTTCAGAGGATGCAATGTTAATGAAGAGCCACAAAGAAGTGACGGATTGGGAAGGATACTGCAAGAAGGTCCAAGAGCTGGCAATGCAATATTGGAGTTGTGATGGTGTAATGGTAAGTGCCATTGATGAAATTATCAACACATCAGAGGATACCAGTGATGAAAGTAGCACACCAGACTCAGAAATTGAAGAACCACAAAGCAAATTAATATTTATAACTGTTATATTTGTTTTCTACTTTTGTGTGTTTAATAATATAGTAAGTATATAAACATACAGCTTATCAGATCGAGTTCAATTTATTCACACTTGCGGTGCATATCTTTGCTTATCTTAAACAAGATTTTGCTGAATTGTGTTTTTCTTGGTTGACCACACTGCAGAAACAAGAGCGTCTTAGCTCTCTCTTCTTCCCTTCTGACCAAACCATAAAACCAGCACTCAAGAAAACGTGCATGTATAGTAAATTTATTTATCATTTTTTCTTAGCCATAGCAATTTCTTGCTGATTTTAACAGATACTTCCCCAGGCTCATGATCTGTATTAGGTCAACTAAAATATTCTACACTACAATTTCCCAATTTAATCTCAGCCCTTAGCATTGCTCCAAGACATTTTCAAATAAAATATGAACAATATTTTCTGCTTTCCTCATATACAAATAGTTATATTTGTGTAATATTTATTGCTTCACTGTAACTGGCTTCATTTTTTATGTAATTACTGTTGTTACTTGTTTGCTAATGCTCTGGACCTTAGATATCCATTCTCCTTCTGGGATCCCATTAGCTGAGTTGAATTATCTTCTATTTTCATAATTACTTGACACAGTAACAAATGTTTTTTATCTATAACAGCAGAATACAAGTACCAAAATATTTAATTGTAGTTGAATTTCTAGTTCTGTGGCTGAGGGGTTAAAGCACTTGACTCTCACAAAGGCGATCCAGGTTCGATCTCAGGCAACCACAAAGTGGGATTTGTGGTGGAAAACACGGCGCTGGGGCAAGTTACTTGTCTTAGATATCCATTCTCCTTCTGGGATCCCATTAGATGAGTTGAATATCTTCTCTATTTTCATAATTACTTGACACAGTAACAAATGTTCTTAATATATAACAGCCTTCGGTTACTTGCAAAGGATGCACTACAGTGAATTCTATGTATTTATTCTACAATTGTATACCTAAGTACCCATAACGGACAGTTGAGCAGAATACTGCCACTGATTTACCTCTATGACTCTCTTGCTTCCTGCATTTCTTGACATCTGATTCTTCTTAGCATCCTCATTTATTACCTGAGCAAATGTAAGCAAGATAGTGAGATCTTTTCTCTTTTGCAGAGAACACCTCTATTTGTCTCCTCAATCTAGCTCAGAGCAGCCTCTAAAACCTTCTGAAGCCATTGTTTGTTCTGACCATAAAACAAATATTGTTTATATATTTTATAGTGCTGGTCAGGATTTAAAAAGGAAAAATGCTTAAAAAACGTTAATCTGTTTATATTGCATATGACACTGAAATTGTGAGTAAAACACAAACAAGAAATATATATAGTGGGCAACGAGTAAATAAATGCTTAAAAAAAGTGAACAGCTGAAGCAGTTATTTTAGAGCAAATTTCATAGGAGTTCTTAATATTTTGATTTTGTTATTTTGAATTTATTGAGGAAATAATTCAGGGGAAATTATTTTAAAAAAATTGTAGTTGAAAGTGACTAAAAAGAAAATTGAAGATAAAATAGTGATTGAAGAGGTAGAACAAAGGAAAATGAATATTATTGTGTTTAATGATCATAATATCAGTTTAAATTTTAAAGAAATATTCTTTGAATGTTAAATTATTTAGAAAATGATTTAAAGAAAAGATTATGAAGATTACCAAATTGGTCATGAAAATTGTTTAAAATACACATGAACCAATGAAAAACTATTGAATTGCCATAGCAACAGCAAATTCAATAATTTCAGACTAGCCTGAATTAGCGTCATTCTGCACACAGACGTTGTCAGATAAAGATGCAAAATAGCGATTCTGCACACAGACGCCATAGAGAATGGAAGCATAATAATCTGTGCAGAATTGTCAAGAAAAAATATTGTAACTGTAAAAAATAATAGTGATGCTTCTGAAAATATATATTAATTTAATGTTACAACAGATTTCTATTAATTTTAGAAGGGATTAAAATATAAATTCCTTCTGAAATGAATATAAATCTGTTGTACCTTTAAATTAAGTGTAATTCCATTACACTTCTCACCCAAAATTTTAGTTTTGGAAACCCTTACCTTAATAATGATACAAATTTTTACCTAGTGTGCAGGAAAACTGACTCAAATTCTGCAGATATAAGATGTGTGTCAGCCAGAAGCATCCAGAAAATGCGGAAAGTTGCTGTGAAAGACACAACATGCCAGCCGGAAATAGTTTGTTTCATTTTGCATGTAAAATTAACAATTTTCTAAAATGTTTAAAGAGATATAGAGTTTTCTGTCACACAAAAAATTAGAATAAAATAACAAAAGCTTTCTTTTTAGGCTAAAATACAAATTAGAGTATTTCCTTTTTCTATCCTTTGCTGTAGTATTTTACTGATCTATGATGGTTACTAAGTAAAGGGCATATATACATTTCCAAAGTTTCATCCCTCCTGCTTTCTCCACACATCACATGCATTTTTGCTCAAATTTGAATCATAACATAGAACAATATATTGTCCAGTGTTCTAGATAGAAAATCACATTCATCATTAACATCACCACTGTTATACCGCATCTCAGGCATCTTCAATCCTGATGTAAGTGTCTGGACAGGAAAAGAAAGAGACAGTGATAGTGAGACAGACTTCCTTGATTTGTTCAGGGAAGGTAACAGGTGTTATCTTTTATTTGCATAGATACCGTAATTGCCTTCTAAAAGTACAGCACTGTGGTTAGTTTTCTGATCACTGCTCTGTGGAAGTTAGTTCTGCATTGAAGAAAGTATGCAAACGCTTTGATTGTTAAAAAGATAATAGCCCAAAATATTACCTTTATCCAAAACATACAACGCATATTGAAAAGGTACTCTCTTCCTCGAGTTGATTAATTAACTGTTAAGGAATATATAGTAGATTAATTGAATGTTAAAGGAATATATATACCTGTATTGAAACAAATATCTTGTGTGCAATTTCAAGTTTGTTCCAGACTCTGAACGGTGCGATTCTTTTCTCTCCCCTAAGACAGCTGACCGCAACCATAAATTTGAAAGGTCACAGCTGGCGTTTAGTTTCAAACATCGTTTGACAGGAAGGGGACATCTTAGGTGGTCTAAAGTGAGATTCTCGTAACTGGGACTCCATATGTTTTCTACCGACCAACTAATTAAAAATAATGAGCTGAAGGGGGAAGCGAAATGTCATATGGCCTAGCCAGGAACAAATAGATGTCTAAAGTTCAGTCGCTAGCTGAGGGTCGACCGAGTTCGTCGTGCTAACGCACGCCGACAGAAATCGCATTGATTAAATCAGTCGCTAGCTGGGGGTCGGGCTAGATCGTCGTGCAGCAGCACGAAGTCAGATATCACATTCTTTAAGGAACGGACGAGGAAGCTAAAGAAATCACGTTCGATTAAAGCTAGTTAATAGCAGGGTGCTAATCCGACGACTCGTGTTATATACAGGGGAGTGCTACCACGCAAACGCGAAACCTACCATTCAGAGTTCGCCTAATTAACATGTATTTCGAGAGTAATTGAAATACAACCGATCGTCATAAGAGAATTAACCTGTGTTTCTTTCCAAGTACCCTAATTGATCCACCCAGAACGCCCTGTATCAAGAGATCCTTGCCAAAAATCCTATATTCATAAATATTAGGACAACTCCGAGAGCAGCCGAGGACATCGATATTCTTCAAGTTTTTATTAGCGATGCTGACAATCCTAGGAGTCAAGCCCCTGCCAAATAATTGAGCTGAACTGCGCGGCAATACTCACCCCGACACCCGACTGCCCCAATATACATTCTGTCCTCATGAATTTTGAATGGAATATTTACAACAGATATATACATAATTATATACTATAAAAATCTGATATGATCACTCATATGACCTTCACTAACCATGTATAAACTATTCTTACAAAAGTTTATTCCTCTAGCTAATTCATCTTGAGTTAACATTTGTAAAATTTATCTTAGTGCTAATTTTCTTTTATGTACCTACAAGGGAATACAGGAATATCATTTTAAGTGATTGCCAAATGTTTTAAAGCTGGTTGCTATGCGATAGCTTTTATATTTCATTCTCTTTCATGACTATGAATTCGAAGGACAACTTCTCATTTGTTAAAATTGTGAGTACTGGACAATTCTCATGGATAACAAGGAATACCTCTGAAATTATTCACTCCATGAACAAAAGTGCCTGTAGGACATAAATTGTGTGTTTTAATAAGATTTACATCTTTTGTGTAGTATGATTTTGACTATCACTTATGGCAAAACTCAGAAATGAACAAAGATGACTTTTAAGGACATCCTCAGAAAATTCAGCACACACACATACATACACACACATGCACACACATGTGTAATAATGCTTTTTCCACTCAGGGCACACCAAAATATATATTTCCACTGAAATCCCGGTATTGAAGTTTTGAGTGAAATGCAATACTTTCCCTAAGTACATAGTAGAGAAAGTAAAAATAGGTATAGGTTAGACAGATGACCGACAAAATTATATTCTAATACTTCTTCTTCTTAACTTCTGTAGTTATACTACTATCGTTGTGTTAGCAGATTCTTGGTCCTCTAACTCTTATGTCATTAGGCATGAAGTTGAGGAACCAAATCTCTGGATCAGATAGAGAAAACCAGGATAGGTGATCAGTCTGAAGCCTGGAATGAGAGTGAGAAAAGTAGATGAACAGAATGAGGGCAAAATAGATGAAAGGAAAGATGATAAAAGGAGCAATTGATGAATGAAGCAGGGCAAACCAGAGATTCCAAGAAAACCTATTCTAGCACTGTGTTATCCACCACAAATATCACATGCAGTCATCTGGGATTGAACTTGGACCACCCTGGTGAGAGTCAAATAGTCTAACTGCTCGGCGTGATCCTATTCTTAAACTATTAACGTATTATTAAATTTTAGATGAGTCGCATTTTTTACACATCTGCTTCACTTTCGTACCTATTTTGAGGACATGTTTCGCAAATCTTCGTTTGCATCTACGGCTCTTGTGCGACTGACGCAAGATCCAGCGGTGTGGGTAATTCTGGGGTTGTTGCTGCCATCTGTTGATTTAGTGATGAACTGAAATGTGGGATTATCTTCTAGCGGGATTTCAAAGTTCATTAGTTGGTTTTTATGTTTTTCTATGTATATCCTCTCCCATATGACGAGTTCACTATGTTTTTGTACGTATTTTAGTAATTCTGTGCTATCTTCAATTTCATGATTTTCAGACCAGAAATGAGCTGCTATTGCGGACTTATCAATATTTTTGTATCTTAAGTGCCTGAAGTGTTCTTTCTTTCTAGTGCCTATGTTCCTTTTTGTCCTTCCTATGTAAATTTTTTCACAGTCTTTACACTTAATTTTGTAAATGCCTGACTTTTCCTCTGGTTTTATCTTATCAGTATTATTACTGTGAAGTAGGTTTTTAATGTTGTAATTGTTTTTTGGTGCCAATGTTATATTGTATTTCTTGAATATTTTTTGGAACTTTTTTGTGGCCCAGGGATGGTAAGTAAATTTAGCAAATCTAGTTTCTTGTTTTATTGGTGTGAGAGCTGTGATCTGTTTTAATTTCTTTTGAAGTTTGAATAATTTTAGTTTTTTATCTACAAGGTTTTTTCCATATCCATTTTTAATTGCAGTTTTTAAGATTTGATGGTATTCGTTTTGATATTCTTGCTGGCTGAGAGGTAGATTTACTAATCTGTGTGTCAGACTGTTGATGGTTGCATGTTTGTGTGGAATTGGGTTGAAACTATTTGCTTTGATGTAATTATCTGTGTGTGTTGCTTTTCTATGAATGCCAAATTCTAGTTTTTCATTGCCTTTTTTGATTTTAAGGTCTAAAAAAGGTAGAGTACAGTCCTCTTCAGTTTCTACTGTGAATTGTATGCTGGGTTCTTGCAGGTTGAGTAGTTTCAAAGCATCATCTATTAGTTTGTAGGGCACTATTGCAAAGATGTCGTCTACGTATCTGTACCATGTTTTAAACATATGAGGGAAGGCTTTAGTAATATGTGTTTCGAAAAAGCTCATGTATAGATTGGCCAAAAATGGTGATAGCGGGCTTCCCATAGCTAGTCCTGAAATTTGTTTGTAATATTTTCCATCGAAGACAAAATAATTTTGATGTATACATAATTCAGTCATTGCCACATATTCTTCTATTGCATTGGCATCCAGGTTTATAGAATTTAGCCATTTTTTCAGTTGAATCAAAAGTTTGTCTAATGGAATGCTAGGGAAGAGGGAGCGGACATCAAAGGATACTAAAGTGTCATGAGGTTTTAGTTTAAGATTTTGAATTTTTTCTACCAGGTCTAAAGAGTTTTTTATACTCAGAGTATGGAATTGTGGAAAGGACTGAAATTTTTTGGTTAGCCATTTTGCCAGAAGGTAAGTAGGAGTGTTTATATTATTTACAATGGGTCTCATGGGTATGTTGGGTTTGTGTATTTTAGGCAAACCATATATTCTTGCAAGGGTAGGGTTGTCTGCTTTGATAGTTTTTTGTTCTGTAGTTGTTAAAATTTTACTATTAATGATGGTTTTTTGTACATCTTTTATGCATCGGTTGAGTGGATTAGAATCTATTTCCTGGAATTCTTTTTGTTGTGGTAACTCTAACATTTTTTCTTTGTATGTAGCTGTATCTAAGATTACTATTTTGTTCCCTTTATCAGCCCTTGAGAAGATTACATCCCTTTTCCTTAAAGATTTAATTATCTGAATTTGTTTCAAATGTTTTATTGGCTTTTTATTTATTAAGTTTTCCAATATAGGAGCTGATTTTTTTCTAATTATATTTTTGTCCATGGTTTCCAAGCCTTCTACTGCTAATTCTATGTCTGCAATGAATTCATCCGGGTTGCTGGAGTATGTTATACATGTTTTTAGGCCTTGGTTAAGTACATCTTTTTCTTCGTTGTTAAAATTTTGCTTTGAGAGATTAATTACACTATCTAGGGATGTGTTCTTTGCTGAAATTTTGTTATGTTTTGGTTGCCAATGATTATGATTACGTTTTAGTTTCTTATTTTGACGATAAACTTTCTCTTTGACTTTATAATTGATATGTTCAAATGATTTGGCTTCTAAGTGGTCCCATGCTGTGTTTCCTAGTAATTTTACAATTTTCAGATGTAGGTTATACAAAGAGGAGAGGATATACATAGAAAAACATAAAAACCAACTAATGAACTTTGAAATCCCGCTAGAAGAGAATCCCACATATCAGTTCATCACTAAATCAACAGATGGCAGCAACAACCCCAGAATTACCCACACCGCTGGATCTAGCGTCAGTCGCACAAGAGCCGTAGATGCAAACGAAGATTTGCGAAACATGTCCTCAAAATAGGTACGAAAGTGAAGCAGATGTGTAAAAAATGCGACTCATCTAAAATTTAATAATAAGGATAAGACTATTGCCATTTCATTCCATATTTGCCAAAATAGAAATGTGGTCAAACCTCCAATAGTATTTGATAAAACAGCCATTAGCTACAATAATGAAACAAAATTTTTGGGATTACATATGAATGAGAACATGAAATGGACCACACATATTCAACATTTAATAAATAAACTGAGTTCCATTTGTTATTTGCTTAAACATTTGAAAAGCTTAATAAATTTAGCAGCATTGAGAAATATATATTATGGTTACTTTCACAGTCAGTTACAATATGGGATAGTGTTCTGGGGGGAAAAGGCAGATAGAGTCTTTAAACTTCAAAAAAGAGCGATAAGGATACTAAGTGGGGTGGATAACAGAACATCTTGCAGGTCATTATTCAAAAAACATCAAATATTACCTCTACCATGTATGTATATTTTGGAATTAGTGATCCATGTAAAACAAAATAAACTACAAATACAAAATTACAAAAATGCTGATATTCACAAATACAATACACGTCAGAAAGATGTCTTTCACATTCAAAGTTGTAGAATGGAAATCTTCAGGTCTAGTGCTATCAATAAAGGTATAAGATTATACAACAGGTTACCAGAAAATATTAAACAAACGAAGAGCCTTATACATTTTAAAAAGGGATTAAGACTCTTTTTACTGCAACATTCCTTTTATTCTGTAAAATAGTTTTTGAATGTTAATTAGTTTTAAGTGATTGTAAATAATGACAGTGAGCATTAATGTAATTTTTATACTATGACGTGTCTGATATCAATCAAAAGGACAAAATAAATAAATTAAATTGAATTAAATCATGAAGTAGAGTAAACTCCACATTTGTGAACAATTACTTTTATATAGCATTTCTCTATGGTCTTTATATAGTTTATATTTATTTGCTTTTTCTACTTTAGACTTTTGTTGGATCCTGTATCTGTTACAGTTTTTAGTCTTATGTAACTTTTTATATTTATCCTTGTATCTTGAACTGACGTGTCCTATAACATATGTATTATGTTCCAAAGGATGAAATAAATACAATACAATACAATAACAGACATCTCTCTCAGAACATTCACAAAAATTGCATTTAATTGGAACCCCCAGGGACTGAGTAGACGTAGAGGAAGACCTAGGGCAACATGGTATAACAAGGTCAGAGGTGAAGCGAAACAGGCAGGGAAAAGCTGGCATGAGGTTAAAGCATTGGCAAACAACAGTTTGATGATTTCATCAAGGCCCTATGCTTTCCTGCAGTCATTGTCACTACTCTTGGAATGACCAGCAGGTCTCGAGGTAAATACTGATTAAGATTACACAGAAAATGAAGCTAATCTCTGTTTACTATAACCTTGCCCCGCTGACATGTATCACTTCGCGTGCAACTAACTTCCCCCTCATCCTAATTGGCTAATGCTTTCGCGCCATAGGCCATAGGCGGTGCCTTCCCGTCACATTGAAACCTGCAGTAAACGTCATAATAATTGCCAGGAAGATAGAAATAAGAATATGAAGGCATGCAAAAATAATTAAGTTTATAATGCACCTGAGCAAGTTGAAACTGAATGAATAAGCAATGAAACTGGAACAAGTTTATAATGAAATTTTTTTAAACCAGCACACATACCTTTCAGTCTTAAAAGTCGTGTCATGCCATACTTGTCGTGTGTCCTTCATTCACCCAAGTCTCGTCAAGGTAGTATATTTTGCGGTTTGGACAATTTGATTGTCCTTAAATAATGTCTTCGCCACACAGCAATATCACCCCTGGAGTGGTACGTTTTCCTGTTGTCTCAATTTCATGTCGCGATGTTCCTACGCATCTAACACACCTTTAAGTTCAGGGCACAGCTGTTCGACTTCTCTCACTGACAAAGACGGATTCTTCTCTGTGAGTGCATTAAACTCATGCAACACAATTCTTTTTCGCTGCTTTCTAAAGGTTTTCCCTTGCGATGCTTCAGCGAAAAACTGGCCGTAGACTCTGCCATTATACATATAATAAGTACACGCGCAATAAACGATCAATAAAATAATTTAGCTCTCGCATTCGGCATAGCACACCGTCGAATGGCGATGTATGACTAATCCAGTTCAAAACAAGGTCAGTGATAAAAGTCATATAAACAAATATGTCATCACTACCGCTAAATCACGTGCTATCCTACCATGTGCTTGAGAGCAAAGGAACCTCCTCTTTCCTTCGTTTAAGAATTAACATGCATTTCAGATAAATCAACTCTGATGCGTAATATATTTCATTGAAACAGCTACGAAAATATAAATTTGACAATTCTCTTCCAACATATAAAGACATATCACCATGTTAAATAACGAACTAACTTTTACCGCACAACAGTCTGCACCGCAACAGCAGCCAATGGGATGTAATAAGGTCATGTGACCATTAAGAGATACAGGGCAAGCTTACGTGAAACAAGGATTAGTTACAGTGGAGTAATAAATATTATACAAATAAAAATATTTATTTTCCACTTATCTTAAGTTGATACAAATGGTATCCTTGACAACGAAGTGTGTTGACTGAAGATGTGGCCAAATGTTCACGAAATTAATTTCATATAAAGAAGATAGAAGTATTATCATCAACTTCTTAAGATAAGTGGAAAATAATGACTAAATATTTTTATTTGTATAATACTGATTAAAATGTTATTTATATTACAGAGTCGCTTTTGATAATTTGATATTTACAATTGAATTTCCTTTACATTTCTCACAAGCTCAATCCATTATAAGCAATTTAGAAGCAGTAAGCTTTTCATCATGGTACAGAACAATGCCTCAGCCATAATAAAACACAACTAAGGTTAAAAAACGGCAAGAGGCAATTTGTTTCACAGTACTCTCGATCTATTGTCATTAAGTTAGCACTGGTATATAGTGCTAGTGTTGCGAAACTTACATATGAACACACATGTAGCGCCTGACAAGTGGCAAATGAAATCAGCTCTGCCTTGTTTACAACAGGTCTGAAGCAGGATGAGAAAGATTATAATATAAAATAATAACTGCTAAATTTCATGTTTAGGTCCCAGAAAATGGAATCTATATAACAGATAAGATTAGCAAAGAAGTACTGAATGTCAAACATACTGTTACTAAGTTAAAATCCTCACTCCCACTCTCTAGCTGGGTGCCTATAGCTGCAGCTTCTTCTTCTTCTTCCTCCTCCTCCTTAAGTATAGATACATGTTTGGATACATGTGTAGTTGAAAATGAATCATCTGTATTAAGTGATTCATAGACTTCTGCCGGTTCAGGTGGAAGTGGTGTTTGAAGAATCTCTGCACCTTCATACAAAATAAATTTTAATTTTACAATTCCTAAAGCTTCAAAAGCAATGCTGATATCAAATAGACAAAAACCAATGTATGATAGGCATGCACACACAAAAAATTGAAGCACTAAATTTAAAAAGATGTTAAAAAGGTTTTTCTTACCATGTACATAAAATAGCATTCAAGCTCTATTCCTAGATAACCTATTGCATATAATTAAGTTGTATAATATCCTATTATGAGTCACAAAAAAGGTCCATATGCACATCAAGACACTTGATTTTGTTTCAAAATTACCTGGAAACAACTTGACTGAGTGACTGTACTGTGTATAAAGAAGAACCAACAACATGTGAACAAAATAAAGAGCAAGAAGAGGTTTTGAGATATATATAAACAAAATCATATTCTTGAAAGAATATTCAAAACTTACATGCACATAAAGCTTAAGCTTGGGTTAAAGATCTAAGCCACAAAGCATAGCCGAGGAATGTTTTATAAGAAAAGGAGGAAGCAGTTGTAGCCCAAAAGTTAACAAAGTGTAGCTTTAAGATCTGTGAAGTTAAATGTCAATATTCTAGGATTGTGTGGGAAAACAGTTTCAAATAATGGGTAACATACAAGATCTATCAAAATTGCTATTTTAGTGGATTTCCCTACTATTCATGTGATGGCTGTTCCCTTTGCACAATTGCAGTTATAACAAAATGAAGTTTTTGTTGCATGCATTTTTCTTCTTTAAATCATCTTTTCTCTGCATTTACAAATGTGGGTATATATGAAACATTTACCAATACTGTATTATTAATAAAATATTGAATAAATATTAAAAGCAGAAGCATTATTAACTGTGAAGATTTCTTCATATTTGAGTTTGATTTATGAGTCACTGTGTTTACCCTCAAACTTCACTTACTTGTTGTATAATCGAATTACAACAAGTCAAGTTTGAGTGCAAACATAGTGACTCATAAATCAAACTCAAATAACAACAAAATTTTGAATGCTGACTGATATGCATCTATTATTACAAACTTGATTATATTATTATAGTGTTACTCACACGGCAAGCTCACGACGCCGATCAATAAATGAAAGCCGGTGGAAATGAAATGAAATGTGTTGTGTTTAATGCCCGCTTTTACTACATGCGGCTGATGATGCATGAGATGAAGATGGAGCACCGGTGCAATGAGGTGGCGGGGGAAACCGGAGGTCCCGGAGAAAACCCGCCCCAACGCCGTGTTGTCCACCACAAATCTCACTTTGCGGTCGCCTGGGATCGAACCCGGGCCGCCTTGGTGAGAGCCAAGCGGTCTAACCACTGAGCCACGGCGTGGCCGAAAGCCGGTGGAGGGAGGGGAGACTGTAGGGTAGTTGAGTCTTCGTTTTCCCCCTCCTGCTGCCCGAAGGAGGGCGAAGCTTCGAGAATGTTTCCCCCCCTCCATAAAAGGAAATCGCGAGAAACTTCGGGCCGCCGATCAATACCAGCGAGGCGACGGGCAGTTGTGTTCAGTTAGCCGCGGCGGGCAGAGCGAACGTGTAAAGACGAACTGGCTTAGTTTTAATTGTGTACATTAAATTGTAATTGTGATATTGGAATAAGGTGGAAATAAAGAACATTTTGAGTGGTGTAATTGAACCTTTTAATTTTACGAACCCACGAAGTCCCAACTGGCGTCAGAAGTGGGATAACGGCCATGGAATCTGCATTGGAAAAGCTTTTGCAAAAGATGAGCGAATTAACAGCGAAGACGGAGGCGGCAAATAACATCCTGGCCGCGGAACTAAAACAAATGAAGACGGCTAACGACATCACCGAGAAGATGGAAGAAATGAAGGCGGAAATAACAGCGAAGACGGAGGCGGCAAATAACTTGGCCGCGGAACTGAAACAAATGAAGACGGCTAACGACAACATCACCGAGAAGATGGAAGAAATGAAGGCGGAACAGCAAAGACGGAGGCGGCAAATAACAACCTGACCGCGAAAATGACCGAATTGACCACGGAGATGAAAGCGGCAAACGAGGCCCTTGCCGTGAAGTTCGAAGAGCAGCTGACCAGCGTGAGGGATGACGTCACAGAGCTCGGCAAGCGGATGGGTCAAGTGGACGAGCGCGTCGGAGATTTGGCAAGCCGCGTTGACGAGCTGGAGGGAAAGGCTGACAGCAACGCAAAGTCCCTGAACGCCATGGTGGAGGACGTCGTTGGCAGGAGGTTAAAGGATTTGAAGGTCGACGCATCGGGACGCGACACATCGGCGCGCGTCAAACCTCCGAAATATGACGGCGCGTCAACATTTGAGGTCTTCCGCCGCCAATTCGACGCAGTGGCCAAGCACAACAAATGGTCACCAGAGGAGGAGGCCACACAGTTAATAGCCAGCCTCCAGGGACGGGCCGCGGAAGTCCTAAACGCGGTGCAGACAACGGCGGAACCCAAGGACATCTGGGAGGCCCTGGAGAATCGTTTCGGAAACCACCGCTTAGCCGCAGCGTACCGCAGCCAGCTAAAGGCAAGGTCACAGCAGCCAGGGGAGACGCTGCAGGAGTTCGCCCTGGCGGTTGAACAACTGGCTAGCAAGGCCCTAGTCGACCTCCCACCAGAGTTCGTATCCCGGGAAGCTGCCTACACATTCGTTGACGGGGTACGAGACACGGAGATTCGTCAGCGCCTAATGCTCGGCGATTATAAAACCCACGAGGCGCTAAAGGCAGCATTAAGGATGCAGGCGGCCAAGGTAACAGCTATCCCGTCGTCGAGAACGAGGAGTGTGCACTACGCCGGAGACAGAAGACCAGCCGAGGGACGCCGGCGAACACCTAGTGGCCTGTGTTGGGGTGTGGACAGCCCGGGCACCTGCAGAGAGACTGCCCACACCAGGAAGAGCAGCCAGAAAACGAGTAAGGGCCGTCGTGGAGAGGGGCACGTCGGCGCCATTACCACCGTCCCCTCGAGTGACGCTGCGCGCCCTCAGCCGGCGGATGGATGACAGCCTCATCGCGGACGGCTGGGTAAGAGGAAAGCCGTGCCGCGTGCTGGTGGACACCGGGGCGGCCATGACCATCATCAGACCTGACGTGGCGAAGGGTTTGCCGACGAGGAAACCGAGCCGACCATACGAGCTTGTGACGGCATCGGGCGATACCATGCCTGTGGAGAAGGAGGCCCTGCTGGAGCTGACCTTGGGACGGAGTGCCGTGCGTCTGTGGGTGTTCGTAGCGAAGGTAACTGAGGTGATTCTGGGACTGCATACCCTCAGGAGCCACGAGGCGACGGTCGACGTCGGCAGGAAGGTCCTGCGGCTCAACGGAGAAGAGTTTATACTCCGTCAACCCGAAGAGCGCCTTGGAATCTGCAGGGTAGCCTTGAACGAAGACGTGGTTGTCCCCGCGAGGAGCGAGGTGGTGGTGACGGGGCGACTGGAAGGCCAAAGAACCAGCAACATGATGCTGGACCAGAAGACGCCTGTACGCGGACTGTGTGTAGCCAGGACATTACTGCCATGCCGAGGGGAGGTGCCAGTGAGACTGCTAAATCCAACGGACACCGATCACGACATCCAGGCCGGGACGGATTTGGGAACGTGCGAGACCGTGGTGAGCGTAACAGCAATCGACAAGACACAGGAGCCGGTGCCGACGCAACACCTGGGGCCCCGGCTAGAAGGCTTACTGGAGAGGGCGGCCGACCACCTGACCGCAGAACAACTGGAGAAAGTTCGACAACTGCTGAGGCGATACTAGCGCGTCTTCAGCCAAGGCGATAGTGACTAAGGCCGCACGAACAAAGTGGTTCACCGCATCGACACCGGGAATGCCCGGCCTATTCGGCAACCACATAGACGCGTTCCACTGGCGAAGCAAGGGGCGGTACGAGACATGCTGGAGGACATGAGATCCAGGGGGTGAATGAAGAGTCTGACAGCCCTTGGTGTTCCCCTGTAGTCTTGGTGACGAAGAACGGCGAGCCACGCTTCCGCGTGGACTACAGGAAGCTGAACGCTGTCACCCGGAAGGACTGCATCCCCTTACCCCGGAATGACGACACCCTGGACACGCTAGCTGGTGCGCAGTGGTTCTCGACCCTGGATCTGAAGTCGGGCTACTGGCAGGTAGCTCTAGATCCGAGAGAAAAAGAGAAGGCGGCATTCTCGACAGGCCAAGGGCTCTGGCAGTTCACAGTTATGCCCTTTGGCGTCTGTAACGTACCAGCTACCTTCCAACGCCTCATGGAGTCAGTAATGAGAGGACTGACTTACGACGCCTGCCTGCTATACCTGGACGACATCATCATCGTCGGTAAAACTTTTGAAGACCATCTCGAGAATCTGAGTAAGGTGCTACAGAGATTGCAGGTGACCAACTTGAAGCTGAACGCGAAGTGCCAGCTCTTCCGCAAGAAAGTGAACTACTTGGGCCACACAGTCTCAACAACCGGAGTGGCCACAGACCCGAAGAAGACACAGGCTGTGAGAGATTGGCCGCGCCCAAAGGATAAGAAAGAGTTGCGTAGTTTCCTGGGGCTGTGCAGTTATTACCGACGCTTCATAAAGGAGTTCTCTAACATCGCAAAACCCCTCACCCGCCTGACAGAGGTACACCGGCCTTATGTGTGGATGGAGGACGCCGAAGACGCTTTCCAGCACCTGAAGAAGACCCTGTGCAGCGCTCCAATTTTGGGATTTCCACAACCAGGTGGCGCCTTCATTGTGGACACCGACGCCAGCGACCATTGCATTGGAGGCGTCCTATCACAGATCCAGGTCGGCCATGAGCGGGTGATAGCCTACTACAGCAAGACGCTATCCAAGGCAGAGAAGAACTACTGCGTCACACGGCGAGAATTATTGGTGGTAGTAAAGACCTTGGAGCACTTCCACAAATACCTGTATGGTCAGCCATTCCACCTGAGGACTGACCACTCCGCCCTAACCTGGCTATTGAGCTTTAAGAACCTGGAAGGCCAGACAGCACGTTGAGTTCAGAGGCTGCAGGAGTACGACTTCACCTCGGAACATCGCAAAGGGAAGAGCCACGGTAACGCGGACGCTATGTCCCGAAGGCCCGGTCCAGAAGAGTGCGGCCAATGCATAAGAGTGGAGAAGGAGCGTGCCGCAGGAGTTCGAGTAGTCACGGCAGTGCCTGCGGATGGCTGGGATAGCGCAGGCCTGAGGAGGGAGCAGCTGGCGGACGCAGACTTGGGGCCACTCTTGAGGGAAGTGGAGGCAGGGACGAGACCAACCTGGGCAGACATCGCACCGAGGAGCGCCACCTACAAGTCTTACTGGGCCCAATAGGACTCGTTAAAGACCAGAGAGGGTGTGCTGTTCCGGGTATGGGAATCACCCGATGGGAAGACGCAGAGAGAACAGTTGGTACTTCCCCGGAGTAAGGTCCCGGAAGTCTTGGAAGAAGTGCACGCCGGTACTTCAGGAGGACACCTGGGAGCGAACCGGACGATTGACAAACTACGGCGGCGCTACTACTGGCTGAGGCTCCGAGCAGACGCTGAGAGATGGTGCCGTCAGTGTCACGTGTGTGCTGCGAGTCGCGGCCCCCAGACTACGAGCCGGGGTCGCATGCAGCAGTACAACGTCGGAGCGCCATTCGAACGGATCGCCGTTGACATTGCTGGACCGTTCCTAATATCCGACCGAGGCAACAAGTACCTGATGGTGGTCGTGGACTACTTCACTAAGTGGCCGGAGGTGTATGCCATCCCGAACCAAGAGGCAAGGACAATCACAGACTGCCTAGTGGATGAAGTGTTTTGCCGATTTGGGGTACCATTAGAGCTGCACAGTGACCAAGGCACCAATTTTGAGTCCAACCTGATGAAGGAGGCACTAGAGAGACTTGGGGTTAACAAGACCCACACAACACCTCTACATCCCCAGTCGGATGGCAGGGTCGAGAGGTACATCAATACCTTAGAGGAGCACTTGAGGAAGGTCGTCTTCAGCCATCAGCGAGACTGGGACGTCAAGGTGCCACTGTTCTTGCTGGCCTACCGCTCGTCAACACACGACACCACGGGGATCACGGCAGCCAGCTTAATGTTCGGCCGAGAGTTACGCCTCCCCTGTGACCTGGCTTTTGGAAGCCCTCCGGGGGTGAAACAGCCAGCGACCGAGTATGTGGAGAACCTGGTGGACCACCTCCACGACATGCACGAGATGGCTCGCCAGAACATCCAGAAGGCGAGCGACCGCATGAAAACCCGATACGACAGGCAAGCCAACAGCCAAGGGTTCCAGTAAGGTGACCTGGTCTGGTTGTACCGCCCGACCCGGAGCAAGGGACGCTGCCCGAAGCTTCAGCAGCCATGGCAAGGACCGTACCGTGTGGTGAAGAGGATTAACGACGTGGTCTACCGCATCCAGAAGGTGCCCCGAGGAAAGATGTTGGTGGTACACCTGGATCGCCTAGCCCGCTACGATGGCGCTGTTCGGGACGACCAGCCTTGAGGAGGGAGCAGTGTTACCTACGCGGCAAGCTCACGACGCCGATCAATAAATGAAAGCCGGTGGAGGGAGGGGAGACTGTAGGGTTCTCTTCAAAGTTGATGTTCAAATTGAACAGTTCCCTTTCATATTTCTTTTCCCTCATTATAATAGTTGGAACCTGAACACTTTTTCTTGTTCTATAAGTGATTCTCATTCCAAAAATGGTATGCTACTGCAGATTTGTCTATTTCTTTGTTCTTGAAGTTCCTAAAATGCTCTTTTCATCTAAACTTCAAATGGACAATATCCACCTTGTGTCTTCTCTCGCCACATTCTTTCTCCAGGAGATGCCCCACTTGGGACACAATAAATCAAGTCTAGTCGACATACCAAATCCCCCCTGTAAGATTCTATTCTATCCTATCTACTTCATGATAATCGAGATCTTTTATAAGTGCATTAGTTGAGAAAGTATATACTAAAGAAAAAAGGATTTATAATTTATGCATTACTTGAGTAGTTCTGCTGGAATGCTTTGATTACAAAGTTGAAACCATGTTTCAAATTAAAATCCATTCAAATGAGACTATTCTCCTCTAGAGATAAGATATTGTTAAAATGTTGAAAAAAAATGCTTTGCTCCTCTTTCTACATAATGTTAATCAAGATAAGCATTTTCAGAAATTATTTTTGTACTAATTTTTTTTTTTTTTTTTTTTTTTTTTGTGGGTCAAGGGGAATAGAGCAAACAATAGGCTCTTTTAAGCATAGAGCTGGTCATTATCTGATAACTTTGAATAACCATTCTCTTTGCACAGTAAAAGATAAAAAATTAATAACTTCCACTTGGGACAATTAAAAGTATTGAAAGGTTTATATAATAACCAGAAATATCTCGGTAATAGAAATGGTCCATTCCACACAAAAAAAAAAGAAATTATACATATATACCAGTTATGCAAAAGTTCAGACACACATATACATTTCATTTGTCATAAGAACATATTAAACATATGGTAGTTCAATCAATTTTTTTTATTTTTTTTTTTTTTTTTTTTTTTTGTAATTTACGTCCTCCAACGTTAAGTCATATTGGACGGTGAATGAATTGGGTGAAATGATGCTCAAATGAGTCCAGGGTCCATGGAACTTAGAGTTACCCAACATTCGTCTTGAAGGATAAGGGAAAACCCTGGAAAAAATCTTATCCAGGTAACTCACCCTGACCGATATTCGAACTCGGGACCTCTTGAACGTGAGGTAGACATGCTACTATCCACGCTACCAATGCGGGCAATCAAATTCATTCAGCAGTTTTTCGAGAAAATCATAAATCTTGTATACAGAGGATAAAAAAAAAAAAGTTAAATGAAGATCGATCTGGAAATTGCTTATTTCCATGGTAGAGCACCTTTTCTGCAACTCTGCCTATACAGTGAGATGTGTAATATGTACTATATGTGCACTTTTTCTTGAGCGCTGAATTTACGGTGTGCTGCGGGCAGAGGGGAAGAACAAAAAGCTAACATGCTCTTGTTTCTGCAGTGTGGTCAACCTAGAAAAACACAATTCAGCCAAATTGCAGTAAGATAAGTAAAGATATGTGCTGAAGGTATGAGATGTGTCAACAATTAATTGAACTCCATCCCATATGCTGTATATATTTACTGTTATGAAACACATAAAAGTAGAAAACAAATATTACGACACCTATAAACACTCACTCACTTTGTGATTCTTTGATTTCCAAGTCTACTGCATCACTTTCATCGTTGGTATCCTCTGATGTGTTAATAATTTCATCAATTGCATTTTCTATTACACCATCATTTCTCCAATATTGCATTTCCAGCTCTTGGATCCTCTTGCAGTACCCTTCCCAATCCGTCGCTTCTATAGCAAGTTTCTGCAAATTTGTGGCTCTCATTAACATTGCTTACTTTGAAAACATTCATTTTTGCCCATGCCAGCTCAATTGCATTCAGAATACAGTTATACGGAGGTAGACAAATATATTGTGTGTCCCCTTTTGAGAGCCATAACATCAACATACATGCTGCTTTTAGATTTGCTGTAAACTGGTTAGCTACTAATTAACCTCAAAATTGCTCAAAATGAAATGGCATATGTGTGACAGCTTAGCATGTTAGCCACTAGATGTTGTAGTGTGAGGCGCATTTCCTGTTTCAAAGTTGTCATCTGTGTTTATGGAAATAGGCGAAACCTACCGAATGAGGACTTGGGACCCAAACGCTAAAGAAATCTTGCACATATAGTAGCTGTCCTGTGGCCATAACCCAACAACAGAACAGTGGCTTAATTGTATGTAGTAAACATTCGCTATTACATCTGGTTCAATTGGGTGGAGATGATGCATTTCAGTGTTGTCATTGTGCTAGTACATAGTCTGGTTGTTAGGCACCGCTACTCAGTTCATGCACAATAGAATTCCCCCTTATTTCAGTCTTTCTGTCTGCTGATTTCTGAATAGCAGGTTTACTGGTAGACGGATAGGAAGAGGTGACCAATTCCATGGTCTCCACACTCACTTTACTTAAGCCCAAGAGATTTTTATTTTTGAGAATATTTGAAATCTCTTATTTATGCAACTCCAGTTGTGGATTATGTCTAATGCTCAGGAATTGACAACACATTCTCCTTCTAGCCTCCCAGTATTTGGTGACATGTCAGGGTACGCCTTCAAAGCTTGGCATGATTCTACTACTGTATGCCCATTACAAGAAGGCTAGAGGGGAATGAAGGGCATAGCAGCTTGAGCTGTTTATCTGCTCCGTTAGTGGATCTGTTTACTAGGAAATGAGTGTGTGAGAGTGCATATAAGTCATCCATGCTGCCAGATCTAATATTTGTTGCAGTAAATGTAGTGATAGGTTTTATGTATGAGTGAGTTATGCAACGAAACTTGTGTATTTTAAACAAATCTAGCATCCTTGTCATACTGGGAAAGAGAGAATAAACACTGTGGTGACAGAAAAAGGGATTATGTTACACATTCCTCTAGCTTGCTTTCTTGCCTTGGGTACACAGTAAATGTTCCATATTCATAATTTCTTCTCTGGTACACAGTAGGCAGAATGCAGTGACTTGCAGTGAATGCAGTGGTTATTCAATAATGTCCACTTATGAGACAAAAGATGGCAACAGCTGATTTTCATTGTAGTTTTGGAATTATTTTAGGGTTCTGTGCAATTTGTAGCCATTTTGAGTTTTTATTGTATTGTGTTATTTTATATATATATATATATATATATATATATATATATATATATATATATATATATATATATAATTTCTATCTATTTTTCTTTTAGCAATGCATTTGAATGATTCATAGGAAAATTTCATAATACTTTTTTGTTTAATTTTGGTTCCTTTCTTTGCCAAAAAGTCTGCTTTTTCATTTCCATCTATCCCACAATGAAATGGAATCCATTGTAATATAATTTTTTCCCTAGTTTACCAATATGTTGTATCATCTTTTATATTTATTTAATTTTTTTCAATTTTAGGGAGTTACTATTGCTTATATAGCAACCTTTGAGTCTGAAAAAATAACTATATTTTTGCATTTATGTAGCCAAGAAAATATGTTTTGCAGTGATAAACAAACAGCTTCTATTTCTCCATCAAAATTTGTGGTATTTCTTCCTACATTTCTATAAAAGGAAAAGAACTGGCATATAGCACCTGCTCCAGTTCCATCATCAGTATCAGATAGGGAACCATATATATATAGTAAATTTGTGGGTTGGTAGAATCAAATGCCTCGGTAGCATAGATGATAGCGTGTCTGCCTCACAATCAAGAGGTCCCCAAGTTCGAATCTCAGTCAGAATTGTGTAGTGTTTAACACCCACTTTTACTACATACGGCACCGCAGGCGAAATCTCGGTCAGGGCGAGTTACCTGGATAAGGTTTTTGCCGTGGGTTTCCCTTACCTGAAAGACAAATATTGGGTAACTCTAAGCTCTATGGACCCCGGGCTCATTTGAGCATCATTTCACCCATTCCATTCATCGTCCGATATGACTTAAAGTTGGAGGACGTAAATTATAACAAACAAACAAACAAAATAATCAAAAGTCTTATTACACAAACAACTATTTGTAACAAAAACGTCATTTATCTTAAGAAAATGATGTCTATTTTTCTTATTAATTGATAGAAATTGATTTCACAAATAACTCATTTGCATCTTCAGTCCACACACTTCGTCGTCAAGGATGCAGATTACTATGTTATTATGTTTTTTCAATATTACCAAAATCTGAAAATGAAACAAACCTAAAAATAGAATCAACTGCTGGTATTTTAAAATTCACTACGCGATGTTTATTTTTTAAAGTAAATATATTTTCCCAAACCATTAAATCTGTCAGACCACTTAATTATTTTGATAATTTAACTTCAGGATTTATTTCATGGTTAAATGACCAAAAATGATCTGCCACGGCCAATTGATCACTTTGTTTATACTTAATGTTACTAAAATGTTCTTTCGTTCTGGTTTCCAAATTACATTTCATCTTTCCAATATAAACCTGATCACAATCTAAATAATTATAATTGATAAATACGAGATTTTTTATTATTAGGAACTTTATCTTTTTTTGAGAAATGTAGTAAACTTTTTAATACGTGACCACTGCAGGGTTAAAAGAATTAAGCGTGAGTCAACCCATTCCATTTTTTGTATGCCAACCGAGAGGAGCAAAAGCATGGAACTTTGAAGGACAGCAGCTGGTTGACATCAAGAAGCCAGAAGTATATACTTCATTGTTATACTGCGCAGATTTCCGTAAAAGATTTTAGCAGATATAGAAGATTTGACTTCAACTATGTTCCATTCCTTTGATTAGAGAGACTTCCATTTTTAGAACATTTCTTCTGTGACTGCCAGGTTATGAAACAGGGTGCAAAAGCCAGCCTGAAGCAGTTGTTAGTTGAGAGTTGACCAGTGAGTATCAGAGTTGTTGTGAATCAGTTGGTCAAAGCATTGTGAATTGTGAATGAGTTATCCACCCAGAACAGTAAATGACAAAGTTTGTTGAAAATTGTCAATCTGTAAGAGGAGTGTAAAAGTGAAAACTGGTCTGCAAACAGTGAACATTGAAGTGTTACACTGATGAGCTTTCTTAGTGTATATGTGCATTTGTAAGAGGTGAAACTGACTGTACATTAGCATTCGGCTAACGGTTCTAGTGACAAAGTGAGTTTAGTGCAATTTTGCATTCTCATTTGTCACAATATCATCATTACACATCCTTAGTCCTAAAACTATTCTTATTATTCTAGCAATCACATTACATATAGTATGTATAGATGAAGGCATAACTAACTTAAATTTCATGTCTAGTACAATCTCAGGAGATTCAGGATCATCACTGCTCATTCTGATGATTTCACTTCCACCTCTTTAAGGACTTGTTAACTTCTTTAATTAACTGCTCCCTAATTAACATCAAATGCTCACTGGTTAATATCTGGACCACTACTTCAGGAAAAGTAATTTAGTATTTGAGAATAGATAGAAAAGTTTGAAATACTTAAGCAAAGATATTGATTTCAACAAGAGGTACAGATATTTAAAACTCCAATAATGTGACAATGTCTTTTAAATCTCTCACTCTCTCTTTATTGTTTCAAGTGCAATATAGCATTTCAATACCTCTCAATTCACATATGTCCAATAGAACAAGGAATTTAAAAAGCAACTTTTGTTTCTTTTTTCATTGGGTCTCCACTATGAGCAAAGCTCAGGGACATTGAACACATGCATTTATAGCAAATGCTAACAGTAATACACCCACCACCACCACCACCACCACCACCACTAATACACTTTTCTTTGCGTTTTTTTAATCTTACATTATGTATTAACATATGAAAAATCAAACTCCGAACATGGATAACAGTAATCAACAAGTTTAAATCACCAAATAGCTGTCACATGCAATCTGCTCCATGTTTCCTTGTTGAATAAGATAAATACTTTCTTCATATGATATGAGGAAGGAGTATGCAAGAATGACTTTAAATCTTTCTTGAAGGTTTTATTTTGATTGGAATTATCTAATAGTTTTAAGTAACATGGAATGTTATTAGAAATGTTTATTGCAGAATAGTAACATTTCTGTACAGTTTTAAACTATTTGCTGCATTGCAGATCATTGCATTCCGCATACCTAGATATCTTCTAATGATGTTGCTTATATGCTGCAACTAAAAACAAATAGATACAAAATAATTCTTTCCCCTTTAGTACCAGTTTTCTCATTTTGTTATAATAGGAATGATTCCTATCTAAAGCAATGTGTTTTTAAAACATTGCTCAGCATCATTTAACCCTTGTTCCATAACATAGTTAAAATGTAATGTGCATAAGCTTCAAATGCTGTGTCACTAAAGTGGTAATCACTTACCATTCAAACACACCCCCCAAACTCCTTCCTCCAAGTCTTTATCTGCTAAAAGTTGAGATGACTGGTGAATTAAAACGTGAGTACCGTTGGCGAGCCGGTAAGTTAAAACCGAGCTCTCTGGTACTTCGATTTCATTCATAAATATTACCTACTTTTTAAAATTGTTTACTGTTCTTATTTACAAGTCCACTTCGACTACATTCTGATTACTAGCTAGGAGACCTCCCTAAAATTTTACATCACTATCTAATATTCTGAAAATGAATTAGCTTTCCACTTTCTTATGTTAAATTTACATTTAACAATTACTACACACTACACACGATTCACAACATACAATGTGACTAACTGTTATTCCTCTGACCAGTCACTTCTACCAACACAAAGCGCAATCTTAAAAATTCCATGTTCATGAACAAAGACTATAACTAAAACTATATAAACATATTATTCGCGTACAGACAGTGAAACAAACTTGAGAGAGTTTAATATACGTAATAAAAATATTACAACCAATATCATTATATCCACCAGCTATTAACATAAAATGACCAAAGACAAATGAATAGCCAAATGCAATATGTAGACTCTAAGGTTGATATCTCTGTAAAACGAAAGAACATCGAAAATTGGCGGAAAAACGCAAACGGCGACTGAGAATGAGCTGAAGTTAATATTCTTTTGTCAAACAAAACTATTCTAGCACTGTACAGTTAGTAATTTATAACGAGATTGTCTTCTTTATATAAATTACATTAATCTATGAAGTATGCAGGTTTTTGTTAAAACGTAAGTAGTTTCTCTGAAACCCCTCTATTTTATAATAATCTTTATTGTCTGTAAACTTGTGAGTTACAAGCATTAGACATTGTCACATTCTAAAGTATGTACATGAGTATTTAGCTTTTTTTGAGGAGTTTCCATTTACATTAACCTTAACAATTATTGTGTTACATAATTAGTACAACTATTGCATACAGAGTTATTTTAGCTAATATTTACACATTTTTTACAATATTTACATATTCCTAGTACTAGTAAGTATATAATAACCACATCAGTATAGAGTAATAATAATATAGTACAATTCTAATTCCCTTAAACTTTACAGAGATTTATATATAAGAAATAGGTATAATAATTACAACAAGAATATAAGACATTTATAATTCACTTAGGCTGTATAAACATTTATCTATGAGGTATTTTTTCAAGAGATTTTTAAATATATTGCCTTGTGCTGATTTAATATATGAAGGAAGTTTATTATACAAAATGATACCTGCAATGTATGGGTCTTTGTTGTCAGAAGTTTTTGCTTTATATTCTTTATGGTAGTTGTTTATTCCTCTAGTGTTATAACGATAATGTTCCCTATTTAGTGATGTGAATTTACTGTTAGTCCTAACAAGTACGATAACCTTATACACAAACAATGTACCACGGTTAGTATACATTGTCGTCTAAAAATTTCCTTTACTGAATGGCGACTTGACAGGCTGAAGATGCACCTTAGACTTTTTTTCTGCAAAATTAGGATCTTATTTAAGTTTAACTGGCTGGTAGCTCCCCATATTTCAATACCATATGCGATATGTGAATGAATTAAGCCATAATACCATTTTTAGTGTGTCACTTTCTAGAATATAGATATCTATATCATAATCTATGTCTAGTTCATTGTCACTTCTGTTGAAAATATGGGATATAGTGTTCTACCTGCCGCAGATATTGTCCTACCTATTACTTTGTTTCAAAACTTATCATAGAGGTCTCATTTTATGTTAAGTATTTTAATACAATATAATGTAGGGGACCTGACGACCAAACTTGGGTAGCAGTAACAATAGTTGAACAGTAATATTAGTTCCATCTAATAAGGTAAGACAGGATGTTTGTTTTTTCCATCAGTTATGTAAATAGCTGAAGGTTGGCTATTCACCTCCACTTCATTAGGAGTGAGCAAAGTTCGTGATTATCCCGCACTTTATTGCCTGTCGTCTGCTATGGTAAGCAATGACTTATCCGTAGGGGTTGCTGTCAGCTGCGAAGTTCTGAAATACAGTGAGACAGCTTAATGTTGCCAACACATATTCTTTATTGTTATTCTTGTTACATTTATCATCATTATATGAATGAAGAAAGCATTTGGAATTTTGACTGTAACTTAAAAATGGATCAATAAAGTTAAATGCCGATTTTTTGTTATTAGATATGTTAAAGAAATTGCATTTGCTTATAAAGTCTCAAGTTTTCACTTCAGAAAAACATTGTTTTCAACAGCATTTAATTTATTAAGGGTTACCAGGATATCCCAAAATTATACCATCCATTTAAAATTTTGAAGTTCACTCCCCTCACTCCATTTGGAGTACCTTATGCTGTCTTGAGGACCACTGCCTTGTGAGGATAAAAGTAGTCCACAGTTAACATTATTGACCCATTCTAAAGTAATATCAAATTTTCCATAACTTTTGTTCACACTGTAACACAACAGTATCACTAGTTTGGTTACACAGTGGTGGTAGCTTCAGCGCATTCTTGTTTTCACTGTTTACAGCGCTTCATCCACCAAGTTCATTCTTAGGGTCTCCACCACGGGCAAAGCTCAGGGACATTAAACACGTCAATATATTTATGGCAAAACATCACTACCAGTAATACACCCCCTAACACTAGTATACTTGTCCCTTTTTATTTCTTTTTTGATCTTATATAATCTATAATAACATGAAAATGTGTGAACCTTTGCTACTCAAGCATCGACATAAGAACATGTATCACGATAGATTAATCATAATGTAAATCATCAAATCACCTTCACATGCAATATGCTCTCCAAGTATTGAAAATTTACAAATTGAAAGGGATACTAAAGAATGTTTCCTTATTATATAGGGAGTGAGTATCTACAAATGACTAAAGTTTCTTGAAGATTTTCTTTTGATTAGGTTTATCTAATAGTTTCAAGTAGCAAGAAATGTTAAATTAATTGGGAGTCGACTCCCAATTAATTTAATTTATACAACAACACTGTTTTCAACACTTCCATGAAAGGATTTAGCAAGAAATGTTATCGCAAATTTTTATTGCAGAATAGTAACACCTTTTCTGGAACAGTTTTAAACCGTTAACTGGTCTATGAAGATTGCCTGCATTCCTTATATTGAGTCATGCACAGCAAGGTTTGCTGTGAAATTGTCAATTATCTGTAACATAACAGAATATATCGAGATTTAACTGTATTGGAACACCACAGTGAAGCGAAATAATTATTAATTTTTAGATGAGTCGTATTTATTACACATCTGCTTCACTTTCGTACCTATTTTGAGGACATGTTTCGCATAGGCACTAGAAAGAAAGAACACTTCAGGCACTTAAGATACAAAAATATTGATAAGTCCGCAATAGCAGCTCATTTCTGGTCTGAAAATCATGAAATTGAAGATAGCACAGAATTACTAAAATACGTACAAAAACATAGTGAACTCGTCATATGGGAGAGAATATACATAGAAAAACATAAAAACCAACTAATGAACTTTGAAATCCGGCCAGAAGAGAATCCCACATTTAAGTTCATCACTAAATCAACAGATGGCAGCAGCAACCCCAGAATTACCCACACCACTGGATCAAGTTTTAGTCGCATAAGAGCCGAAGATGCAAACGATGATTTGCGAAACATGTCCTCAAAATAGGTACGAAAGTGAAGCAGATGTGTAATAAATACGACTCATCTAAAAATTAATAATTATTTCGCTTCACTGTGGTGTTCCAATACAGTTAAATCTCGATATATTAAAAACCTACTTCACAGTAATAATACTGATAAGATAAAACCAGAGGAAAAGTCAGGCATTTACAAGATTAAGTGTAAAGACTGTGAAAAAATTTACATAGGGAGGACAAAAAGAAACATAGGCACTAGAAAGAAAGAACACTTCAGGCACTTAAGATACAAAAATATTGATAAGTCCGCAGTAGCAGCTCATTTCTGGTCTGAAAATCATGAAATTGAAGATAGCACAGAATTACTAAAATACATACAAAAACATAGTGAACTCGTCATATGGGAGAGGATATACATAGAAAAACATAAAAACCAACTAATGAACTTTGAAATCCCGCTAGAAGAGAATCCCACATTTCAGTTCATCACTAAATCAACAGATGGCAGCAACAACCCCAGAATTACCCACACCGCTGGATCTAGCTTCAGTCGCACAAGAGCCGTAGATGCAAACAAAGATTTGCGAAACATGTCCTCAAAATAGGTACAAAAGTGAAGCAGATGTGTAAAAAATATGACTCATCTAAAATTTAATAATACACTAGATTCCTATTTGTAGGAACATTGAAATCTCTTGTTTATGCAACTCCAGTTGCAGATGTAGAGACTCTTTGTTCTCATATTGTGGAAGGCTGCCAGACAGTATGAAGTTCTCCGCGATGGCAGGTTGATGGATGCATTGGAGAAAATGGAGGACATTTTGAACATGTGCTGTGATTTCCTGTTTTTTCACTGGTTCTGTCACTGAGTTGTATGGGTTCTGCTGTAGAAAAAGTGTTCTAGAAAGGAAATAAACTATTTCTGGACGTATGTTTATAAAACGCTTTTTTGTCCTCTATACACAAGAAATGTTTTCTTAAGTTTTTATATACCTTTTTGTCACATCCTGTATATAATTTGACATTTATTTTATTATTATTTGTTAATGCTACTTTCTACTGTAACATTCTTTATGGCCTATCCAACATAAATAATGGTACATAGTTTTTAAGAAATATATGCATGATTACTGGAACAAGATTTATCAGGTATTACACAGAAAATGAAGCTAGTTACAATGGAGTAATAAATATTATACAAATAAAAATATTTAGTAATTATTTTCCACTTATCTTAAGAAGTTGATGACAATATTTCTATCTTCTTTATACAAGATTAATTTCATGAGCATTTGCCCACATCTTCAGTCAACACAATCTTCAATCTTCAGTGTGTTGACTGAAGATGTGGGCAAATGCTCATGAAATTAATCTTGTATAAAGAAGATAGAAATATTGTCATCAACTTCTTAAGATAGTGGAAAATAATTACTAAATATTTTTATTTGTATAATATTTATCAGGTATGTTTACTGTGGATAGGGGTTGAGACAAGGAGATGTGCTATCCACACTGCCATTTAATTTAGCACTGGAATAAGTAATCCGACAAGTACACATAAACCCTGGAGGAACCATACTTTCCAGATCAGTACATGTAGTGGCATATGCTGACGATGTGGCAATTCTCACAAGGAATATAAGAGCTCTTGAAGAACGATTCACTTTTGTGCTAAGTTATGTAGTGTTGGAAGAGAAAGCACAGGATCTAGGATTAGTAGTGAACGTTGGTAAAACCAAATATATGAAGATGGGAGGTGATGGGGATGCAAGAAGAAGAGGACCTACAGTAAATTACATGAGAAAGAATATCAAAGAGTGGAAAAATTTAAATACCTGGGATCTATAGTAATAGTAGATAATAATACATCAGTGGAAATTCAAGAAAGAATAGCAAGTGGTAACAGATGTTTCTATGCCTTGCAGAATATGTTTAAATCAAGGTCAGTGGGAATGCTAAAATTAAAATATATACAACTGTGCGAGATCAATAATAATGTATGGTCAGAAAGTTGGGTGTTCACAATCAGAGAAGAACAGTGGTTATTACAGGGGAAAGGAAGATTTTGAGAAATATATCTGGAGTGATAAGGTACTTGGACGGATGGAGAATGCGGACTAACTTGGAGTTGCAGTGCCTATTTGGATAACCAAATATAGTAGTGAAAATTATATAAGGAAGAATAAGGGGGATTGGCCATGTGCAGAGAATGCCAGAAACCAGTGTCGTTAAGAAGATATTCATAGGAAAGCTGGATGGCAGAAGGAGAAGAGGAAGACCCACGAAAAGATGGGTAGATGAGTAGAAGATGACTAGAGAAAGTTCATGGCCTGTAGTGCCAACTATCATCATCATCATCATCATCATCATCATTATCATGCATGATTACATACTATAGTTGAAAATTAATTGAATCAAACTTTAATTTATGAAAATCCAGTCTAATTATTACATTGTTATCTCACGGTGAACTGTCATGCTGTGTTGCCTTCCTCAGTTTCCCAGAGAATATTATATAAGATTAATTTGGAAATGACTGGTTTAGAACATAACATTTCATATTACACTGATCTCTAGATATAACATATAAGATTATTTTTGAAACCTCCTCATAATTAATGTCATTTTTGTAAACACAGGGCATCTAACGTTGAAGAATGGGCCATTATAGAATTTCAAGGAGAAATAAAATTAGAAGACGACCAAGAAACTCCAGATTATGGCTTTATTGGTGACCTCCATTACAATAAGCAGGTATGTGTTTTTAAGAACTTAATGTAATTTCAATCCATGCTTATTTCACCTAAGGAAGATAGGGTAGCAAATTATTAAAAAAATTCTTATGTGTTACACCATGACCGTTTTTACCCTATTTCATATTCATATTTATTGCAACTTAATACAGTGTTTGAACACAATTAAGCCATATCATTTGCAATACCTACTCTCTCTTAAAAATAAACGATTAGAAATAACAAAATAATGAAGAGATCAAATTAAATATACAAGCTATCATAAATTGCTTAATGGTACAGAATTTAAAATTAAATATTGTGACTTTGTGGGTTCGTGAAATGAAAAGTCCAATTGCACCACTCAAAAATGTTCTTTATTTCCACCGACTTACAGTTAAACACTTGCCAATTACACAGAATTACGTAATGTACACAATTACAATTCAACAGTTCGTCCGTTACCGTTCCGATGCACGTACACAGTCTTCTCATTCGTTTGCTAGCTCGTCAAGCACTGACTGACCTCCAGCCCAACGTGTTGCTTATATAGGGTCAGCTGGCACATCTGGAAGGTTCTAGATTAGATTAAATATCCCGTAAGTTCGAGAACTCAGGTGGAACAGAAAGAGACGGCGCAGTAATGTTTCTTTTCCCAGCCACCCCTCGTTACCACTATAAAACAAACGAGGGGGTGTGGTGAACACCGACCGTCTCCTGCTGCTGCTGCCGCCAGTACTATAGGGAGTTCCGACATTCGGGTGACTATATAATATGCTAAAATTAAATATAATACGCTAAAATCAGTAATAAAGCCTAGTTATTTTTAGTGATACTTAAATTCTTCAATGGTATAAAATACATTAGCTTTTATTTATTAGTGTGTACATACAAAAGCTTACTGAGCTCGGAGTTTAACTGAGCTAAATCTTTGCATAAATAGCTATATTACACATTTCATTATTGGCACAAAGAAAATAGCAATAGTCAAATGTTTTAGAAATGGACTCTCTAAATTAGCTTTAAAATTCCCTAGTGTTTCCATACAATTGCAAAAGACCACTGAATTTTAAAAGGTCTTTAAAAGAATGAACTGAGTACTGTACAATTTGAGCAAATAACTGGTATGTTGAAAATCGTGTATAGCACAAAAACAGTTCAAAGTAAATTGTATGTTTTAAAGATTTCTGCATTTTTTCAATAGTGTGCTTTCATCAATCACTTACCATTTGACAGGTATAAAGATTATATGAAATCTTTCTAAATGAAAAGGTCTTCACAAGATATTCCCAGAAGATTCTATATTGTGTAAATATCTTTAATATGTGGTATTTTAATTGAAATTATTTTTGGTACTATTTTTTAAAAAATTAAAAAATCTTCCATTTAAAGGGTATAGGATATGACAGATTCTTACAGAGGGGATTTGGCACTGTAACCAGTCTTGATCTATTATGGCTATGCCCCAAGAAGGGCATCCCCAGGGGGAAGGATGAGGCGACATGAGACAGAGGGTAACGAACCTAGGGAGTCACGACAGTGCAGAGGGCATAGTCCATACTGTTGACCAACTGGAAACCCCCTGGCAGGCCAGTACAGCCGGCAGCTCACCCACCGTGGTTCTAAAATAGGTCGGAGAATGTTGTACCGGAGGAAGAAGTGTTTACCAGGAGCATATCGTCCTGCCATGTAGCACCAGGACACCTGCCTACACTTCTACCTTGAAAGAGACCCCAGATGAGAGATAATGTGAAATAATGAATATGAAATGGAGGGACAGGAAATTAGGATGTAATTAACCTAATCAGCTTACGTAGAGTAATTACATCGCATAATGAATTTTGAAATACCAGCAGTTGATTCTGTTCTTAAGTTTGTTTCGTTTTCAGATTTTGGTAATACTGAAAAAACAGAATAACATAGTAACTTCCTTAACGACGAATTTGTTTTCTCCTGTGGTTTTCTTTGACTGATGATGCAGACAAGCATTCGTGAAATCAATTTCAATTAGAAAGAAGAATTAACATCACTTTCTCAAGACAAGTGAAGTTTTTGTTACAAATTATTATATTTGTATAACCTAATCAGCATTTACCTGGGACCTGGGAAAACCTCCCCAAAAAACTCATGGGTTCAGGTAGGCCGGGGAATCAAACCCGGACCTCCAAAATGGGGGCCACAGACGAAACTGCCTGAGTCATCCTGCTCAGTCCATATAAAGAGTACTGTAAGGCAGGGAGATCTTATTAGAGAAAGATCTGAAAGAGGTTAGTGTCTTGTGTATTTCGGAACATTGGTTAAAGAGTCATGAAGCTGATTACATACAGATACCAAATTATTCATTAGCAAGTTCGTATTGCAGATCCAGCAAAGTAGGGGGTGGGGTAGGTATTTTTGTCAAAATGGGTATCTGCTTCGTAAATATAGGTACATGCCAAACATTATGCAGAGAAGGTGATTTTGAGGTGGCTGCTGTGGATTTGACTGAACTAGGTATTATCGTGATTGTTGTATACCGTGCCCCAGATAGTAATTTCAGAATATTTCTAAACAACTTAGAGAAGTTACTGAACATTCTCATGAGAGTCAATAAAAAACTTGCTCTATGTGGTGATTTCAATATTGACTTCCTTAAAGACAGTAAAGAGAAGCAAGATCTTATGAACTTGCTAAAAAGTCATAACCTAATGCATGTCATTACTTCCCCTACAAGAATAACTAATCATTCAAAGACAGCTGTAGATCAAATTATAATTAATGAAAACTGTATCTTCAAAGCACAGGTAATAAACACAGGCTTTAGTGACCATGAAGCACAAATAATTCAAATTGAAACTAATAAAACCAGGCTGTTTAGATCAACACTAACAAAAAAGCGAATATTTAATACAGATAATATTTCATATATGAATTATCTTTTAAGTAAAGAAGACTGGCATATGTATAATGCGGCTGATACTAGTGTGAAATTTAAATTGTTTGTAAATAGTTTTATATTCTACTTTAATACAGCTTTCCCTCACAAAATAACAAGAACATGCAATAAGGAAGCAAATAATAGTTGGATAACTCCAGGTATACGAAGGTCATGTGAACGCAAAAGGCTACTGTATGAGTTAAGCAAAGGTAACACAACGACGGAATTTGATAATTATTTTAGGAACTATAAACGTATATTAAATAAAGTTATAAGACAGGCCAAAATTAATCATAATGACAATCATATTAACAACTCAAAAAATAAGATTAAAGCTATGTGGCAAATAGTAAACCAAATAACTAATAAAATGCAACACACACAAGGTAAAATAGAACTAGAACATAATGATAGAAGGCTAACAGATGCAACTGAAATTGCTACATATTTTAACACTTACTTCACAGGAATAATTAATGATCTGGTTCATAATAACAATGGACATCCTCACAATCCGCCAAAGACTAATACTATTAATAATCTAAATTCTATATACCTCCATGAAGTTACACCTGAGGAAATAACTAAAATAATAAATGGATTGAATAATACATATTCTGCAGGTGCTGATGATATACCAGACATAATTGTAAAAAGATGCAGTAAGCACATAATCAGACCACTTGTTCATCTCTGTAATGCATCCATAACTAGCGGGATCTTTCCAGACGTACTGAAACTATCTAAGGTTATACCCCTACATAAAAAAGGGAAAAGAAATGAAGTATCAAATTTCCGTCCAATTTCCATACCCTCCGTATTTTCAAAGATATTAGAAAAAATAATGTATAGGAGGCTTCTCTCATTTATGGAACAACATGATTTAATTACCAACTCACAACATGGTTTTCGACACAAAAAATCAACAGAGACTGCAATATACTCTTTCTTAAATAGCGTTATAACCGCTTTGGATAATAAAGATAAAGCAATTGGTATATTTTTAGATCTAAGTAAAGCTTTTGATACTGTTGATCACAAAATTCTGTTAGCAAAATTATTTGACTTTGGCATACGAGGATCAGCGTACAGCTGGTTTGAAACTTACCTTACAAATCGAAAGCAATTAACAGAGATTTTCGACACAAACCCTAATACCAATACTCATTCGGCAGTTAGATCAGACTTACTTGACATCACATATGGAGTGCCGCAAGGCTCAATTCTGGGCCCATTTCTATTCATCTCGTATATAAATGACTTTGTAAATAGCATCAAGGCTCATAACACTGTACTGTTTGCAGATGACACTAACTTACTAATAACAGGAAACAATAACGAAACATTAAATAATACATTAAGTCACACTAGTAAAGACTTGGTATCATGGATAGCTAACAACAACCTGGTTTTAAACACAGATAAGACAGTTTGTCTTAAATTTAGTATTACTGACAGAGGAAACAATGAAAGTATTCCTGAAGTAAAATTAAATAATAAATTAATTTCATACAAAAGTGAAACAAACTTTTTAGGCTTGTGGATACAAAATAACTTAAAATGGAAAACTCATACAAATCATCTACTAACCAAATTAAGCAGGAATATATATGCCCTAAGAATATTAAGTCAGAATGTCAGCCTTCGTGTACTTTTAATGTCCTATTATGCACATATACATTCTATAATTAAATATGGAATAATATTTTGGGGAAATTCACCAGAAGCCAAAGATATATTTATTAAACAAAAACAAGCCATTCGAATTATAGGCAACGAAAGAAAGCTATGTTCATGTAAGCCACTGTTCAGAAAGCTTTGCATACTTCCTTTGGCATGTGTTTATATTTTGGAGACAGCTTTATTTGTAAAAAGAAATAGATTTAACTTTCAAAACAACGGAAGTGTTCATATGCATTACACGAGGCATATTAAGGATATACACGTAACCTCAATCAGAACTACAATGTTTAAGAATGGAGTACTGCATTCCTGTACAATAGTTTATAATTCCCTTCCTAATGACATCAAAAGCATAGATAACTACAACATGTTTAAAACTAGAACAAGGGCTTTCTTACAGGAGCACTGCTTTTACACAGTAAAGGAATATCTGCAATTTAACAAATCCAGATAAACATAAAATATGAATTTACTTAGCTTGTTCATTTCTCTCACTCATAATTATATCCAATTTGTGTCACAATATAATTGAATGTAGGTTAGGTATATTTGATGTTTAACTTTGTAATATTAAGTGTAAATTACTGACGTATCCTATATCAAGGTACTATGTACAGATTTGATTCTAAAGGATGAATAAAATTGAATTGAATTGAATCTTAAAAATCTTTGTTTTGCAACTTTTTATTACACTGAATTTATTTGAATTTAAATAACAAGTTTGCTAGTTTAGAAACCTTTTGTTTTTTAATTATTCTGCGCACAAAAAAAAACACACACACACGCACGCGCGCACACACACGCACACACACACACACACACACACACACACACACACACACACACACACACACACACACACACACACACACACACAGTCTTTTTCTGTATTTCAGAAAGTGGAGTGCCATTGTTACTAAAATTAGGCAAGTGAGTCAACCTTGTATATACTTTTCTCCACTTACAAGTTTTTTATGAAGACTAGTTTCTGGGGACTTCTCCCCTATCGTCAGTTCTGTGGTTGACTGATGATGCAGACACCGATCAGCAGTCTTCAAATTTACCTTACTTACAACAAAAAGAATTGCTTTATATACATATAGTGAGTATAGTGTGAACATTTTGTTTTGTTTGAAAATATCTACACAAGAATCAGTATTTTTTAAGTTAAAAATTATTCTAATACGCCTTTTCTGTAGAATGAATACTCTGTCCAGATGTACCCTTGGACAACTTGCTCTTGCTCTAAACATACCCAGTGTGTTCACTGGAGCACACATTTCAAGAAAATAAAAAGTAAAATAAAAGTGAATCAAGAAGATATTGACACATTGCTCTTTTTTTGTGTGTGTAATTTTACGTCCTCCAACGTTAAGTCATATCGGACAGAGAATGAAATGGGTGAAATGATGCTCAAATGTGTCCAGGGTCCATGGAGCTTAGAGCTACCCGACATTTGTCTTTATGGATACAGGAAAACCCCGGAAAAAACCTTATCCAGGGACCTTTTGAACGTCTGGCAGACATGCTACCATCTACGCTACCAAGGCGGGCGACACATTGCTTCACTCACACTATTCTTCACAGGACATGTTTCAAGAGCTGTTGCTCCCTTCATCAGATGAGTCTCGACTAGTGCAAATTGTAATGTTTTCCTCCTTCTCCATGTCGTCGGTAGATGGCATGGTGTATTTGTCAAAGTTATCTGGTGGTGAAGTTTCGAAATTCATGTCTCTACGCTTCTTTCAGGTTTTATACTTTAAATAAAAAGAAGTTTGTTAAGCACTAAATGGAATTGTCATCCTTTTTATAATTCAAGTAATAAAAACTGGAATAAGCATAGTAGTATTAAATTGTTTTATTGAAACATATCTAAAATAAATCTATGCAACCCATCATAGTATTCATTAATTAGAAATAATCTTCAAGAGGTCGTAAACATTAGCATACAATGACTGGACAGGTGGCATTTTTCACTCAACCATGATAATTTTAAAGTAGTGATGTTTACATTATACAGTCTGGATTATCCTTATCAGTAACACTTGCAGCAAAATCCATGACTTGAAAATCTAAAACATAAACATGAGGTACCTCAGCATACACCCAGACTGACAACATGGAAAACACAAATAACAAACTTAATCTATCAAAATTTAAATGTATGGGAACACCACAGTGAAGCGAAACAGTTATTAAATTATAGATGAGTCATATTTATTACACATCAGCTTCACTTACGTACCTATATTGAGGACATGTTTCGCAAACTATTGTTCACACAAAATCAACAGATGGCAGCAGCAACTCCAGAACTACCCACACCACTGGATCAAGCTTTAGTCGCATTAGAGCCGATGATGCAATGATAGTTTGCAAAACATGTCCTCAATATAGGTACGTAAGTGAAGCTGATATGTAATAAATATGACTCATCTATAATGTAATAAACTTAATCTAGTTCAAATGAGTTTGCAAAGCTCTGCCCATTTTTCAACAAAAAATCTTCACTCAAATTTAAAAATTGCATACTACAGTATTAAGACTGTACCATTCTATTAAGATTCAGATTTTATTCTGCCATTTGCAACATGTTTTACAAAGCATCGTCAAAAGTAACACTACAATTACATTTTTACAGTTCAATAAGAAAACAAATAAATCTATTTACAGATTATTAGCAGTTCTAGATATACACAATAGATTGATAACAAAATTTAATAAACTAAGTCTCTCTTCCCTTTTTGTATTCCTCAATTGAGTAGAAAGCGTTTTTCACTAGGTAAGTCTTTATTGCGTTCATTTTCTTCACTTCTTCATTTATTGCCTTGATAGAGTGAGGTAAATGATTATATAAATTTTTTGCAGTACTTTCAATACATTTGGCAGCTAATGTTCCCCTGAACCTATTTCTAAAGTAGTTCTGTTTTGTTCTTGTATTATATTCATGAATGTTTCTATTTTTTCCTTCTATGTGGTTTCTTATTACATGTTTGAGACATCCAAATATATATAAAGAGGGTAATGTGAGTATTTTAAGTTTTTTAAAGCTACTTTTACATATGTAAATGATCACTCTTACTGTATGCCTGCTCAGTTTGGGAAGGAACTGGTACTTCCGAAGTCAAGCCAATCCAAATGTTCCAAAACAGGATTCCAGCCTCTCAAAAGAGCTCCATGTTTTATTAGAAATAACCAACTACACAGAGAAATTGCAGTCAGTACCATCCAACTGTCAATCTTTTTGCAAACATAACAATTCTACAGCAAATTAAGGAACATCCCAGGAGCTGACTTGTCAAAAATCCAGCTTCCCAATCCATCAGGAGTGAGAGTCATGACCACAGCCACAAAGTTTTGGCAAGCACTGTGAAACACATAGCTAGTTATTTTAGAATTTGCTAATTGTTTTTGTCATTATAATTACAACAGATCTATTTTTTAGTTTGCTAGTTTTTCTCTGCATGTGGTATTTCAATGAATTTTGTTACTAAATGTGATTTTATTTTCAGGGAAAACCTGTGATGATAATAGGCCACCATATGTTGCAGGGAGAGCAGGTGATGATGGATAAACCACTAGTTATTTTGGAAAAAAAACATTCTATCAAGTTAAATGGGGAACTTCACCAACAAGACCAGAGAATGAGGGAGTTTTATGTTAAAGCTATTGTTAAAAAGAAACTATTATTTCGTGACAGACCAAAACCTATTGTTATCAGCGCCCCCAAAGCTATTCACAGTTAATTATTCTCTTAACATGTGAATATATAAGGTAGAATCAGTAAACAATTCAAATCCCAAACTTTCCTGATTCTACCTTTTCTAAGCTGGTCCTACACATGACTAAAAGTGGAAGAACAATTCATTTCCATCTGAACATATATTTTGCACAAATATTTTGTACAGTTGACTACAATTCAGGAAATACATAACACTGTCAAACCATATTAAAATATAGTGCTGCTGGAGGTCCAAGCTGGTGAATGGATTGCATGAGTACTCTTAGTGATTAATAGGGCTAGAATTTTTAGGTGCTACAAACTTGGGAAATATTTATTTTTTATGTACTAAAAATGATAAAAATATGTACTAAAGGGTAAAAAATATGTGCCAAAACAAATAAAATATTTTCTTAAAGATCTGAATAACTGTATTCACCAGACATCATTCCTGGATCACAATATACTGTAGAGTTACAGTAAACGACCACATGCTTCCTCAAATTTTCCATCCCAAAAGATTGATGACTGTCACGAAGAAGTGTCTTAAATTTCAAAAATGAACATCCCACATCTCAAGAAGTAGGTCTAGCGTAATTATAACATGGAATGTCACTCACATCAATAATTTCTTCAAATACCTTCACTTAACAAATATTTGCATTGAACAGTCCTTTTTTACATTCAAAAAATTTTTCAAACAAAAATCAGGACTATCTATGGGCAACCCATTGTCCCCATTTTTGGCAGACCTCTTTATGAGCTTTTTGGAAACCCGTATCACAAAGGCATTTCCACTAATTTTCAAACATTGGTATAGTTATGTGGATGACATTTGGGCAATAGTAAATGAGAAAGAAGTGGATGATGCATTAAAACTACTTCATTTACAAAATTCTGCAATAAAATTTTCCATAGGAAAAGAGGCAAACAATGAAATCCCTTTCTTAGTTTTGAAACTTACCCGAAAACATACAAAACTTGAATTTGGCGTACATAGGAAGGAAACACACAGAAAATTTCATAAAAGCAGATGGATATAACCCAAGACGACACAAGCATGCTGTTATCAACAGTTTAACTTACAGGCTGGTTAATGTACCTTTAAACAAGATGGAATATATCAAAGAGTACAATAATATCATTCACATTGCAGAATACAATGGATTCAGTGCTGAATTGGTTAAAAAGAAAATTGATAAATTCAAAAGACAACAAAGATGCAAACACGTAACTACTCTTTCCCCAATCAGCAATGAAACTTCATACAGAAAATTTACATATCCAAGAGCTGCACACCTTTTCCAAAAAGTCTTCAAAGAGCACAATATTACTTAGGCCCCATAGAACAAATTTAGTGCACAACACATTTTGAAATCACATAATACAAAGGAGATACCAACAGACAAAAAAATCAAGTGTGTACCAGATAAACTGAAAAGGCTGTGACAACTTTTACATTGGAAAAACTAAAAGGAACTTGAACATTAAGTTTAAAGAGCATTTTAGGAACATCAGGAACAAAGAAATAAATCAGCAGTAGCGTACCATTTTTGGAAGGAGAATCATGATATAGAACAAGAAATCCACTTATTAGAAAGTGCCCAAGGTCCAGCTGCATTAACCATGTGGGAAAACTTCATAAAGAAATATGAAAGAAAATTGTTTAATTTCGACACTACCTTTGAAGAAAACCCAAACTTCAAGTTCAAGATACCAACCCAAGGAATTCACCAAACCAACATCTGTTAGTCGACAACAGCTGATGTTAGGAAGATCCTAACGAAACGCATTCTAGGTAAATACTAGCATTAAGTGGAGCATTGAGTATTAGTTTGACTAAAAATTATATTAATTTTGTGCTTCATTGTATCATAGTCCTTACACATTGGAATCTGAAACAAAACCTAATTTTTTATGCAAAAAGCACTAAGGTAAACTATCTGCATGAAGTAGGAAAAATTATATAAATACTGCTTTTCACGAAGTAATTTGGAACCTAGCTTTCAGGAAGGGCAATTTCAAAGCCATATTTCATTTGCCTCTGAAGAATGACAAAAACAAAGCTAGGGCATAACAATTACTTGACTTTCTTTAAACTTATTTTCATAATTAGTCTGTTATGCATATAACATTCTGCAAGAAATGGTTTCAAATTGTTAATACCTAATTTGCTGAGACTGATAAAAAGCAAGTCATAAATTCTGTTAGCCATAATGTTAAAAATGCTTTGCTTGAACTAGTTAGAAACAGTGGAACTAAGTGCTAACAATTAGGCTACAACTGTACTTGCCTCCACCACATCGGTATTCAAGAAGTAAAGCAGAAAATCAACATCCCAAATTACTTAAACCTAGTAAGTGCAGTATATGACCTAAATTTAATAGAAGATGGCAAATGAGAAAGAGGTGGATGATGTGTTAAAACTACTTAATTTACAAAGCAATAAGATTTTCCATAAAAAAAGAGACAAACAATGAAATCCCTTTCTTAGATCAGAAAACATACAAAACTAGAATTTGGCATGTAGGAAAGAAACACTGAAAATTTCATAAAATTAGATGGATATAATCAGAGGTGGCTCATGTTATCTATAACTAGGGGGCTGCACTGATTATTGAAATTTTAGCTTACCTTAATTATTCGAAGATGAACTGCATACGGCAATCTTTCTTTGTAGCCAAATTACTAACCACTCTCTCGTTGAACTTCGGGGTGTTTTCTATCATTTCTTTTTCTATGAACAGCATAGCAAGCGTTTTGTGAAGCAGATGTGTAATAAATACGACTCATCTAAAAATTAATAATTATTTCGCTTCACTGTGGTGTTCCAATACAGTTAAATCTCGATAGCAAGCGCAGTTAATCTACTTTTTCTCCAATAGTGTTCCTAAGCAATGTAATTCTTTTCAGTGTGGAGAAACAGCGCTCAGTTTCACTTGTTGCTAGAGACGGAGTAATAGTTATTTTCAAAAGTTTTAACAGTCAGAAAAAGTGGAAGAAAGATTATTAGCTCTAAGATATTGAAGCAATTTTACAGCACCACCAATATTCCTGAATTCTTCTCTTGAATAGATGACTGAAAGTTCTGTATGTAGTTCGCCCTTATCAAACACTGGGAACATTTTTATGCATTCACTGAACGCATTTTCTGGAAATTTGAATTAAATTGCTCAAATTGTAAATCTTGTAGCATGGGAGACACAGAAAGATGTTTTGTAAACTTGAAGCAGAGATTCAATTGTGACAGTATAACATCACATACTTCCTTGGCAGCTGCTGCTGCTCTGGTCTGTGTTTGAAACAATTTTTCTTTTGTGTGGGTTTTTTGCTGTCCAAATCAAATGACTCTACTGTGTTTCTTACTTTTATAACTTCAGCAGTGAAAGTAGATATGTACACTGGAACTTAAGCAGCATGTATGTGGCGATTAAGCCAGAAACAAAACTCATTATTTTCAAGATACCCCAATAAAGCACTTGCCTCATTTATTATCACACTGCTTGAGGTCTCTGTTTCTGACAAAATTTGAAAACATTCTTTCAATGCCTCCTTTTTGTAAACAACATTTATTACAGTCCTGGATTTGTAGTTCCACCTCGTTGATCCACCACTGGGTATTCTCTTCTTAACACATGAATCTAACCCTGATGATCTGTATGAAGAGCAGGAAAAGAAGGCTGGTATAGCACAAAGATTTGGAGAAAAAAAAATCCTAGCTTTTGTATTTTGCTTGGCAGCTTTTTCCATTATCACATTTAGTTAAGCTAAGCTATGCACAAAGTAAGCATTGGGGTACACATCTCTAACTTAAGCGTGCACTCCTTGCTCATTATCGCTGCACTATCAAAACTTTGGCCTATAAGCTGCTTCTTATTTTCTTTGAATACATTGCCAAGCTCAGAAATTACAACTTCTGAAACTGCATCAGAATTTTGCCATTCAGAAAAAAAACAAAGTGGCTTTAGCTATTTGTGCCTGCGTCAATGCTTGGCGTGAATGAATGCTCCATAAAAAATACTGTCAGGGGATGTCATTTTGAACATTTGCTGCATTGATGAAATACACACTCTTTGACAATTCATTTCTTTGTTTAACCAAGAACTTAACACATTGACAACTCCTTTGTTAGGAAGAAGTGAAACAAATACTTAAGAATGAAAAAAAATTAGATTTAATGTTGTCAACATGCTCCTAAAAATGAAGGCTACCCAAGTAACATGGTTTACAGCACCAGGTACAGGACAGATTATAAAGGTTCACAAAGTTAAACACGACCCTTACAATTATCGGATTGTAATTGTCTTTGGCTTACAAGAAAACCAATAGAATAATAAATAAATTAATAACTAAAATACAAAGACTAGGAGAAAGGAAAAAACCAAAACAAAGTGATATCGTTTCAAACCTAAACTTTTGCCTCACCATATTCCAGTAACTAACCCACTCGACTAGCTGACACATATTGTATGTCACTCTTTGGGAAAGCATTCATTTATGATCTTGCTAGTATTATATGCATGAAAAACTGTTGTTTATTAAGCTTTTTGCAGCTTCTTGATCCTCATTTTTAGGGCTGTAAGTATTAATGCTGGGTGCATATATTACTGAATAGAAGGACAGCTGCAATAACATCTTTTGTGCACAAAGGGTCAATGTTTTCACAAACTATAATCTGTGGGTTGCACATATAAGAATATGGGCAGCTGACTCACCTGGTATATGTACATAACAATTTGTTGGTCAAGCATGAATTTGTCAGCAGGTATTTCGTGGATTAATAACAAGAAAATAAAATTAAGTGAATCATACACAGCACATGCTTTGTATAAACTTTCATCTTTGAGTTACTAAAGTTAGGCAAGTGAGTCAACCTTGTATACACACAAGTGGAGAAAAGTATATACAAGGTTGACTCACTTGCCTAATTTTAGTAACAATGGCACACCACTTTCTGAAATACTTCTTTTTATTCTATATTTCATCTTTGAGATTAACAATACTACATGCACACAATAACTTGAGCATTCTGGTTCCAAGTCCTCATTCGGTAGGTTTTGTATAACTCTGTAAACACAGATGACAATTTTGAAACATGAAATGCGCTATACACTGATATCTAGTGGCTAATGTGCTAAGCTTTCACACGTGCACCATATTTCATTTTGAGCAACTTTGAGGTTAATTAGCTAACCAGTTTAAAACAAATGTATGTTCTGGATGTTATGGCTCTCGAAAGAGGACATACTATTATTTATCTACAACGTAAAACTACAATCTGAATGCAATTGAACTGGCATGGGCAAAAATAAAGAATGTTATCAGAGGACAACTTTATATGTGATGTCAGCCACAAATCTGCAGAAACTTGCTATAGAAGCATTCTCTTCCATAACCGCAACAGATTGCAAGAAATTCCAAGAGCTGGATATGCAATATTGGAGAAATGGTGTAACAGAAAATGCAATTTATGGAATTATCATCAACAAATCAGAGGATACCAGCGAAGAAAGTGACTCACCAGAATTGGAAATCGAAGAATCACAAAACGAATGAGTATTTATAGCTGTTATGGTATTTGTTTTATTTTTATGTGTTTCATAAACAGTAAGTATATAAACATACAGCCTATCGGAGTTCAAATTACTGTTTGTCCACATCTCACACTTGCGGCATGTGTCTCTGCTTATCTTACAATTTTGCCGAATTGTGCTTTTCTAGGTTGACCACACTGCAGAAACAAAAGAGCATTAGTTCTCGCTTCTTTCCCCCTGCTCGCACCACACCATAAAACTAGCTCTCAAGAACATGTGCGCATATAGTGCACAGTTAATCTAAGCGCATCATTTGACACTAGTTGCACAGCCAAAAAACTGCAGAGGTTATTGCAGCACACATTACAGTAGACCCAATTTGTTGCCTCATAAAACAATGGCACTGCATGTTATGGCTAAATCAGTGCGAGAGAGATTGTAAACATTCACATGAAGGGACTTAGTGTCAATGAATGTGAGATATATACCCTGTAATTTTCCTCATATTGATTGCAAAATAGGCATTCATTATAATTTTGTTTTAATATCATTAAATATTGAGCTTTTCTAGATATTACAATTTGAATGTGCGCCACTCTGCAGTAAGTTGGATGCTGTTTTCAAACAAGGCGTGAGTCAATGGCTCCTGCTGTCAACTACAGGAAAGTGCTGTTATGCACTTGTCCAATGGTATTTACTGGGGTAAAGCACATCTGTGAAAAATGCCGCTCATATATATAGTCATTAATAAGCAGTAACTTGCAATTTGTTTGGTTTCTTGTATGAATGTATCTCCAATTATACATTTGAGCATGATTTGGGCACTTGGTTACTTAGTATTAAGATTTGTGGTCAAGATTTGTGCAGGTTCTGGGTACTGCTGAGATACTGCTGAGGTCATAAAGTGATTTAGAACTAAAGTAAGCAAACAAAACATTTATTTGAAAAGCTAATTGGAAATAACACTTTGAAGTAATGTAATAATTAAAATTATACAATGAGTCGACTAAGACACACTGTGCTTCACATACCTCAAATTTTCTTTTAATGCACTTTGCCTCCACTTGAAGCCAGTCAACAATTTCTTGGTAATGGCTTCAGGTGGAGGCGAAAGGCATTGAAAGAAAATTTGTGGTGTGTGAAGTAGTGTCTCAGTTAACTCATAGTAAAATTTTAATTAAATAAAACTTTGTTTTCATGCATTGTTGAAATGGAAATAATACTGAAATTTAAATTTAAATAATAGTTAAGTTTTTGTACTACATGTCAAGATTCAGATAAGTTTAGATCCTGTATGGAGCTTAGATATGGGCAGTTCTATTTAGATTTGGTTATATTTTAACAAATTTTCTAGTATTCATTTAGTTAGATACATACACAATCTGTTAATCACGCTACATGGTTCACATGTGAAGGTACCTTACAACTTCTCTGAAACTATAGCTAATGAGTGCACTTAATGCTTAACCTCCTTTGATGAAAGTAAGTTAGCATTCCAAAGTAATATTCCTCTTCTCCTTTTGTAAACTTTAGTCTTCGAATTCTGCTGTGTGCACAACAAACTATGATTGTGGAAAAGTGGAAATCATTTTTATGTGATAAATTATAAATACAAATTTTTAAACACACTTGATTCAAATAGTTTATAAGCTTCCTGATACCTCTTGAAAGATTATGTTAGCAAAGCAACTAGACATGCATACATCAATTCCTTCAGTTGTTTTTCTGAGGTGTCAGTCTCTTTTGCATCACATGCTAATGAATCAGGTTTTAGAGCAAAAAATATGAGACAATCCTGGAACTATACTAACTACAAAGCAGATTAAATAAGGTTTATTCTGAATCTACTACAAATGTTCTTAAATAACAAATTACCTGTAACTATGTGAACTTGTTTATACATTTCTTTTGAGACAATGGAAGTAATGGTTCCCTACACATGCCATGAACTTAAATACTTGAATCTTTGCTAAAGCAGACATTTCCGAAGTTGAACACTAGAAAATTACATTGAAAAAGTTTCTTATAATAAACAATTTAAGAAGCAATACTCTGCATCAGGTTTAAATATGGTCTACTGCTGCAAGATAATACAAGCCATTCATACTGTCCAAACTCTATAGAAACTCTTTTATTGGTGGCTCACAATTATAAAGCCTTCATTATGTATTACCCTCTTTTTAATGCACCTAAGAGTATATAATAAAATTGCATATTTCAACAAATTTATCTGCAGTATTGTATCATTTTCAACATAATTATACCACAAAATAAGTTTTCATAAACTTAATCTTTCCAAGACAAAATAAAAATTGAGTAAAGTTAAATGACTCATGACTTTTTAAAATATTCTTTCTCAAAATCAAAAATTACATTTTGTATAACTTTAAATTTTTTCTTGAAATAAATATAACAATTTTATTTTCTAAAAATTAATCAGGTATGTAAACCAAAGGTGCATAATTATAATTGATATTAAGAAAAGGCTCCTTAGATCTCAACACAAAGAATGTATGCTGAATCTTAAACAAAAATTTCATCACGAACATTTATAATAGAAAAAACGTAAAAACACAGAACAATGGAAAAACTAAGTTTTAAAATTTCACATTTGTGCACATTTACTTAAATGGCTAAACAGGCAAAACTCCTCTGGATCCTGATTCTAGAATTTTTGTGGTTCTTTAGCAAATTTTTTTCTTTCACTTCGCATTTTGTTAAAAGTTCAATATCAAGATGTCTCAGATGATATGAGGCATCATGCTTGTTCTCATGTTTACCTTTCTTTCTGAGGTTATGAGGAAACTGGCATGTTGGGCTAGATGTAGAAAAGCAAGGAGAAGTTATGTAAGAGTAAGTTTTGTTTTCTGCCATTGTAATAAATTACAAAATACATGAAGACATTTATTCACTTTCTCTGATGCACACAGCAAAATTCATGTAATAACTATATTATATAGTTGCTCATACATTACATTGAGATGCATGGAAAGTGGGATCAGTACATTAAAATATAAATAAAGAACAAAGCATTTTGTTCATGTAATCAACTGTATTTATACACTTAAGGTTCACAATGAATATATAAACTACATCCGTAACGAGGTAATGTCCAATGTAAGATCATTTTGAGTAAGAAACGTGTATCAAACAAAACGAGTGCAGTAGCTCTCTAATATACTATACTGCTTAAACACACAAAATGCTGCAGCAGAACTTCTTTATTACACCCAAATTGTTGATGTACTCATGTTAACACGAAATAATGAAAATAAATACTGCAATACTACTATGCTTAATGAACAGAGCAGCATATACCAGTATTGTAAGCAAAACATAACTTATTGCTGTTCGCAATTTTTTTTCTCTATCTCTTCAACTGTTTAGAACACATGTTATAGATTCTAACAATACTAAGCATTGTGATGCACAGTCCATTTTGTACAAAATTAAAAGTGACTCTTAAATAAACATATGCATATGTGAATAAAATGTAAATGTTTGTACACTTCTGTTTCTCCCATCCCTCCCCTCCCTTTCGGATGACACAAAGTAAGAAAAAGTATATAAAAAGTTCCCAACCACTTTTCATTTCTGCACTTAGGTACTACTTGCCAATAAATCATTAACTTTTATTCTCTATATGATTTATTTAACCAATAAGGTTAAAAGCTATTAGTTCATAGGACTTACAAATGGGAAGTGGCTGCACATAAAGTACTTTGTAATCCTTACATCACAAATGGCATATGGAACAACTGCTGTGCAAATTACAGTAGCAAAATGCTTCATGCTTTACATTTAGTATTGGAAATTATACAGGAAAGTATTACGAAGTAAAACCAAATTGATGTTATGGTAATTATTATAATAATTAGCTTTTATAAATCACTTTATGGAATTTTACCTCTACTTAATGACCAGCATGGCCAGAATTCTCTGCTATACTTACAGAAGTAGGTAAATATACAACTCAACACAGGATGTAATTCATTTCATCATCCTGTTTTATCACATTCACTGAGTTCAACAATGTGTACATATATGTAATAGGTAGTTCACATCTGTACAACCAAATCAGTTAAATTGTTTAAAATGTATCAACATTCATTTGAGTTTTATGGATGCAATAAATCCTACACCAACATTGCAGTCATAGTGCAATTCTATCACTTTGTTAAATTGCTTTTCCTTCTGAATTCAAACCTTGTCAACCATTCTTAGTTGCCATGTAACATATGGTTTGCAGTGTATGCTTATAGAAGTCAACATTTCCCATTAACATTTGCATGGTGCTAACATGTTGAATTATTCAATAGTGCCAACTGTCCCTCTTTGAATAGTGGTTACGGTATTTACTTCCATGATTGTAACCATTACTTCGGCCATTATACACCTTGTGCCGAGATGAGAAACTGTTATAATGGTAATAGCTCTTGTTGCTATATGTCTTGTAGTAATCACTGTTACTGTAATTGCTGTTATTAGTCCATTGTTTGAAATTGTGGTACTCCTGAAAACGATTGTATTTGTGATGCTGGTCTGAATGTTGATGCTTTACCTTTTTCACCTGCAAGCAGAATTAGAAGGCATAATAAGCAAACCATGAAGCTGCTCTTTTGGTGCAAACAGGTAAAGGCTAGCTCAGATTAACCAAAAACAACAAAATTAAAAATACATGTATTATAATGTAAGCATTTACATTTAATAGAAAGGGTTCCTGGTAATAGGAAAGAAGACAAACCAAATTTAACTTTCTCATTTTTATTTCTAAGCTTGGCATATTAATCCTTATTGAACATTTTAGACTCTTCACTGTCGAGATTGATCTAGGCAACCATGATAGCAGTTGCAAGAGTCTACTTGAGTCACAAAATGAGAGCGGAAGACATTCTAGCACATGTGCATCTTATCCTTAGACCATGAAACATGCAGATCCATGTATGTTGCTTCTTTTAGCAAAAGGGTCTGCTGTACCTTGTTTACAAGCAATTCACAACTCACTATTGCCTCAAAAGCAATAGCAAAAATGATAAAGAACAGCAAACATTTATAGAAATTAACTAAGAATAACAATTTTAATGTACACCATTAATACAAGAATAAAAGCTTGATACAACTAGAGAAAATAAATAGTAATAGATCTGCATTTAGAGCTTTTACTATTTTGAATTTTGACAGTGACAAATGTGCATTATGTTGGATCTGGAAGAAGGTGAAAAAAAATCAATGGTCAGTTAAAACAAATAAAATCTCCGAATACAAAATTGACTTAACCCTTATAATCAAGACTTCAATATGCACATCCGTTCTTGTTACTGGCCTATTGAGAGCCAAAATCATGTGTGCTCTTTACTTCCCATTTTGTTTCCATTACCATTCTCATTTTGGAAAAATGTATTCTTTTTCCACACTAGCCATGTGTAGGCTAAGGTTTGGATAGGTAGAATCAGACTGAAAAATTCAATGCCATACTGGGATTTGAATCACAGATCTCCTGGTCTCTGTCTCATTGTTCTTAACCATTGAGCTACTGTGGCCAACATGCCAGCCTAACATTAAATTCTCCAGCTGACTCGTATTTTCCCAGTAAACCACTAGGGGCTCTCATATACAATGAAATATGCACCTTTTGTGGTGACTTACTATGCTGTAAGTCAGGCATCTGCAAACATGTACTCACTGAGGCTGTGCAACTATGACAAATCAGGGGCAGCGCTTACTCTGTCTTCCCCTCCCCTTGCAGCTTTTACTGTCAGTGCATACATACCGATCACGGGCAGACTGTCCTGTCGTATTTACCTGTACATGTCTCTGTCAAAGTCAAGGGTGAATGTGCAGAAACGTGCATTTTACGAATTGTGGGAGAAGTATTTTTGTTATGTACAAGAAGACAACGTAAGATGTTTTTTGTCCTCAAGGGAGGAGGGAAATAAAAGAAATCTGATGTGTTGCACATGCATGACTTTCTCTACCCTTATACAAACTATTCTTACAAACATTTAGATTAACTGCATACTCATAAAAATAAATATTTGCAGAAATTATCGTACTGCTAATCTCCTTGTAGGTACAAGGGAAATATGTGGTAGTTAAATTATAATCGAACCCACTCGTGACCTCTCTCTACTGCATGAGACAGTTGACCGTCGCCGGAATATGCCTGCAGAGGCAGACTAGAATCCTTAACTTCAAATACATCCTGGAAATGTTGACCTTTTGCTCTCAAACAGCCAGGAAAAGAAAGTATCTGGAAATCTGGAGGTGATTAAAAACTTAATAATAATGATAAGTATCATCCTGACACTATTGGTAATAGGCGGCATTGAAATGAACCCAGGACCTATGGAGGGGCAAATCACACTGGAAAAGCTAAGGAATGATGGAAGGAATAGACAAATGTTTAGGAAACAAAATGAACGCAGCTACGAAGGAAATCAAACAGGAAATCTATGGAATGAATACAGAAATGGGATCTTTCAGAACCAGAATAAATAAGCTGGAGGAGGCATCAAGGAAAATGAACCTTGTGTTCACGGGAATAGAGAAAAGAGGTATCTGGCCAGTTCAAGAAGTAACAAAAGTTTTAGAAATGGATTAAGAATGAAACTGTATGGACTGGAAATCGTGGATGCATATAGCATTGGGAGACGGCGAGGACGAAGGTTAATTATCGCCAGATTTACTACAATGCAAACGGTCTACTAAGTGCTGAGCTGAACTATATTATCAAAAGAGGCACAGATTTTTATCAACAGGGATTTGTCTGAGGAGCAACGAAGACTCAAGTTCCAACTAGTACAGCAAATGAAAAGGGCCAGGGCAGAGGGTAGGCAAACGTACATCCGAAACTTCCAGCTTTGGATAGATGGAAGACCAGTGTGTGTTAGGGAAAGCGGAATAAAGGACAATCAAGTGAGAGAGGAGGAAATGAGTTGGCAAATTTTGAGAATGTACAATAATGTGCCAAGGAACATGGCGGCAGTCAGTACAAGAGTCGGCTATGCTAAGGAAGTGCCGACTCAGGTAATAGAACATGCACAGACAACACGGGGAAGGCAGAGTAACCAAGCTCAACAACCAGCTGAGCTAGTGACATCACCACATAGAAGAATTCCAGCTGATGGTGAGATGATGCAACAAACCAGGCAGCTAGCACATCATGACAGTGGAGAAGACATTGACTCTATTAGCCAGCCAAGCATTGTCTCAACACCACAAGGGAGTTTGTTTGAAATAGAAAGTCTGGTGGTGAATACAGATGTGAGCAGGGAGGAGGAAGAAGAGATGGAGAGAGTGGAAAGTGGGAAAACTGGTGTTGTCCTTAGAAGTTAAAGAAAGCTCAGGGATTTCAGATTTAGGTGGGCTCACAATAGGATGACAAGGGGAAGGCAGTGTGGCCAAGGTCAACAACCAGCTGAGCTAGTGATGTCACCGCATAGAAGAATTCCAGCTGACGGTAAGATGATGCAACAAACCAGGCAGCTAGCGCATGACAGTGGAGAAGACAGTGACTATTAGCCAGCCAAGCATTGTCTCAACACCACGAGGGAGTTCGTTTGAAATAGAAAGTCTGGTGGTGAATAAAGATGTGAGCAGGGAGGGAGGAAGAAAAGGGATGGAGAGTGGAAAGTGGGAAAACTGGTGTTGTCCTTAGAAGTTAAAGAAAGCTAAGGGATTTCAGATTTAGGCAGGCTCACAATAAGATGTAGCTGGGTGGAGAGGACTGTAAAGATAATGTTTTGGAACTGTGAGGGTCTCTTAAGAGGTTTGAGTTTGAGATACTTTAGAAGTATAATGCAGAGCATCCAGATTTTGGTTGTTGTTGAAACATGGGTGGATGCCTCAGTGCAAATAGATGTGCCAGGTTTCACAATTATTAGTAAATCAGGAAAGAGAAGGAAGAGAAAGGGAAGAATGTTAGGAGGCGTGGGGGCATTTATAAGAAATAATAAGCAAAATTAAAGTAAGAAACTGTAAGACAGATGAGGTGATGTGGTTGTAAAGGAATGGGAGTTATGGATAGGAATAACATAACCATCCAAAAATTTCTGATTTTTACAATCCCATTCTCCTCCAGGAAGCGGAAGAGGAGGAGGAGATTAAGAATGAATTTCCCCTGGCAGAATTCATGATAGTGGGGGACTTAAATGCAAGAAGTGGTGATTAGCAAGGGAGGAGTAGTTACCCAAGGGAGGGTGATTTAACAGGACAAGACGATATCTTGAATAAAAAATCAGCAAAGATAAAGTAATAAATGAGGAAGGAACTGAAGTTGATAGAATTCGGTGCAAACACAAATTGTGTCATATTGAATGGATGTTGGGGGAAAGATAAGGCTGGTGAATTTACCTGTGTAAGTGGTTGAGAACAGTATTGTTGATTATACTCTGTGTAGCAAAGAGTTAGTGTTTAAGATAGCTAATTTTAAGATATTACATGTGTAAGGTAATAGTGTACAATTTCCTGTGAAAATAGCTATATTTACTGAGGTAGAAAAATATGAAGTGTGCAACAAGGAACATAATAACTGGGTGGTGAAAATGGAGTGTTATAAGTGGAAAAATGAGGAGGAAGACTTTTATGAGGTGATTGGTTCTGAAATGGCAAATCTATATAAGCTAGGGATGGATATGGTAAATAAGACCAGTATAATGGAGGCACTAGATATTTATACATTTGTATTAAAATGGACAGGAAGAAATATAAGTGAGTGAGTGTGTGGTGTTTTAGGGCCCGTCGACAACAAGGTCATTCGGGCCCGGGAAGAAATATGAGAAGGATAAGCCAGAATAGGAACATGATTAATGATTGGTTCGATCAGGAATGTAGAAATATGAGGAATTTGGTTAGAAGGGCAGTACTAAGGTGGAGGGAAGTTAATGGAAGGGCAGAGAGGGAAGCAATGATGCAACTTAAGGAGCCATTTAAATTGCTGGTTAAGTCAAACAAAGAAAAATAGGGGAGGGAAAGAACACGTGAAATTGAAGCAAAAATAATTTTGGGAGGGGCTACTCAGATATGGCAAGTAGTCAGAATGATGTCAAATGAAGAGGTCCTGAAACAGGTGGGAAGCTTGAAAAAGAATAAAGCAATGGGAACAGATGGTTTGCCAGTAGAATTTCTTCAAGCGTGGTCTGAGGATAGAGGCAGATTGCAGTGCTTGACTAGGCTTTTGAATGCTATGTAGGAGAAGAGATCAATGCCAAAAAGATGGAGGGAGGCTATAATCCAACCTATATATAAAGGAAAGGGAAGTGAAGTGAAGATGATCTGGGGAATTACAGAGGGATAGCATTATTATCAAATATGGGAAAATTTTTTACAGAAATATTGGCTGAAAGGATACAAACCTGGGCAGAGGTTAACAAAACATTATCCCCATTTCAATCAGGATTTAGGAAAGGGAGGCAAACAGCGGACAACAGACAACATAATGGTTATCAAAACACTTGTTGACAAATATTCACAGGTGAAAAGATGAAGGATGTATGCTATATTCATAGATTTTGAGAAGGCATGTGATAAAATAATAAATGATGCTTTGTGGTTAAGCTGAGGCTTAAAGGATTAGATGGTAGAACCATTAATTGAACTGTATCATGAAAATACTTTTTGTATCAAATGTGGGGAAGAGGAGGTAACTGTTGAGGTGAATCAGAAAAGAGGTCTTAGGCAAGGATGTAAATTGAGTCCTATTTTGTTTAATCTTTTTATTGATGACATCATGGATTGTTTACCAACAAACATATGCCAGTGATAGAAAACAGGGAGATCTCGGGCTTATTGTATTTAGATGACTTAATGGGGGGTCAATAACTTGAATTGGCTTACCTCATGCAATAATTGAGATAGATATTATAAGGTCTGGGGTCTTAAAGTGAATCAAAATAAGACTAAAATAATAGTGTTTAAAAATATAAATAAATTGAAGAAGTCTGAAAAATGGGTTATGGGAGGCACAGAAATTCAAGTTGTACAGGATTACATCTATTTGGAGATTAAACTAACTAGGAAAGGGGACTGGGAGTTACAGAAGAAGTGAGTTCTGACTTAGGGGAGGTCAGATCTGGGTTTACTGAAAAAATGCTTATATATAGCACCAATGATGAATGTATCCTGGTTTGAAAGGTTATACTCAGCCTTTGTAGAGTCTAGGGAGGGGTATGGGGTGGAAATATGGAGGGTTGGAAATGGATCTTGTATTAAGAGCATGATGTAAATTTATGCTGGATGTAACCCAGAACTCAGCAAATGTAGGAGTATTTTCAGAGATGGGAAAAAGTAGTGCAAAAGGAATGGTGATGGAAAGAGTGGTTAAGTACTGGTACAGGATACTGCAGTTACCAGAGGATAGCTTGATTAAATCTGTCTCAGTTTTCAAGAAAAGCATCCCAATCTGGGAACCTGGTTGAAAAGAGCAAAAGAACAGTTGGAAAAGGGTGGATTAGGTGATATATGGCTGCAGACATAACTTAGCATGGGGAATATGGAAGGTAGTTAGATCTAGATTTGAGGATATGGATTGTCAAACTATGTAGGCAGAAATAGAAGAGAAAAGGTCAATGGTTCTTTTAAGGATGTTTAGAATAGAATCAAGGTCAGAAAAGTATTTAGAAAACTGTAATAAAAGGGAAAGAGAAGCGATATCATGGAACAGATAAGGGGTTTGGAAAGAGAGGTCTAAGGGGTAGTGTACTGCAAGGTCACTGTCCAATATGTGAGAACAAAGAGGATGAAGAGCATATTATATAGGAATGTAGAGGTACAGATGAATGGAGGAAAAAATTAATTAGGGAGAAGTGCTGAGAAATAAAAGTATTGTAACCATAAAGAAAATGTTCCTTGATCAGTCAGAATAGACAGTTAGGATAACTTCTATGGAAGGTGAGATCCAAATGGAAATGGTCAATTGACAGATGAGTAAGAGTCGACAATTTAAATTTTAGATCATAGGAGGTATGAAATAAAAAGGTTGTGAAGGATTGGTAGCATTTAGACATCTACTGAATAAGTGACTAGGGTCAATTCCAGTAGATGCAATATGTAGTAACATGGCACTAAATAAATAAAATAAAAATATTAACAAATGAAGACTGATACATGCTCGCAATGTATGCAACACTAGCCATGGCATCCTGTAAATAGCACTGCCAAACCAGAGATCCAATAAATTTTCCAAAACATCAAAATAAAAAAACCAACTTTCCTTATGAGACAACCTAGTAAATTGTTTGAGAGCATCATCTGTCCATTTCCTCAGTATCAAGCAAAGTTATAGTGCATCAGCATTTAATCAGAAGTAAGTAGGCTTTAAGTTAATTGTGTTTCTAAATTACTCATATACAGATGTGCTAATAGTGGTAATAAAGAGTTCCCCATCATTAAGCCTGATGTTTGTTGACAGTATTCTTTAATGTATGTAAACATACTTTGCACAGATTTGTCAGTTTTTGTATTTTAGCTTATGTGAATTGCTCTTTCAATAATTTTGGGATTTGAGAATTCAGAGCCATCGGATATGGTGCAGAATAGGCGCACTAAATCCTTACCTGTTAAACCAGGCACCATATCACTTATTGTCTTATTAAACAAATGGGAACCATATATTACTGTTCTAGTACTTCTTGCACAGCACTCTCCAATTTTCAGGTTATGCTGAGGCATTTCATGGCAATAGCACAGGTTTTTCTGAAGCCCAATACTGACTGTTCACATTAATTTTTTGGCTAGTCTGTTTAGCGATTGTTAAGGAGATCATTCTCAACTAGCACCAACTTCATCTGATCTAGAACATTTTTTTAATACAGAACTTAAAGCTTCACATTTATTAATGAGTGCATGAAATGTCTTAGCACCTGAAAATCAGTGTGTGGTGTGCAGTAAGTGCTAGAAACATAATGGGACCATTTTGTTTAATCAAACAATAAGTGATTCTCCTTCCTATTTGAGAGGTAAGGATTTTATTGCACCTATGCCTGAATCATTTCCAAGGTGGCCCGGGTTCAATCCCAGGACCACAAAGTGAGATTTGTATTGGATAACAAGGCACTGAGGTGGGTTTTCTCCAGAATCTTCGATTTCCCCCGCCATCTCATTCCACCCCTGCTCCAACTTTCTCCCATGTATCATCAGTGTCACCGCCTGCAGTGTCATATGTAATAAAAGCTGGCGTTAAACACTACACTTTTCATGCATCATTTCCCCAGCAACTCTCGGATCTCTTGCAGTGATGAGAGCCCATGAAAGCATTACCATATGCATTTAATGAACCTATACAAGAATATAATATGCATATATGTACAATCTAGAGAATAAGAACATATTTCTCTCTATGAAAAAGTGTCAAATCTCATAGCAAAGAATCAAACCCATATTCCTAGATTGAGACCTAGCATGCTGACCGTGCAAAAATATTTTCTGCAACCTCCTGAGTAAAATGTTTTCTCTACATGTTCTTTGCAAATGTTAGCAATTCCATTTTTACTTGCTCTATGCTGAATATTGGTAAGGGAAGTACTGAACTCCATCCAAAAATTTGATTCCAAGGTTTCAAGGAAAAAGTATATTTTGAGGCTCCTTGAACCTCCTCCCTCATTTAAAAAAAAGTGCATATGTGTGTTTGTTGGTTTAATAAACATGATATTTAAAGCACTCTACTTCCTACAATTGACAAAAAGATTTTCAAGAAAATCTCCCCAACCACACCTTACTTTGAAAAATTTTAAAAAATCTTAGTGTTTTTAAACATAGCTCTAACATTTTTTATTAAAATACCATAATTATGTTTAAGATATTTTAATGAGAAATGTATTATACCTAATTTTCTGGGAAGTGCCTTGAAATCTCCTTCATTTTGGATGACTTGTATAAACGGTAAATCATAAGAGGAAAAAAAAAGTATATCTTGTTAAAACACTCAATTTGTCAAATACTTTTTTTAGAGGGGGTGAAGTTATACATTTCTGAGATATTCCTAGCTTTTTGTTTGCGTTTTAAAATAGTTATACTATTACCAAATGGGAAGTCATTCAGTTACTCAGTCAATTTTATCATTCTCTCCAGGGGGGGGGGGGGGGGGGGGAGGACCATTACATAGCACTCTTAAAACATTTCACTTGCTCAGACCCAACTGTGTATTCTTAATTCTGTTGTATCTACAAAGATATATGCAATGAGTCAATTTCCGCAAATGTTTATCTCAATATTGTCACCCGATCCTTGGAACACCCTATAGAACCAGCTGAGAGCGGGCAAGCAGGGGAGGTCGGCGTTAGCCACGCCCCCCTCGTTTGTCTTATAGTGGTGACAAGGGGTAGCTGGGAGAAAAAACATCACTGCGCCGTCTCTTTCTGTTCCACCTGTGTTCTCGAACTTACGGGATATTTCATCTAATCTAGAACATTCTCGATCCCCCAGCTGACCCTATATAAGCAACCTGCCGGGCAGTAAGTCAGTCAGTCAGTTCTTGGTGTAAGAATGCAGTGCTAGTGTACGACGAGAAGACTGTGAGTGCGTCGGAGGATTGTGCGTAATTACGAGTGCAAGTGAAATTGTAACGGACGAACTGGTGAATCGTAATTGTGTGCATTACGTAATACTGTGTAATTGGCAAGAGTTTAACTGTAAGTCGGTGGAAATAAAGAACATTTTTGAGTGGTGCAATTGGACTTTTCATTTCATGAACCCACAAAGTCACACTGGTGTCAGGAAGCGGGACGACAACATCACCGAGAAGATGGAAGAAATGAAGGCCGAATTAACAGTGAAGACGGAAACGGCAAACAACAACTTGGCCACGACAATGACCGCAAAGATGGACGAACTGACCACGGAAATGAAGGTGGCGAACGAGGCTCTCGCCGCCAAATTTGAAGAACAGTTGGCTGGCGTGAGGGATGACGTGACGGAGCTGGGCAAGCGGATGGGCCAAGTGGACGAGCGCGTCGAGGTCCTGGCGAGCCGCGTTAACGACTTGGAAGGGAAGGCCGACAGCAGCGTCAAGTCCCTGAGCGCCATGGTGGAGGACGTCGTCGGCAGGAGACTGAAGGAGTTGAAGGCCGACGCACTGGGACGCGACACAACATCGGCGCGCGTCAAACCTCCGAAATATGACGGCGCGTCAACATTCGAGGTCTTCCGCCGCCAGTTCGACACAGTGGCCAAGCACAACAGATGGTCACCGGAGGAGGAGGCCACACAGTTAATAGCCAGCCTCCAGGGACGGGCCGCGGAAATCCTAAACGCGGTGCAGACGACGGCGGCGCCCAAGGACATCTGGGAGGCCCTGGAGAATCGCTTCGGGAACCACCGCTTAGCCGCAGCATACCGCAGCCAGCTAAAGGCAAGGTCGCAGCAGCCGGGGGAGATGCTGCAGGAGTTCGCCATAGCGATTGAGCAGCTGGCTAGCAAGGCCTTGGTTGACCTGCCACTGGAGTTCGTAATCCCGGGAAGCCGCCTACAACTTTGTCGATGGGGTACGGGAAACGGAGATTCGTCAGCTCCTAATGCTCGGCGATTATAAAACCATCCACGAGGCGCTGACAGCGGCATTAAGGATGGAGGCGGCCAAAGTAACATCTATCCCGACGTCGAGAACCAGGAGTGTCCGCTACGCCGGAGACAGAAGACCAGCTGAGGGACGCCGGCGAACACCTAGTGGCCTGTGTTGGGGGTGTGGACAGCCCGGACACCTGCAGAGAGACCGCCCACACCGGGAAGAGCAGCTGGAAGAACGAGTAAGGCCCGGCGTGGAGAGGGGTACGTCGGCGCCATTACCACCATCCCCTCGAGTGACACTGCGCGCCGTCAGCCGGCATATGGATGACAGCCTCATCGCGGACGGTTGGGTGACAGGGAAGCCGTGCCGCGTGCTGGTGGACACTGGGGCAGTCGTGACCATCATCAGACCTGACGTGGCGAAGGGTTTGCCGACGAGGAAGCCAAGCCGACCATACGAGCTTGTCACGGCATCTGGCGACACCTTGCCTGTGGAGAAGGAGGCCCTGCTGGAGATGACCTTGGGGCGGAGTGCCGTGCGTCTGTGAGTGTTCGTCGCGAAGGTGGCTGAGGAGGTGATTCTGGGACTGGATGCCCTCAGGAGCCACGAGGCGACGGTCGACGTCGGCAGGAAGGTCCTGCGGCTCAACGGAGAAGAGGTTATACTCCGTCAGCACGAAGAGCGCCTTGGAATCTGCAGGGTCGTCTTGAACGAAGACGTGGTTGTTCCCGCGAGGAGCGAGGTGATGGTGACGGCGCGACCAGAAGGCCAGACAGCAGGTTGGGTCTCGAGGCTGCAGGAGTACGACTTCACCTCGGAACATCGTAGAGGGAAGAGCCACGGTAACGCTGACGCCATGTCCCAAGCACCCTGTCCAGAAGAGTGCGGCCAGTGCACAAGAGTGGAGGAGAAGGAGCGTGCCGCAGCAGTCCGAGTAGTCACGGCAGTGCCTGCGGATGGCTGGGATAGCGCAGGCCTGAGGAGGGAGCAGCTGGCGGACGCAGACTTGGGGCCACTCTTAAGGGAAGTGGCGGCAGGGACGAGACCAACCTGGGAGGACATCGTACCGAGGAGCGCCACCTACAAGTCGTACTGGGCCCAATGGGACTCACTGAAGACCAGAGAGGGCGTGCTGTTCCGGGTATGGGAGTCACCCGATGGGAAGACGCAGAGAGAACAGTTGGTACTTCCCCGGAGTAAGGTACCGGAAGTCTTGGAAGAAGTGCACGCCGGTACTTCAGGAGGACACCTGGGAGCGAACCGAACGATTGACAAACTACGGCAGCGCTAATACTGGCTGAGGCTCCGAGCAGATGCTGAGATATGGTGCCGTCAGTGTCACGAGTGCGCGGCGAGTCGCGGCCCCCAGACTAGGAGCCGGGGTCGCATGCAGCAGTACAACGTCGGAGCGCCATTCGAACGTCTCGCCGTTGACATTGCTCCGGAAGAGAAACAGCCAGCGACCGAGTGTGTGGAGAACTTGGTGGACCATCTCCACGACATGCACGAGATGGCTCGCCAGAACATCCAGAAGGCGAGCGACCGCATGAAGACCAGGTATGACAGGCAAGCCAACAGCCAAGGGTTCCAGCAAGGTGACCTGGTCTGGTTGTACCGTCCTACCCGGACCAAGGGACGCTGCCCGAAGCTTCAGCAGTCATGGCAAGGACCGTACCGGGTGGTGAAGAGGATTAACGACGTGGTCTACCGCATCCAGAAGGTTCCCCAAGGGAAGATGTTGGTGGTACACCTCGATCGCCTGGCACGCTACGATGGTGCTGTTCAGGACGACCAGCTTTGAGGAGGGAGCAGTGTCACCCGATCGTTGGAACACCCTATAGAACCAGCTGAGAGCGGACAAGCAGGGGAGGTCGGCGTTAGCCACGGCCCCCCTCATTTGTCTTATAGTGGTGACAAGGGGTAGCTGGGAGAAAAAACATCACTGCGCCGTCTCTTTCTGTTCCACCTGTGTTCTCGAACTTACGGGATATTTCATCTAATCTAGAACATTCTCGATCCCCCAGCTGACCCTATATAAGCAACACGCCGGGCAGTAAGTCAGTCAGTTCTTGGTGTAAGAATGCAGTGCTAGTGTACGACGAGAAGACTGTGTGAATGTGTCGGAGGATTGTGCATAATTACGAGTGCAAGTGAAATTGTAACGGACGAACTGGTGAATCGTAATTGTGTGCATTACGTAATACTGTGTAATTGCCAAGAGTTTAACTGTAAGTCGGTGGAAATAAAGAACATTTTTGAGTGGTGCAATTGGACTTTTCATTTCACGAACCCACAAAGTTCACAATATGAAGCAGAAAAATAAGCATTGGAAAAAACAGTTTGCACAAGTGATTAGAGAAAGTCATTTGAGTGCAGCACATTCAATTTTTTAAATTCTGATATATTTCATGATTTGATATTTACTTTATTAATTATAAACCTCAAAATGATAAAGTAATTACCTCAAAACTGTGACAGTTTTTCATTATTACAGTACCTGCATCAACTGAAGTAAGAAAATATTGTCATAATTAAACAAAATTATTACATGTCTTAATATCCTATGCCCTGAATTAAAATCTTCTGTGCTTACTGTGAAACGATAAACATCTCCTTTATTTCCAATATTACTTACCCTTCCTCGATCCAGATCATCATCATAGGAATTCTCATAACTCCTCTTTCTGTCTTCCATCTGATCTCGTTGAAGCTCTTCATCCATACGACTACGTTCTCCTGCCCAGGTTGTAACTAGAAAACAAGATATAAAACTGGTCAGTAACAACACAAATGAGGACAGGTATTTCCCAATACTAATGTTGCAAAATTTTATTACCAGAAAATACCTGCTCTGGCTACTTAAAATTAGTGGAAACTTCAAAGCATATAAATGTTAACACAAAATATAAACCCTATAAAACCTTAACTGTAGTATGGAAGGAATAAAATTATCTCTTTCATTAAATATCAAAAGTTATTTTTTTAATGTTTTGACAGTTCGACAGTCAGCAAGAATCATATTGTGAATTTTTTAAATTATTTCCTCTGTAACTATATTTGTGGGCATCCTGGGTGCTCCTCATCAAAAATAGGTGTTCCACCATGTTTAAATTTGTTATTCCAATATCTAACTGTTGCCAAAGAAGGTGAAAGGTCGTCATAAACAGCATCCAATTTTGCTTTTATCTCCTCACAAGTTTTCCCATCTAAAAGTACAAAGCGAATCACTGAACAATACTGCACTGTTTCCATTTTAACAAAAACATGAATAACTTATTGAAATGTCTGTAAAATCCAAACCAACCTATGAATTAGCAATAAATTTGTTTTGACAACATGTAACAAATGACAGTACATAACACAAACTTTCCTTAGCAATACTATACACTTTGAAACACAGGTACTTATTGAACCGCCCTCGAATATGAACAGTTCTTTCATGCTAGGCACTAGAGAAGGCACTAAGACACTTAAAGCAGTTTGGAAATATTCAGGGCTATGGCTAGAATTTGAACCATAGATCTTTGGCTCTGTGCCAATGCTTACCATCATCAAGAAAGCAATAAACACAATAGATCTCAATGATAGCCCAGCAGTAGGAGCACTGACACAAAGAGTCAATGATCCACAATTCAACTCCCAGGCTTGACAATGAATGTTTCAAGTGAAAATCAACTTTCCAGACAGTAAAAGTTGTTTGTAGGTTATGCATGATTGGAGGAATTTAGTAACAGTGACGTCAAAATTAATCGGAAAAAATATTTGTAGTCAGTTTCTTGACACTTCATCACTTACGTTTTTATATTATCGAGGGACTAGTTGGAGAGAGGTTGAAAATGGAGTCAATGGCTTCTAAAACTTGTTCCTCGATAATATAAAAACTTAAGTGACGAAGTATCAATAAACCAACTACAAATAGTTTTTCTGTTTGTAGGTCTTAATAATTCCAATAACAGAGATGACAAATGCATCCATACCAATTTTGTCACTGCCATCTTCAATCCATTCTGAATTATTGATTCCTAAAATACAATTGTGCTTTCTCAAGTATATCAGGCTTGGATACCATGAAAACTGAGGTAGCACAGGAAGAATGACCGGACATTTTGTTCATAGGAACAAATTTGGTATAAAAAGCAACAAATTTAGAAGAACAGAGTATTGCTTTTTTACATTTTTGCTATTTTATAAGTGATCTCTTGGAATTGTGCAAAGCTTAAAATTCAACCTTATTTTTTGCCAGCCCTAAGTTGAGTGTTCCACCATTATTAATGGTATAACCCATTCAACAGCCATTGTCCTTGTATAAGGACAGTTTAGCAAAAAAATAAACAATATATAGTATAGGTAGAGTCAACATGAAAAATTCAATGCCATGGCCGGGATTTGAACCACGGATCTCCTGGTTTCCATCCAGTCACTTCATCGACTTCAAGGAGAAGAACACCACAGTAAATGAGCACCTCCCTCATAACAATTTGCCTCTGCACACAGCTTTTGTTGCGATGGAAGCTGTGAGGAAATATGCTTCAAGAAGGTTGAACATCCATCATATAACCTAGATCTAGCTCCTAGTAATTACTTCATCTTCACAAACCTCAAGGCCTTCGAAGAAGGAAATTTAAGTTATACAAAGAGGAATGGAAACTGTGCCAATTTTGTAGACAAGACTTTTTTTTTTTTTTTTTTTTTGGAAGGGAAGTTGAAATGTTAATTAAACAATGTGAGAAGTGTATCGCAATAAAGGGCCACTATACTGAAAAGTGAAACATAGTTTTGTCTATCACACCTAGAAAATGGTTGCACTAGAAACTTATGGTTCTACCCTTGTATGTCTCACAGAAAGCGATAAATGTGAACCTGCCACGACTCCATGACTCCAAAGTTCTGGAAGGACCAGAATATGGCCAGCATTAATTATATTTCACAGATTATGATACGTGCTGCGAATTCTTAACTTCGATCCTTACAATGGACCAGGTTAACCTAGTGCCATGCAGTTAATTATGTCTCAGAGATGGTGGCACATGCAAATCTGCCAGGAGTCCATTAACTTTTGTTCTATAACAATCCAGAACTTAACATTATGCAGATAGTTATCTCCCAGAGATGGTGACACATGCAAACCATAAAACCTGAAGCTTTCCTGGCGACGAATACGCCCACTTTCTTCTCGGGCAGCCAGCCAGGTGAAAAGATGATTAGATATCAACGTTTCGGGATCATCTTTTCACCTGGCTGGCTGCCTGCCCAAGAAGAAAGTGAGCGTATTCGTCGCCAGGAAAGCTTCAGGTTTTAAGGTTTGCATGTGTCGCCATCTCTGGGAGATAACTATCTGCATAATGTTAAGTTCTGGATTGTTATAGAACAAAAGTTAATGGACTCCTGGCAGATTTGCATGTGCCACCATCTCTGAGACATAATTAACTGCATGGCACTAGGTTAACCTGGTCCATTGTAAGGTTCGAAGTTAAGAACTCTCAGCATATATCATAATCTGTGAAATATAATTAATGCTGACCATATTCTGGGTCCTTCCAGAACTTCGGAGTCATGGAGTCGTGACAGGTTCACATTTATCGCTTTCTGTGAGTCATACAAGGGTAGAACCATAAGTTTCTAGTGCAACCATTTTCTAGGTGTGATAGACAAAACTATGTTTCACTTTTCAGTATAGTTGTCCTTTATTGAGATACACTTCTCACATTATTTAATTAACATTACAACTTCCCTTCCCCCCCCCCCCCCCCCCCAAAAAAAAAGGATAGAAGTCTTGTCTACAAAATTGGCACAGATTCCATTCCTCTTTGTATAACTTAAATTTCCGTCTTCGAAGGCCTTGAGGTTTGAGAAGATGAAGTAATTATAGGAGCTAGATCAAGGTTGTACGATGGATGTTCAATCTTCTTGAAGTATATTTCCTCACAGCTTCCATCTCAACAAAAGTTGTGTGCACAGGCAAATTGTTATGAAGAAGGTGCTCATTTACTGTGGTGTTCTTCTCCTTGAAGTCAATGAAGTGACTGGACGGAAACCAGGAGATCCATGGTTCAAATCCCGGCCATGGCATTGAATTTTTCATGTTCACTCTATCAGAAGCCTTAGCCTATATACGGCTAGTGTGAAGAAAGGATTAATTTCCATCAATTAACTAAAATATATAGTATTTTTTCATTCAAATACAACAGTATCAGTTTTCTTGTACTTTTATTGTATATAATTTTTCAAATTATTGTTTTTCAAAATAATATTAGGAATAATATCCAATAGCAGGCAAGAAAAAAAAAATTGTATTCATACTGAGATGCAGCAGTGCAATAAAAATAAAATTATCAATTTAATTGTCAAATTTAAATTACACCCTTATGTTCTTAACAAAAAGTTAAAGAAAGGGACTAAACCTTATATTCAAGAATTTGTTTATATTTTATATGCAAAAATGATGATTAAAAATGATGCCTTCACATGACAACAATGGTCTGAGTGTATATTCTTTACACATGACTTATCTCATAATTTTACTCTGTGTCATATTTTATTATTTTGTCATGTGTATCAGTGTTACTGTTATTGTTGATGTTTAATTCTAATTGTTGGCAGTCAGTTGTGAGATTTCAAGAGAAACCTCAAGGACCCTATTTCCCTAAGGGTCCTCTAATTTTCTGTAAGACAAATTTTTACACATATTTTACTGAATTTTAGTTTTATTCTGTAAAGAACGAAAAATATAACTGACCTCATTGAATCAAGTATGGTATATGACATAGCTGTAACATGGTTTGATATAATTTCAGATTCCACATCATTATGCCAAGAAGAAATCAGTTTGAGATTGAACTTCTAACATTATGCTTACTTAAGAGCAGATATTAAATGGTCCTGGTGAGTGTCGAAAATTTAAATCTTATTAATAAATTAAGGTTTCCACATAAAGAATACTATTGTGTTATTAAACCAATATAAAACTCTATATTTCAATTTTGTTTTATAAATAATAAAAATAATTTGGTCCTTAACAAGTTAATCACTGATGTAACTATGCATAAAAGGTTATTTCTCCAAGCACTGAAGCCAATGTCAATTTTATCTGGAGAAATTTTATTTAATACTTTTAAAGTATTTTTACTCCCCAGTTTGTTTCAACATATCAAAGTTATTAGTTTATTCATTAGGAGTTTCCCTGCTATCAAAACTTGTTATATAACTTTCATTTTTTCTCTGTATTTTTTCTTTATTTTGTAAAGGCCACTTGGAGTTTATTATTAAGTTTCTGCAGAAATTTAATTACAGTGATATACATCTGACAACAATGAACATTTGTTAAACAAGTTGTCATGCTCCTCAGTTGGGATGAGAGTTAGGGTTCGGCAGTCCATTAGTCTGTGAAAGGCGACAGAAGTACCATCAAAAATGTTAAACTTAAAACTTTCAGAAATAGCCAGCATTTAAAAATAAAAATGTATTCAGCAAATGGCCAGCACTAGTGAAGTACACTAATGTCCAAAAGCTAAGCATAATCCAGAAAACAGAACTGAAAGGGAAATTGATGAGCAAGCGCCATTAAATGTTATCACAGTGTGCATCTCCCCTTACTGATGGTCTCTGATAGTCAAGCAAGTTCATGCTTCTAAGGTCAACAGGTAATTTCCAGGCTTTGGCAATGGTTCCAAGAAAATGGAGGTGTCTATCGGATACCTGTACATGGTTGCCCACAGGTTACAATGCCACAACAAGACAGATATTTGACAATAACAGCACAACATTGGAGGATATCCGCAAAGGAAACTGTCTTCCAAGCTTGCAGCCACCTCAGGCATTCGAATTTCAAGGTAAACTGCATACCGGCCTCAGGGCAATCACCCTCTATACCAGATGTCCAGCAGTGTGTGCACCACTCGAATAGACATATGGTCCCATTTAAAATGGACTTAGCAATGTCCACATTGGAGCTTGAATGAATGGAGGAACATGCTGTTTACAGACGAGTTCAGATTCAGTTTGAACAAGGATCCTTGCCGTACAATAATCTGGAGAGAACGTGGAACCCAGCTCACCAACATCGTGGAAGCACACCCTTTTGGTTATGGTGGCATACTCGTTTGGGCAGGCATAATGTTCAATGGATGTACAGATCTGCACATCTTTGATGGTGGTACTCTGAAAAGATTTGTAACAAAACAGTAAACATGTTTTTAAAGTAAGTGAAAAACCTTTGGAATAAAGAAAACTGGATAAAAAATGTAGATGAAGGAAAACAGATTATTTCAAATACATTCTGAGCTATTTCTTCCTGTAATTCACCAAATGTACCAAAATAACAGAAATGGTGACAAACAGTTCAAGCAAAAAATTGGTAGACAAGAAAATAAAAAGACAAAAACAGCTGAAACAGATCACCTTTAAGAGCTTTTAGAGACAAAAAAAAAACATACAAGAAATTCCCATCACCAATGGGTAACCAGAAAGTTTCAAAAGATTTTCAGTGAATTTAACATCATTCTGATACCAGTAAACAAACTCAATATCAGAAACCTCATCAAAAAGCCAAAAATAGACAAAATTCCTCGGGTAAAGAAGTCTGGCACTTACATTGGAAAGATGAAATATAACACTCAAAACAGATTAAAAGAACAATTTAGGAATAGCAAGCAAAAAGAATCAGATAAATCCAGATAAATCCACAGAAGAAGCACATTTCTGGGATCATAACCACAACATGGAACATAAACCCCAAATACTAAAATCAGTTCACTTGAATCAAAGAACTGAACATCTGGGGAAACATTTCTATAAAGAAATTCAAAACATATTTAATGAATTTTGACACTCCATTGGAAGAAAATATTTTACTTAGATTACATGACTGGTCAAAAAGAAATGGCTTGGACATAAAACACAGGTAAAACCAAGGCCATAAAGGATTATGAAAAGTTGCAATGGCTATTGTGATGTCAGATTTTTTCTGGAAGGAAAACAATGAAGTAGTTTATAAAAGAATTTTTCCAGCATTGAGTGATGTATGACCTTATTGTGAAACTGTTCAATTCAATCAATTCAAGATGGCAAAATTAGGCCTTTGCCTTAGTAACAGTGCTGTGGCATTAGGGTGAGCAACTGCCATGGTCATAAAACTCTAATAAAACCTTTTGTCCTGGAACTTCAAAATCAATGGCTAAGCCAGATATAATTATAAAGCTCATATTGTTCTGGCTGACAGAAGAGTAAAAATGTACAAGTCATGGGCATCTCAAATGAGCACATTCATTTTATTTTCCATAAGAATCACATATAAAAAGTTGTTTAAGACTCTTATATTTAGAATAAAAGCATAACTCTGCAAAATCAGCTGTCTCTTTGGGTAGAATATTCAACTGATTTTTACAGCATTTAGTTAACACAAGTAAAAAAAAAAAAAAAAAAATACATACACACTTCTCTATCACTCCCTTCCTTTCAATCCTTCTATCTCCCTATACCTTCCCAATTCTCACATTTTCTTCCCATCCCTGCATCATATTATAATCTAACTTGTTTTTCTGTGAAAGTTAACTACTGACTTTTTAATTTTACTGGGCTCTGTAGCACATGAGTGCTACTGAGATCTGATTTCTGTTAAATGATAAATGTTAAATATATTTTTGAAAAAGTTTTGAGCCTCTTTTATTTTCCAGGAACTGTAACTTTCTTAAATAATTTACATGAAAAACAGCTTACCATTTGATGTTCCATAGCCTCTGTGTGACAGGTTTGTTAAATGACTAATAACACTGGATTTATGGCTGCCATCCCAACAGCTGCCATTAACATCTCGTTGGTGAAATTGCAATTCTAAGGTTTCACGCGTTTTCTCCACCCATTCGTAGTTATCTTCCGCTTGTGAACCTGAATCACCATCTTCTGCTGATATTTTCTCTCTCCTGTTTTAACATCAGGTGCATGACATACATGTGGATTTAAGCACACATCATAAAATGCTTCAGAAACACAATTTAAAAAAACAAAGATTTAAAAAAAAAAAAATTAAGTCATTCTGTGTCAGTCAATATAAACAGTTTCATGCTGAATGAGAATTGCTATAAAATATTTAAATCCTATTTGGATGTAGGTCTTTTATGAAACTATGATAATGATACCACGGAATATTTGCATTGGTAAGTCTTACATAGTGTTAGACGTGTTTGGAGGAATTTATTAACAGTAATGTCCAAATTAATTGAAAAAACTATTTGTTGTCAGTTTTTCACGCTCCATCATTTACATTTTCATAACAGTAGTTTCTTTTCTTTCTTTCTTTCTTTCTTTCTTACTTTCTTTTTAAGTGACTTCGTTGGTAATGAACAACAATAAAGTTTAAAGTCTATGAATAAGAATTCCATTTTGTTATCTCCATTGCTGAGCAACTTAGCAGAATCCAGTTTCAGATTTTATCTTGTTTTTAACTTATGATTATCCTTAAAATAAGACCTGAAGCTTTCCTAGTAACGAATATGCTCAATAAATACATAAAATATGAAGCTATTAACAGTGAAGCAAATAAATATATACAAATATAATAATTTGTAACTTAAAACTTCACTTATAAGAAATTATGATAATTCTTATAAATTCTCCGGGATAGGGATTTCATGTAAACTTATACACATCTTCAGCCGGAACTTTGGCATAAGTTTACATGAAATCATGATCCTGGAGAATTTATAAAAATTATCAGCATTTCTTATAAGATAAGTGAAGTTTTAAGTTACAAATTATTATATTTGAATACGCTCAAGTTCTTTTAGGGAAGCAAGCCAGGTGAACAGACGAATAGAAATTGACGCTTCTTGAGTGTGCATCTCTCCCATCTTCAATTTTTTTTATATTTGTGTTATATCCAGTGTACACTCCCGAAATATCATTTCTAACCGTCTATTCACCTGGCTTGCTTCCCGATAAGAACTTGAGCATTATGATTATACTTCCCCCCCTTTTTTTTGGTCATTAAAACATATGGTAACCCATTTACAGGCTCTGTCCACTGAACAAGAGAACTGAGAGTTGCTAACAAAATCGTGCTGACAGCAACGCATTAAAATTTGACCACCTCACTATTAAGTCTTGTGTGGTAAGTGCTAGAAAAAAATACATGTTTAATGAAACAATGAGAGCTATGGTGCCTGTTTTTGAAGTAAAGATATTAGTGTGCCTTTGCCAGCACCATTTTGCTGCAACTCTTGATTTCCTTGAGTAGTGGAAAGACTAAAAAGTTCTTTGTCACTTGCCTCAGCTCAGCAGCAGGAACCTCATGATTATCAATAAGTTCCTGTAGTGTAGAAGGATTAGAATAATAAACCTTGTCTTTCAAAGAGCATCATAAAAAATAGCAAATTAGTCAGATCGGGGAAATGAGGAGGTCCTAAATGTACACTTTATAACATATGCTGACTGAAGAAGGCCAACATTTCCAGCATCCATCATAAAGTACAGATTTTAATGCACCTTTGACAGCACCACTTTCCCAGAAATTCTCTGGTTCTCATGCAGAGTGGTGATCCCTAAGAATGGGTTACCATATATTTTAATAACCCTATAGCCATCAATGCATTATACTATAATGCCAATTTCTTTATTTTGAAATATGGAATTGAATTTATGATTTTTTTATTACCACCAATGTCAATCATTAAAACATTTTTAAAAAGTTTAAAACGAAATATGTTACATACACGTATACTTAATCAGATGTATGTTTATTAAGGTAGAACAAAGCTTGGTGCAATTTATAGGATAAAGCCAACCATAAGGTTTCTGAAAATAATTAAGAACCCCAATTTTATTTATTTGTGCCCTTGAGTGTTCATACTTCTGCATATAATGTTACCATGGCTAAATCTATAATGACAAACAGAGAAGAACTGAAGCAAGCAACTACAGTTAGCAATAATTCTGCAGATGGTGGTACCCTTAGCAAAAGTGGCACAGAAGTATACGTCTCATTATATAAACATCATTCAGCAAAAGATGACTGTTACAGCCAGCAAAGCTTGAAACCATTAATGCTATTAAAAGAATAAGAAGGTATGTGGAAGTAAAATAACAGATTTGTAGAGCTATTGTTGGTAAGATTCTTGCAACAGTTCTGGTTTTACTATTTGTTTTCTTCCATATGAAATCCTGCAATTATTTTATACATACATATATATATATATATATATATATATATATATATGGTTTTCAAAGTATAAAAACTGAAAGAAGCGTAGAGGGAGTGAAGCACACGCTAAAGTAACAGTGAATCAAAATGATATTGACACATTGCTTCACTAACACTACTTTTCACAGGACATGTTTGAAGAGCTGTTGCTCCCATCTTTGTCCTGTGAAAAACAATGTTAGTGAAGCAATGTGTTAATATCTTCTCGATTCACTTTTATTTTATATTTGGTTTTATTTAATGTTTGCTATATTGAGTGAATTGGAAATAAAACTTTATGAAAAAGAAGACCAAACAGTTTCATCCATAGTTCAAATAGCTGGGATATTGAAGTTTGCAAAAATACAAGCATTAAATACGAGTCCTGCCATTTTGTTTTATCATTTACTATTACCAAAATTACATTAATGTTAAAATCTGTTTTAATTCACTTCCTAGCACTCGAATGCTTGCTCACATAGTTCAAAAATAAATGAACCTGGACATAAATGTCTCCTAACAGTAACTTTCAGAAAAGTTTAAAATAGTGAAATTTCATAACCACACAGCAACATTTCAAATTTCTAAACATTATCTATAAATCTACTGGAACTGCAATAAACTTCTATCCTTGGAATAAGTTTCTTTATGTTCCAGTAATAAATTAAAATACAGCGGAACTTAAAACACTGCAATAGATACCTGATAATTCAACACTACCCATAAAAACTACATAAAGAATAATTTAATTTTGAAATATTTACCTCTTGCTTTTGTAAGGTCACAAAAAGCTCAGCTATAAGTAACTCTTAAATTAAAAAGTGATACACAGAATGACCTAAAAGAACTTCTTAAATAATTTGTATTACACGCTAGCAGAAGTGCACACATTTAGCTAAATTTGGAATGTAACCTTATGCACATGTATGTTTTACTACAGCATTATAAAAGAATTGCATATTAAACCTAACCGTAAGATAAGAGAATGGGAGCATGCAACAATACAGCAAAGGAAGAACTAAATCTCCTTGATATTAAATAGCTCACACTACTTAACTAATCAAATGTACATCAACCTTCATAAATATTAAGAATAATGAAGATCAAAAGACCAGTATGTTGTCACATGAGAAAAATATAGTTTCTAAACTTAAAGAAAGCTTCATTATTAAAGAAGATGAACACTAAATGTGTTTGCTCATCTCTGGACTACAAGTACAATTCCTTCATTCAGCAACTGTAAAAAGTGACATGAAAAAAACAGATGGTTAAATGAGAGTCAAGAAAGCTACATGGTAAAACCACACCTGGGATACTGCAACTGAGTCCTTAAATCTTATTATATCAAGATAGTTTCATGTGATACTAGTACAGTCCACAATACAGTGTTCAAATAATACTACCTTAAACATACAATAGAGCTATGTTATATCCAAGATTATAAGCTAGGGAAAATGGTTTGCCACCATTCAATAGGCACTGCATTTTATTCTTTAACAGCTACAATCTAAATGCGACTACAAGTAGCACATAGTACTTTAAAGGGACTTAATTTTACCCTTAAGAGATTTTCACTTATTATCACAGCTTTGTTATATATAATGTCGAATTTAAAGGATTTACAGAAAAAGAATAACATTGACATGGGGACTTTTAGGTGTAAAATTCCTTACATGCAAATAGAAGTTAAAGCATTAAACAACAATTCTTATCATTAATCAAAGTTGAGCAGCTAAGCAGTTAGCTTTGGGGTAGCAGAGAGACAGGTTTCTAATATCTTGTAAAAATGGATATTAAAATGTATCTACTAATTATCATTTCATAGCATCATATTTCTTCAGTGTGCATTTAAAACATTACTCTCTTCTTCATTATTATCATTATCATCTATGCACAATTCTTTGCTGGTTTCCAATGTAGAAAATGAGGATTTAGAAGCATTATAAGAGACTCAAACTATGTTGGATATGGAACTCCAGTAACATGCAAAAAGCATAATGAACAAATAACATATGAGCCTCATCCAGAAAGTAAGTTTCCCAATTCTGTTTCCTTTAAAGTAAACATATTTATCCAGGAACATTATGCAAATGTAACAGATGTATGACGTAACAAGCATATGCTGGCCGAACAGGTCTCTCCTAGAGCCAGTTGGACGGCAGCGGTTCCCCGACGAGGCATCTCTTATTATTTCTCCTGCCACCTATGAGGTGGGGTCAGTGATAACGTTCCTTAATGCACAAAACATAGTGCCCATTGAAATTCATGTCAGCTCTGTCAGGTTAGGGGTCGAACATCATGATCAAACAGATGGTGGGATGCTGGACTGAAAGGGGTCGAAGTGTCCATGATAAAGAGTGCAGTGAGCAACCGTCCCTCATCAATAATCTGGTTGGGCTGGTGCGGCAGCATACCATGGAGAACCGCCGTAGCTCAGCAGCGATTTTTCCACAAATATCCTGATCCTTGTTGCATGAAATTGCTGCAAGATATTGTATGCCAAATGGGTGCTGAAAAACGTGTCAACCAAGCATAAAACGGAATGCTTAAGGATCTTCACTGACATTTCTGCAGCAGTATCATGATGGTGAGGAGCTCCTCGACAGGGTCTTCACAGGCAATGAGATGAGAATTTTGCACTTTATCCCAGAATCCAACAGCAGTCAATGTATTTGCAGAATTTTGGCTGGGAGCTGTTCGAACGGCCACCATACAGTTCTGATTTTGCTCCCAGCCATTTCCATCTTTTCTTGCACCTCAAGAAACCCCTGTCCTCCAGCTAATGTGTTGGCAAAGACAAAGAGATAAAGACAACTGTCACAGGCAGCAGACTTCTACAACACAGGAATACAAAAGTTGATCCCAGGATATGACAAATGTCTAAATTCTTTTGGTGACTATGTCAAAAAATAGTTCAAACATTGCTGTACCTGTTGCCAATAAAGTTGTTCATGTAAATATGTTGTCTTTGTTTAAAAAAAATAGGGAAACTTACTTTCTGGATGCACCTCATATTAGCGGAAGTCTATTTTCCTGGAGTGATGTTTTCTAGTTGAGCTTAAGCAAACATCTTGCGGCACTAAGGAGAACATGAGAAATAAAATTAAGCAGAATATCATTTTTACTCTAGAATTTGACTTTATATTTTCCAGGAGCCAAACAGAAAACAATTACAATGACTAACTTGACTTTGTTGCTTGGTACCAGCAGTAAGAAGACAAACTCCCAACTATGCATAAACATTATCACTAACTTCAAAAAGTTAACAGTAATATTAAACAAAATGAAAAAGAAAAGGCACTTAAAGGGGATAGTTCCTGAAGTTCCCGGCTTGACAATGAAAACGAACACAAAATTGAAAGTGCCTTGGAAACAAGGTAGCAACATCTGTCAGGATGTACACATATTAATTTCAGCATGATAATAGCAGAATGATGGCTCTCATGTTAGTAATATGATGCATACTCTGCTGTTAAAATAGATACAACTTAGTGCAGAGCAGTCATAAAAGTTGCTGACAAAAAAGGTCTTGCAGCTGCTGAAATCAAATGCCTTTGGAACGGTATGTATGGTGAAGCTTCTCCTTGATATTCTAAATGAAGGACTGGTCTAAACAGTTTTATCTGAGCAGAGAGAGTATCACTGATCCACGTGTTGGTTGACCTGTTGAGGAGGTAACTGAGGAACCATCACTATTTTTGAAGGTAGGTGGCTGAAACTAAAAGAACTCTCAACAAAGCTGAGGCTATCCAAAAAACATTTTCTAGATCATTCATGATCATTTTACAAATGAAAAAAGTCAGTGCAAGATACGTTCCCAATGAGATTGATTGTCCATCCACCTACAAACCAGATCTAAGGTCTAGCCCACAGTAACTACAACCTTTTCTCCAAATTAAAGAAAGGCACTTTGGGGAAGGAAATTTGTTGATGAACAAGAAGTGAAAGCTGCTGAAATGAAAACATTTTGCCAATAATGAATGAGATTACTTTTTGAAAGGTATAGTTAATAATTCACAGAAAGTGAAAAGTGTGTTGAAATAAAGGGACATTACATAGAAAAACAGCATCACTTTATTTTTAGAACTTTGAAAAAGTAGTCAGCACAGAAGCTTTTGAACCTACCTTGTAGTTAGTTAGCAGTGCAGAAAATGAAATTATATGGATAAGGACAATTCTATAAAAGTGCTTTTAGCAAGGTGTGTGCACATTGCTTTGGGAGAAAGGTGCATCACATCATTGTATTGACATGCAGAAGAAAAAATCTGTGATAAAATGGAGAAATATATAAAGAATGAATATAAAATGGAATGTTAATAAAACACAACTAGGGCAATCGATAGAAAGTAAACTCATGTGGACAATAAATAAGAAAAATGAAAAGAAAAAAACAAAAAAAAAGTATAAGGCATAGCGTCATTCCTGAAAGTAGCATTTACACCAACTGGTAATGTACACTATGTGCAGAATTACAAATATACAAGTGCTGGAACATTACACTTAGTGAATAGTGTATGTTACCCAATATTAATCATAGTATTTTCTGATTGTAACTGTACTCAACCTTGACAAATTTTCAAGTTCAAAAATTCTAATCTTTGCTGGTTAGAAATTTTAGTCACTTTTAGAAATGGAACCCACCTTCTGAATGGATAATAGTGCACTTCATATTCTAAAGCACTAATAGTTGCTGCACTGTTTAATAGTAATTCTTGTAATTAGAAACCGCATTAGCTTATACAGGGTGTATATAAATGAATATTGAGGTTTTAACTCTTTATAATATTTATTACATTACACTTAGCTATAAATGATATGTCAAATGAAAAAGCAACTCTGTTTGGTTTGTTGGCACCAGTGCACATGTGCGTGCAATGTTTCTGCCACAATCCGCTAGACAGCGGTAGTAGCAAAGATGACGACTAGTAAACAGAGCGTTTTGTGTTTTGCAGTTTGCAAAGACCGAATCTGTAGTTACTGTCCAACGTGCATTCCGCATAAAGTTCAGTTGTGATCCTCCTAGTGATAACATTCATAGATGGTATCATCAGTTTGAAGATACTGGCTGCCTTTGTAAAGGGAAGAGCACAGGACGAACAAGAGTAAATGAAGAGACTGCTGAGCGAGTGAGAGAGTCGTTCACTCGTAGCCCAAAGAAATCAGTCTGGAAGACTAGTCATGAATTACAAGTTCCAGTGTCGACTGTTTGGAAAGTTGTAAGAAAACACTTACAGTTACGTCCTTACCGTTTAGTAATTACAGGCTCTAAAGCCGACAGACCACGGATTATGTACCAACTTCGCAAACATGTTTTATGACGATGACGATTTTATGGATTGTGTTGTCTTCAGTGATGAATCAACCTTTCACCTTAGAGGACATGTTAACACTGATAATGTGCGTATCTGGGGCTCAGAAAATCCTCATGAGATGTACAAATGCTACGAGATTCCCCTAAAGTGAATGTTTTTTGTGCCATATCCCGGCGAAAAGTTAATGGGCCTTTCTTTTTTGGTGAACCTACTGTAACTGGCACTTCTTACTTTGATACAATAGAGCAATGGCTCTTCCCTCAGTTGGAAGAAAATGAGCCAGAGAACTTCATTTATCAGCAAGATGGTGCGCCACCTCACTGGCATACCAAAGTATGCGATTGGTTGAACATCACTGTACCCGAGCGCTAGATATGCCGCAAGGGCCCTAATGACAGGGCTTGCTATGCATGGCCTCCCCGTTCTCCTGACCTAACGCCATGCGACTTTTACCTTTGGGGCTTCATCAAGGATTGTGTGTACGTGCCTCCGCTACCAGCTGACCTGCCTGAATTAAGAAACCGGATTGAAGCAGCTGTTGCTACAATTACTGAATACACACTTATTAACGTTTGGGAAGAACTCGGCTATAGACTAATGTGTGCCATGTGACAAAGGGTAGTCACATTGAACATTTGTAAGTTCTTGGTAAAACTGTTTGAGTTCCTTTTTCATTTGATATATCATTTATAACTGTAAGTTGAATGTAATAAATAGTATAAAGAGTTAAAACCCCGATATTCATTTATATACACCCTGTATAATAATGACAGTTTTTAAATGCAATTAACCAAAGGTTTTGTGATTTTAGCTACAAAAAGCGTTCCTGCATCTTTGAGGGAACTTGGTTTTTCAACATTTTGTTATATTTTTATTGTGCAATATTGAAGCTATCGGCCATCTGTTGTTCTTTCCTCTAAGGCATATTTTTACTGCCAAACTAAAAGACTATCTCTTTGATAAACTTCAAACTTCTCTTGGTTCAAAGTTTATCTAAACTAGTTGAAAGGCTCAGTGCTGTACAGTGTTTAGTGCATTTTTGTCATTAAAATTCATAATTTAACATCTAGTTTAAAAGAAGGCTCTGTACAGAGTGTACATTCCAAAAAGTGTAGTTTATTCAAAAGACACTACACATTTTATTTCTAGTGCAAAATTATTTTAAATGCATATGTTACTTCTAATCATTACTTAAAAAGAGTTCTATAGATTTGAATATTATAACATCTGCGTTAATCAGTGTCCGGTTACAGTATCTACTGATGCAACAATTTAATTTACCAATGTAGTGTCTATTGTAGGCATAATTCATACAATCTATTCTAATGCTGTTGTCCTTGTTTTGTGGAACAGATTTATAGAAATTATAATTACTACAAAACCAGTGTATTTATAAGATATACTATAGAGCATTTATAGAAACTTATAGCAAGCCAATAAATATCATTTAATTTTCTAATGTCAAAGCAGTTTCACAAATCTTACTTGGAGGCTTCAATTCATATGTTCTACTGATTGAATTACAAACATATAAGACAGGAGCTTTCAAATGTCCAATGGGCCAATATGGAAACAGTACGGAAACACACCTTTAATTTAAACATTAACTGAACCAAACAATTCTTACTGTATTCATCAACCATCATCTTTTATCAATAGTTGTCCACAGAGTGGCAACTAAAGATACAGGAAATGCATTATTAACTGCTCAAAGAATGAAGATTATGCTGATAGCTGATATATCGAAATTTAACTGTATTGGAACACCACAGTGAAGCGAAACAATTATTTAATTATAGATGAGTCATATTTTTTACAATCAGCTTCACTTACATATCTATATTGACGGTTCGCGAAACATGTCCTCAATATAGGTACGTAAGTGAAGCTGATATGTAAAAAATACAACTCATCTATAAATTAATAACTGATAGCTGATGTTTAACAAGTGAAACTGGAAATCTTCATCAATGAAAGTTGGCCACTGACCATTTGTGCTGAACTGATGCCAATAACAGAAGATTAAGACACAAACTGCAACATTCATAATGCAGCTGAGCAGAACTGCTGCAGAGTAAAGATGCATATAAAGATTACGAAAGAAAATATTTTTCCAATGGTTCACTGAATAAGTGTGAATCAGCAGATTTACAAAACTCTAGTTTGAAGGAAAAGCTAGAAAATATATAGGTGCATAAGACCAATATTTTTCCTTATAAAACAATTATTCATCAATAACTTAAAGCTGCAACTGGATTTTTTTTTTTTTTTTTTTTTTTCTTTTAACTCAGTGTGACTACTAAAGTAAATGACTACAACTACTCCAAAGAGCTGCAAAATAACTCATTTGCATGCACAGTAACTCAAAATTAATTTTTAACTACATACAATTAACGTAACTGTAATTGAGAACATTAACTATAAAGCAGTTATAAACATCAACGTCTACGCAAAACTTTTAACATATTCCTGTGTTAGAACATGCACTTTCCATTTTAAAGGATCATAAATAAAAGCTCAATTATGGTTCTGCATCTATATAATTATGAAGATGATGAAAGATAACTGCAAAGTTACTAACACAACACACTACTGGACTACTAAAGGTATATATTTTATAATATTTTATAAAACCTGAGTAGTTTCCATTTAGGTACATTAACATATTAAATAAATATAAAACATAATCTATATAAGCTATTTGTCTTATCAGTACAAGAAAGAAGAATTCATATTTTAAAGAATGTGATGAATAAAAATATGAAATAAATATGCTTTACTTCTGATGGTAAATACTTATAAACAACAGGTTAATCTGAGTATAGCTAACCTAAAATGAATACTGAGTGAATATGTATAATTTACATGTAAAAGTCTAATTTTGTACCAGTTAACTAAATATAATGTGGAAGAAAGAAAATCTTTTGAAAATTAATATATTCTTTATTATCAAATTATTTCTGAAATAAAAAGATGAGAAAATGCTTCCAATTACTTGCAATTTTAAATTCTATATTTAAAACATACCACAATTCTATGTATGTACTTTGTAAATCTATTCACATTCTTGTACTGATATCAGGATACAGAACATTTTTGTCAAGTTGTGGTGCACTGCTAACACTTAATGTAATTTGTTTAATTACTATGTCTAATTAAATCTGAAGTAATACATAAACTCACTCACTTTTTATGTTTCTTTAACTTCCTCAGCTTCTTTTCCCGTTTCTTGTCAATGAATTTTGTATCATCAGCACTGCTTTTATCCCTCTGCTTTGAACTCATCTTATTTGAAGTAACACCAGCCTGGTTGATGGTAGAGAAGTTTTTTTTCAAATGTGCTTTATGATTATACCTGGAAAGCTCACCATTCATACGCAGTTCTACTTTCGGTAATGTTGATGCTCTGTTTCGATCCAGTGCATTTTTCTCTGGAGAACTTTTGCTTGTATGAATTTTCAAACTATGTTTTTGATCATTGCTATGATACGGCGATTTATAAGAGTTCATGGAAAGAAAGTTACTATTGACACTTTCTGAAAGGGATTTCTGAGGGCTTGGTTTCTTGGATGTCTTGGGCGGAATGACATCTGATACATCCCAATCTGTTGTCGAATTTGCTACACTATTGCTGGTTGTACTGCTCTCACTTACTGAGGGACTATGAAGCATCAAGTCTGTCACCTGCCAACCACTCGCCTGTTTTCCACGTGCTGTAAGAAATGTATTAACAAGATTTCCTGCCATACCATTCATACTGCTACCTAATACTTCTTTGCTCGAAGCCAAGTCCAAAGTTTGTTTATCTTTGCATGCGGACCCATCAAGAAAGATGGCTTTGTTTCCACTGCTTTCCACTGGCCATCCATCTTGTCTTTTTGAGACAGCACTTTCTGCAATGCTTTTACTAGGGGTAAAACAGTTGCTTTTGCTCGGAGATGTTTGCTGAATGCTTGTTTTTGTTGAAGGTGAGTTTTCATTAGCATTTCTGCTGCAGGGAGAGGAACTTTTCTTGCTCCGAAAATCACACGTTTCAACACCTGTGCTACTGGTTTTATGTTTATCAACTAGCACCAAGCCACTTCTTTTTTGTAAAGAACTGTCATGTCTTATTCTCGACATTTCACTACTAGATTTGTTCACCAAAGATGGCAGAACAGTTGTACCATTTGCACAACCATTTACGCTTTTGGTCTGAATACCACTTTCACTTTTATTTGCAGCTGGATGACTGTTAACTACAGGAATGCCTTGGCTACCTACACTCTCAACATTATTGGTTCTTTTAGACTCTGCTTTACAATTTAGCAGCAATGATTTATTCTGAGTCACATCACTAAGACTAGGCATGTCCAATCCACGTGGACCTGCTGCTTCCGAGTCACTCGACTCATTAGATTCGTCTTCACCTGACTCGCAGTACGGAACAAGACTGGCAGATGAGCTTGCCTCCTGCTGGTGAAGAGGAGATGCCTCAATAGCTTTGCCCTTCTTAACGTTTGCCACCAACAATGATGGTGGTGGCGTTGCAGTCGGCTGATGCAAGTCAAACACGACACGGTCCCTGGAAAAATATCAGCGTGTCTGCCACTTTAACAATGACTTGCTCTACCTTACTGCTTTCTAAATAACCTGTTTTTAATTTATAATTTATTTTGATAAATCTTTTTTTTTTTTTCTTTTAAAGCAAGCAAACTTCTTACAGCTTTCAAATCATTTAAATATTTTATGCTGTATGCTATGAGCTTTAGAGTATATACAAAACTTTTACTTTGATACTCATAATTATTACATTAAGTAGAAAATTTACTAAATTACTGTCCCAAAACCTTAAAATTAACATGCTTTTCTTTCATTTAAGCACATGCAGTACTGCCTCCCCATCAATCAACCTTTTACCAACCTCAATCTTTGTCTTTGCCATCTGAAGAGGCAGGGCACACATCACAGTTATATACCTGGCACAATATTGAATCATCTATGTTACATATATGAGGACTGACTAAACCTTCTGTCAGTATCTACTCTCTACTTTTTCTCTCTCTCCATAACCTCATAAAGCTGACAGATCCAGCAACACACAGACAATCAAAGATACACCCTAACACTCACAAGGACAATTAATGTATTTTTAGGTTTGAAACAGTGGAGAGTTGCTGTTTTATTGCAGTACTTTGATTTTTTCTTTTGGTTCAAAATATGTTACAGAACAATGCACCTTTATTGGCTGCACTTTTTGAGAAATGAACAAGCTGATTATATTGTGCAGAATTTCACAGCAGTTTTCTTAAGGTTCATCCTTCTGAAAGATCTTTACTTCAACAAATAGTGCTGAAATTTATAACAGGATCATGCATAAAATAGGTTTCAGGCATTATGGAGTACTAAGTACCAGTTGAAAAACTAAATAATAGGAGTGCTCAATTGGAATAGAAACCATAGTATAGCAAAAAGAAATGTTATATATCGGCTAATTCTGCCACAAGATTGTTAGAAAAATAAGTACATTTTTAATAATTTGTCAATCTCATGCAACAGTATGTGTGGTGTGTGAGTGTGTACAGCTGTACTGTGTGCTTCTAACTGCCAGCTTGTGGTCATTTGTAAGATATAGAATATAACAAAACCACAATAGGTTATTTCAATTTTTAAAATTATGCCAGGTAAACTTCAAAATCTGCTACTATCATATCCAAAATTATTGATATTATTTATACAACCTGCAAAGAGGGTGCTTACCTGAAAGAATTTGCATCTTGAATTAAAAAAATAAATATCAAGAATTTTTATTTTAGAATAAAAATGCTTGAGATAATGGGAAAGAGATTCTCTCTAAAATACTTGTAAACAAAGGAATAACCTTTGAGCATTATAAATGTCATTTATGGACACTGCATTAAAATTCCAAGCGAGTCTCATTTCATTTTTTGACAATGTTTACTTCAGTTATTATGCATGTCCAGCCGCGCGATGGCTGAGTGGTTAGACCGCTTGGCTCTCACCAAGGTGGCCCGGGTTCCAATCCCAGGCGACTGCAGTGTGAGATTTGTGGTGGACAACATGGCGCTGGCACAGGTTTTCTCCACGACCTCCAGTTTCCCCCGCCAGCATTTCACCAATTGCTCCATCATCTTTCCTATCACCTCATTTCTCATACTTTCAATTCTGGCATTGGGTTGATCCCTCATCCTGGAATCTCTCTGATCAGGAAACCTCTGACTCTCAACCTATTGCCTAAGGGCCTCGAGGTTGCACAGTACAGTAGGCCCTATGTTCCACTTAAGGAATTACAGGAATTCATTCATTCAATACATATCTGCAGCTACCTGTTCTGAAGTTCATTCCATTTTTTAGCTATGAGCTGCTAATTCATTCATTCAATACATATCTGCAGCTACCTGTTCTGTAGTTCATTCCATTTTTTAGCTATGAGCTGCTGCCTTTGTATAAATACTGAGTATATCATCATCTCCTTTTGTCAAAGAGATACTTTTTAAGATCTTAGATTAAACATTAAAAGGATGAACTTCCTTTAAAAATTTTTAGCATTACTTTTATCAAATGAAAATAATTATTACATTGAGGAGTGAAGTGCTCTTTCTTAATTAGCTGATATAACAATTTAATAAAGTTAACTCAGGAATATTTGCAGTCGCCCTTTCTATTCCATTTTCAAAAGCAAAATGGATCACGGATATATGGACCCATAAAACTAATTTTAAACTGGTATGATATTATGTATCCACTAACCAATGGTTTTCGACTTAAGAAAGCAGGAAGTGTGGAACTCAGTCAAGTACACCCTGAACAAAGTAATCCTCTGTTCCTCAACTATTACTAAGTGAATTCCTTTGAAAAAAGTCAGGCACATATAGATGGGGAATATCTATGGTAAATTTCATTATTCTAGCTACTTTCGGTTTAAAAAGTTTGTTTAATAAGTAGACCATAATATTCTGTGAAAAAATAGGGTATAATGCTGCTCTAAAATTAGAATAACTATGAATAGCAGAGAACTCAAATTTTTTATACTTGAGCCTCACGTCTCATACTCATATTATGATATACCATGTAAGTCACCTGCCCCTATTTATTATTGAATTTATGCAATGTGCTAAGCAACATATGCGACTTACGCCTTTCTTGAATGTCTTCTAATGGATTATTTGCAGAACAGTTTATAGAGAAAGGATAGATAACTCAATGCATAAGTGTTGTATGGGACAGAAAACAATCACTCAGTATACGACTCCAAAAACATCATCCCAGGCACACAGAACTCCAGCAACAATTTTAATGAGTTTGCAAACTTTTATTAACATGCATTCACACAAACCTATAAACATACCCCTGAAGGAAGAATCTAAAACATGCATCAGTTGGGACAATAACACTGGAGTACAAAATGGCAGATCTACAGTGGGACCCACTAGATTTAAATATTCAGCCAACAAGTGTTTTCATTGTACAGCCATATCAAAAAGTGCTAAGAATTAGATTGTTTTCGCTTCTATCAAAAATGATTGCAGTTTTTAGCTCATACAGTAAAGTAATGGCAGATACAGTTTTTTTATTTGCATTGAACTATCAAAATGAGCTCAAAACATGGTATGAAGCTGTATAAACTGTCCCACCTCCAAGGTCTGCAGTTACTTATTCGTATAGAAACCTCTGCTCATAAGGTAGTGTTGGCTAAATGGTATTATACAGGTTACTTCACCACTCTGCCTCTGTAAGCTTGGTTTAAATCCTTCGTGTTCAGCTCAGAAATTTTATTACCCTTTATTTTACCTCTTGTAGCCTATAATATAATATTATGATAGAAATAACTTTGTTATAACATTATACGTGTTTGTAAAATACAATTTATAGTTCATAGTAAATACTTGATTATGGTCGGTATTATGCTTGACTTATTCAACCACGTTTCAAACACTTCACAAATGCAAAGTGGCTTTAGTCAATATTTCGCAAGAATGAATGCTCCATTATCTAGGTATTCGGTGTTTGAAACCTTTCAAATACTGTCAGTAGTTGTCATTTTGAACATTTACTGCCTTGAGTGTTCGGAAGCTTTCACGGCCGGAGTCAGAATTAACATAAGAGATTTCTTCCGGGCTTTGGAGCCGTGGTCTGATGGAGTTAAGCTGTCCATACGTTTCGTCCATCCCACAGGGATGTCCACTGCAGGGATGGACGAAACGTATGGACAGCTTAACTCCATCACACCACGGCTCCAAAGCCCGGAAGAAATCTCTTATGTTAATTTACTGCATTGATGAGGTTCGCACTATTTGACAATATATTTTTCTGTTTAATCGAGAACTTAACATGTTCACAACTCCTCTGTCAGTAGAAGTAGTCAAGCATAAGGTTTAAGCATCAAACAAAAACTATTACATTTAATGTCATTGACATGCTCCTAAAAAATGAAAGCTAAGTACGTGACATGGTTTACCTCACCAGATGCAGTACAGATTATAAATGGTCACAAAGCTAAGCATGATCCCTAATTATCGGATTGTCATTCTTGTGTCTTTGGCTCACGAGAGAACCAATAACAACAATAAATAAACTAAAATACAGATGCCTGCCTCAGTAGTGTAGATGGTAGCATGTCTGCCTCACGTTCTGAAGGTCCTGAGTTCAAATCTCGGTCAGAGTGAGTTAACTGGATAGGGTTTTTCCAGGGTTTTCCCTTATCCTAAAAGACGAATGTCGGATAACTCTAAGCTCCATGGACCCTGGGCTCATTTGAGCATTATTTCACCCATTCCATTCATCGTCTGATATGACTTAACGTTGGAGGACGTAAATTAAAAAAAAAAAGACAAGGACTAGGAGAAAGGGGAAAAAAAGACCAAAACAATGTGATGTCAGTTCAAACCTAGCCCTTGCATCACCATATTCCAGCAGCTAACCAACTTCACCAGCTGCTACTATTCCATGTCGCTCTTTGGTAAATCATTCGTTTTATCACCTTGCTAGTATTATATGCATGAAAAATGTTGCTTATTTAAGATTTTTGCAGTTTCTTGGTCATTATTTAGGGCGGTAAGTATTAATGCTGGGTGCATATATTACCGAATAGAAGGGCAGAGCCGCAATAACAGCTTTTGTGCTAAAAGGGTCAATGTTTTCACATTAGACTATAAACTGTTGGTTGTACAGATAAGAATAAATAGGGGCAACTGACTCACCTGGTATATTTCTACTTGTTTTGCTAGAATACACTTTTCAATATGATGAAAAATGAAAATGTAAAATCTACACAGTTTTTCCAAAAATTTATGCTTACCATATTCAAATGGTGAGTTATTTCATCAGAATTCTAGGTCAATACATGTAATTCTATATCACAAAGAAGTATACAAAATTTCAAACCACTAGCCCTAATAGTTGCTATGAAAAATGGCCATATATATGAAAAAAATTATTTCAGAGAAAAAGCTCTTGAAACAAAGAAATTATTAATAATGACCTATATCAAAACATTTCAGGTCCATAGTAATCTTCATCAGATTGATGGCCCTCCTTTTACTTCTGATGAAGCCATCATTTGTTCCTAGATTCCTTTGATGCTGATTCTGCAGCTCTTTCAGCATTGAAAACATGACACTTATCAATTTTCAGAAGCGACTCCCTTGTGTGAGTGCTTATTCTGATTCCAATTTCACTCAGTCTGCTAATGGCACCATCATTAAAGTACAATACTGCATTAAAGACACTAATCTCAGCATATTGTTGCTTAGGTATTGTGCGGTAGGCTGTGGCCAGCACGTGGGCGTGGAGCTGGATGCTTGCCGAGAGAGAAAGAGACAGATAGTCTGGAATTTCCCGCTGCATCGTGGTTATTATCAAATGATCCACTGAATTCCAGAACAATGCCTGGAGGTATAAAAGCCGGCAAATTGTCAGTAGTCAGTTAGTTGCTAATGAGCTGTTCATTGTGTGTGTGCAGCTATTTGAAGTGTACCACAAGTGAATTCTTTTGTTTGTTTACGTGTGGCAGACGACCCTGAGGACTCATTTATGTTACATCATTCTGCTGCTGTCAGGATTGTACAAAGCATGTTTTACTTGAAAATAAAGAGCATTGTAAATTTCTGCATACAAGACTTAATTCTACAAACACACAAAGTTCCAATATTATATTCTACAAACACTGTCTTTGGTAAACATTCCCATATGCAGCAGTTGAAACTTTTGTTCAAATTTTGAGTATGTCTATGGAGACATATTTAAGAAATTTTTCTTCTGATAGCTCTCTGTAATTGGACTTTTTTGTTTCCAGGAGCTCATTAGGAAGTGAATGTTTGTGTTTGTAAGAACTGTCTGTGGCAAGCGCTTTGTTGTAACCACTGTGAACTTTGTTATTTTTGTCACAGAAACTGGAGAGGGGCTAGGAAGGTTTAACTTTAAAGTGTATTTCAATAAAGAAGCTCTGTATATAGAACCATAATATATATATTCAGAAAATCAGAATTTAGCTGTAATAAAAATGAAAAATGACATTTTTGAACATGTAACACTTTTTGCTTTCCTTAAAACTGTATCTGATGAAGCTGCAAATTATGAATAGTTCTAGGAAAACACTATTTGTTATTTCACAAACCCATCCCTGTCTCTTAAATTCACTACAGGCATCTTTTAGTTGGTTTTTAAGGGTTCAAGTATAAACACCTGTTTTATTTAAAACAAATATTTTTGCAAATGTTATGTGAGCAAAAAAAGAAAAAGGAGGCAAGAAAAAAAGATCTATTCATTGCAATTTCCAGTTTATAATGAGGATACTTAAATTTTTAAGTGCAGTTATGAAGTTCTGAAATACACCTTATAGCATGATTAGAATTTAAAATACTATAATTTTACAGCATCTCCCTGTAAAACATTTACATAAACAGTAATAAAAGACAATGCATTTTCAATCCTCTTTCCAGATGATGCAAGTGTTCTGATTAAGTACACAAAATCAGTCATCTGACATTCATACAATAGAATTTTCACCATGGTTTGAAAACAACAAAATTAATAAAACTTAACTAAATTAGATTTTGGTGCAAAGCATAAAAGCCCCTCAAGGTAAGAAAACAAATGAGGAAAAACAAAAAGAAGCTAGTAATTTAAAGTTCATAAGTCTCCTTATTGATCATAATGACATGGAACCACCATATTGTACATATGGTGAACATTGTAAACCACTTTTTATTCATTTAGGTATTTTAACGCTGCCATCGATGGATGTGCTGAATTGTCTTTTATATTACTAAAATTAGGCAAGTGGGTCAACCTTGTATATACTTTTCTCCACTTACAAGTTTTTTATGAAGACTAGTTTCTGGGGACTTCTCCCCTATCGTCAGCTCTGTGGTAGACTGATGATGCATCCGGTGTCTGCATCTGGCTTGGTGTTGTGCTGCCATCTAACGTCCTGGTAAGTTTGATGACGTCATCTACCGCAGGAATTTCAAAATTCATCAAGAGGTCCTGTTTTTTCGTAATAAATATGTTTTCCCAAATCTGCAGTTCCAGAGGTTTCTTTGCCTGTTTGATCAGTTCTATTTCTTGTTTTATGTTGTGATTCTCAGACCAAAAGTGATGTGCTATGGCCGACTTGTCCATTTGTTTGAATTTAATATTTCTGAAGTGTTCTTTCATTCTTGTTCCTAGATTCCTTTTGGTCTTACCAATGTATATCTTGTCACAATCCTGGCAACTCATTTGGTAAATGCCTGATAATTGAGTTTTTGGTGTGCTATTTTTTAGAGGGTGGTTTAGTAAGTTGCGGATGTTGTGTTTGTTTTGAGGGGCTAATTTTATGTTGAAGCTCTTAAATATCTTTTCAAATTTTTTGAAGTATTTTGGATTAAATGTAAATTTTCCATATCTGGTGTTTGGGTTTTCTAGTTTTTTTAACGTAGTAATGTCCTTTAAGTATTTGTTTCTTTTGTGTCTATAGATCAGTTTTTTGATGAAATTTGTGTTATAGTTGTTCAGTTCGGCAACCTGGTGTATGTGAGCGTACTCCTGTTCATATTCTGTTTTTGTTAGCGGAATGTTGATTAATCTGTGAACTAAACTATGGAATACTGCATATTGATGTTGTAATGGGTTGAATGGGTTGCATTTAATGTAATTGTCAACATGTGTTGCTTTTCGGTATATTCCAAATTGTAATTCTGTTGGTGTTCTAATGATTTTCAAATCTAGAAAAGGTAGCCATTCATCCTGCTCTACTTCAATGGTGAAAACTATGGATTTTTCTTGTAGGTTTAACAACTTTATAGCATCCTCGGTTAGTCTTCTAGGGACTATCGCAAACACATCGTCGACATATCTATGCCAACATTTGAAAATATGTGGAAAGGCTTTAGTAATGTGTGTTTCCAAATTACTCATGAACAGATTAGCTAGTAATGGTGAAAGAGGGTTACCCATGGCCAAGCCTGCTGTTTGTTGGAAGATCTTGTTGGAGAACGTGAAGCTGTTTTGTTCAATACATAGGGTGGTTAATTTGATGTATTCCTCTATTTTAACATCCGCCACGTTGCTTTTGGATAACCAGTCTTTCATCAATTTTGGAATTTTTTCTACTGGTATGCTCGTGAATAGAGATCTGATATCAAAGGACACCATCACCTCTTCAGTTAACCACCCTATGTATTGAACAAAACAGCTTCACGTTCTCCAAAAAGATCTTCCAACAAACAGCAGGCTTGGCCATGGGTAACCCTCTTTCACCATTACTAGCTAATCTGTTCATGAGTAATTTGGAAACACACATTACTAAAGCCTTTCCACATATTTTCAAATGTTGGCATAGATATGTCGACGATGTGTTTGCTATAGTCCCTAGAAGACTAAAGTTGCTATAAAGTTGCTAAACCTACAAGAAAAATCCATAGTTTTCACCATTGAAGTAGAGCAGGATGAATGGCTACCTTTTCTAGATTTGAAAATCATTAGAACACCAACAGGATTACAATTTGGAATATACCGAAAAGCAACACATGTTGACAATTACATTAAATGCAACCCATTCAACCCAGAACATCAATATGCAGTATTCCATAGTTTAGTTCACAGATTAATCATTCCGCTAACAAAAACAGAATATGAACAGGAGTATGCTCACATACACCAGGTTGCCGAACTGAACAACTATAACACAAATTTCATCAAAAAACTGATCTACAGACACAAAAGAAACAAAAACTTAAAGGACATTACTACGTTAAAAAAACTAGAAAACCCAAACACCAGATATGGAAAACTTACATTTCATCCAAAATACTTCAAAAAATTTGAAAAGATATTTAAGAGCTTCAACATAAAATTAGCCCCTCAAAACAAACACAACATCCGCAACTTACTAAACCACCCTCTAAAAAATAGCACACAAAGAACTCAATTATCAGGCATTTACCAAATGAGTTGCCAGGATTGTGACAAGATATACATTGGTAAGACCAAAAGGAATCTAGGAACAAGAATGAAAGAACACTTCAGAAATATTAAATTCAAACAAATGGACAAGTTGGCCGTAGCACATCACTTTTGGTCTGAGAATCACAACATAAAACAAGAAATAGAACTGATCAAACAAGCAAAGAGACCTCTGGAACTACAGATTTGGGAAAACATATTTATTACAAAAAAACAGGACCTCTTGATGAATTTTGAAATTCCCGCGGTAGATGACGTCATCAAACTTACCAGGACATTAGATGGCAGCACAACACCAAGCCAGATGCAGACACCGGATGCATCATCAGTCAACCACAGAACTGACGATAGGGGAGAAGTCCCCAGAAACTAGTCTTCATAAAAAACTTGTAAGTGGAGAAAAGTATATACAAGGCTGACTCACTTGCTTAATTTTAGTAGCTTTATACTTTGCTCTAATATACATAATTACTCAATAAGAAACTGAATTTATATATAAACTTAGACACACTAAAATTCAGAATAGTTTTATAGTCATTTCAATTAAATTATACAATTTTTTACCACAAAGACTAAGAGACATCCCTATTTTAAGTTTTAAAGGTACTACATGCCATACATGGTGGCAAACCCATTATATTCCATAAATGACTTTTATAATGTGGCTTGGTAAGTTTTAATTTATGACGTTGCTATACTGTAAGTTTACGGCAATAAAGGCTATCTATCATACCCAAATTAAGCTCTGTGTTTTCTGTGATTATATCATAATCCAGATTATCAACATAAACATCCTCAAAACAGTTTATTATGCATATTTTCATTCATTAATGGCCTATGAGGTAATGTTATGAGGAACTTGGTAGATGCAATAAAGCATTTGTTATTCAAAGAAAGTAATAATGTAAGGAGTAAGAAAATCCACTCACTGTCAACCACTGTACCAAGCATTAGGAATCTTAGCACTGGCAAGTGCATTTTAGCTCAATTGTTATTTTTAGTACACAATCCAGAGAAGTTCACAAGAATTGCAGATATTCACAGAAAGAGACCAGATACAGACAGAATTTACACAGGCCAACCAATATACTTTACAATTATTCCAAAAAGGCATTTATTATGACAGACTTATTTAATTCACTTATATATAAAAGAATTACGTACAAACAAGAATAAGCTCAAGGCAGCATTAAAACATTATCTCACTGCTCATAGGTTCCATACAGAGGCGTTTCATTCTTGCAAAATTACTTACAATGATAATTTTACATTGTAATTATAGATATTAATATTCTGAGGAAGCATATTTGCATTATTCTTGCAATTAATTGTATGTTACATCAACCTGATTCGATTGAAACTTTATTTGAGTTAATAAGTAAATAAAGTATATTACCATCAAATGTACCTAAAATAAATGTTATTGCTGACATGATCTACCTTGCAAAGTTAAACATTCCTTTGGCCTACTCTTATTAAAAGATGTACAGATTGAAATAGTACAGTACAGAAGAATTCTGTATAATACAGTACAGAAGAATTCTGATTGGAGACAATAACAATGCCACCACTCTGCTTGCAAAATAACCAGTAGGCTTGTACAGGTATGACAATATTAGCCTGTAAGCCAGGTTTCTTGTATCAGCACAAGGTCACACTTATTACCATAAACAAATCTGAAACTTGAAGTGTAATGTTTGTTGCATATGTGTATGCCTTGAAGTTCACTTATGTTACAGGGAAAACACACTGAAGTTATTTTGACATTTACATAGCAAAATATCTACATTTTTGCATATAATTTTGTTTTTCCATTACCTGAGATGTGTTCAAGGTTTAAGAGGGATATGGCAAAGCATAATGTTCTCAGTACAAACTATTAAGGGATTTAAAAATTAATGATTATACCCTAACAGAGGGTCAGAATTACTTCGAGAGAAAAACTTTATACCCAACTACAGGTAATGTGGATTTCAAAAATAATGCAATTGCAAAGAATAAGCATTAATACTAAACTTGATAAACTAGCTGTCCAGTAAAAACAGAACTCATGAACAAGCTGTCTCAATTTAAGTGTGTATGGACTATAATCAATAGTTTTAAATTCAAAATTCAGTGTGCCAGACTACTTGAATGGGACATTTTTCAGTAGCCTAGTTTTTAATTGCCACTAAAGACATAAAAACTTTATACTGTCTAATTGATAAAGGTAAGATATCTATACCAGATTTGAATATTTCAATGACACAAAAAAAGATCTCACCCACATTTCAATATAAATATAAATCAAACACAACGTAAAGAAAGTTAACTACATAAGTAAGAATATGTACAAAAACTGACATAAGCAGATGGTACAAGAAGGCTGCCATGTAACCATGGCCAACTCTGTCAGTGAACTGTAAATATAAACTTTATCCATAAAAACACAAAAAGAAGCAAATAAGGCAATGATTAGTTTAAAAAAATAAACAATCAAATAAAATAAAAAATAATAAAATAAAAACATACAAGCATTTTGAATGTATCACCAATTTACATTGGTCTTTTAATATTGCATTTTGAATGTATCACCAATTTACATTGGTCTTTTAATATTGCTATTTAATTACCAACACCAGGGCACACAAACTCGAGGATGTATCTGCATTAATGCTCAATCCCCTTGATGGAACAACAGGCCATATTAAAACAATTGCCACTGTTTGCCATTCCTTCCCCTAGAACTTTCATTTTGTCTTTTAGGAATATTCCAGTCCTAGAAGATTCTCATTGTGTGTTCATCCTACAAAAATGCTGCTGAGCACCTGGGTTGGACAATAATAAAGAAGGTTATGAGGTCTTCACTGGAGAGCTCAGAGTGCAGTGCAGTGCAAGTTGTGATACCAATGACCGTCCACTATCGAAATGACCTGACAAACATGTTACATTTGTTCTAAGTGTGTGCAACAGTGACTTAAGATAACATTAGCACTATGCTATCCTTTTTTTTTTTTAGTTAATTGATGGAAATTAATCATTTCTCCACACTAGCCGTATATAGGCTAAGGTATTTGATGGATAGAGTCAACATGAAAAATTCAATGCCATGGCCGGGATTTGAACCATCAACTATGCTATCCACTTAGAAGACATATAAAGTGTGATTTGCAATAAACTGATGACCTCATTTGCTACAATGGTGTCAAAAGTGGGATATAAAACCCACAATGAAGACAATGTTAGAAAAATTATTGATAAGGATGGAGAAGATGGAATCCAAAATGAACCTAATTACTAATTGTTAAAAATTATATATATATATATAATACTCGAGGGTATCTACCAGGGCAATCCACACAGAGTGAACACTGACCCCCCACCTCTAACGACCAGGGAGTTACCGAGCTGTCCCTAAAGGGCACCCAGCACCTCTGTGGGGCTTTCCATAGGGCAAGACCTAGAGACTAACAAGCCCCCCATCTGGTCCTGTGGACTCAAGATGGGATGGAAGTGGATACACCACTTATGCGCGCTAACCCCAAAGGGGAAGACTACTGATTCACCTCGGTAGGGCCGCCTGGTGATCTAATCTCTTTTTCATATAACCTTGCCCCGCTGACATGTATCATTCCGCCTGCAACTACCTTCCCCCTCATCCCAATTGGCTAATGCTTTCGCGCCATAGGCCATAGGCTGTACCTTCCCATCACATTGAAACCTGCAGTAATCGTCATAACAATTATTTGAAGCAAAAGGTTAGAAACAGTGATGAATTTAACATTTGAAGTAATGAGTCAGTAATTCAAACACAACATCACTTAAATTATCCTTACTTGGACATGTTTCGGAGAATGTTTTGTCCCCATCGTCAGCAGTTATCCGACTGGTTGGATCCGTGGTTTCTTGAAGTGAGCTGATATGAAGGCATGCAAAAATAATGAAGTCTATAATGAAACTGAGCCAGTTGAAACTGAATGAATGAGCAATGAAACTGGAACAAGTTTATAATGAAAGGCCTTTGGCCTTTTCCACTGGGATTTTTTAAACCAGCACACATACCTTGCAAAATTCCTTGTCTTTCAGTCTTAAAAGTCGTGTCACGCCATACTTGTAGTGTGTTCTTCATTCACCCAAGTCTCGTCTCTAGTACATTTTGCGACTTGTATCTCGGTACAGTCTGATTGTCCTTAAATAACGTCTTCGCCACACAGCAAATTGCCCCTAGAGTGGTAAGTGTTCCTGATGTCTCAATTTCATGTCACGATGTTCTTACGCATCTAACACACCTGTAAGTTCAGGGCACAGCTGTTCGACTTCTCACTGACGAAGACGGATTCTTCTCTGTGGGTCCATTAAACACATGCAACACAATTCTTTTTTCGCCGCTTTCTAAAGGTTTTCCCTTGCGATGCTTCAGCGAAAAACTGGCGCTAGACTCTGCCATTATACATATAATAAGTACACGTGCAATAAACGATCAATAAAATAATTTAGCTGTCGCACTCGGGATAGCACACCATCGAATGGCAATATATGACTAATCCAGTTCAAAACAAGGTCAGTGATAAAAGTCAATGAACAAATATGTCATCACTACCGTTAAATCACATGCTATCGTGCTATGTGCTCGAGAGCAAAGGAACCTCCTCTTTACTTTGTTTAAGAATTAACATGCCTTTCAGATAAATCAATTCTGTTGCATAATATATTTCATTAAAACAGTTACAAAAGATATAAATCTGACAATTCTCTTCCAACATATCACCATGTTAAATAACAAACTAATTTTTACCGCACAACAGTCTGCACAACAACAGCAGCCAATGAGATGTGATAAGGTTACGTGACCGTTAAGAGATCGGGGCAAGCTTATGTGAAACAAGGATTAGCACACCTACTAACTATGCAGGCTAGTACACAGGAATATATGGCTTCCCTCAACCCCATCCAGAGATGTACCCAATCTCCCACAGGTTATCGGGAACCACTCCCCCCTTGAGTCCAACCCAATCTGCACAACTCCTATTCAGGGAGGGGCTCAAATGTTCGGCCCGAGGTCCCTCTAGTAACATCAGAGGTACCACAAGTGCTAGGGGTCCGCAGCGCCCGCACCACAGAGCTGTAGGGGACAGATCCCCTCCCCTACGGGGTGAGAGATGAAGATAAAAGTAATGGGCATTAAGGAAGAAATGATAACAGTTTCTGTCTGAGATGGAGATGAAGCTACTGAGGAAGATTAATGTTCAATTGGCTGGGGTGAGTAAGACATGGAAAAACTACGGTGGAATTACAATTACAATTACTGACAGTTGCCATGAAGCAATGTGCTTTCATGAAAGCACATGCTGTTAGAGAAAACGACGTTGCCACTTATGAATGCCTTGGCACGTGCAATGTTTAGACAGAAGAAAGCGCTAAAACTACCTAATTTAAATTGTTGATATTTATATTTCTAACAAATGCAAACAGTTTTAACAGTACCTTGGTAAGGCAATGGACAGATGAAAGAGACAATGCTGAAAATTTTCAGCACTGTTTGCATTTGTTTTTCGTAATGTATCTGTCTTGGAGTGTTTTTTAGAAAGCCGGGATTAAGAAAAGTAATAGAAACCTAATATACGGTTTTGCTTTAAACATAGTAGTTTACTCAATTAATTTTCTGAACTTCCAAATAATAGAATAGTTTTTAAAATGTCTACATTCTCCATATGCCATATTATATTAGCAAGTATCAAGCTGAAAGGCTTTTCAAAACTAAGAATTCAGAAATTCTTAAAGTTTGAACTTTTGAACTTTTGCATTTGAACTTAAAGTGCCCCTAATGTAGCCTTAAAACACAAGTTACATTTCTGAAAGCTTATAATTTCTAAAGCTTCAGCTGTACACTGCCTTAAGAAAGACAGCAATTCTTCGACAACTTTATTAACGTCTTGCCTCTATGTTCCCTCTCTTTTTCAAAATATTCACGCAGTGCATACACCAGTTCCCTTGCTTGTCTGCATAGTGCAGATCCCTATCCTACTTATATTTTTTCTTGGGGGAGAGAGTTCTGGGCCAACCTCGTTTTTGAGTGGTGCTGGTAGTTTGAAACATTGTACCCTTACGATAATAACACTAATAATAAAAACACTAAATATAACACTAAAGCATTGATGACCACTCAAATATTAATACACTAATAAAATGACTAAATAACTAACAAAGAAATCAGCTTTTTTATAAGTTTGAAAGATGAAAGACCTTGGACAATGCCAAGGAATAAGATTCATGCCCCAGAACATGTCGCGGTACATAGTAAGGAACAATGGCAATGCCAAGGAATGCAATGATAGAATAATTAGGGAAAAATTTAGGAACTTGGTCGAGACACCAGAAAGCACCAAAAACTCTGCATGTGACATGTCATCTAAATAAGACGGGAATGTCAATCTCTAAGATGGGACGAACCTCCCGACCATCACATCTCCTAGAAAACTGTCTCTGTTAACGAAGTGCGCAATGCCGAGAGAGGAGAGCACCTGATGTTCAACGAGTATAAAACCATCTGCTACACAGTGACAGTCGCATAGAGAGGAAGGTGCCAAAGGTAACAACTGCCCCTACCTCAGAGACCAGGTGCATCTGATATGATGGGGACAGAGGAGCGAATCAAGGAAGTTGGCAAATAAATTCCAGTGATGTGAGCTAGGGTTATGGCCAGCCAGGATACCTGATGAAAGACTTCTATACCCAGCAATTTAAAAAAAAAAAAAAAAAAAAAAAAAGTGGGGAATAATATTAGCGTGATGATGGACACAACGGAGCCGTCATCGCCAACCCAGCAAGTGACGCTCGTGCCTTACGCAGAAAATTGTTTGACAGCCTCGTTGCAAACAGATGGGTGCAAAGGAGGTGATACAGTATAGCGATGGACATCAGTGCCGCTGTGATTGTTATCAGACCTGACGCGATGAAGGGATTGTTGCCAAGGAAACCTAACTGGCCCTACCAGCTAGTGATGGAATCAGGCGAAAAAGAAAGAAGTTATGCTGCGTTGACCTTGGAGCAGTGTTGTAAATTTGTGGGCATTAGTCGCGTAAGGGCCTGCAGAGGAGACACTAGTACTGGAGGCCAAGGCGAACGATCGAAGTCGGCAGAGGGACTTATGATATTAGTGCCCCTAATAAGTGGTTGCGAAGGTGTGCTTCTAAGAGCAAGGAACCTGGTATTGGACCGGAAGATGCTTTTGAGCAAACTGTGCATTGCCATGGCATTGCTGCCTTGGCGAAAGTGCCTGTGAGACTGCTGAATCCAACGGATACCAATCCAGACGTAGGGTTCGGGACAGAAAGAGCGAGCCAACTGTTAGGTCTGATATCGTGTGGCGGACTCATGGGGCCAGCAATCTTAAGACTTACTGAAGAGGGCGGCCGACCTTCTAATCACGGCTAATCTATAGTGTGTCCGGCATTCTCGTGAAGTTACCAATCAGATTTCAAACAGAGGGTCAGCAATTAGGTCTGCACCAAGAGCTCCATTAAGGACACAGGAGGTGCCTGACCTATCCAGCAAACCACTTCTGTGGGACTACAATAAGCTGAAGCCTGTTACTTGAAAGGATTGCTTTCCTCATACCGAGATGACGACACACTAAATACTCTTGCTAGTATCCAATGATTCTCAAAGTTGCACTTGAAATCGGGATACTGGGAGGTACCCTACAACTCAGAGACAAGTTGAAAACAGGCAAGGGCTTTGTAAGTGATGAGAGGGCCTACTCATGATGCCTGCCTGCTGTACCTGGGTGACATTGTGGTTGGCAGCACTTTCGAAGATCGGGAGAACCTGACCAATGTACTACAGGGACTGAATGCAGCAACTCGAAGCTGACCCAACGATGTGCAAACTTTTTTGCAAGAAGGTTCACACAGTAATACCAATAAGGGTGAGAAGGCTTCACAAAAGGCTCAAGCTGTGAGGGAATGGCCTCGCCTCAGTTGCGCAGTTTTCTAGTCTGTGCAACTATTGCTGCCGGTTCTAAGGGGCTTCTCCAACATTGCAAAGCCTTTCACTCGTTTGACAAACACTGACCTTATATGTAGACGGAAGAGGTTAAGAGTGCTCAAGTCAATACTCTGTAGTGCGCCTGTTTTAGGTTTCCTACATCCGGGCGATGATTTTATGGACACTGGCACTAGCGACAGCGGTATTGGAAGCGTACTATTCAAGGTCCAAGAGGGAGGAGGGAGGAGGGAGGAGCAAATAATAACCTGCTACAGTATGACACTCTCCAAAGCCAAAAAGAACTACTGCATTATCTGCCACAAGCTCCTGGCAGTACTGAAATGGCAGGAACATTGCCATATGTACCTGTACGGTCAGCTACTCTACCTTAGGGCTGACCACTCCTCGCTGTTAGCTGTTGGTCTTCAAGAACCTAGAGGCTGGCTACAAGAGTACTTCACATGGGAGGGGAAGAAGTCACTCCAATGTGGATGTCCCCACGAAGACTCTGACCTGAGGAGTGGGGCCACTGTATTAGGGTGGAGGAGCACATTATAGGTGTCTGGTTTCAGCTGTGCCTGCAGATGGATGTGATAGTGCAGGCCTAAGCGAGTAGCTGTTAGACACTGGCTTAAGACCGCTCCTCAAAGAAGTGAAAGCACGAACAAGTGAAAGCCAACAACCAATAGAAGTTCTACAGTGTTGTGATATTGCATTCCCCATAAGTGGGGTGTGACAAGCGCCAAGTGAATCCATCTCTAATAAATACTGTTTGTAATTCCTTTCTTGGAAGTGTTGAAAACAGTGTTGTTATGATAAATTAAATTTAAAGGGAGTCGATTAATGACACTAAACAACACTTTTAAATTTTTTCGGAACATGTTTCAGAGACTTTGCCTCTATCTTCAGACGGCCATCAACTGAAGTGACTCAGTCAATAGCCGGCTGAGGATAGAGGCAAAGTCTCTGAAACATGTTCCGGAAAAATTTAAAAGTGTTGTTTAGTGTCATTAATCGACTCCCTTTAAATTCAATACTGTTTGTGTTAAGATAATATAGATTCTGCAAAAAGTGATTCACGACGAAGGTAGGTAATATTTAAATAATATAATAATATACATATTACAACGATGCATTCCAACGTAAGCACTGTAACAACCATCATTATTGGTTCATATATATGTGTGTGTATGTACATACTGTTGCCGACCGCACTGTCACAATATGTTTGTAATTAGTCAGAACTGAAATGTAAATTTTTGACATGATGTACTGAAATATTTTGAACAACCCAATTTGTTAAATTCAAGATAGCAAACAGTACACTTGTTAGCATGTAAAATGCTACTTCTGCAGAACTTGAGTCATCACACAATATGTTTTGAAAGCTTCGTTTACTTACTTTAGAGAGCTCAAATCAGTATTACTGTTCTTCCATTTGAAAACCATCAAAAAGTGTATCAGCTAGACATATTTGCAACTGAAATGGGACATGAGGTTATCTGCCTTTACCCTTACCACTGCCAATACAATTCAGTTAGTGTGGGCTCAAATAAAATGGAGGGTTGCAAACTGAAATAATACATTGAAATGATGTTGAACACCTTATTCTTGAAGAAAATGACAAGGTAACACAACAAGACTGGGAAAACTGTGTGAGACATGCAGAAAAACACAAGATGACACTTTTGGAAAGAAATATCATGCAACAAGATTTTGGAGCCTATTATCATAAATTTTCAAAACGATAAAGTCAGTGGCAATAACAAATTTTCTCTTGACATAAGGACATTCACAGCAATATGGATGAACCACTGGCAGTTCCATTGAACTGGAAAAAATACATAATTCATAAACTATATAATTATACCTTTTTAAAACATGGACATATGGTTTTTTCAACAACTGCATTATTATAAAAGTTTGGAGAATTCAGTTTGATTCCCTTACGACTAGCATCAAGGAGACTTGCATGCTCTAGGATAGTGTGGGAGAGACAGGGAAATATGAAAAGAGTAGGGGCAACGAGGTGGCAACATTCAGCATGCAAATGCATCTCATTCACTGCATAGAACTCTTTTCCCTTTGAAAACATAAAAGGAGTAAAGATTATAAGTTCCAGTGGACTCATGGAATTCAATGAAGATAAGGACAGTGTGGCACAAAATTTGGAAGTTAAATGAGAAGACACAATGAGCTGGTGATTTCTCGGAATAATGTTTTGGAAGCTTCAGCGGATGTGCATTCAGATTCCTCAGGAGAGCATCTTAGATCCAACCAAATGAACAAGCTTCCACAGATGTATTACTAGTTGAGGCTAGGTGCATCACTATTGGTATAATGTATAATTTAAAGAAAAGGCAAGGAAAGTGAACATAAAGAAGCAAAATCTCTAGCTTGGCTTATTGTATCATCAAATTTAATGTAATTACCTATGTAAATAACAATATGATCACAAAATATTGAAAATGATATTAAAATGATACTAATGCTCAAAGTGTGATAAAGTTGCTTGAAGCATTTTAAACTTTCTTTTCACTAAAAAAAAGTCCTTTAACTGAAATCTCATTCCTCACTACTCTGGGCAGTATAAATCTTTTAATATAAGTTGCCGTAATGTCGTTCTAAGCAGCTTGTAGTACATTCCAAAGTGAATTTTGAGATGTAGAGCAAATTTTCTTAACCTGTCGAGTCAGTTCATCTCAAAGTAACTCAATGGGGTTAAGATCTGGAGATGAGCTGGCCATTCCATAATTTTCAATTCTCTTACCCTCTGCTGATTCTCCAAATATTTCCTGCACATTTTTGAAGTATGTTTGGGGTCATTATCCTGCTGAAATATGAAGCCCCTACCTATTACATGTTTACATGATGTGACTGCATATTCGCTTAAAATGTTGTGATAACCATTTTTGTCAAGTATTCCCTTAATATTAAGTAGGGCACCTACACCACTGAATGCAAAACAGCCCCACACCATTATAGACCCTCCACCATGTTTGACGTTGGCATTAAGTAGTCTGGATGCATCTGTTCAGATGGTGATAATCTTACATCAGTCTGTTGTCTGTTTCCAAATACCTCAAATTTAGACTCACCAGACCAAAGCACCCTTTTCCAATCATCAACAGTCCAATTTTTATGTTCCGAAGCCCACTGAAGTTGTTTTTATTTGTTCACCTTCCTGAGAAGAGGTTTCTTCACAGCTGCTCTCCCTAACAGATTGGCTGCTTTAAGTCTTCTCTTCACAGTACTAACTATATTTCCTTAATTGAAAAAACTATTTACAGACAGTTGAAAAAAGGTTCATAATGGAGGCAATGGCTTCCAAAATTAGTCCCTCAAAAATAAAAAGGTAAGTGACAAAGTGTCAAAAAGCCAACTACAAATAGTTTTCCATTGTGTAAGGACTATGATACAAATAGTTTTTTCAATTAATTTTGACGTCAATGTTACTTAATTCCTCCAATCACGCATAAATGATATTTTCTTGTCATGACTTGCATTAAATTCAGCTCCAATTTTATCAGCTGTCAGCCTTCTATTTCACTTGCTTATTAGCATTATACTGTTATTCTCGTTTTCAGTTGTTACTGCAGGCCTCCTATATCACTTTTTGTCCCAATTTGACCCAGTCTCCCTCAATCTCTTTATGGCATCAGCAACTGTTGTCCTGGGATCCTTCAGCTATTTTGATATTTCCTGAACTGAATAACCCTAATTTTGATATTAACTGCTGACCTGTTGTCAGTGCTTAGAAAGTCTGCTTACAGCCCATATCCTGCAATTAAATATACTTATTTTGCTTTAATTTTGTGAGATTTTATGAAACTGCTCAAATTTTGAAAATACTTGAAATATGGTCTGTTTAGCCAACGTATGTGCAGTTCCCAGTCAAAGGGACCTCGAAGGTCCTGACCTCCCCACCCACTAATGACCGTCATAAATCTATCTCCACACTTCAGAAATGGAACACTGGCGTTGGGGACCAATAGCAGCCCAGATTTTCTGAAAATGACAGTTGCATGTCTACTCCCCGTGGAGTCTCAGTTGCCAGATTTCCAACTTCCAGTTGTTCTGTTTCATTAGGTGCAGACATTCGTTGTGTGTCACGAAGTGGAGACCGTGGGAGGTAAATGCAGTGGTAAATGCAAATGAAGTAGTAGATAACGTTCAGTCAAATGAAAATAATCAAAGTGAAGACAATAGTGTGAATGAATTGGAAGGAGTTGCTGGGCCGAGTTATGTTAGGGGAGAAGCCTCAAAAAACAAAGTTATAACGGGAACTCTTTCTAAGCAAAGTCAAGCGCTTGTTTTGAACGCATATAAATATGTGGTGAAAAATAATCTTGGTAAGGGGTCATGTAGTGAAACTGCAAAAATTCTGGGTATTCACAGAAATACAGTTAGAAAAATTGTGACGAAAGGAATACCAAAGACGCCGACAAAGTGTGGAAACAAAAAAAAACGTTTCTCTAAGGTGGATAATTTCACATGCGATTTAATTCGCCGAGAAATTTATAATTTCTATGCAAAAGGGAGAGCGCCCACCTTAGATGAATTGGTTGCACATTTGCAAGAAATTTGTGATTTTCCTTATGGACGCTGCACTTTGCGCGATCTTCTAAAGGAGCTGGGTTTCAAATACTGCACTTTGAATAAGAGAAGGGTTATTATGGAATCCAGCAGAATTGTAGCTTGGCGATATATATACTTGTCAAAGCTAAGGAAGTTTCGCAGTAGTGGACACAAGATAATTTAGACGAAACCTGGTACGATACCCATGACGTATCGAGAAAAGGGTGGGACGACGGGTCGTGTGCTTGCACCTTGCCTGCTCCTGTATCGAGGGGTAAAAGGATTATGGAGCTTCATGCTGGGAGTGCCGAGGGATGGGTAAAAGACTGCCTCTTCTTATCGGCGAAAAACATTGGTGATGCAATGGCCGACAGTCACGATGACATGAATGCAGCAGTGTTTGAAAAGTGGTTTGATGGTAGGCTTATGACAAACCTGCCAAGAAATGAAAAATTTATAATTGTTTTGGACAATGCTAGCTATCATTCGTGTTTAAAATACAGAACACCTACAATGTCGATGAACTTAAAAGATATAGTCGAATACATGAGGGTTCATAATATTGAAATACCCGAACCTCTGCCTATTAAAGCTGTACTCCTGGCAGAAATTAAAAAGGCAAATGTGGGCAAGGATTACGTGATTGACGACATCGCTCGTAAATATGGGCACGAAGTTTTAAGGTTGCCGCCGTATCACTGCTGTTTCAACCCCATAGAAATGGTGTGGTCGAAACTGAAGAGAGAAGTGCGCAAGAGAAATGCAACACCTTCACTCAGCGAAAGCGTTTGCAACTTGTTGAGAAGCTGTGTAGAAGGGATCGATGCAGAACTGTGGAAAAATTGTGTGCAGCATGTAAAGAAAGTAGAGGAAAAATACATTAGTCGGGATCAGCAATCTAACGATAGCAGGTTCATCATTACCGCTGACTCTGAGAGTGATGGAGAATCGGAATGAGGCACTTATATCTATGTGAGTTAATAGCACTGATTATATTAATTACGAAAATGCCTACATGCTAAGTAGAAAATTTAACAATAGTGGTGGACTGGTGGTGGTGGTAGTAGTAGTTGTAGTAGTAGGTGGTGGTGGTGGCGGTGGCGGTGGCGGTGGCGGTGGCGGTGGCGGTAGTAGTAGTAGTAGTAGTAGTAGTAGTAGTAGTAGTAGTAGTAGTAGTAGTAGTAGTAGTAGTAGTAACAATGGCAATAATAGGAATACAATATTTTTCCAAGTTTCTTATTTTGATTCTCGTAAAAACCCAGTCTTTTCACAATGTGAAGTGCACGTGTTGTTTAGACAGAGAAAGAGACTCTAGAAAAAGACGGTGATGTTAAAATGTTGCAACGTTGTAGAGGGGACCGTCAGGAGGAGGGTCCATGTTGTAAAACGATTATGAGGGTTAGTCAAAGAAAGCGGCCGCCGTGCAGTTGCGTTGGGTAGACAGACTTTACATAAGACCTTCATATAAAACACCTTTAGGTCATGACCAACCACTAAAGAGACTGGGACGTCGAGGTGCCACAAGAGAATGGAAGCTTCAATTTGTAAAATCAAGTGACAGCTTGGTTTGCAAAGTGAAACACACAGCCAATCAAAGTATTTTTTTTTTTTATTGCTAGGTATGTACGTATTCAATTATTTCATTACATTTCACAAGGTGACTACTATAGTAATAGTAATTTATTTCCTTTTACATAAACAAATGGAAATACAAAATCAAGATTACAATTATAAAATCCATACTGAAATATGCCATATATTCCTAAATCCTGAAAATCCTATCATGATATGTTGCCCACCATTGAATAGTAATTCAGCCCCCATACACCTAACCCTAGGTTTTTGAGTAATGGAGGCCCTCTGCTCCTTTTTACACTGTCTGCCATTTCACCTATCTCACTCTACATTTTTCTCTTACTTGTTCTTAGCCATCTCTCTAACTTTCCCTAAATAATTCCCTATATTTCTCCTGTTCTTTTCTCCTTTTACTGACAACATTTTTCTAATTACTTCACCCCCCAAACTGTCCCATTTACGTAGCCAAGCCTGTTCTCTCCATATCTTTGTTTGACTACAATTTAAGGTGACTACTAAGAAAAACACCATTAGAGAGAACATTAACAGCTGTTTCAAAGTGTAATAATGCCAGAGTACGAAGTTAAAAGAGGTTTGATTTCCACTGGGGATATTCCAATGAGACTGCAAATTAAAATATGCATATTGCATCTATAAACAAGAAGTGGAATAAAAATCTGTGTTTGTTATATGCAATATAGGGGAGGAAAGAAGTGAAAATGGTTGATAATGCAAGAACATTCTGCTGCCCTTCATGTGAAGAACTGATTTTATCTACTGCATACAAAAATCATATTAGCCATTAAAATTAATAATGACTTAATGCTTCAGGTATAAGTGCATGAAAATTTTGTTTAGGAAAACAATTATTTTATAGCAGATACAAAATTTAATGGCAGTTAGCAGAAGGTGCTGGTCAACACGTCCAATCAAATGCTTGCCACGTCTTGCAGTGTTGTATAGTTTCACAAGCTGAGAAGTTGTGCTGTAAAGCTGGTGATTGAATATCATTTGCGCCCACGAAATTTATTTTTGCAACAAGAAAGAGACTAACCTGATCATGAAGAGCATTTTATTTGGAAGCAACCAGTTCAGAAACCAATTTCCTATGTTAACTGCAGAGATATGAATGTGCTTTGAAATTGTCTTTCAACAGGGGTTCTGTTAAGATGGTTTCATCATGACCAAATCCTTTCATTATCTACCTACTGTTTTGTTTATTGTGCCAGCTTGTTACTCAACAAAGATAACAGAACCACATGGCTAGGATAAGAACTGAAAGTTTCAAGCTATTATAGCTTCAGTTCGGATTTCTGCTTTCTTGTTAACATTGGTAATTTTGGTTCCCGTAATTCAATTATACTGATTGTGTGGAATTGTTTCATTGGTGTTTAACCTTCATTGCTGGATTAGTCACAATGTCTCATAGTGAGCAAGGTGTGTGCAGTAAAAGTGAACCAATAATACATAAACGGGAAGTGTTGCATCAACAAAGCAGGAGTATTATTTTACAGTGTATATTGTTTCTTTAAAATGCAAAGAAATACTGCAGCCAATTATCAGCTTAGAGGAAGACAGTGATGATTTAGACATGGTCGAAAACGAGGATGAACACGAATACAGTGATGAGGCAGATACATCAACTTTGCCATAAGAAATTTTCTGCTTGGCCTGCACACATTTTTGTTACCATTTTAAGGTATGATTTTTGAATAACTTATTAAATTAGCATGCATGCCAAGTTTATTTTACTTCACAGCTACAATAATACCTTATAAAGTGTTTTCACTTCGTCTTGTTACTGCATGTGGCTTCTCCCCACCCTCTGACATATGGCTAAGTTGCGCTTCGCTGCCAGTGGTACACCCTCCATCGCCATTAAATTTTGTGTCTGCTATAGTTGAATTGATCTTAATTTTTAAACTTGAAAGTGCATTCATACAGCTATATGGGAATGAAGTAGCTATCAGTATAGCCAATAAGTCAAGGTTTAACATTTTCTTATGAAGATAAGTGTTTTACCTTTAAAAAGAAAAAAAATATATATATACCTGCTCTTTCAAAAAAAAATCTCCCCCCCCCCCCCAAAAAAATATCTTCCTAAAAAAAATCTATTCAGCCATTGGCAAGCATTCTCATTAACCATAAGATATCATATTTCACTTATTTCTCCCAAAAAAAATTCAACTAAATTTTATTTGAACTCATATTTTAATTCATGAATTCACCACACACACATAAATGGTTGTTGACAGAAAATGTATTCCAAAATACTTTCATAAATATTGTTTCGGCTCAGTATTTCATATTTGCTTTTTTTGCGATGCAACAAAAGTTGTAACTGGCAATAAAAACATGCACACTCCTCCTGAATTACAAATAGAACATAGGAATGTATTATCTATAAAAAATTGAAATTTTCATAAAACAAAATGCTACAAAAATTCATGCTTTAAAAACTTCGTAACATGCTTTTATATTCTTCCAGATTCATGCCATGCACAAAAGATTAATTTTCTAATTAAATTCTCTTTTTTTCTGTTTTTATATTTTTTTAATCACAATTTTATATCTGTACCTGACAACTTTCTGAACCTGTAAATCTTTCCCTTACTGAGCAAAACACGACAATTTTGTAATGATATGAAATGTATAATGTATAAAATGTTCAGTGAAGTAAATGTACAAAAATTAAGGCAAAATAAATGGAAATTCTGTTTTATAACTTTTTAGGACCTGGTAATACTGCTTCTTTTGTCATGCTGTATGCTAAAATTCTTCTGATACCACAATAAACACTTATTAAGGCAAAGAATGCCATTTTCTTTGCCAAACAGATATTTCTAGTCCATATTTACATTTTGAAACATGAACTTCAAAAAATAATTATGACAAAAAATGTGAGACATGTCCTGCAGCCATTGAATGCAAATAAAATAATTAACATATGGCAGTAGAGCTAACATTGCTTTGTCCATTATGAATGTTCATGTCCATTTACTGCAGGTTATTAGCAGTGAAACAAAATTTTAAATATGCACGCTACACATTTTATAACAACCCAGTAAAGGGAAACTACAACTCTGTTGAAGGACAAACACACCAATTGGCACAGTATATCTAATCTACAGCCTTAAGTTACAATATAATGCAACAGAATTTAATGTTTTTTCATGTCCACAATGAAAATCGATACCTTTAATCTGCCCTCAAAGCAGTAAAAATGCCTGTGCATTTATAGTCATAAAAGAAAGCCTACATTCCCAAACTTATTCTGGACAAACTATAAATGTGGGCAAGTATGTATATTTCTAGTTTTCATAATATAAAGTGCCATAGTATTTTTTTTTTTTTTTTTCTCAGAAAGAGACTAAACCTACCAAGAAGATAAGTTTCTTCAAAACAAGCCTACTTTGCAAAATATTTCTAGTCTTAAATCACTGCAGCCATAAAGACCAGTAATTAAAAGAATTTGCAACAATGAAATGACTTTGAATTGTAAATATTCATACAATTTATTTTGTCATGGAGACTTGGACACCAAGTAACCAAACACGAGAAGTTACCTGATCTACAGAAGCTTAAAGTCATAAGAGATGAGATAAAAAGCTGTATACAGAACCAAGTGTGTATGGTTTGAATCCTGGCTGCAGCATTATATTTTGAAGTATTTAACCACCTATAGTTCTATACGTTCACTTTTGTCTAAATAGTAAATACTACTGAGATACTGTGTTTACCATTGATTTAAATCAGCTATAATGTTACACGTGTCCTGTGCCGTGGCATAGCAGACTAAGACAGCATGCCTTGGTCTCTGGCCATAGAAAGCTGTCTGGGTTCAATCCTACCCATGGGATGCAGATTTTTAAGTCCCGGGTATAGGACCAGTGCCCACTCAGCATCGTGAGGAAAGTGAGGAGCTTACGATAGGTAAGTGGCCCTGTTCACGAAAAACAACATTCCAGCTGGGGGATGCTGAGATGCTGACCATATCTGCTCATATCGATTGGATGATCGCCCATCTCTGCCTTGCGTAAGTGGGCATGAGGCCTGCAGTCAGGTTGGTAGACCTTGGCCATTTTAGGGTGTTGCGCCAGGGTTTATTATGATTGTTACAAGTTCTGCACCATGGCATAGTGGGTTAGAGCGTTGTGCTTTAGTTCCCTATCACAGAATGCACCCGGGGTCAATCCCAATTTTGTAGAGTACGGATTTTAAGTCCTGGATATAGAACTGGTCCCCACTTAGCATTGTGAGGAAATTTAAGAGCTATGCTAAGTAGCAAATCCTGGTTTAGAAAGCTAACTTTCCAGCTGAGGGTGCAGAGATGAAGTATCAGTTGAATGATTGCCTCACCTCTACCTTGCATATGTTGCCATAAGGCTGGCTGCAGGATTGGCAGGGTCGGCCCACTTTGGGCTGTACAGTATGGGTTTAATGTTACACTCTAAGTTAAATGTGAAAATTACTATGGATGCAGTACTACAAAAACCTTACCACATGATGGTGAAGGCATGTTTCATTAAACTGCATTTAAACACATCTGCTGTCCTTTTGAGTTGCTCATTTTGATGTGTTTCTTACTAGCAATTAACAAATGTGGTATGCAAGTTTTTTTCACATGTAGTGATAACTCAACATTCTTAACAAGATCTCATAATGGAAGAATATATAAACACCACAACACATTTCATATGACAAAGAACCTTCTGAAGTTGAATCCAGTACCTTTTTTATTTTGATCCCCATTAAACCTCCTGCAAAGCATTTAATCATTGCACAATATTTAATTTTATCCATTTTGAAAGAAGCATCTAGTTGAAAATGAACATGTACCAAGTCATCAGTGTATGCGATGTCATTTAACCGCTTCACCGATGGCCATTTAAACCCTTGAAGGGCCGGAACAGATACCCAATAAACAGAACAAGACATATTTGAGTTTGATTTATGAGTCACTATGTTTACACTCAAACTTCACTTACTTGTTGTATAATTGAAACGTTTTCAAGATCATTCGATCTCATCCTCAGCTGTTTGGTGACTAAATGAACCTTCCTCTTCTTCCACTACTACGGAGCTCCAATCACTCTGCCATCTGGTGTTAGGGGCACTAAGTTTTAATACTTCATTTAATGCCGGGATTTCAAAATTTATAACTTTATCATGGTTTTTGTTTATGAATATTTTTTCCCAAATATCCAATTCTATGGATGTACTTAAAGATGTCAACTAGCTGCCTTTAGATATCTAATTCACCGACTGTACAACATCCCACTGAATAAGGAGGAATTTTTGAAAGAACAACAACACATGAAAGACATAGCGGTATTAGATGGATTCAACCCAGCCATCATAAGGAACACGATGAAGAGAAAGGAAAAACTGAAGATAATATCAAAAAATACCACTCTCACACCACTTAAAAACACAAATTGGCAATATAGAAAATTCACCTACCATCCATGGGCTTTTAGAAAATTTGAACGAATATTCAAATGACTAAACTTAAAACTAGCACCCCAAAACAAATTCAGTCTGAGGAACCTGCTAAATAAATCACTAAAAAATTCAATCCCCAACAATTTGAAATCAGAAATTTATCAGATAAATTGTGAAACCTGTGAAAAAAGCTACATAGGAAAAACTAAGAGAAACTTATTAAATTTTAGATGAGTCGTATTTTTTACACATCTGCTTCACTGTAAAAAATACGACTCATACTGTGTAAAAAATACGACTCATCTAAAATTTAAAAATTTTTCGCTTCACTGTGGTGTTCCAATACAGTTAAATCTCGATATAAGAGAAACTTGTTAACCAGGCAAAAAGAACACCAGAGGAACATTATGTTGAAACAAACAGAAAAATCTGCAGTTTCACACCATTTTTGGACAGAAAACCACAACATTGCCCACAACATTAAACTGTTAAAATCTTTAAGTACAGCCATAGAATTGGATATTTGGGAAAAAATATTCATAAACAAAAACCGTGATAGAGTTATAAATTTTGAAATCCCGGCATTAAATGAAGTATTAAAACTTAGTGCCCCTAACACCAGATGGCAGAGTGATCGGAGCTCCGTAGTAGTGGAAGAAGAGGAATGTTCATTTAGTCACCAAACAGCTGAAGGTGAGATCGAATGATTTTGAAAACGTTTCAATTATACAAGTAAGTGAAGTTTGAGTGTAAACATAGTGACTCATAAATCAAACACAAATATGAAGAATACTTCACTGTTAATAATGCTTCTGCTTTTAATATCTAGAACAAGACATTTAAATTGTTAAATGCTGTAAAAATGCATCATAAATACAATTCCATATCTTCCATATTTATTAAGTTATTTAAACGAAACAAAAACTGGTTTAAAACCCATTAAAGGCAGTATACATCTAGAGTAACAAAAAAGTAGAGACTACATTAATAAATCGTTGAAATTTCACTAATTGGTTTCACTGTAGGAAAAGCCATTCTTTGCGCCAAACGCCCCTAATATTTGAATTATTTTGTTTTGTGTGTATACGAACGAATGTATGTATATTAACTTAAAAAATACTGATTCTTGTGTAGATATTTTCAAACAAAACAAAATGTTCACACTATAGTCATTATATGTATATAAAGCACTTCTTTTTGTTGTAAGGTAAATTTGAAGACTGCTGATGCACACAATTATAATACCAGACGCAACAACGACTATTTTAGAGACTGTACTTCTATACTATCTACTGATAGAGATGTTTTTATAATGGGACAGATTTTATTTAATAGACTGCCAACACCAATTAAGGCATTAAATGGTACGAAGCAATTTCAAAACAAATTAAAATACTTTTTAATGGACAAAGTTGATGATCTGTAAATGCTTTTATGCTATAAAAATTATTTGTGGTTGGTTTATTGACACTCGTCACTTACTTTTTCATATATTTATGAAAGACTAGTTTCAAAGGCCCTGGCTTTTATGCTGTTTATATTTTGCTCTATATCCTATAATTGTAAACTTTTAGATTGTAATTGGCAATGTCAGAAACTGCTTTGCAGTCTATTGACGAATAAATAGATTTATAGCTACGCAAGTGACTTCTCTGGTTCAATGTTTTAGCTTTCAGTTTATTTATGCTATACCAAGCGATAATCATGCAGGTATATGTTGTGTTACACATACACGCTGGAAAGAAAACTTCCTGTCAGCATCTGCTATTACAGATTTGTTATTTCAAAGTTTCTGGTAGCCTTATGCAGCTGTTTTCGCTCAGTATTTTAGTTATTTATACTCTCTCTGTATTCAGAGTGATTTCTTATAGCTATCAAGAGCTAAATGAATGCCACATCTGAAATTGTTAAATTTCATTGTTGACCATGGCTTATCCCTGTAATGTAGCAAATAAATTAGCTTGCATATGATGTATACAGGCTTCTGATATTACTGTAGAAAATCTGGAAGATTTGTTGTGCGATTATGAAGATGTTTAGGATATAGGTAGTAGTGACGTGTACTGGTCTACAGATGGCATGTTAGCTACTCCATTGTTTGGGGGAAATGGGGGGTCAAATATGGGTGATGTGGATCAGCTATTACTAGCTATCCCTCTTTACGAAAAACAGTTAAATGGTTAAAAAAAAAGTACTTTTAGACCACTGGATGTAACCATGCACAATTGTTTAGTAATTTTCAGAGCTGTAAATTCATGCAAGACATTCACCTACCTGTATTTGCGTGTATCAATAGCTCGTAACCTAATTGAGTGCTAAAGTACTCAGAGGCCTCTTTATACTGGGGGTAAGAAATTAACCACGACATCACCCCTCATACTTCAGAGAAAACATCTTTCTAAAAGGATACCACCCACAACCAAAAAAGTCGCAGCCATTTCGAAAATGTCTAGTGTTGTGAAAAAGAAGTTCGCAAGGAAACCAATATTATTTGGTGTGAATCTGCAGATGTGTCCTTGGGTGTTGCAGGAGGTTTGGAGGTGTACAATTCAAAAAGAAACCTTTAAGGGCCTTAAAGTACTTACATGTTGTAAGTCGCCATTAAGGTAGTTGTCTCATGTGTTTATGAGAACTCCTAAGTGGTTTACCGTGAAAATACAAGTCAGTTGGAGAATTTAATGTCATATCGGCACGTTGGCCATAGTAGCTCAGTGGTAGAGCGGCTGGATGGAAACCAGAAGATCCGTGGTTCAAATCCCGGCTATGGCATTGAATTTTTCATTCTGACTCTACGTTTCCACAATTTAGCCTACACACAGCCAGTGTGAAAGAACAATTAATTTCCATTAATTGACCTAATAGTGGTTAACTATAAAGCCCGGGCCTTAAAGTACTTACATATTGTAAGTCGCCATTAAGGTAGTTGTCTCATGTGTTTATGAGAACTCCTAAGTGGTTTACCGGGAAAATACGAGTCAGTTGGAGAATTTAATGTCATATCGGCATGTTGGCCATAGTAGCTCAGTGGTATAGCGGCTGGACGGAAACCAGAAGATCCGAGATTCAAATCCCGGCTATGGCATTGAATTTTTCATTCTGACTCTACGTTTCCACTTAAAGGGTATGTTTACATCCCTTATAGAACTAATTTAAATTTATTGTAAAATAGGAAGATTAAAATAATTGGCGTTAAATGAGCATTAAATGCGTGTATGTACAGGACATCTATATACGTCCATATTGGTTTGGAGCATTTTAACTTGGACGTCATATGACGTCCATATCAGTGAAAGGGTTAATGGTCAATAATTTATTCAAAAATAAACCTCAATGTATCGAAATTTAACTGTACTGGAACACCACAGTGAAGCAAAACAATTGTTCAGTTATAAATGAGTCATATATTTTTTACACATCAGCTTCACTTACATACCTATATTAAGGACATGTTTCGTTAACTATTGTTCGCATCTTCAGCTCATATTGCGACTAAAGCTTGATCCAGTGGTGTGGGTAGTTCTGGAGTTGCTGCTGCCATCTGTTGATATTTGTGATGAATTTAAATGTGGGGCTGTCTTCTGGGAGTTTCGAAGTTCATTAGCTTTTTTATGCTTTTCTCTATTTTCTCCCAGATGACAAGCTCACTATGTTTTATTACATATTTTAGTGATTTGTAATACATACAAAAACACAGTGAACTCATCATCTGGGAGAAAAAATATATATAGAAAAGCATAAAAAACATCTAATGAACTTTGAAATCGCGAAACATGTCTTCAATATAGGTAAGTGAAGCTGATGTGTAAAAAATATGACTCATCTATAATTTAATAAACCTCAATGTGTTTATCTTGCAGCATTATAATCAAGCAAATGAAAGCACATGTATGAAATTTTCATGCCCATTTAAACGGTTGTACTTGGAAAACTATCCTTCTTATCTCATACTGCCAGCACCATCTCTGTGTCAGTCCAAGAACTTTCCAAACTGCCCTTGAAGTGATGCTTGAGTGGAAAATTGGCAAATCAAGGCACTAATTCCCCTCATGAACACAGGGAGACTGTAGTACTGATGGGAAAGAATAATTCTGATAGGCTGATTCAAGTTATGAAATGCATAATGAACTGAATTGGAGGAGACATGTATAAACAAACCATCTTGTATCTTCAATATATCGAGATTTAACTGTATTGGAACACCACAGTGAAGCGAAAAATTATTAAATTTTAGATAAGTCTTGTATCTTGTTAAAAAGTTTTTTCCATCTGATGGATATTCACCAGGAAAAAATCAGAGAGGTAACTATATTTTTCCATTTTTAAAAGGGCACTCAGCAACAGTGATTGTTCTGATACACACAAAGCATGTGTAAGTAAACTTCAAAAGGTCAGAATCTGTAGTGAAAAATTCAATGCCATAGCTGATATTTGAACCAGGATCTTCCACTTTACATGCAAGCTCCATCCACTACTGAGCTACCATGGATGTTACCATATATTTCAAATATTTCAATGTATGGAAATATACAATAGCAAGTTGACAATTACATTATTCCAATGATTGTGACGATAATGGGTGTAGAACTTAACAAGCTGTGCTTCTTAGTGTCCAATGCCAGGGCTTCAAGTCCAAGCACAGGACGAAATGGTAATGAAAGTGTTAAATGATATGACACTGTTGTTAATGATATTTGTTCCATTGCAGATAATGATCTAGTGAATGACAAAACAGGTGTTGGCATGTGTAGCAACAGCTACATGTGTATAATGTTTGCAGCAATTTTGTTAGATATTACATTTTTGCTATCTGAACAGCAAAAGGAATAAACAAAAGTGTCACATATGTGTTATTCTTCCTATTTTCCTATCAAATTCCACATCCTGTTATTAGTTTGTTGCAAATCCACACAAAACTTGAATGTAAAAGATGTTCCCATGAAGCATACAGAAAAAATTACTGTAAGATGCTTGACCTTCATATTCAGCTCTAAAATTTCTGATTAAATGTATTGTATGATGTGTTATGGCATAGAAATATTTCTGTAAAGAGAATTAGCAAATTAGACTAGCAACCATTACACAACCCATTAGTAATTACACGAAACTATTTATGAACTATTGTATAGTGTTTTTTTCATATTAGCCTATCACATGTTCAGCTGTTCATATGTTAAAATACTGTATTGTTACTAGTGACAATGTGAGCCTTAATCAAACCTTCTAAAACCAATACGTGTAGCACCAGTGCAGTCACAACTACTGAAGTTCACGTAGCTAAACTTTTTGTGTCAACAGTAGTGATCAGTATTAGAATCAGTTGAACTAGACAGCTAGGCAGGTATGAAAAATACAGCTGTAGCAGCTGCTGGCAATGTGAGCATTTAGTAGCACCATTTTTCATAGTTTAGTTCCAGTCCAAATTACTACTAATACTGTAATCACAGCGTGTGTCAACGATTAACATGGAAGCTTCATTTCTAAAAGTAGATTTGTGCTTTAATTTTAGCCTTTTCATAAGATACTCTTCCAATCCACTTTTTAAATTGAATAAAGTGCACTTTTTCCCCTCAAAAATTAGTAATATCTGTAATTAAAATGTCAAATGTTTCAAATATTGACATAAATAAAATGAACTTCTATCTTGAACTTTCTATGAACACTTCTATGTGAAATCCTTTATTTGATCGAATTTTTCAAAACTACAGAACCTTAATAGGTAGACAAAAGTTTGCTGTAGGAAGCCCAATAATACAATTTTGTATCAAATCTTGTTCGTAGTGCTAGCCATTTTAAATTCCATTTAGTGCTTTTCCAAACATCATCTTAATACACTTGCTTGAAACGTATGCAGATATTTCTTTCCTTTATATTTCCACAGTTGGAGTTTGCAACTGCAAATAAAATTTGAATGGTGTTTTAGCACATTGTAACTAAACAGTTCTTGCAAAAATACATCATAAATAACTAATGTAGACAGAATTTTTTTTTTAATGAATAGTAACAGGAATCAATTAACTAAGAGCATTCTATGCAATGTTTTTCCACTGGGCATGTGGACATATGATTTCACACTGCTTCTATAAACACAGTTTTGTTCTGCTCTGGAAGTGCAGTATTGAATTGACAGTGATATGGCGCAATTTAGTTGAATTATTTATTATTTTGTTCTGTACTTAGTACAAAGTATCTTACATCTCAGTATATGTTTTCTACTGCAAAACATGTATTAATGATTCATGTATGTTAACTCAAGCAAGCTCATTAAGTGAAAGTATGATAGGCAGAAAAATTTTCAGATGTAAAAGTTCCAGGCCCTAGAACAAACTTTACAATAAATTTCAGGCCACAGGACAGCATCAAGTTCTTACCGAAGAAACATAAGATGACACTGGTCATCATTTGAAGACTTGCCCTCAAAAATCACTTAAGCATCTTTTACAACAGACAGGCATGTCTTATAGCTAGCTCTATGCGATGAGGTAATAAACTGCTAAAGTTAAAACCATGACATATGCTTTTTAACGAGGTGATATTATAATTAGGTACACAATTTCCAAGTGGAGTCTCAATATCTTATACAATGATGAAATAGACCCATATTTCATATTTTTCAAGGATGAGGCTTGGTTTCAGTCATGGATATGTATGTACACAAAATAATTGTTATAGGAGCTCTGAATCTAATATTTATGAAGTACCTCTTTATGATGAAAAAATTGGTGTATGGTGTGCCATGAGCAGAGAAAAAGTTAAAAGAGCCAACTGTTTAAGTCAACTGATTTTATGCCTGTACATATATCAATATAATTTAGCCCCAAATTTTTACAGAATTAACAGACAGGGTGCATAATTTTACCGTTTTTAAACATGACACTGCAACAGCTCATACAGCTGATGTAATGAATGAATGAATTTCCTGTATTATCTTAAGTGGAACATAGGGCCTTCTGAAACGTGCAACCTCGAGGCCTGTAGGCAACAGGTTGAGAATCAGAAGTTTCCTGATCAGAGAAATTCCAAATGTGTAGTGTTTTAACGCCCGCTTTTACTACATACGGCACCGCAGGCGGTGACACTGATGATACATGAGATGAAGATGGAGCACCGGTGGAATGAGATGGCAGGGGAAACCGGAGGTCCCAGAGAAAACCTGCCCCAACGCCGTGTTGTCCACCACAAATCTCACTTTGCGGTCGCCTGGGATCGAACCCGGGCCGCCTTGGTGAGAGCCAAGCGGTCTAACCACTGAGCCACGGCGTGACCAGAGAGAAATTCCAGGATGAGTGATCAGCCCAATGCTGGAAGTGAAAGTAGGCGAGATGAGGTGATAGGAAAGATAATAATCATTCAGTGGAATGCTGGCAGGGGAAACCAGATGACCCGGAGAAAACCTACCCTAGAGCTATGTTGTCCACTACAAATCTCACTTTGCAGTCGCCTGGCAATGAACCAATGTTTTGATAAGAATAATTGAAAAAGTGTTTAGGGACACAATTATTATCACTGATTTGTGGACACTTTGGTCTGCCTAACTACCTGCATTTTCTATCTCTGAGGTAAGTTAAAACAAAGTCTACAAATCCACACGCCTGTAAGAATTAAAATATAACCCAAGAAATTCCCAGTATTTAATATGAACTAAAGTGAGTGATGGATAATTTCCTAAAGTGCTAAAAATTTTAAGGACAACAATATTAGCCAGTTTCAAAAATGTGTGCGAGTGTATCTAATTCTCAGAATTTGATGGTAAAATCATTCTGCTTCTTGCTTCCCAGTATTTAGATACTATAACTTCATTTTTAAAAATATCACATACCATTAGGTGATCAATGTTCATTAAGTCATTTTTACCACATATAAAGCTTGGTTAAGCCATTAATACAATCTTGAACAACTCAATCAGGCCTTTGATTAATCAAAACATTGCAACAAATGATTTTCTAGGTAGATCTGGAATGTTTTAAGTTTATTTTGGAGATCCTTTCAATTAAGTTTTTCAGAGGAAGTAAGATATTTGTCATAACTGGTTGTGAAAATGTGTTTGATTAATCTTTTAACTGTTTCACAGGGAATATTTTGCATCATAGTTGAAGCAGTTTTGGAACCCATCTTGGCTAATATGTCTGCTTGCTCATTCCCAGAAATTCTACAGTGAGATGGAATCTATTGGAAAACTATATGTTTATTTAAAGTTTGAAGATATTTAATCATACTATTATTTTGTTTATTTTTTTTTTTCCATTTTAGGGAAGTCAGTTGAAATAATAGTCTGAATAGCTGCTTTGAAATCTGATAAGAAAATTATGTTTGAAGCTTATTTGTCCAGGCAAATAGATTTTGTAAGCATAAATTTCTCTACCACAGTTTGTGAAATAACTTCCATGCTCATAGAAAAAAAGAATTTAGAGGTAGCCCCTGCCCCTGCTCCATCTTCTTGGTTGTAAAGAGAGCCATCTGTATATATGTGAGTCTGTTCATCATTTGGATATCTTACATTTATGGTTTCAAGAGCATATGCAAGAGATTGTGCTTCTTGAAGCTCCTTCTAATAAAATCCCATTCTCTTCCCCACTTAAACAGATGAGGTTCTGGGGACCGAGTTACAATGGTATAATTGTTGCTTCAAAACTGGAGGAAATGGCATTTACACATTTACTTCTGACTTGTCATGACTCTAGGGACGCACTTCATTTGGCAAATGAAGGAAAGGCTGGTTATATCCTAACGATCTACCAAGTCTCATCCGACGGATCTGTAGACCAATGACAGCTGTATTCACTCCACAATATGAGGGTTAAGAAGGAATGATTCAGTTATCTACTTATAAAAAAGAGGTGCCCATAAGAAACAATTAAAACCTGCTTATAAAAAAAACAGTCCAGAGTTTTAAAAATGTTGTACAGTTGCACCTGCACAATTTTATAACAGCGAGTGCCGATGTGGGCAGGAAAAGCACTGCACACTGATTCTCAAGTTCACTGACTTTTTTGGCATAATGGAAATACTTAATTTCTAAAATGTCACATGAATGAATCTCATTCGTTTTTATCCTTTATGTTATATTCTTTTTAAGTTTGGTCTTTGAAAGTTAAACAGAATAGTTTTTAGACTTACTAATGACAATACTTATAAGCATTCTAGGAAGAATCTTGTTCCCATTGATATTTAAGTAATCCACAAAGTTTTCACAAAACTGGCTGAATTTCCAGTATACGTGATTCAAAGTTGTTTTATGTACAAAAGCAGCTTAATAAATACATCAATATGTACATATGTACACGTGCTTGACTGTACAATGAGTGAAAAGAATAATAACTTACCTTTCCTTCGCAGGAGGTAAAGGTAGTGGCCCAAAAGTGGTCAAATTGGGCTTATTTGACTCGAGCTCTGTTTTACGACTGTTCATCACCAAGGAATTAGGCTTATGCTTGGAGGTGTTTAGCTTGCTGTTCAATGAAACTGTTGTCCCTCTAATAGCTAAGCTGTTCTGCTTCTGTCCATTTAACACAGGTGAAACAACCGTGCTGCAAACTGCGGAATGCTGTGGTGAGTGGTATGGCTCGCGTTCATACATCATTATGTAAGCATTAGTGTCCAACACAGACTGAAGTGAAATTGGGCGTACAATGACATCATCAAAATGATAGTACTGTCCAGTGGATGTCTGAGCTACTGCAGTATAGTGACCACAATGAACTGAGGGTCCAACATGTGTTACCATGGACACCAGGTGGTACGTCAGAGGAAGAGGTCCCTTGCAGGTTGACTGGGGACATAGGAAATTTGTAAGATCTAATCTCTGGGTGAATGAGACGTGTTTGTTGATTTTGCCACCTAATATGCTGAACCTAAAGAAAAAAAAAAAAAAAAGATAAAACATAAATGTCCATTTGATACAATGTATATTGGCATTAGCTTAGATACATGCATATATAAACAGTGTATAAAAAGATGCATTCAAGGAAGAAAGGATAAGACAGCACTGATAAAACATTCTATGAAAGCACTAATCTAAACTTAGTAATATGCACAAGCATCTGTAGAAACATGTAACAGATCAACTGGATGAACATCATAAATTTCAAATACTGTTGATGTGGATCATGCACTGTGACCTACATTTCTCACAAACATGCTTATTGATTACCATAAATATTAGCAGGTCATATACAGTTATCACTTAGGTAATCACTGCGAAGGATAATTATATTGTAACTTATTAGTGAATGGAACTTTATACTAAACTTCTCTATTGTTACAAATTATCTTTGAACAGGTACATTATATTAATACAAAAGTGAATCGAGAAGATATTGACACATTGCTTCACTCACACTGTTTATTCACAGGACATGTTTCAAGAGCTCTCGCTCCTACATCAGCTGATACTCGACTCAAACATGTCCTGTGAATAAACAGTGTGAGTGAAGCAATGTGTCAATATCTTCTCGATTCACTTTTGTATTAATTTGTGCTTCACTGTCCCTACGCTTCTTCCAAGTTTATACTTTGACATTATGTTAAGTTTCATTCTATAAGTTTCAATGGATGGCTACAATGAAGAATAAAGTCATCGCAATGAGTAGGTCACCTATAACCCCAATTGTTAAGCTGTGACTTAAATCTTTTGTAGCCTTTCCACTATTACAACTTTATTCCATTGTCCAATTTTTTGTACTGGAAGAAGTATCATTCATTTTATTTGATAATCTTCTTTCTTGTCTTATATTTCAGGATAAAGAATGTCATCCTTTTTTTTTTCTTTTTATATCCAAAAATCAATTTCACCATTTCAATTCTGGCACAAACACTGTTAAAGGTGGCAATATTTTAGTTTGATTTAAACTTGTGCATAAAAATGAGACATTTTGCTTTTGTTTTCCTGATGCTTCCTTGAGGATGCTGTACGTTCTCTTCTGAAGAAGGAAGAAAAAAAAAATATGTTAACTGAATTGAAAACTAAAATAAGATCCTGCAAAGTAAAGTAAATCTCAAAAATTCAGATGGTGAAAAACTTGTTTTGTCAATTATAGCTAATGGCAGAAAACTTCTCTACACTTTACACAAACAAGCCTTATTGTATAGCATAAGGTACACTGTCAAAGAAAATGTGCTGTAAAATTTCTGTACCTCTTTAATTGTATACAAAGTACTTGAGGAGGCTTCTCGATTGAAAACTTCTTAGTTGCAGACACTTTCCTATGACATCGTTCACAACGATATGCATCTTCTCCATCCAAACGTTCTTTGCAGAAATATGATGCCAATGCTTCATCCAAAGTGGTTGCACGACGGATATCTAGAAGAAGGTCCTGACAATGCTGGAAGGTTGTAGACACACCATTGCATTGCAAGCAGGTGACTGAAACATAACCCATTTCCATTATGATAATACCTTGATAATACCTCTTTCATGAAGAGAAGCAGTAAACAGCAAAATAAATAAAACCTTAGATACAGCATTACAGTGACTCAGTATTATTTTATAGGAATTCCCCCTTTATTATAACTGAGAAAAATGTTTTAGGACTAATTTTTTTAGGTATCTTCCCTAGCATTCGGTAGTTTTGAGGACTGAGGAATACTTAGAGAAAATCTAGGACAAGAGGATAATTCTAGCAGGATTTGAACTGTGAATCTTTAAGCCATTAACATAAAATTTCTTTTAAGCAACTCATGACATTATACACTAACAATTTACCTGTGATTAATAATGTTAAAACTGTATCATATGCTGATGACACACCTATAATTTGTTGGGGAAAAGATCTAGACAACTTAACTCATAATATACACTCAGGTACAGATGTAATACTTAAATTTCTTGCTAATAACAACCTAGTTAATAATTTAAACAAGACAAGCATAATATATTTTAAAATTAGTAATTGCATGTACAACAATATGAAAATTAAAATTGGAAATGAAGAAATAGATACAACAGATGATCACTTATTTCTAGGATTGAATATTGACAAAAACTTATCATGGACAAAACATGTAAATTATATATGCAATAAAATAAGTAAGGGTATCTATCTATTAAATTACGTGGCACACTATTTGGATAAACCTAATTTAAAATTAATTTATTATGGAATAATTCATCCTCATTTGAATTATGGTATTGAATTATGGGGTACAACATCTAAAGAGAATTTGAAACGATTACTGGTATTACAGAAGAGGTGTGTAAGGATTGTTTGTTCATTAAAATCAAGGGATTCGTGTAGAGAAATTTTTAAAAAAGAAAGAATTCTTACAGTGGTTTCATTATATATTTTTAGAGTTATTTTACTAGTTAGGAGAACTACAAATATAAGGAGTAATAGCAATATACATAAATATGACACAAGAACTAAAGAGAATATGTACAGGGAAGCAAAGAGTAAGAAATTTTTTGATAAAAATCCATTTGTAATTGGAAGAACTTTATACAATAAGCTGCCAGCCACAATTAAACAATCAACTGGTTCCAAGTTTAATAAATGTTTAAAAAATTACTTAATTGAGAGGGCCTTTTATGACATAGATGAATATCTGCAATTGTGATTTGTAATTTCAACAAGTGAGTATAATCTTTAAAATATATTTCTGAAATCAGTAAATAAGTACATAATGAATTATTATTATTAATTATTATTATTACTATTATTATTACTATTACTATTATTATTACTATTACTATTATTACTATTACTATTATTACTATTACTATTACTATTACTATTACTATTACTATTATTATTATTATTATTATTATTATTATTATTATTATTATTATTATTATTATTATTATTATTATTATTATTATTACTATTATTACTACTACTATTATTATTACTACTATTATTACTACTATTATTACTACTATTATTATTACTATTATTATTATTACTATTATTATTATTATTATTATTATTATTATTATTACTATTATTATTACTATTATTATTACTACTATTATTATTACTATTATTACTATTATTACTATTATTATTACTATTATTACTATTACTACTATTACTATTACTACTATTATTATTATTATTATTATTATTATTACTACTACTATTATTATTTATGTTCATTCAGTATATAACAAATAAGAAAATACTAATAGAGTTTATTACATCTTCTGTTTCATATTACTGAGATCTTCACCTTATGACCAATGGACAGGAAGAACCGAGAGACCCTCCTCAAAGAAAGGGAAAACCGAAGATTGTTTCCTTTTTTACCATAAAGACGCTTAAATTAATTATTAATCTCTTTATATGCATTGTAAAATTTGTAAATCTTGATGTATGTAACTAAATATTGTAATACGTAAACTTTTTGGACGAAACTTGATACATGTATTTCATGTCTATAAGTGAATAAACCATTATTATTATTAATTATTATTATTATTACTATTACTATTATTATTACTATTATTATTATTACTATTACTATTATTATTACTATTACTATTATTACTATTACTATTACTATTATTACTATTACTATTACTACTATTACTATTACTATTACTACTATTTCTATTACTATTACTACTATTTCTATTACTATTACTACTATTACTACTATTACTATTACTACTATTACTATTACTACTATTACTATTACTACTATTACTACTATTACTACTATTACTACTATTACTATTACTATTTACTATTACTATTTACTATTACTATTTACTATTACTATTTACTATTACTATTACTAATTACTATTACTAATTACTATTACTAATTACTAATTACTATTACTATTACTATTACTATTATTATTATTATTATTATTATTATTATTATTATTATTATTATTATTATTATTATTATTATTATTATTATTATTATTACAAAACCTGAAGATTGATAGGGATGCTTTATGAAAAATTCTGTAGCTAGATGACAGGACCATTTGTGGGTACTGCTTTGTCTTCTGCTAGTGGTTCTTGGATGTTGTACATAAAAGAACATCAAATCTACAGTTCTGTACTGTTAAATGTGCACAATTGGTCTGCAGTACAGCCAGTACAGGAATACAAGGTTTGATTTACCACCAAGCAGACTAAGGTTTCTCATGGAGTTCCAAGTTCTACTTATTTAATAATTTACATTAATAACTCATTCACCCTTCTAACCAGGTTTCAGTATTGCTGCTGATGAAACCCTACGATCGTATGTCAATTCGCAGGCTATAACAAAACAGTTACTCCAGAATCAGCACAAGTGTACGTCACAGAGATACTGTAAAGGGGGGATAGCTACATAAATTAATAAAATAATGAATGTAATTATGTCTTATAAAAAATTTCTCCTCAGAAAGGAACAAGAAAATGATCTTAAGCTTTCCTGGCAAAGAATAAGTACGTTTATCCTTACATTTACCGGTAGGTTACACTTGCCGAATACCCTTGTGTTTTCTTTAAAGATGTTTAAAAAATATTACATAAAGCACTTAAGACTTAATTAAAACTCTCAGTACACAATATATGTATAGCTTTCAACGAAAGTAACTATCTAAATACATCTGAACATGCACTACACTACTACATTAGAGCACTCATTTTGCTTTCTGCAGCAAATAAACAATCTGTAAAGGTCACCAGCTTTCATTTGCTGGGGCACATAATACTACTGTTGTTTATTTTTGGGTATTTATTAATTTAAACGTTTTTTAATGTATGACATACTCCTCTCACAAGATTCCTGAATTCCACAGCACACACACATGTATGCAGATTACATAGAAAGTTTTTAATAGAAATTCAGAACATTTTTTTTTAAATTACAGTAAAATCATATTTAACAAATCACAGGAAATTAGGACTTTTTTCCTTAGATAAGAGATTTCCTTAAAAGGGGTTTACAATAAGGTTGAGCATTCAATTGTCAAAAATAATAAATCATGTTTTTAAGCACTTTAATAGCAAAACTTATTATTTTCAAAAACTTTGCACTATAATACACACATGTACTATAATACAGACAGTAATTTAAAGACTAATGAACAAAATACAGTAAATTAAAGAATTAAAATACTACAATAGCTATAAGTTTATTCTGGTTTCAAAACCGCAAAACACTAATATTAACACCGCTTCACTAGCTATTTGTGCCTTAATTTGCAACAAAGAAAATGAATATCAGATTTACATTTTTATCATTAAATATGAATACAGGCTGATTCGTCAATAATATGTAGTGGGATTAAAAAAAAAAAAGAGTGAAAACTGTGAAGTTACTAATTTTCAATTCTTAAAGAAACTTAGCTGAGTAGTCTGCTTCCTCCTACCCAGATATCTGGCACTTAGAATCCTGTGCTCATTGTGATTGATGTTCCTAAGCAGCACTTCATCAATGGGGAAGAAGCATAGGTAGTCCTACAACATCCAATACTTTCACTGCTGCCCCAAATGTTGTTACTGCAGATTCCATTTCATCCTTTTCTTTGGATTGTTTTATTGCCTCATTGTATGGCTTAACAAACATCCTCAGATGCTCCTGAGGTTAAGACACTGTCGTCACAACTTATAAACTCTTCAAAGGCTACGCTTGTACTCTATTGTAATATCTCTCACTCTTTCTGCATACAAATTTCCTCAGTATCATTGTCCTCATTGCTATAACCAAGCCCAGTTTTCTCAAAGCAATGCTATATGGTGTCTGGTTAAGTAGCAGCATTACAACCACAAACAAATTCAAGGCCTGAAATATACTCAAATACATATTGTGACTTTGTGGGTTCATAGAATTAAAAGTCCTAGTTGCAGAAATTCAAAACGTTCTTTATCTGCATAGAAATACACTTTGTCCACCAGCAGAATTACGTAACACAGAAATACAATCTACCCAGGTCGTTGACCACAACAAAGAGCTCACTTCCAAACACACCAGTTTCAATTACAATTCTGTTTACAACTGTCTACTTTACTAGCCATGGCTTCTTTTTATACACAACCATTGATGATTCCAGACTGTTATGGAATGTCCTCGAACATGTCACCAGATAAAACACGAACGTTCTACAATCTTAACTTTATCTGTGTCGGCCAGCCTTTTATCTCCGGGCTATCTTTATCTGTTTTTGCAGGCTCTTTATTTCCACAATGTGCTGCATATCAGTTCCTTTGTGTAAACAAGATGCGCTATCGCTCCGCGCGAACCCTTTTAGCGTGTACGCAAGTCGTAATAATAGATTCACGACAATATCTTGCTTTCTAAGAAAAATGCAGCTTGTTGCACCAGAGCTTTCCTGTACTTTGCTTTAACAAAATGAATAATCACCAAGTGTAAAGGCCGCAGATGGCTGATGCAGATTGCCAATAAGAGCACCTTTATGTTCTATAAGAATGATGGCTCTGCACACCTGTCTGTCACCAGAGTATTCTTTCTTTCCTGCGATTCCATTTTGGCATACAGCTTCGTAGATATTTAACAATAATTTCCGAAGTCATCCGTGAACTTTTCTGAAAATCGTATTTGTACGGAAGTGTACAAATGATTTTTGAAAAGCTCAGAATTTTTAATTTTCTTATGATTAGCAGAGTTAACTCTTCAGTTCAATTCACTATTTATATGCACACAGCAGGACTGATACCTTTCTTTGCTTTTTTTCTTGGCATGACCTTTTTACAGCAAATGTATAAATCTTGTTGGGTAGCAAGTTGAAAAACTATTTTGTCTACATTGAACATGTCCTTCACATTATAGTCATGGAGGAGATCAGGTAAGGTTCCTTTTTCCAAAACACTATAGTCATCTTTAACATCCACACCTTTACTGCATATGTTTTGCAATGAAAGGTTATGCTCCTTATCACAATCAAGCCAACCATTTGAAGGGAAAAAAACATCCATATGTAAAGTTCACACCATCTGGTAAGTTTTTTCTTTCAGGACGTTTCCATGGATAGAAGCATTATCATTTGTTCTGGCTTAAACCATTTGATTGAAATGTTTCTGATTTCTTCAAATGGAGAGCTAGAAAATTCTTTCACTTCTTCACTGCAGACCTGCACTGTACTTCCATGGCCAGAACAGCATCCATAAGTTGACAAAGTACCCAATGCAACATGAAACTGCACTGTTGTTGGCCACATCTTAAATTATTGTAGCCTTATCTTGCTTCTTCCATTTAGCAGCTGTTTTCTGAATGAGAAATATAACACAATCACTAACACAAAAATAATAAAACTTAACGTGATGTCTGATGGAAGCTGAAATGCAACAGAACTTGGATGTCAGAAATACAGAAGTTAACAGGTTTGAGAATGTGATTACACAACTACCAACTTTTAGCAACTTTTAACGTGAACTTAAGTAGAACATAAAGTGACATGTGGATGCTAATGAAAAGGTGGATCATTGCCGTTATGGCTAAGTAGCCTCAAATACATTCTGAAAATCATAATACAATACCTATACAGAAGAACCTGTGCAATCTCAAACACAAGAAAAATAATTGAAAAAGCTGACTACATATAGTTTTTTCAACTAATTTGGATGCCACTGTTACTAAATTCCTCCAAACATGTAAAACAAAAATATTTTTGTTAATGCAGGATTCATAAAAACCAGGTTTAAATGACACTACACTTAATGTACTATTGGCAGGGCTTCCAAAAATGTTTGTTAAAAATCTAATTTCATTACAAGCGGACTTATCAAAATGGGGTTTTAATGTAATTATTATGATTTTTCAAAATACTCATGAGCACTTACATTTTTCTATCTTTTGAAACCATTAAGAAAATGTCTCAATCCAAGTTTCAGCGGTCACTTAAGAGCATTGTTGTGCTGTGATAAGACTCAACAGATGAAAAACATTCCCCATGCATTTTCTCCATCTTTAAGAACAAGAGAAAGTCACACGAAGCTAGATCAGGTGAATAGGGTGGGTGCAATAATACACACACTTTTTACTTCTTCTCAAGAAGTTCTGGCAGCTGGGTGTGCTAAGGTATTGTAGTGATGAAGATGCTCACTCTTTGACGTGGGATGCTGTAACCTTTCCAGAGCTTCTAGTTCTCTGAATTTTCATGGGTGATTCCTCACCTGGAAAGCACTATGCTGAAGACCGCTTCTTTGTTTCAGGGTTATGATGGTACACCGGTTTCTTCACCTGTATACTGTTTCTGGACCATCCATTCTAAATTTTCTCAAGTATAAAATGACACTAATCCAATCTTGTCATGCAGCACCAAACCAGCACATAATCTAGTTTTGGACTAAATGATCATGAAGGATGGTATGCTTCACAATCAACTTAACATTTAGAGTCCCTTCAATGTCACATGTGAATTAATCTTCAGTAATTTTCGTTAGAGCATCAATAGTTTCTTGGATCACTGCCTTGCTGGGCAATTGGGATCAACTTTATCTTCAAGAAACTCTGACCCCTTGAAAATTCATGAAACTTATTTCCAACAGTTATCTTAGAAGTGGCAGATGCACATGCACTAGAAAAGATAGCATTTACTCAATTACTAAAATTAAGCAAATGAGTCAACCTTGTATATACTTTTCTCCACTTACAAGTTTTTGATGAAGACTAGTTTCTGGGAACTATTTCCCTATCGTCAGCCGTAGCACATCACTTTTGGTCTGAGAATCACAACATAAAAGAAATAGTACTGATCAAACATGCAAAGAAACCTCTGGAACTACAGATTTGGGAAAACATATTTATTACGAAGAAACAGGACCTCTTGATGAATTTTGAAATTCCCACCGTAGATGACGTCATAAAACTTACCAAAACATTAGATGGCAGCATGACACCAAGCCAGATGCAGACACCGGATGCATCATCAGTCAACCACAGAACTGACGGTAGGGAAAAAGTTCCCAGAAACTACTCTTCATTAAAAAACTTGTAAGTGGAGAAAAGTATATACAAGGTTAACTCATTTGCCTAATTTTAGTAACAATGGCACTCCATTTTCTGAAATACTTCTTTTTATTCTATATACCATTTACTCAAATTAACTTCCTTTCATAGAAATGTCACTGAAACTGTTATGATTAAAAGCGTTGTTAAAAGTGAAACTAATTTCATATAAAAAGACTTACTGAACCACGTTTTATTTTTATTAAAACTTCATTATTAAAAACAGGGATATTTTCGGGACCATCCCAGTCCCATCCTTAGCCAATTGGCGACTGACCACTATCTTCAAAGTTGGCTGTCATGTGGATCCCTTGTAAACTCCATCTCTTAGAGTATTTCCATAAGTGCATTAGACCACTCACAAGACAGCACATCAAAATTTAAAATATATGGCATGTTCTTTATAATTAGAATCATCTCCCATTTTGAATGTTGAAGTTTCACTGTTAATGATTTCTGTAATTTAATCTCCTCTCAATGTTGTGGCTCTCGTTCCTTTACATTGCATACTCAATGCAAGAGGGTCACAATCCAAAATATGAAATTGAGATAAACTCATAATTGGGATCCTGTTTCTATACTTTGATATTTGCATTCCTCAAAATAGCAACTAATTAAGGGCTCTTATGGTCACTTGCACCATTTACAATCAACGTTTGACCACATTAAATGCAATTTTCCAATGCACTGACAATCATCGAAGTTAACCAAGATATTTTTGAGTTTGATTTATGGGTCACTATGTTTACACTCAACTTCACTTACTATGTTGTTGTTGACAAAGTGAAGTTGAGTGTAAACATAGTAACTCATAAATCAAACTCAAAAATGAAGAATACTTCACTGTAATAATGCTTCTGCTTTTAATATTTTTAACCAAGATAATTGACTATGGTTAATTTTGACCAAAGGTCTTGAATCAACAAATTCTACTGAATGCAGTCAAATTGTCCAAAATAGTCCTGTTTCAATTTTCTTGAACGTATTGAAGATGAGATAATGTACCTAGATTACTAAAATTAAGACCAATGTAGAAATTGGAGAAAGACACAATAGGACATTTAGAGAAAGATTCTGGCTATTGAAGGATTCAGTACGGTAGCTAGTCAATGAAATAAGAGAGGTTAGACTTTTCTTTGAACTGCAATCAGGCTTTTTCACCCATGTATAGAGTTAACTTTGAGGTCCATGCACTACAGGAGTTTTTAACATTGTAACTGGGGATATTTCAAACATCCACCAAATAAGTATTATATATTAATGTAGAAGTATCAGACATTGCTTCTTTTTGTGCACAATTTGTATTATTCCATCAAGGTCAGAATTAAGACTATACTGAATGGGTTTCATCAAATCAATAGATTTCCAGCTGTACGAGAGCTACGGTATAAACTATACACATGGATTCAGTTTCCTGTAGCACACAGTGCAGAAGTGTACCATAACAGGAAATCATACTTTTTAAGCACCAAACAATTAGAGGACAGTTTGAAAATAGGGAAATAATATACTTATTGAGCGGCAGTGGGTACACATGCAAAACTTACTCACTCTGCTTCTCAATCCACTAAGTCTTGCAGAGCACCAGTCCAACAGATTACATAATAAGATCAGGGACCTACAGAGGGAATATGGGGTTCTGGAAAAGGAGATTTCCTATTCTATAGATTGAGCTTGGAAAAGAAAGTGTTCTGCACAATCCCAAGAATCACCTGCCTGATAACTCTGAGATTTTTGGAGAAATTGCATGGCATGAGAGGAAACCATATTAGAAATTATGAACTTGTTCCTGATAGACAATGCATTCATGCTACTTTGGTAGGTAGAACAGTTCCCTAACAATTTCATTAATGAACATAACAAATGAGGTAAACTATTGACTTTTATTAAGTTAATTAGGAGTCGATTAATAACACAAAACAACACTCACTTTTAAATTTTCCCGGAACCGGTTTCTGAGGTCTTCCCTCTATCTTCAGCCGGACATCGACTGAGTCGATGTCCGGCTGAAGATAGAGGGAAGACCTCAGAAACCGGTTCCGGGAAAATTTAAAAGTGAGTGTTGTTTTGTGTTATTAATCGACTCCTAATTAACTTAATTTATACAACAACACTGTTTTCAACACTTCCATAAAAGGATTTATTGACTTTTAATTTATAGAATTTTTTAAAATTAAAATACCTCTTTTACATTATTTAATGCTGAACACTTCACCCACAATACCATTAGGCTAAACATTATTGACCAACAATTTAACAAACAAAAACAATTGACAATTGTTCTTTTGTAATATTAAAGAAAAACTTAACAGAAATTACATTCACCACATTTTGTTTCCTTCATTGTTTTAATTTTTTTTTTTTTTTCGGATAAAAACTTTCAATTGATTTATTCACATTTTCTTATTTTTTTTTTATAATGAATCTTAACTGAGTTTCCAAGGTCCCAATTCTTATCTTGCAGATTTCATATACCAAATGACTGGCTGTGGGAGATCTTGAAGGCATATGGTAGCAATGCCCACTTCTAGTTTGTGCTACTGACTTCTGGGGCATCTTCCTCTAGTGCTACATCCACTGGTGGCACTCCATTGCAAGAATTTAAGTTTAAAGCTGACAGATTGTATGCTATGACCAAGTGATTCCACTATCAATATTGTCTACGACATCCAAGACGATGTATGTTGGATTTATTATTTTGCAGTGGTTTTATAGAAGACCCTAAACTCTTGAATCCTGCACCTCATATTTTGTTGGTGTCTTCCCACCACTGACTCCATATCTGCACTTTTGATTTGCTGTATCTTTCCTTGCTCTCCATTTCACATGTATCTAGTTTTTCATGAGTTCTCTTCATGAAACCTGAAAATAAAAGAAGTAATGTAATTACTATCTTGATCATATTAACTTAGGAAATATCATAAAACCCTTATTTGAATATTATTTGTTAAAAATATGCAAGTCATTTTAATTACATCAGTCAAGCAATAAAATTACAATAAGGCTCAAATATTAATTTAACCTGCAATTTGTTCATATTATGAGATAATAAACCTTTATGTATTGCTACAGTTTACAAATTATATTTTCCTACTTATTTCCCTGATTAGTTGGTTTGACCAGTACGAGGCAATATTTATATTTTGAGCCTAATATTTAAAACAAAGTGATTTATGATTGAAAATTGCTTTATTGTTTTTTAAAATATTCTCCTTTATGACCAATACACTTTTGCAGCCATTTGAAGCATTTGTCAAAGCATTTATTCCAGTCTTCTTGAGACACCTCCAAAACAGGTTTTTGAAGGAATCAACGGCTTCTTCTGCCAACGAAAATCATTGTCCACAATTTATTGTTGATGTTCAGGAACAAAAAGAAGTCACTGGGTGCTAAATCAGGACTGTATGGCACATGACCCATCAATTTGACTTTTTGAGCCTTCAGATATTCTGTTATTAGACAAGAAGTGTGTGTGCTCGCATTGTCTTGATAAATGCCCCTATGGTTATTGGTTTTCCTTATTTCACCGAAGACTTCCAGCAAACAAAGGGTTGTGTGCCATTTGGCATTGACCATTTTACGTTCCTCAAATGCTGGTTGCCACATGAACAGTTTTGCTGAAAAAGCAGGCGACCATTTACTTCAAAGTGATTAAAGTGCAAACAACTTTTGTTGGATTTGCTTTTTCTAATGCCTAAGGTTGCCTCAATTTCACAATGAGTCACATGACTTGCTGCAAACAACTTTTGTTCGATTTGCTTTTTCTAATGCCTAAGGTTGCCTCAATTTCACAATGAGTCACACGACTTGCATTAATAGTTTTTGCACAGCATCAATGTTTTCTGACAACTGATTTTGGATGACCTTCATGAATTTCATCATTGAGCGAACGGCGGCCACAACTAAATTCGCTATACCAGTGTTTCACAGTGGTAAAGAATGGAGCTTTGTCACCAAATGTGGAAGTTAGTTTATTGATGCAGTTGTCTTGACAATCTACATCAAAAGTTGTAATAAATCATTTCACAAATATTTTCCATGTTTTTGTTGAGACACAATTTTCAAGTTAATGTAAACATAATAAATGACACTTGCCTAAATGTGTGAAGTAACTTATGGTCAACAATGTAAAATTTCCATTGGAAACATCAGATGGCACATACAACATTCAGGGTTGCCAAGGCTCAAAATATAAATACTGTCCCTTGTAGTGACAGCAATGGTTGATATGATTTATGAAGCTCAACAGTTAAAACATAGAGCAATATAGAAATTTTATATAACAAGTAAAAGGGAGCACAGGCTCAGTGAAATCATAAGATCCGCAAGATGTACCCCCAGTTAAGATTAGTTTGCACATGTGAACTGGATTCAAATAACAGGTTTGATATCAGTAACTGGGCATTTACTACCTATATTATCAGTTCTCATGGAGTTCACTAATATGGTTGGGTTGGCAGTTTGCTCTGCACATGCACATTATTAATAAAATGTAGCAATTTATTGACATTGCAGTGATTTTACTACATAAGAAGCAGCCTAAGCCAATTTGGGTGGTGGCGGCGGCAGTGGTGGTGGTGATGATGGCGGTGGCAGTGGTGGGTTAGTTTTCTTTATTCTCATTTAAAATACTATTATATGGACTTACCTTCCCTAAGTTATTACTTTTAACTAAATTATCCAAAAATATAGAACTATCAGCATTTTTAATTCACTTCAACAAATTATATATTTATTAATTTGGATATTAGAACTCACCTGGTATGTTGAAACACATCCATGCCTTCTGCTTGTCACAAATCCATTATTACGATAGCGCAGCTTGACGCACACAAAGGGGCAGATGGTGTAGCACGGAGATAAAGGACAGATAATGCAGTGTGGAGATAAAAGGCTTGCCGAAACAGATAAAGATAGATATCTAGAAAATTCTAGTGACATCTTGATTGATAGAGAATATTCCACAACCGTCTTTAATCATGAATGGTCGTATAAAAAGGAGCCGCGATCGCTAGTTACAGTCAGTCGTAACGAGAGTTGTAAACAAGTCAAACTGGAAGTTGAGAATCGTCCGCATACAACTGTGTTTTGAAAGTGAACTCTTTGGTTTGTGGTCAATGACTTTGAGCATTGTATTGGTGTATGTTATGTAATTTTGCTACAGCAAGGGTTGACCAGTGTTTTTCTACGTAAATAAAGAACATTTTGAATTTCTGCAACTTGGACTTTTAATTCTTAGAACCCACAAAGTCACAATTGCTGTCAGGAGTGGGATAACGACAATGGACGCTAAATTGGCAAAAATTCTACAAGTTGAAATAAATAAAGATGGCTAATGACATCACCAAGAAGATGGAAGAAATGAAGGCCAAATTAACAACGAATGCTGCAAACAACAACCAGACCGCGAAGATAACCAAATTGCCATGGAAATGAAAAGGGCGAACAAGACCCTCACCGCAAAGTTTGAAGAGACGTTGCGGAGCTGGGCAAGCGGATGGGTCAAGTGGACGAGCGCCTTAACGATTTACAAGGAAAGGCCGACAATAACACCAAATCCCTGAACGCTATGGTGGAAGATATCGAAGACCTGGCGAGCCGCGTTAACAACCTAGAGGGGAAAGGCCGACACCAACAGTAAGTCCCTGAACGCCATGGTGGGAAGACGTCGTCGGCAGGAGGTTGAAGGATTTAAAGTCCCACACGCCGGGACGCGACGAAACATCTGCGCGCTTCAAACCTCCTAAATAAGACGGCGTGACAACTTTCGAAGTCTTCCACCGCCAGTTCGATACAGTTCAAGCACAAGTGGTCACTGGAGGAAGAAGCCACACAGCTAATAGCCAGCCTCCAGGGACGGTCCGCAGAAGTTGTGAACGTGGTCCAGACAGCGGCGGCGCTCAAGGACACCTGGGAAGTCCTGGAAAACCGCTTCGGAAACCACCGCTTAGCCGCAGCCTACCGCAGCCAATTATAGTCAAGGCCACAGTTGCCAGGGGAGACACTGCAGGAGTTCGCCCTGGCAATTGAGCAGTTGGCTAGCAAAGCCTTAGTTGAACTCCCACCAGAGTTCGTATCCCGGGAAGCGGCCTACACCTTCGTTGACGGGGTACGAGACACGGAGATTCGTCAGCACCTAATGCTTGGCGACTACGAAACCATCCACGAGGCGCTAACGGCAGCATTAAGGATGGAGGCGGCCAAGTGATGGCTAACCCGACGTCGCGAACCAGGAGTATCCACTACATGGGAGACCAAAGGCCAGCCAAGGGAGGCCGGCGAACACCAAGTGGTGTGTGTTGGGGGTGTGCCAGCTGGGACATCTGGAGAGAGACTGCTCTCATCAGGAAGAGAAGTTGGAGGAACGAGTAAGGGCCGGCGTGGCGAGGGGCACATTGGTGCCGAGAACACCATCCCTTTGAGTGACACTGCGCGCCGTCAGCCGACAGATTGATGACAGCCTTATAGCGGACGGTTGGGTGAGAGGGAAGCCGTGCCATGTGCTCGTAGACACCGGGGCAACCTTGACCGACATCAGACCTGACATAGGCAGGGGTTTGCCGACCAGGAAGCCGAGCCGACCATACCAGCTTATGACGGCATCGGGCGACACCTTGCCTGTGGATAAGGAGGCTCTGCTGAAGTTGACCTTGGGACGGAGTGCCGTGCATCTGTGGGTGTTCGTCGCGAAGGTGGCTGAGGTGATACTGGGACTGGATGCCCTCAGGAGCCACGAGGCGACTGTCGAAGTCGGCAGGATGGCTCTGCGGCTTAATGGAGAAGAGGTCATACCCCGGCAACCCTCAGAACGCCCTGGAATCTGCAAGGTCATCTTGAGGGAAGACGTGGTTCTTCCGGCGAGAAGCGAGGTGGTGGTGATGGCACGACTGGAAGGCCAGCAGACGAAGAACATGATGCTGGACCAGAAGATGCCTGTGCACGGGCTATGTGTAGCCAGAATATTGTTGCTGTGCCGAGAGGAAGTGCCAGTGAGGCTGCTCAACCTGACAGATACCGATCACGACGTCCAGGCTGGGATGGAGTTGGGGACGTGCGAGCTGTGATCAGCATGACAGCTATCAACAAGACCCAGCAGCCGGTGCCAATGCAACACCTGGGGTCCCGGCTGGAAGGCTATTGGAGAGGGCGGCCAACTACCTGTACGCAGAACAGCTCTAGAAAGTTTGAAAACTGCTGAGATGATACCAGCACGTTTTTAGCCAGGGCAACAGCGACTACGGCCGCATGGACAAAGTGCTCCACTGCATCGACAATGGAGATGCCAGGCCTTTGGCAACCACCTAGGCGCATTCCACTGGCAAAACAAACGGCAGGAGGAGACATGCTTGAGGACATGAGATCCAGGGGAGTGATTGAAGAGTCTGACAGCCCTTGCCGTTCCCCTGTAGTTCTGGTGACAAAGAAGAATGGCAAACTACACTTCTACGTGGACAACAGGAAGCTGAACACTGTCACCAGGAAGTACTGTTTACCCTTAACCCAGATTGACGACACCGTGGACACGCTTGCTGGTGCGCAGTGGTTCTCGACCCTGGACCTGAAGTTGGGTTACTGGCAGATGGCTTTAGACCCGAGAGACAAGGAAAAAACCGCATTCTCGATAGGCCAAGGGCTTTGGCAGTTCACAGTTATGCCCTTTGGCCGCTGCAACACACCAGCTACCTTCAAACGCCTCATGGAGTCGGTAATGAGAGGACTGACTTATGACGCCTGCTTGCTATACCTGGACATCATCGTCGGCAAGACTTTCGAAGACCATCTCAACAACCTGAGTAAGGTACTACAGAAACTGCAGGCGACCAACTTGAAACTAAATGCAAAGAAGTGTCAGCTCTTCCACAAGAAAGTCAACTACTTGGGCCACATAGTCTCACCAACCAGAGTGGCCCCAGACCCAGAGAAGACAGGCTGTGAGAGATTGGCCTCAGCCGAAGGATAACAGAATTGCGCAGTTTACCAGGGCTGTGCAGTTACTACCGCTGCTTCATAAAGGGCTCTCCAACATCGCCAAGTCCCTCACGCTCGCCATTAATTATTGTAAATTATTAATGTACTTAAATAATTATTGGCTATGGGACTCGGTCATATTATCAGATACAGAGTCAAAAGAGATAGAAGCCCTCTGGTCTGCGGTTGTGCAGGCTAGAGCGCTTTATTAGTCCCTCACCCGCCTGACAGAAGAACACCAGTCTTATGCTTGGCTGAGGCCAGCAGCGCCCTTTAAAAAACTAGTCATGGCAAAAGCCAGAAATAAAACTTTCTAAAAACTATACAAGTATAACAAAACCTATTAAAAATACACGTACATAAAAAACATCAATCAAAAGCTACTAAAAATTTCGTTCACTAAATCCTAAACTAGATAAGAATCTAAAAACTTTCTCCACGGGTCTCCACGCACGGCCTAAATGTGGGTGGGCCTGTTGACCGTCTCCCTCAACTACGAAGAGGAGCCCACACGAGGGAGACTGTTGGCTCCGGAACCCGGGTGCACCAAACCCGTACCTACCGAAGTAGGCCCCTGGGGGGGAAGCAAAGGCGAGATCGGCATATTCCTTTTGATGTATATTCTAACTCATTATTATGTAAATTTAAAACGTGGTGCGAAGAAGGACAAGTGACTTGAACGTTTCAAGACGGGAGGTGGACAATGTATTATCCACATAATTCAGTGAATTATAAAATCGCAAAGTTATTGATACTTGAAGCAAAGGCGAGATCGCCATATTCCTTTCGATGCATGTGTTAACCTCTCTTGTACTTCCGCAGTAACCTTCATAGCAACATGTTTCGACAGTCTATACCTCCGTAAAACAATTTTCTTCGGATAGTTCCTCAAAATCATTTTACCTCGTAGGCCGTACTCTATTATGAATGCCATTTAGACGGTCTTAAATATAGCAAATCGACATCAACAGCTGAGTTCATGCTCGCCATCTTGACTATTTACAATTGTTAAGGACTTAACATTAGAAATTCGGCTTGTTAGTTTAACATGAGATTTAACACGAGTGTTACTCTAACACTTGGTGAAATGCAATTTTTGTTTTAACTACTGTTAAACTCGTGTTAAGTCTTCTCATTTGTTGGTGAAATCGGGCATAAGTGTAAAGACTGTGAAAAAAATTTACATAGGGAGGACAAAAAGAAACAAAAGCACTAGAAAGAACATTTTAGGCACTTAAGGTACAAAAATATTGTTAAGTCCGCAATAGCAGCTCATTTCTGGTCTGAAAATCATGAAATCGAAGATAGCACCAAATTACTAAAATACATACAAAAACATAGTGAACTCGTCATATGGGAGAGAATATACATAGAAAAACATAAAAATCAACTAATAAACTTTGAAATCCTGCCAGAAGACAACCCCACATTTAAATTCATCACAAAATCAACAGATGGCAGCAACGCCACTGGATCAAGCTTTAGTCGCATTAGAGACAATGCGAATGATAGTTCGCGAAACATGTCCTCAATATAGGTACGTAAGTGAAGCTGATGTGTAATAAATGACTCATCTATAATTTAATAGTTCTGATAAAATTTATCTCATGCTGAGAACAATTAGTCTTGTTTTGTTTTGTATTTTCATTTACTGTTAAAAGAATGTTGAATCACAGTATTTCAAAACAAAATAAAACCAATGCTATATTGACAAAGAGAATATAATTACTAAATGTCAGAGGTATGTGCGCTCACATACAATACAAGTTAGCTGGATGCAGAGTATGAATGACATCAGATGCATAGCACAGCCATCAAATGTGCAAACAACTGCCACTAGAAGCAAAAGCTGAAAACAATGTAATGTAGTACTCGGTGAACTAGCGAAATTTATGCAAATGAAAGGTCAAGGTGAAGTATAATGCATCTGTTCTGTTTCTTACTGCAGTGAGACAGTTGCCATTATGAGGTTGTACTTATCTGCAGTTGTTCACATGTGTGAGCGATACACTACAGTCCATGTGCAGTATACCTATGGTAAAATGCACACACCTCCGGTCTTTAATAATTACACAGCAACTCTTTGACTATACTGTATCTCTTCCTTTGAGTATTATTGAATCACAACCAGTAAGCAGCCTGGCAAATAGTCAGCTGAAAGCAGCTGTGATGCACTATAACAACAATTTAACCGTAGTCAAAGACTAATCATGTTTCAATGACCCTCAATCAACCAAGTTTTGATCAACAGCTATGTACATTGTTACTAAAATTAGGCAAGTGAGTCAACCTTGTATATAGCTATGTCTATAGCTATGTACATTGTCACTTTTATGAGTACAACACAATCACATTTCAGATTATGATTTACTGCATTTTCCTGCCTTTGACATAATGTCGCCAGGCATTGTTGAGCCGTGTTCAGTGAGTGTTTGACGCTTGCCGAAAGAGAGAAAGTGACAGATAGATATCTGGAATATTTTAGTTAGTTGAAATCAATCATTTCTTCACACTAAACGTATATAGGCTAACGTCCTTGATAGAGTCAATATGAAAAATTCAATGCCATGGCCGGGATTTGAACCACGGATCTCCTGGTTTCCATCCAGTCGCTCTAACCCATTGAGCTACCATGGCCAACGTGCCATCCTGACAAATTCTCCATTTGACTCGTATATTTCCCCGGTAAACAACTAGGGGCTCTCGCATTCGAGATACACCTTCTCATTCGAGAGAATGTATTCGAAGTACATTCAACATTCATATTGACTCTACCTAAGACCTTAGCTTATATACAGCTAATGTGAAGAAATGATAAATTTCCATCAATTAACTAAAATATTAAGAGTTAAATGATGAAGCCTGGGACTCAAGTACTTACGATAGTAAGTCGCCACAAACGGTGTATCTCAAATGCGAGAGCCCCTAGTGGTTTACCGAGAAAATATACGAGTCAAATGGAGAATTTAATGTCAGGACGGCACGTTGGCCATGGTAGCTCAATGGGTTAGAGCAACTAGATGGAAACCAGGAGATCCGTGGTTCAAATCCCAGCCATGGCATTGAATTTTTCATGTTGACTTGATTGTTACAGAGTATTCCACTAATTTCTAAAACAATGTATGGAGGTATAAAAGAAGCTGAGGCTAGTCAGTCGGGCTAGAGTTAAAAACTGATAATCGTGTGTGTGCACTGGTGTAGTGATTTGAAAGTGATTCTTTTGTTTGTGGACATGTGGCAGACGACCGTGAAGGTTGTGTTTGTTTATGTTACGTAATTCTATGGCTGCAAAGGGCTGTACAAACTGTATTTCTACGGCAATAAAGAGCACTTTGAATTTCTGCAAAGTAGACTTTTAATCTTACGAAATCACAAAGTCACAGTAATAAGACATAACCCATAAACAGCATTTATTTAGAGCCTTTTGCTTCAAAACAAAATATGGATTATATACACACTATTCAAATATTTTAAATCCTCTCCTGAAAAAGTTCAAATACGTAAGTTGTGGCTCTTTAAATAAATGCTGTTTGTAAATAGCACATTAATAACTGCTATCTTTGGCATGCTTATTCAACATGGTAGCGTAGAGTGAGTGAGTGAGTGTGTGGTGTTTAAGGGCCCGTCGACAACAAGGTCATTTGGGCCCTTGGTAGCGTAGATGGTAACATGTCTGCCTCACGTTCAAGAGGTCCCGAGTTCGAATCTCGGTCAGGGTGAGTTACCTGGATAAGGCTTTTCCCAGGGTTTTCACTTATCCTGAAAGACGAATGTCGGGTAACTCTAAGCTCCATGGACCCCGGACGCATTGAGCATCATTTCACCCATTTCATTCATCGTTCGATGAATTTCCATTCCATCTGCAATTCAAGTACACAAAATATTTGGAAAAGTAAAAGAAGAGTTTCATCTATGGAGTACTTGATAATAATAATTTGTACTATAATATTTTAGGCCCTTATACTTACCTTCTGTACGAATGTAGCCCCCAAATATCTGATTCAGTGGAGTGGTCTCTTTACTGTACACATCCAATCTGAAATAACATCAATCAGTACCAATAGTATTATGTTTATATTAAGAAGCTTCTTTAGAAACTTAGAACTGGTTCATTTAAGAACCTGTTCCTAACTACTGAATCAAATTGCATGCAATTTCTCTTCACAGTTTATACAAATCAGAATTAGAAGGTATATGGAATCAAAATGTGAAAAATTAAAACAAAATTATTCCTCTGTAAGCACTTCTGCTCCATTGTCAGAAGGAAATATTTGTTTCCTTTGCAGTCACAAGTATTTGCAAGTTTCTGCAGCAGATGTATGACAGCATATTCCATAAACAGCATAACAATTTCCTTGTTTACTGATTAGAATTTGCAGTCACAAGTATTTGCAAGTTTCTGCAGCAAATGTATGACAGCATATTCCATAAACAGCATAATAATTTCCTTGTTTACTGATTAGACTGCAGTAATGCATGCTAAAATTTAAGGACTGAAACAATAGATGCTATTTCATTTCTTTGATAAAATTGAAATATAACTTTATAGATAGTCAACATGAAAAATTCAATGCCATGGCCAGGATTTGAACCACGGATCTCCTGGTTTCTGTACAGTCGCTCTAACACATTGAGCTACCATGGCCAACATGCCGTCATGACATTAAATTCTCCATTTGACCTGTATATTTCCCCGGTAGACCACTAGGGGCTCTCGCATTCAAGATTCACTGTTTGTGGCTACTTACTATCGTAAGTACTTAAGTCCCAGGCTTCTCATTTAACTCTTGTGCAACTGTGCTCTGAACTTACAGGTGTGAGTGTTAGATCCATAGGAACATCGCGACATGAAATTGAGACAACAGGAAAACTTACCACTCCAGGCAAAAGCAGAAATAAAGGAAAGCAAATGCTCGAGAATGTGATGAGTTCATGAAAAGTGCTGTGTGTCATCATGTGTACAGTTTTTTCTTTAGAAATGAACTCCCTAACAGATAAAATTTTGTCTGCTGTAAATGAGGATGCAGATTTACCAAATTTCAGCAGAGCTAGTCTGCATAGATTGCTTATACACCTGGGGTTTGTGAATGAAAAAAGGGGCAAGAAATATGTGCGATATTACTGTGTGGCAAAGACATTATTTAAGGACAATCAGAAACGCTGAACAACCTGCTCATTTAATATCATGTGTTTTGTGTGTATTTTGTATGTTTTGTGATTAGAACGTAATATGTTTGTTAATATTTAAATGTAACTGATGTAGGACTGTTATTGAACAGCATCCTAACACACACTTCAAGTGATGTAATATTACTCTTGCTCACAACTATAAGTACCATAATGTATTTGGATACAATAAAGTTTATCGACAATTAAAAACAAAAACAAAAAGGACAATCAGACAGTACCGGGAACAAATCGCAAAATATACTACCTTGACAAGACTTGGGTGAATGAAGGACACAGTAAAGTATGGCATGACACGACTATTAAGACTGAAAGACAAGCATTTTTGCAAGATATGTGTGCTGGTTTAAAAAATCCCAGTGGAAAAGGCTGAAGACTGATTGTCACTCATATAGGAAGATATAGTGGTTTTGTGGAAGGTGGTACTGCTGTTAGAGTCAAAGAAAATCGGTGACTACCATGAGGATATGAATGGAGAGGTGTTCCAGCAGTGGTTTGTGAGTGTGTTGGCAAAACTGGAACCAAGCAGCATAATTGTGATGGACAATGCTCAGCGTTAAGTGTTGAAAAGAAACCCAATACTTCCTGGAAGAAAAAAGACATTACTAAGTGGCTGCGTGCAAAAAAATGAAGTTGCAAATGAATTAAATTTAAAGGGAGTCGATTAATGTTAGGGAGGTCCTAACGAAATGTGTTCTAGGTAAATACTAGAATAAATGGAGCATCGAGTATAGTTCGACTCAACATTGGAAATGAAATGTATATTGTAGCACATTCAAATTTTCTGTACAATCTGAATAATAAAGCTTACCCACGAAGTTGCAACAAAAAATTTCCATCCCTAATGGAAATTTACCAGACTTACCAAACAACTCTTGTATGTCAGAAACACACAACTCACGCTCAAAAATGAACAAACAGGCAAACACTATTTTTGCATCTATTTTACTTTTTAGCATTTTGTCCATTTCCTTTTAAAAATATGTTTGACATTTACTTCCTAGTTGCATCCCCCACCTCCCTGCTCAACATTGTTCAACACATTTTGTTGATCACTTACATGACTGTCATGAGCATAAACAACCTATTTTCACATGCTCTCAAAATGTCAAGCATGCTTCGGCTGTTAAAGTCCTTTTATCCTTGTTCTCACTTCGCTCACCACCAATGCAAACACATGTTTCAACTCTTTGCACAATTCCTGTATCTCCACCAAGGCATAACCAAATGGGCATGGACACTGCTATTTGAATTCCTCATTCCAACTGGTTAAAGCCTGCTCAAGAAGCATCAGCAACTGCTTGCAAATTATGATCACTGCTCTAATAAACTCCAGCTTAAAAACAATCGTTCGAGGATAGAATTTATCTGGGATTGAAATTTTGTATTTATTTATCTATCTGCCGTCAACCAGACTCAAAATGTTTTTAATAAAGTGGGAAAACAATAATAATTTGACAATCAAAGTTGCTCTAAGGCCAATCAATATGACTGATTTTTCTAATCACACAAACTGCGTGCAGACAAACTCTTGATTTACCTTTAATGGACATGGCTTTTATTTAAGTTGTAATCTGAATCAGCCACAATGATAAATGCAGAAAAACAATAGTTTCGAGAATAGCAGATGAGGTACAACTATAGCTCCCCTAGGACTTCAGCAAAACATATTCAATGATCAAGTATCCTCATATTTCAGCCAAGAGGTAAAAGGTATTACTTACTTTGTTCCTTTGAACCTCGATAGATATGCTTTCTCCATGCTTTCCAGAAGGTAACGCATGAATTCATGGGCATCCTCTTGTTGTCCATGTACTAGATGCTTACAAATAACTGGAATAAAAAGCAAAAATAATCAATTAAAAGCAATGTGGATAACCTCAGTAATTTTAAAATAATTTATATCCAATAAAAACAACCACAATATTAAAACAAAACCTGTTATACAAAGTATATTTAAAGAAATGTACAGTCATATGAAACAGTAAACCATTTGTAGGAGTGCTATTATATGTACTTCACTTACATATTTGCTCTTGAAACATGTACCAAGTACATTATAAATATGTGAAGTGCAGCATTACAACTTCAACTAGCTCACTAATTTGTATGAACCATTATTTATTTTATCCAGTAATATCGAAAACGTTGACTTACATTTCAGTTTGTTACAGATGAGAAATGGCTTGATAACACCGCCTGTTTTATTCTCTGAAGCCTTCAATGTCTTGTTCATGGCACAAATAATACACTCCCCATTTACAGTACCATCTGAAATCAAAACGGTTGTAATTTAAGTACAATTGCTCTAGTACAAAATTGAATCGAGAATATATTGACACATTGCTTCACTCACTGTAATTTGTGCTTCACTGTCCCTACGCTTCTTTCACGTTTATACTTTGAGGGACAATTGCTCTAACTATTTTGACTTTAATTTGCCCACCAAAAAGCAAATGAAAGCAACATATATGCACATCAACAGAAAAGCTTAAAGCTTAACCAACCCTAGAAGCTTGCTTGACAAAATATATGTGGCTTATCTACTCTGTAAGCCTGCATAAAAATAAGGCTCCATTATAAAAATCATATCCAATGAAAGAGCTTGACGAAACCCTACAATATGACAGCTTACATTTTAATAAGGTTTATACAATATACATATATTTAGAAGCTCATTCTTTTTCATACACTAATACACAAAACAGGTTAGATATTATATTACAATAACAAATATATCAAAGTACTATCATGCCTTACCACGAACTATTGTAATCAAGTATGACCGACCTTCTCAAAGTAGGATGCCTCAGAAATCAGACTGACATTTCTGGTATCACTCATTCAAAAGCTCAGCCCAATAGTTTAAGTGAAGCAATGCGAAAAGGAATTGCAAACAGCAACAAAATACGGGGGGGGGGGACTTTTTCAAAATTTGTTTGAGAATATTTTATCTTTTCAGCCCAAGAATGGATTCTCATATAAACAATGAAAATGAGTGTCACTCCACAGTTGATATCCCATGAATGTAGAAAGCAACTTCTCTTCCAGTCACCTATTTATTTTTGGGACCTCATGAACTGCCATCATACCTCCCAACTTTATTTGACAATGCTATCTTTTATTGTACCAGCATCGAGTTCTTAGGAAATACATTACTGAATGTGCCACTAAGCATATATAGTTTTAGCACTGTTTCTTCTCAACCAACCCAGCAACTATCTTTATTATCTTATGGATGGAATAGCCTGTAACCTATAGTATTAAAATACTGCAAACAAGAATTACTCAGTAAACAAAGTCATGTATAAAGACTACAATTGAGTCATACCTTTAAATCATACAATTAACTCTGCTATGTATTGAACAAAATTACTTCAAATTCAACAACAAATATTACAAACAAAAGGCCTAGCAATGGGGAATCCTCTTTCACCCTTCTTAGCCGATCTGTATATGGGCAATTTGGAGATACACATCACTAAAAGCTTCTCATATATGTTTAAATTCTGGGCCCGATATGTTGATGCTATTTTTGCTTTTTTAACTGACTCCTTAATACTGAATATACAAGATCATCATATACAATTCACAATGGAAGTTGAAGAAAACAATCAATAGCCTTGCTTAGATTTGATAAGACAAAATGACAGTGTAAAATTTGGAATCTATAGAAAACCTACTCACACAGACAATAACATAAAACGCAACAGTTTCAATCCTCTATCACATAAATTAGCTGCTCTTAGAAGTTTGATCCATAGACTGAATGGCATACCTTTAGATCAAAAACAATATGAGGAATTTACATATATTTTAAATACAGCACAAAAAAAAATGGTTTCAATCCAAACTCAACCAAAAAAATGATCAATCGGGACTACAAGCAAAAGAAATTAAAACAGATCACTACACTTCAAAACATAAATAAAAACTGGAAATACAAAAAATTCACTTACCACCCTTGGGCATTTCCGAAGTTTGAACAAATATTTAAAGATTATGGCATCAAAATTTCTTATATATATATATATATATATTAATGAAAAAACTAAATAATTTAAATTATTATATAAATATATTACTCCTTGGAAGTAATCAAAATCTTATATTATTTATTCGGGGAAATGCTAAAATCAAATTAAAACATATTCTCTTTTTTAAAATTAAAAAATTTAAAGGTAATCAATGTAATATTAATAATAAATACTCAGTACCAAAAAACAGATTCTCACTCAAGAAATTGTTAAATAATCTCTTAAAAAACACGATCCCACCTGAACAAAATACAGGCATATATAAGATAAATTGTGAAGACTGTGACAAATTTTATATTGGTTTGACAAAGAGAAATTTAAAAACTACGAGGGCTATACAGAAAGTAGATTACGTTTTGGAATAAAAAGTAAACAAAGTATAGGAAACAAATTTTATTATATACAGATGAAAGCCACACTCAAATACTACTTTTCGACATAGTCACCATTCAAATTAAGGCATTTATCGTAGTGATGTACGAGCTTGGAAATTCCTTCGTCGAAAAATTCGGCCACCTGCGCCTTCAACCACTTCGTTACCTCTTCTTGCAGCTGTGCGTCGTCATCAAAACGCTGCATAGCCAGCCACTTCTTCATTGCTGGGAATAGGTGGAAGTCGCTCGGTGCCAGGTCGGGACTGTACGGCAGATGAGGAAACAACTCCCACTTAAAAGATTCAAGAACTTCACGAGTGACATTTGCCGTGTGGGGCCGGGCGTTGTCGTGAATCAACAAGATCTTAGAGCTCAACATTCCTTTGCGCTTGTTTTGAATGGCTCTTCTGAGTTTTTGGAGAGTTTGGCAATACCTTTGAGAGTTTATTGTAGTGCCTCTTTCCAGGAAGTCCACCAAAATCACACCTTTTCTGTCCCAAAAAACAGTCGCCATCATCTTCCTTGCCGACATTGTTTGCATGCATTTCTTGGGTTTTTGGGGAGAACTTGTGTGCCCCCACTGCATTGATTGCAATTTCGTTTCACAGTTCACGTGTTTCACCCATGTTTCATCACCAGTAACGATGCGATCGAGTAAAGAGTCACTATCCTTATGGTAAACGTCCAAAAAGTTCAACGCTGCAGCCATTCGCTGATTTTTGTGGTCCTCTGTCAAGATTTTTGGAATCCATCTTGCACAAAACTTGTGGTAACCAAGCTTTTCGCTGATGATTTCGTGCAACAAACTTCGCGAAATTTGTGGAAAACTCAAAGAAAGTTCCGTTATTGTGAACCTTCGATTTTCACAGACTTTAGCATCGACTTTTTCGACAAGTTCTGCAGTCACTATGCTGGGTCTCCCACTTCGATCTTCGTCGTGAACATTGGTTCGGCCATTTTTAAATCTGATGACCCACTGACGCACTCCACCTTCAGTGTTAATGTTGTTCCCATACACTTCACAAAGCTGCCGATAGATTTCTATCGGTTTACAGTTTTTTGCAGTCAGAAACCTTATTACTGCACGCACCTCGCAGCTCGCGGGATTTTCAATTAACGCAGACATTTCAAACCGTCACAGTATCTGAACGGAGCACAGCACGAACCTCTCACTAGCACGGCTAGATGCCGACTGAGCTGCGCAACGCTCTGACCCCAAGATGGCCGCGCTAGCCCCGCCCCTAGCGGAAACAGACGAAAACGTAATCTACTTTCTGGATAGCCCTCGTAGATTAACAGAACACTGTAGGAACATAAAATACAAACAGAAAAATCGGCAGTTGCTTTTCATTTCTGGAATGATAACCACCACATCGGAGAGGAGATCAAACTACTAAAACCACTGTCAACAGAACTTGAACTTACAACATGGGAAAACATTTTTATTATTAAAAACATTCCACATATTCTAAATTTTGATGTGTCATCAGTGAGTGGTTCTACTGAACTTATGTAAAGAATCTTCCGAGAGAGGGAGCCAATTACAAGAGATCCAGACAACCAACCGTGATGAGTCGCAAATCAGCTGAAGGTGAAACTGCAACAGTTTTGAAAATTATTAATTTTTAGATGAGTCGTATTTATTACACATCTGCTTCACTTTCATACCTATTTTGAGGACATGTTTCGCAAATCATCGTTTGCATCACAGAATTACTAAAATACGTACAAAAACATAGTGAACTCGTCATATGGGAGAGAATATACATAGAAAAACATAAAAAACCAACTAATGAACTTTGAAATCCCGCCAGAAGAGAATCCCACATTTAAGTTCATCACTAAACCAACAAATGGAAGCAGCAACCCCAGAATTACCCACACCACTGGATCAAGCTTTAGTCGCATAAGAGCCGAAGATGCAAACGATGATTTGCGAAACATGTCCTCAAAACAGGTACGAAAGTGAAGCAGATGTGTAATAAATACGACTCATCTAAAAATTAATAATTATTTCGCTTCACTGTGGTGTTCCAATACAGTTAAATCTCGAGTTATGAAAATGTACCTGATTTTGTAAAAGGACGTGAGTGAAGTTACAAGTTTTAAAAGGTATGACTCAATTTTAGTCTTTATATATGAAATTACCTTCACTGTTAACAACGCTTTTATTTATAACTATTCAAACAAAGTCATATTCCCAGAACTACTAAAAATAAGTGTGGTAAGACCAGTTTACAGAAAAGGTTCAAATAAAATTACAGAAATTACAGATCATTAAAACTAGCATTAGATGTCAGCTAAGTACAAGAGAAAGTACTTATAGTTAAAATAGCTTTTTAAAAAATATAATATCCTTACTACTTCCAATATGGATTTGGAAATAAATTATCAATCAACATGTTTATAATGAAATGGATTCATAAACTGGAGAAACAGAAGGATACTGGTAAAAATACAGCAGGAGTCTAGACCTTTATAACTAGCGGCAATTATTTTCTAATTCCCTCACACTTTATGTTTTTATATACAAACATGATTTTTAATATAATTTCTTTAATTTTAGTGCAATTTCGTGTAGGAGGACATTCTTTTAACATTATTGTTTATTTACTTACTACGTAATGTAGCCATACTGAAAAATTCAGTGCAGCCAAACTATGCTTGTTCTCCACTGAAAGCAATGCTGCCAACAGTCTTACTTGTCCCGAAATTACACTATCTAAGCAGACTAAATGTATGAGTTCGCGGACTGTATCAGACTGGTTTGGCTACTGCCGCGAAGTGTGCATGATGTCAAATGACACCAAGTATACTGCAAGGGGGAAAATTGGCGGTCCCGGTCACGTCGTTCAAATCGACAAATGCAAAATTGGACGATGCAAGTTTCATTGTGGGTACTGCAATTAGACTGTAGAGCATATTTGCATCCCTCCTGTTGTTGGGCATATCGTCATCTGCACCTCATTCGTTTCCATGTCGATCATTCCCAAGATCCAGTTGCCCTCTACGACGCGCCCGTGATGAAACTTGCATCATCCGATTTTGCATTCATCGATTTGAACGTGACCGGTGCTGCCAATTTTTCCCCTTGCAGTCTACTTGGTGTCATTTGACATCATGCACACTTCGCGGCAGTAGCCGAATCAGTCCGATACAATCTGTGTGTTCCTACGGAATACACCATTATCGTCGTGTCTTAGGATTGTTTATGTGCAAAGCAGTGCATCAGTAAAAATTTCACCGGGCACTTACTGATGGCGGGGTGGTATTTGTTCAGCACTTGAAAAAATTACATTTTTATGGCTTCGCCAAGAAAAAACAAATAAAAATTACAAGAATACATACTGTAAAATCCTATTCCTAACTAAAACTATACAACATACAATTATTTTCATGGTTATAGAGTATAAATTACATTAACTTAGCCTGCTCAAACCATGTTCCTTTGCACACGGACTGTGTCACTTATGGCTGCGACATTTTTGCAGATGTTGGCTACAAGTTTTACATATCTTTCTCATTGGCTACAATGCCAGAACCGGCTGTTTGTCTGCTTGCGCATGCGTATACGTGCACCTTTGGACTTAGAAAACACTCTCACGTCGCACAAAAGAAAGTTTCTCCAGATTACCTCTGTACTAATCAATCATATACATGTTTAATACGTTTTTGTGACCACTCTTAAGCTTACTGTTTAATAAAAAAAACTACTTACTTGCAATTGAGCAGCTGCTTAAATGTTGTGTATCACTATGAAGCCAATTTACAAAAGCAGGAATGTGAAACAGAGCCTGTAACATATATGAAATACCTACATAAATATCTTATTTCCCTCAGAAATCTTTATGATTAGCTTTAGGATCTAACACATCATTAACTCAAAACTAATTTGTTCTTATGTTCTAATGCTACATACCTGCAAAGTGGAATTCAGATAGCAGGTGTTACCAACATTTATCATTCCAGCACCAACGCAATGAGAGCCTCGCCAGCCCAGCTGGACATTCTCTGGTGGGAATAGCACTATTTTTGGAGATGGAAGGAGAGAATCCGGTTCAGCCTTCATACTGGAACCGTTTGTGGTACCGCTCACTGAAACAAAACTCAAATGTTAAAACAGTTATAACCTGGAAAAGTCAATATCCCAACGTTCATCTTTTCTGATTACAGGAGAAACATACAAATCTAAGATACTACTGCAGCATAACAGAAAGCATTTAAGTACACTGATGTGGCTGAACATGCATGTAAACAGTCCAAAATGTACTTCAAATGACTCATTATGGTTGCCAGAACAGATATGTTATGGCATCATTAAAAAAGGAAACAACAGCCTCAATCGATTTTCAAGAGGATATGAGCAAGTAGTTGAAATAACACAAAGATGAACACATACTTTTGAAGTATATAAATCAGGTAGGAAATATGTCCCATGGAGTACTGCAAAGCTCAGTTCCTGGGCCTTTATTACTTCTTATTGACAAAATGATTTACCAGCTTATTTGCATCCCTTAGCTATTATACTACTTATGGCAAACAATAAATATTATAAATAACAATGAATTAGATGTCAACATCACAATAGTTAACAAAAAACTGAAAAACTAGTTGAAAAAGAATATACTGCTCAGTAACAGAAAAATTTCAGCTATTTTATCTTTTAATAAGTAACAGCTAAACCTACACAAGAAGCAGATAATATATTATTATATAGATAATGAAAACATTCAATGCAAGCCTACAAAGTTTCCTAGTCCTACATATATAAAAAAGTCAACTATGAATTAAAATTGCATCCAACAGAAAATCTGAGAAGCTTTAGCTCATTATTACTGCACAGAGCACCACATGCGGTGGAGCTGTAAATGCATGAAATGAAGTGACTGATAAAGCAAATTTGGAAAAGAAACATTCCAAGGTTAAGATTCCAGTACCTCCTCAGCATTTGCCAGCTTGAGACTTGAGGAAAACCCTGAAGGAGTGATCAGGCAAGAGTTAACTTGGTAGTATATAATTTGCAACCCCAGAGCATCATGTAAGATAGTGTTCCTATCCACTGATAAAGGTCATTCCCAAGGAAAGGAAATTGGATCTTTCTGTCTATATATTAGAAGATGGAACTATAAAGTGAGCAAAGTCCTGTCCAGGAAACAGGGTGGCACTCAGGATGTAGGCATGTTATCAGAGACACTGGCAATGGTAGAAGTGTTCCATCGCAATGGCTAAAAACACTAAAAGTTATAAACGAAGTAGTCACGTTTTGCAGTCTTGCAACATTTAACTGAGGAAGGATTATAATCTTTGCAAAAGTTAAAGGCATATAGAGGCAGATCGTACTGCAGACTCCAGCCAATGCTAAGCTTGCTGCACGTAGAAGTGCTGCCGAATGTGGTACACACATCTCGCATGCCTGAACTGAGAACATTATATTAATTATGCTCACATAAATGTTTGAAAAATAACGGATGCCAATCTTATAATAAGAAAGAATTTTATTTTCTGATCATGACCATCCAAAAATCCTGTCTCTATGATACTCAGAACACGAGCGATGCACATTTTATCTTTCACATGGTTATGGTTAAATGTTACAGATAAATATTTGAATATTACAGATGCCAATCTTATAATAAGAAAGAATGTTATTTTCTGATCATGATCGTTCAAAAATCTTGTCTCTAAAATACTTAGAAAATGAGTGATGCACATTTAATCTTCACATGTTATGGTTAAATGTTACGGATAAATATGTGAAAATTACAGATGCCAATCTTAAAACAAGAAATAATTTTACTTTCTGATAATGACCGTACAAGAATCCTGTCTCTATGATACTTATAATGCGAGCAATGCACTTTTTATCTTCACATGGTTATGGTTACACCCAACAACTATCCATTAAATTACAGATAAGCCTGAAAAACACCATTCTTTCCTCATAACATTTATCTCAAGCATAAATAATGCAGCTACTATTAAAACAGAAGTCACGCAGTTTGAAACAGAGTTGATTTTCAGTTCGTTTTCAGAGTAGAGGTGTCATTTTATTAAAGTGAATGGCATCATTAAGTCGTGTTTTGAACCCAAGCTGAAATGTGTTAATATTACATTGAATCATTATAATACACATATCTTTTTTCCAGTGTTTGTGATCTGAGTGTGTAAAGATGTCCCTCGAAGCTGGGACAAGTGATTTTTCAATCAACAAACGTGAAGTGATTCAATCTCAGGGCGGAAATATTATATTTCATATGAACAAGTTTTTACTAAAGCTCTTCAATCCAGAATATAGTGCAACTGTAGATTTTTCAAAATCCCAGCAATTAACTCGGTAACCTTGTGATGTAGGTAGTGTGCACACAGTGTCACGAATTTGTAGTGAAGCAGCTTCATCCTTAGAAAAAGGAAGCATACCTGTGTTTTAATCTCCGGGAAAGATCTATGAAGTCGGAAAGCAAGTTACTGGATTGGAAACCGCACTTGCTGTTCTACTGCTGTGATGTGTGTAAAGGTAAGATCTTAATGTTTTAGAAATATTTTATGTGTTGTTTAATTACGGGAAGAATAGCCAAAACCTTTGCTGGCGGGTAAAACTGCTCTGCAGGTGCACATACTATACTTGGCAACAGCGCTCCACTTGAGCATTAGCCAGTGTTCATATGCCCTATGCAAGTGGTATTAAGTCCACTTACAATTTATAAGGGGACAACAAAACTGCTGGTTCTGTAAAATCATTTATTACAACTCACAATAGCACTCCTGGTTGAAGCACAGTCAGCATACCAGTTAGAAAATGGAAGTAGATATATAAGCCATTGTGTGCATCAAGATGTACAGGACTTTGAATTCCTTCTGCGGTGTGGTCAACACCTATGCAATGGAATAATCAACAACAAAATTCAAAAAAATCTGAAGATCAAGGTGTTACATGAGTTCACCAGGTTCAGTAGAAAGATGAATTACACAGAAAATGAAGCTATTTAAAGTGGAGTAACAAACACTACACAAATAAAACAATTTAGTAAATATTCTCCACTTAACTTAACCGCTTCGCCGATGGCCATTTAAACCCTCCAGGGGCCGGAAACGGATACCCAATAAACAGAACAGGACATTTAAATTGTTAAATGCTGTAAAAATGCATCATAAATACAATTCCGTATCTTCCGTATTTATTAAGTTATTTAAACGAAACAAAAACTGGTTTAAAACTCATTAAAGGCAGTATAAATCTACAGTAACAATAAAGTAGAGACTACATTAATAAATTGTTGAAATTTCACTACTTTGTTTCACTGTAGCAAAAGCCATTCTTTGTGCCGAACGCGCCTAATATGTGAATCACTTTGTTTTGTGTGTATACGAGCCATAGTATGTATGTATAGCTACGCAAGCGACTTCTCAGGTTCAAGTTTAGTTTATTTATGCTATGCCAAGCGATAATATCACGAGAATATGTTGCGTCACACACTCACACACTGGAATGAAAACTCTGTCAGCATCTGTTATTACAGTGTTTCTCAACCAAGGTTTCTAGTAGCCTTATGCAGCAGTTTTCGCTCTATTTCAGTTATTTATACTCTCTCTTTGTTCAAAGTGATTTCTTGTAGCTATCAAGAGCTAAATGTATGGCACATTTGAAATTGTTAAATTTCAATGTTAACCATGGCTTATCCCGGTAATGTAGCAAATAAATTAGCTTGGGTATGATGTGTACAGGCTTCTGATATTACTGTAGAAAATCTGGAAGATTTGTTGTACGATTATGAAGGAGATCTTTAGGACATACGTAGCAGTGACGTGTACTGGTCTACAGCTGGCATGTTATCTACTCCATTGTTTGGGGAAATGGCGGGTCAAATATGGGTGATACGGATCAGCTATTACCAGCAATCCCTCTTTACGGAAAAGAGTTAAATGGTAAAAAAAAAGTATTTTTATACCACTGGATGTAACTATGCACAGTTGTTTAGTAATTTTCAGAGCTGTAAAAGACATTCATCTACCTGTACTTGCGCGTATAAAGAGCTCGTAACCTAATTGAGTATTATAATACTCAGAGGCCTCTTTATACTAGGGGGTAGCAAAATTCACCACATCATCCCTCATACTTGAGAGAAAACACTTTCCTAAAAGTATACCACCCACACCCAAAAAACTTGTAACCATTTCGAAAATGTGTAGTGTGTTGCGAAAAAGAAGTTCGCAAGGAAACCAATATTATTGGGTGTGAATCTGCAGATGTGCCCTTGGGTGTTTATCCAGATTTGGAGATGTACAATTCAAAAAGAAACCTTTAAGGATACGTTTACATTCCTTATAGAACTAATTTAAATTTATTGTAAAACAGCAAGATTAAAATAATTGGCGTTACATGAGCATTAAATGCATGTATGCGCAGGACGTCTATACACGTCCATATCGGTTTGGGGCATTTTAACTTGGACGTCATATGACGTCCATATCGGTGAAAGGGTTAAGAAGCCGATGACAGTACTTCTATTATGTTTTTGCGAAATTAATCTCGTGGACATTTCGCAAAAACATAATAGAAGTATTGTCATCGGCTTCTTAAGTGAAGTGGAGAATATTTACTAAATATTTATGTATTATTTCTTAATGTGCCTTGTACAAAGGAGCAAAAAATCAGCTCTAACTTACATTAACTACAGTGGTGAACATTTATAAATTCCCAAGAATGCTCCCATTTTACAGATGAAAGAGAGCAATCCAAGAGATTCAGGTTAGAGAAGTTTCCTTCTTGGACATTCAGAAACTCCTGTATATTTACCAACCCTCTGTCCCAATATCTGGCACCTATAGCTCAATTTAGCTAAACCATTATTGCACTGAGAAATTGCAACTCAGACCAGTAATATAAATGGGACTAACAATGCACAAAAAGATTCTTGTTACGCGTGACTGGAGGAATTTAGTAACAGTGACATCAAAATTAGTTTAAAAAAACTATTTGTAGTTGGTTTTTTCAATTAAGATTCTTGTTGCTAAACCACTTCCAAAGCCCTCAACATCACCTGTCTGCATCAATATCTACCAGTTCATTAGTGAAAAGAATACTTCTTAAAATCACCACCAAAACAGTTGACCTTCACCGCTAAGTTAGACAAGTCTGACTTTGTAATGCATTACTGTTAGAAGTTCAGGACCAGTCTGACTTTGTAATGCATTACTGTTAGAAGTTCAGGACCAGCTATGACAGAAACAATTGGTAAAAGTAATATGTCTGCTCAAAGAACATCAAAGGGGAAACAAAGTCCATGAGCATCTCCTCAGAGATCTGGGTCTTAAGATTGGCAACATTCATCTTCAATGATCATTTCCAATCTTAAACCAAAGTGCTGTTTGGAAAAGGATACTCCCATGGAGGAAGCCCGCCTCGGTAGCATAGATGGTAGCATGTCTGCCTCACATTCAAGGGGTCCCAAGTTCGAATCTCGGTCAGGGTGAGTTACTTAGGTAAGGGTTTTTCTGGGGTTTTCCCTTATCCTTCAAGACAAATGTCAGGTAACTCTAAGCTCAATGGACCCTGGACTCATTTGAGCATCATTTCACCCAATTCATTCACCATCCAATATAACTTAACGTTGGGACGGACGTAAATGAAAAAAAAACTCCCATGGAGGAAATGCAACAGGGATCTACCCACACTTTCAAAACAGTGAAAAAACTGCAGGATAAACTTGCAGTAAAATGTGTTAAGACTGACACCAGAGATTCAAACAACACTGTGCTCATCATTTGGAATCTTACAATTGCGTACTTATACCACCATAATTACCATGGGCATTCTACAATGGTACGCATAAACATAAAACACGTTGACCAGAGGTTTTAACTTTTAATCAATAAGAATGAACCTTTGGTTGTATAGATAGTCAACTTGAAAAATTCAATACCATGCCCAGGATTTGAACCACAGATCTGGTTTCCATCCAGTCGCTCTTACCCATTGAGCTACCATGGCCAACTTGCCGTCATGACACTAAATATGAGTCAATTGAAGAATTTAGTGTCATGATGGCAAGTTGGCCATGGTAGCTCAATGGGTAAGAGCGACTGGACAGAAACCAGACTTCCGTGGTTCATTGAATTTTTCAAGTTGACTCTATCCAAAACCTTAGCCTATATACAGCTGAGTGAAGAAATGATTAATTTCCATCAATTAACTTTGGTTGTACATTTGTAACAGACTAAACTACATCTGCTTTCGACTCTCAAGAGAATTCTTGAGCACAAGACACTTGATACTCATCAAATGATAATATATTCATGGAATCTGTATCGTTGCAGTCTAAGATAGCCAATTGCTATAAGAATTAAAATGCCATCCAATTTTCCATTTATAATATTTATCTGCCTCAGTCTAACAAGGTCTCACTCATGATTTAGATTATTAGTTTCCCAGTTACCAATACATTTTCTGTTGTGGGAGACAATTCCCATTATCCTCTTTGAAGCTCACCCTGGGCTTGTGTGGGAGACAAATTAGTTGTTCATTTTCTGGGACAAAAAACAATTGACTGCCATTGGCTTATTCATTCACATCACCATCACAAATCGATTCTGATTCACCACTGATTTGCTGGTGCAACTATGCCATGTCTTTACTTGAACCTATCAAACCAACCATTGGGAGCAGAGAACTCAACGTCCAACATTTCATTACATGTAAACTAGATGAGGTAATATCTAGAGATTCAGCAAATCCTTTTGATTTGTGGTTTAATTTGCATCATACATCTGTAGAATTTGTAATTTCTTGAAAAATTTACGTTTTGCCATTTTGCGCCTGTATAAGTTGCTACACCCAGCACAAAATTCAAAGAAATACTAAGGAAACACACTGAAATAGAGCTTTTTAAAAGTGGAAATTCTTTTCACAAAATGATGACACTGACTGGAAGAGTTTTCCAAGTAAAAAACTAGAGCTACAATGACCTCAGTACAGCTTCACAAACTATTTTCTCATGATCATAGCAAATTTTGGAAATATGGATATACCCATATATAATACTTTTATTAATGTTTAACCTGAAAAACAGCACTAATGAGATTTGAATGCATTACAGAGGGTAAAATTATGCAGCAATATGCAATGTCCAAGGACTTTACAGATAGAGCGTAATAAACAAGATAGCATTACGATCGGAGCATAATCATAGGGTTTTACTGTATTTATCCTTAAATTTGTGATTTAAGAATTACATTATTAGCTATAATATAGAACTATTTGTGAGAAGAAACTGCAAACAGTTACCAATTCAGTTCAAAAAGTTGGTCTACAAAAAGCTGGTTTCATCTGACTGTTAAAATAACTATTTTTTTGACCAGTGTAATTTTCTCTGCCCATTGTTTATTTTTATTCTGCTTCTACAAACTATTCTTCTACATCAAGTAAATTCAGATTAAACATTACCATAAATAGTTTCATTACACATTTTGTTGTCGATAAAAAGGGAATAGTGAAAATAAAATGTTGAAAAATGTGTCGCTACATATTGGCTTTAAAATGTTATGCTCTTTCCATGACATTGTGATAAACTGAAGTTTGGCATTCACAAAATGAAACAACAAAAGTGTGAAAAATTCAAATTATAGTAACAAGGTTATCCAAGACAGACAATGCCACAAAAAACTGTATTTGAAATAAATTGTATTTTAAAGAGATTTACAGTGGGTTTTTTAAAGTATATTCCTGTTTATTTCTTGTGATTTACAGTTAAATAAAATTACAGAAAATTCCTTCCAAATGAAGAGAACTTCAATATTATTCCCAGAAAAATCTTATATATATTTTATTTATCTCCTAAATATATTAAATAGATGATATTTACAACAAAATTGTCAGAACCATTTCAAAGAAACTAAAATACTTCTAAAAAAGTTTTCATGTAAAGTGCAGTTTGGAGTAGGGTAGTTTTTTTTTTTTTCTTTTTTAATTTTCATGCAACATCTTAAAAGACATATACAAATATAATAAAGTACAAGTTTAATACTTACCAACATTTCATTTCTGGGTTATCAATCTTTCGTAAAATGGCCTTTCTAACGGACATCAAAACATGTATTTCTGGCGAACTATTGAAATTTGGAAAGCTACAGTCTGACTGAAAAATTCAATGCCATAGCCAGGATTTGAACCGCAGATCTTTCGGTCCCCATCCAGTTGCTCTTAACCATTGAACTACCATTGGCCAAAATGCCAGCACAACATTAAATTCTCTAACTGACCTGCACTTTTCCCAGTAAACCAGGAATTTTTCCTGGAATTCTTATACACATAAGACAATTATCTTAATAGTGACTTACAACAATTAGGTACTTTAAGTCCCAAGATGTATAGTCCAACCACTATAAGGTCAATTAACCGGACATAGACCGAGAGATCCATGTTTCAAATCCTGACTATGCCATTGAATTTTTCGGTCTGACTCTACCTTTCCAAACTTTATCCTACACACAACTAGTGTGAATTAACAATTAATTTTTTCTTACTGGAATGTTTGTTAGAATGCAATACTTCCTCCACATGCCAGATATGGGGTAGAAAAAGTAATACAAAGTTGAAAAGAATTCAGAAAGCAATGATAAGCAGAAAGCTTTACTACACTGCATTTCAAACTAATAAAATGAAAACACACATTTCTGGATTAACTATTTCATGAACCTTGGCTGCATTTCAAACTAATAAAATGAAAACACACATTTCTGGATTAACTATTTCATGAACCCTAGCACTGACAGCTATACCCACCTAGATGAATTCATAAGACCTACATAAACTGAGTGAGATGTATTTGTGATAAGATGTGAAGCCCACATTCAATAGGTCCTGGATTTAATCTCCGGAAGCTGTCATGAGTTTTTTTTCATGGTTTTTCCCTGATCAGCAAGGCAAATGCTGGAGTGGTATTAAGTACCTTGGGTCTGTTTTCTCCCATTTCCTCTCCCTCTTTCATATAACAGGACTACTCCAAGGCTGTATATCAGTCGATAGCAGACAGATGATATAGACTCTTGTGCTGAGATTTGTCCTTGGTTCTGCCTGAGGGTGGCTATCCGAGCCTCCATTGCTGAGTCGAGCTTTCCCTGGTTCCTATTGGAGGAAAGCCCCTGAACCACCCTTCAGTAATTTGGGCAGGTTGCCATGAGCACCTTCCAGAAGGATGGCCAAGGCAAGTAACTGTTACAGAATTCCACATATCTGGCTTTGAGTGCCTGTTCCTGCAGCACACATTTTTTTGCAGTTCTTTCATCTGATTTGTCCCTGTCAGGATGTATGCACAAAAGATTCAATTGTAGGTTAAGGCACTAAGTGTTTCCTTTGTTACCTAATATACCTCTACTTCTAAGACCTACTTAAGATACAGGAACTGTTTCCTAACTATGAAAGGGTTGAAATCAACTTAGAATTGATTTATTCCTTAACCCTTTCACCGATATAGACGTCATTTGACGTCCATGTTAAAATGTTGCAGAACCGATATGGACGTGTATAGATGCCCTGTGCATACATCTAATGCTCATTTAATGCCAATTATTTTAATATTTCTCTTTTATAACATAAATAAATTCTACAAGAGCTAAAAGCTTACCTTTTAAGGTTTCTTGTTTAATGGTACAGCTCAAAACATGGATAAACACACAAGGATAGATCTTAACTTTCATGGCAAATCATACTGGTTTCTTTGCAAACTCCTTTTTTGTGACACTCAAGACTTTTTCAAAATGGGCACAACTTTGTTTTGTTGTGGGTGGTACCCATTTAGGAACGTGTTTTCCTTCAAGTATAAGGGGTGCTATGGTGGTGGATTTCTTAACTCTAGTATGAAGAAGCCTCTGAATCTTATAGTGCTCAATTAGGCTGCGAGCTATTGATATGCTAAGTCTAGATAGGTCGTCTTGCACGAGTTCAGAGCTCTCTAAATTACTAAACAACTGTATATGGCTATATACAGCTGGTGTAAATATACCAACTACAAATAGTTTCTGAGATTAATTTTGACGTCACTGTTACTTAATTCCTCCAAACACATATAACTTTTTATATCTGTTTTTCGTAAAGAGGGATAAGCTTATAGTACCTGACCTAGTAGATCTACACCACCCATATTTTTCCCAAAAACTAGAGTAGCCAGCATGCCATCTGTAGACTAGTACATGTCTAATGTAGGTTTATGAATAACATGCACACTGTCCATTTCGGAATTCTCCTTAGGCCAAAATTACCCTTAGAGGTCAGATTTTACTACACCCTACTCACATTACATTTATTTTCCCAACAATGAAAGAAACTACTAAGTTAACAGTAAAAAAAATGTGACCCTGAGAGAGTATAAATGAATATATTATTGTGTGAAAACTACAGCTACCATAAACTTCAGTTGTGAAATTCTCTAAGAGGTACATACAGAAGCCGACTGGTCTATTTTATTTGTTACTTTTGATGTCCCCCATATTTCTGCAGCATACAACATCCTTGATTCTACTAGTTTTTCATATATTCTCTCTAACCATTTGCTCAACATCAAGTTTCGCTTTCCTGCCATTATTGTCTTTCCTTTGGCTACCAACTTCCTGTCATGTGCTTCCCATTCTGCATTATTCATCCTAATGCCTAAATACTCAAATTCTTTCACAACTTCTAATTTTTGTGCCTTTAAAAACCACTGTTTCTCCTTTAATTTTGTTCCTCTTTTATAGATAATCACTTTTGATTTCTTGTATTTACTTTAATTCCCCACTCATTACAAAACTTTGGAACTTCATTTATTGCTGTTTGTAATCCTACTGATGTTTCTGATCCTACCATCAGATCATCAGCATATAACAAACATGGTATCTATTTCCTGTTATCGGACAATGTATATGTCTTCCACTATATTGTCTATAAACAAATTAAATAAAATGGACTTAATTTACAGCCATGTCTTAAACATATACCTTCTCTTCATTTCTGTGATTTTATTCCCTTCACATCTTAGATAAAATTTAATTCCCTTATATATCTTAGTTATTTCTTTAATGAATTCATCACTTACTCCTTTTAATATAACCATGTATTTGTAACACCTTATCTCAATTTTAATACTCCTAAGATCTCATTAGGAAGCTAAGTAAAGTAACACACTAATATAAACTGTGGTTACGTAACTCCTGAATGATGGTAACCAAATATGGATTTGTTATATTTGTTATGTTTCTGCAAATAATGATCCTAAAATAACGCTTGCTTACAGTAGTGCAATGTAGTGTTTATTTCTCTACATTTTTTTAAGTGTATTAAGTGATAATTTTTTAATGTGTCCAAAGAAACAAGGTTATTGGACAAGTGCAGCCCAAGTGATAAAATGTATATAGAAATCATCAACTTTGGGCAATGCCAGGTACTTCAGCTAGAAATTTAATACTTATATCTATACACACATTTTGGATGTAGTACTTTATGAAGGCTACATATATTTCTACAGTCATCCTCCCTTCATTAAAATAAATGTAGACTCTACAATCTGAACAATCAGGTGTGATTTGATACCTAGGTGATCAGCACCCTTATAAAACAAATCACACCAAAGGCAACCATAAGCATTAATCTAAAAAATCATGACAAAGTTCAGTATACAGAATTAATGATGGCAAAGGCCAGAGTAAAGATAAATAGAAAAGTTCCAGCAAGACGATTATAGGACTGAAAATTCACAATTATTTTGTTGCGAAAATTTCCTAAACTCTGACAACCACATTCTCCTGTTACTAACTTCCTTATTTTTTCTGGATTGTCAAATGACAAAACAAACAGGGCCTTAAGAAATGAGGTTTTGAAGTTGCCTTTCTCTATGTCTATGATGTAACAAAGTTTTCCCTCTGGAATAAATACTAACATATATTTTACATTGCAAACTCCTAAAAATATTAAATTAAAACTTCAATTTCCTTCATGCTTTACTTAAAAATTGGTGTTTTGATTTCAGATGCTTTCATAAAGTATGATAAATTCTGCTACATATATAAATCTTGCAAAGTATAACTAACAGGAGTAGCAATTTCCATAATATAATCACAGCTACCTTTGAAATCAGTCAACAGCCACAACCTCCAAACAAAGCAAGCAGTTGCTAAATATACTTTCGTCTTACCGACCCCAAGGTTGGAGGTGCACACACAGTGTAAAACAATGGTTTTTAAGTATGCTTAAAAGGGACAGCCCCAGGCTAGGATATTTACTAGCATGTAAAAGAACTACTGTGTGACCAAGTTCCAGCACGGCTGCAGCACTGATATGATCCTCGTAAATGACAGTATTGTTAACAAACAAAATATTTATTTTTATCATGCAGATTAAAAGGTTGCATTTTAAATACCAGTTCCATTCTTATAAGACGAGTTCCTCTTACAGGAACATTTCAAAATCAGCTCTCTTTTATATTAAAAGTCATACAGCAACCTACCTCTGGTTATGACATTCTTTTCTAACTTTTCTCATACAGCGAATGAGATAACCATAGGAATTGCGTAGGGACATATTCCCACTTGGGAATCCTGTAACCCTCCCATCTGCAGTTAGGTTTTCTTTAATACCACACTTATGGCGTGAAGACAGCAAACATGTCATGGTGACAATACTGCCCATATGAAGACGAGAGTGTCAATCTAAGGGAAGGGGTGAAATCCACTAGTTTGGCATGATTTTAAGTTTTCTTCAGTTAAATATATATTATCAATTATTTAATTTTGCCTTTTTTCCTGCACTATCCTGGATAACTCCTAGTAGCTGCACTACTGTTTTAGTTGTACTTTGGCACAGCTAATATCACAGTTGATGAATATTCCTGGGCTATTCTTTGTGACTTAGGGTGTTTAATCCCTTGGTTACACTCACAGCTTAGGGCCCTCAAGTTCTCAGATATGCTTTGTGCTTGGGTCCTAAATCATTAATGGCAGTATGGTTGGCAGCATTTTTTAATTTCATATTGGCAGCCCTACCATTAGGTTAGTGTCATGCTGCAGCTGTGGCATTTGTAACATGAGTGAGTAGTATAAGCAAATGAGATAGTGGCAATAGAGCAAAGCACTTCATTAATACACCCACCCCCACACACACCCACACCCCCACCCCCATCCCCACCCACACCCACAAAAAAGAAAAAAAAAACTTTTCTTTTCTCAAATGACTGCATGAAAACAATCCACTCTTAGTCATCACTGGTTTTATTTCAAGCTCCCAAAACGTGCATGAGCATGTGCAATAGAAAATGCCAGAAAATTTGAGCGGGAAAGATCAATTAACCATTTGTACTATTGCCATTTATATATTTGTAGCTTTGCTAGGTCCATTTCTCTTCTTATACAATATATACCTTAGCTGAAAAGAAAAAGGTCAGTGTAGGGAAGAAGGGGATAAGCATATACAATATATGAGTAAACAAGTGTGAAAACAAAAGTCTGAAAATTCCTAGAAGTTAATTTGGAAAAGTCACTCATTACACATAATAGCTTACCACTAAATAAAAAAGTGTGTACATGTATGTATGCATATGTGTAGTTACTACTCAGTTGTTCAGCAACAAAGATTTTTTCTTTCTGCCTCAGATATTTTGAGATCAAGTCTGGATAGTTTTTAAGTTGTTCACAGATAGACATTTCATATTCACTTCCTCTTCCTTGTTGCCTAACAGACAATTTGGAGATAACAATCTAATTTTATGTAGCTGTTTGTTAAGACAGTCAATTTCCAGTGATAAATCTGAACATGGTGATGGCTGTTTTCGAGGTAGTTAAGGAATTAGTTTCAAGTTTAAAGATTTTTTCCTTTGAAATTTAATATATTTGTGGTTAATTTAGTTTTGTAATCATTATTCATTTTGTTCTTGATGATACTTTCACTGATAAAAAGTATAACATGTATTACATCATTAATGCATTAAGCACAAACTATGTTTAATACTACTGTTTAGCCCATTATAAACAGCAACCTAATAAGCAGTACCCGCTTTAGAGACTACTTTTCAACCCTCATTCATTATTAATAGCATTTGGGCACTAATTGCTGAAATGTTGGTACAAAAAGTCACTTAACAGGTGGCATCTGTGAAATTCCGTAAAAATTACATTTTTCGTCTTTTACCTTAAAATTATGTTTAAAAATTGTAGTTTCAGAATCTGCAGTCAGTTACGCCCTAGTGCCATTTAAAGAGCTGTAACGTCATTACTTAAATGCTCATGTGCAGATGGGCGTGGCCATTTAAAATTGCCTTTGCTAGCATGTTGAAAAGAAATTCTCATGTTTAAACTATTTGTTTTGATTCCATAGATTGTGGTAATGTACAGAGACATCTTCTGGATCTTTATGAAAGCTACTGAACACTGCTTCCAATTTTATATATTGATTCCTACTTTTGAATGTAAAATCCACATACGTTTGCAATTGTGAAATATGGTTTACATACAAGCGAGAGCCGAGGATACAAGCTTATATTAAAATAAGCATGTTTAGAATAGGAATAAAGCCTGATTTAACATATTACTTTCTTGCTGTAACAGTATACTTCATACCAGGTTAGCTTTGGGATATATATATCAACAGAGGCTATTTGGAGGCAGAATGTAATGAAACTTTAAAGTTTGCTAGTCATAATAGTAAATAATATTAGAATGCTCTGCTTGAGGTAAATGCAGAGAAAAATGTTTGTTCATATTTAGAGTTTCTAACTAGATTTTTCTTAGTGTCCAATTTTTAACAGTTTTTTAATACTCCTAATACTCCACACTAAAGTTCTCCATTAACTTCTTTAAGTTTTGCATACACGTATATTCCTAGATAAGAGTTCAATAAAAGTTTGTATCACTATGGTTGTATATAAAAATTAATAATTGCTATTGAAAACAGAAAATGACAAGAATTCAAGAAAGTTTTATTATATTCCTTATATTTTCTCCTCCAGAACCATTAGACATATAGGCAAATGAGCATATACAGTTTTGTAACTATTATCTAAAGGAACCAGAATCCAAAGTTTCAATCATTTATAACAACAATTGTAAAGAATGTAATATTTTTCCTAATGTAAAGAAATTAATAGCAAAAAAATCATTTTTTTTTTTTTTGGTCAAAGTTATTGTAGAGATGGAAAAATTATATATATATAAAAAAAAAAGATCCAAAGGTAACCAAATTAAAGAGAGGGAGGGTAATAAGGTAGCTGTGGGACCTGCATATGATGCACGGGGATTTCAAAGTAAACAAAGTAGTTTAATTTCTATCTAAATCTTTAAATTCATTTTTCTCCGCTTTCAATTTTTCAACATTTTTGTATCTTCAAAATGCTTCTGATTATGCAATTTTCAACGAATTTGTAGGAAACTTGCATACATATTCCTAAATAAATATTTAATAAAAGTTGGTATTATTTTGTTGTAAATTGAGTTGTTTATTTACTATTGAATCTTAAATCTCAAAATTGCTACAAAATTTAAAGATGTCACATATCACACAAACCTTTTTTTCTCCAAAATTACTTGACACACACTTTAAAACTATAGCAACTCTTATAACTGATGTACATAGAAACCTGAATATGTAATATGTTACATATGTAATATGAACCTGTAATATTATAAAAATCACACTATAAAAAGCAATGAAAAAAAAAACTATTTTTGAAAAAAATTATTTAAAATAGAAGGATGAAAATTGGAAGCTTAACTAAAATTCTCTTTACCCCACCAATGACAAAATTTCAAGCACAGATTTTTCACAGATGCCTCCCCTTAGATTATTCTATGCAGTTCTGAAAAACTGCAGATTATAACAGTTGGTATAAACGCACTATTGGAATTTATAAACTATCTGAATGAAACAATAATCACATAAGAAAGCCAAACTGTACACCAAGTAAAATCACATTAAATGTTATAGCTTTCTTAGCAAAATCCAACTACCATCCCAGAACTGCCATTCATACTATCACTAACCCCTTAATGGATAACTATTTTGCTACTTATTGCCGCTCTTACTGTGCTTACTAAATCGGTTTTCATATCGCTTTCTACAGTGCCTTAACGCAATCAATTCTAAAAGCCATGGTCATTAAAGCAATTACTAATGGACCGGCCATCCATTCAAAGCCAAACATCATGGGTTCTAATCTCAGCAACTGCAGTCAAATATGCCTGTGGTAAAGGACAGGGAGGGCCCAAGTAAAATCAGTGTGATGGCACGCTTCGATTTTACCTTTTTATTCTTAAAAAAAAAAAAAAAAAAAAAAAAAAAAAAAAAAAAAAAAAAAAAAAAGACACTGGAATGTAATTGTAAAAATAATATAATATTTACAATTCAAAAGACTCAAAATGTATGTATAACTGACAAAGGCCAGTAGAACATTATAACAAAAATAATAAAAAAAAAAAAATAATAAAAAAATTTAAGTTGAATATAGTGTAATGTTGCTTAGGGCAAAACCATCAATTGAAGAGTTAACCCTTTAATACACAGTTAAGTCATATGGCATGTTCTGTCTCCTCTTAGAGCTATATAAACTGTTCACACATCGCCACCTGGTTGATCAGCTTAGTCTGAATTGGACTTATTGTTATAGCAAACTTTTCCCTACTTCTCAATTAGCATAAACATTCTACAAATTTCACAGTAGCAAGTTAATAGTGATCTTTGCATATACTTCCAGCTCTTTTGACTTCCTATAGCACTGTTAATTATTTTGCAAAGTTAGAGTGAAAATACTTTGCAACAAAACACATTGCAAAAATAAATATATCCTGCTTGTTCTTTTGATGTACCATTTCATCCTCTTCACTCATTTTTAACACAAACAGTTAATTTGGGAAGATATGCTTTCAAATATAATGAAACTCATTCTGTGCAACATAAATACAAATATTTTCTTGCAACTAACCATTTGTTACAGTGGTAACCATGTGGACTTTTGGGCAAAACTCAAAACACTCTTAATATTGAATCCTAAACTAAAATATTTTTGGCTAAATTCTGAATCCTATGGTGGTAAGATGAAACAAATATTTAAATTTTGGGTTTATGAGATATGAACTGCAACGACTTTAACCCACCATTCCACTCTTAAGACAGTTTCTTTTATAGCATAATTATTGTGGAATGTCAATAAGCTACTAATGCAAATATGTAGAAGGAACTGTCAACACAAGTGTAATCCAATCCAAAGAACTGGTTTCAAGATTATATGCTGTCCTGCATCACTGGGGTTTATTCACACATAAACCTATGCACTGTCATTGTTCCACAGTTGTGGGCTTTCAGTTGCAACTACTTCACCCCTCTTACACAAAAAAAGGACATTCTTCAGTTATGCTTTGCAGCTTAGAGCCCTCAACCCTAGGTTATATCTATGGTTCTATTGCAAGGTTTTCACTCAAATACTGGCAGCTCTTAACCTCAAATGCATCAACAAGCACAAACAAGCCAGAGCCTTAAGATAATAAATGTAAAGTATGCACAGTATAAAACTAAAAGATGAACTGTAGAGAGCACAAAAAAGAAAATTAACAGATACCAGCAATGTAAAGTAATATTAAGCGTTCATTTTGTCAGCATTTCTTCAACCCTTTCTGTTTTAACCCTTTTATTTCCAACTTCTGCATAACAAGAGAAGACTGCTGAACACATTAAGCAGGTAGTGCAAGAGTTGTCTATAACATATTCAACTACATCGAAAAATTACCTTACATTACCTTTAAATGTATGCATATTGATATATGCGACTACTTCAATAAACATTGATATGTACTCTGTCATCATTAAACAGCTGCCAAGATTACATGATAGACATGCATTTTGTAGCATGCACTGGCCTACCTGAAGCATGAGACGAAAGAGGAACGTCCATCCCATTCTTACTCACATCCTGGCTTTTCAGTGGAATGTATTTGCTTTTCAGGTGATTCAGAACTGTGGATAAGCAGTTTCCAACAGGTTCATATTCTATATTATGTAATAAAACGCGAGTTGCAGATGCGAAGAGGTTTTTGTCAAGATTCTTACTCTCCGTGGAGTTCTGGCTCGAGTTCAAAGACAATCGTAAAGCAGTGCTCACGGGGTCTCCGCCGGAAGCTGGCATCATGAGCTTGTTTTACTAGTTACTGCAATAAATAACACCATTACAATTATTAATTGTTATATACAGCATTCTAAGCAAATATAAGTGTATATAAGTATACATTCCTAATAACATGCTTCATTATTTGCAATACTTTGCAGATTATCCAAAGCCATATCCTTATGTTGACAGCTGCTTTCAATAACATAAACAAACAAATATCGTCCATATCTATATACTAAACCTTCTTAAGTTTAAATAAAAGCCAATAAATCGAAAAATACACCTTTAGCACTTCACTTGGCATATTATGTCGATAAACTCAACATAACCATTGCGTATCAACATTTATCAAATTTATGTTTATCGCAGAAGGGTAAACACAATCCGATAATATATATACTAACCGCCTGATAACAATACATCACACATGTATTTTACTTGCAGCTGCTGCACAATATTTCAACTAATTTAATGTCTTGAAATCCTAATACCGGAACGTTCTTCCCATGCGGCACACCATTTCCGCTTAACGTGCCAAATTAGACAGAACAACTACTTATTTTACGGCGCAAATTTTGCATGGATCATTTTTTAAATAAGTTACTCGTTTTATATAACTTCAATAAATAAATTAAGCATCTACCGATGTCCGTAAACGTTCAAAATTCATTGCGTTCCTCATTTTCCGCGGAATATATCAACATTGCAACTGAACTTTCAATTGTCGAGGATAGTAACCTGGTCGATGAATTGAATGACGGGAATAAAATGGTAGTCTAGGACCGCACGATTTGCAAGGCCACGGTGCCTTGCGGCTTTAAAACGAGGTTACTTCCGAACTTAGCCGAAGATACTGTAGGATGAAAAAGTAACATAGTATTTTAATTTCGGCACTATTTCTATTCAGAAAGAAATTACGGAGCATGTATCTCGTTTATTACTTTTAACTTTTGGGAATGTCCCATTATCCTAGATTCAGCTATAACAGAGAGTATTAAATTACGAAATGTACATATATACTCTGTGTTTATTGTTTTTCAATTATATTGATATCTTAACCTCGAAACATTATGAAATATGACGTAAATATGTCTCTTACGTATTTAATTTTAACAGCTATTTTCAGCAGAAAATTTAGGCGTAGTTTAAAATCTCATTCGTTTAAAAGAGATCTCAGTTGTATGTATTCTCCGAAGCACAAAAAATTCGTATTCATTTTTCCTTATATAGTGTTACATGTAAGTGATCGAAGTAAATAAAAGATTTTGATATACATACACAGCAACATAAAATTAAATAGATTCATAAAAATGTAGTACTTTCTGTTACAATCAGTGATCCAAGTCAATTACATGTAATACATTATTAAACAGATTGCTTATAGAAACAACTTCATTGATCGTACTGTATCATCTAATTTAGTATTACATTTTCCTTTTCCTGACCTTGCGTTATTCCTTTTATGTTTTGAGTCTGCAGTAGCAATTATTCAATCTTATATTTTTGCTGTTTTATATGTGAGAAGGCATTTTTGTTCCTCTATCAATCGTAGTTAGTACTGTGACTTTCTGGGTTCGTAGAATTAAAAGTCCGAATTGCAGATATTCCAAATGTTCTTTATTTCCGTAGAAATACACTGTTCAATTCTCACGTAACAACATTACGTCACATACACTACACAATCTACCAAGGTCAATGACAATAATAAACAAACATCAGCTCTCGTTACAACACTCTACAGCTGTTTACTGCTTACAATTCTCGCGACTGACTCTTGGCCAGTCGTCGCCTTCTTAAATACCCCATTGATAAATTATAGATATTTCCGGAACAATAAAGAAACCGAATATTCTATTACCTTCCAGAAGCGTAACTTAATCTGAGCCGACAAATCCTTTTTCTCAGCTATCTTTATTTGCCAGCCCATTGTGTGCTCTAGGCGCGCTATCGTAGATAACGGCTTCGCGACACTGTTCCCTCCTCAAGGTTGGTCGTCCCAAACAGCACCATCGTAGCGGGCCAGACGATTCTGGTGTACAACCATCTTCCCTCGGGACTTCTTTGGATGCGATAAAACCCTTCACCATCCTGTATGGTCCTTGCCATGGCTGTTGAAGTTTCGGCCATCGTCCATTGGTCCGAGTAGGGCGATACAACCACACCAGGTCTCCTTGCTGGAAACCTTGGCAGTTGGCTTGCCTGTCATATCGGGTCTTCGTGCGCTCACTCGCCTTCTGGATGTTCTGACGAGCATATCATGCATTTCGTGGAGATGGTCCACCAGGTTCTCCACATACTCGGTTGCTGGCTGTTTTGCATCCGGGAGGGCTTCCGAAAGCCAAATCACAGGGGAGGCATAGCTCTCGGTCGAACATTAAGCTGGCTGGCGTCATCCCAGTGGTGTCGTGTGTTGACGAGCTGTAGGCCAGAGAGAACAGTGGCACTTTGTACTCCCAGTCTCGCTGATGGCTGGCCACGACCTTCCTTAGGTGCTCTTCTAAGGCCTTGAAGTATCTCTCCACGATGTCGTCCGACTGCGGGTGTAGGGGTGTTGTGCGGTTCTTATTCATCCCCAAGTCTTTCTAGTGCTTCCTTCAGCAGGTTGGATTCAAAATTGGTGCCCTGGTCGCTGTGGAGCTCTAACCGCACACCAAATCGGCGGAACACTTGCTCCACGAGGCAGTCGGTGATTGTCTTCGGCTCCTGGTTCGGGTTGGCATACACCTCCGGCCACATGGTGAAGTAGTCCACGACCACAATCAGGTACTTGTTGCCTCGGTCGGACACTGGGAATTGTCCAGCTATGTCGACGGCGATCCTTTCGAATGGCATTTAGACGTTGTACTGCTGCATGCGATGCGATGTGTTGCTTGACGTGGAGAAGGTTTTCACTACAAACTGGCACGAGGGGCTTATTTACAAACTCCTAGAGCATGAAATCCCCCTTCCATACATATCCTTGGTAGCCGGCTTCCTCGCAAACCGGAGCCTCCGAGTAAAGATGGACGGGGCGTGGTCCACGGAGTGGACCACTGGCGCTGCAGCGACAGAAGGCAGCGTCACCGGCACTTTTTGCAGCTTATATCGCCAACATCCCTACACACCACAACACCCACACCTGTCAGTATTCGGACGATTTCATGATATTCGCAGCAAACAAAAACCCGAGGTATAGCTTTCGGTAAATCCAAACCCAGCTTCGGGCCAATGGCGAATGGAGCGCAAAATGGCGAATGGCAATTAACCTTGCCGGAAACCAGGGCCAACCGGTTATAGCAGAACTTTGTTTTACGGCACCGTAGAATCCCATGGGTGCAAACGGCGAAGTATCTCGGAGTGACGCTGGACCGTAAATTAGCTTACGTTCCGCACTTCAAGGGCAAGGTCCAGCTGGGGCACATCGCGCCCGGAACCTATAACCCATATTCCGCTCTACCATGCCTCTCCGTCTAAAGCTCCAGCTGTATCGGGCGATAATTCCGCCCATGAATCTGCGCGGCTGTGATATCTGAGGAACAGTGACTAATTACACTTTCGTCAGACTCCAGACGCTGCAGAACAAGACACTCAGAATCATCTACGGTACAGACTGGAGATTTTCTGCCCATATCCTCCACGAACACTCCAAGATCCCGTACATTGTCGATGTCATCCGCGAGAGGTCACGATAAATGTACGACAAAATTCAAACCCCTAACAACCATTTGGTGAACATCCTGGATAGATACGACCAGAGGAAGCAAAGACGCTTGACATCTTACAAACTCCCAAGAGATGTCATGTGGGCCCTTTGTTCACCCTAGAATCCCCATATATCTCTATGTTCCATACTACGCCTGATGGTTCAAGCGATAAGCAACCCGTAATCAAAACGGAGTAAATATCATATCAAATCATTTCTCCCAAAACGGGGGGACGCTATAAAGAAGCTGAGTTTATTCAAGAGCATCGCAACCGAAATATTCTAAAACACACAATCTATCCCTAGCACAACAAAACAAATTCAACAAGACTCATTTCGCAGGTTAAGCCGCACGGCGACTAGGTACTGCGGCATAAGACACCCGAACGGGGAAAAGCCCCACCCAACTAGGACATCCTTTAGCCTTTGGCCTTTGAGTCCCCAGTTCTCTCCGAGACGTCCAACTGTTCCTGCAGAACCACGACCTTGGAGTTGTCACCGAAAAAAGAGCCGGAATAACTTGGACGAGGGCGTCCAAGCGAGAAGGTAAATCGGGCCAGCGAGAACGACCAGTGAAGTGACCAGCTCTGTATTTCCGTAGAGCAGCAAGGCCATAGCCAACGGTCTCTCGGCCGGTACCTAGGTGCCCCCTCCCCGAGGGTTAGTCCTCTGCTGCTCCGGCTTCTTAGCGCCCATTGCAAGCTCTATTTCTCACTCTATTTCTCCTCCTTTCTCTTTTCTATTAGATTGTAAGGTCCCTTAAAGCCCACTCACTTTCACTTTCTCTTCTACTTAGACTAGCACTTGCCATGGCCAAGACAGGAAGGACAGCTTTGGCGACCAAATCTTCCCCTTTTAAGACCAAAACATCGAAGAGCAAAACACTCCCAAGGACCCTTTCGCCCTCTCCCTCTCGTTCCAAGACACTGCCACCACCTCAAACTATCTCGCCCCCCTCAACACCGTCTCCTTCCAAAACCAAGACACCTTCTCCGTCCAGGCCCACTTGGCCCAACCTTGCTCCTCCAACACAACAGGCACTGTAACACTGACACACACTACCCCTAACGAGAGCCAGGATAGAAGAACTGACATTGCGCTAATATTTGTTAGCTAAAGCGAGGCCACAAACATCCGCCAACTAACAATGGATATAGATAAGACATGCAAACTTAAATACGACTATACAGTAGATACTGCCCGTAACACCGGGGACTATGTATTTAAGACGATCGCACTTGGAGACTACGAGATTTTGGTGAAACACCTCAAGTTAAACAGCGTACAGCGTTACTTAATGCCCAAACCAGAGGAAAGAACTAGCCGCTGTGTTGTTAAAGGGCTGTATGCTGAATTAACTGGGGATGACATTAAAAAAGACCTGGCATACTGCGGGTTTCAATATGAGGGGCGTAAAAATGAGAAGGCGCAACAGGGGTAGAGCCCCATGACTATGCTCTTAATTGAACTGCAGGATACCCTGGAGAATAGGAAAATTCTGGAACCAAAGTACCTGGCACATTTCAAAATTCACGTAGAAGAGTATAGAGCAGCCACAACTCCAAAACAGTGCTCACGGTGCCAACAATTCTGGCACGTCAAGAAAAATTGTAGGTCCGAAACCCCCATCTGTGTCAAATGCATTGTTCCCCTTTACTCCGGTACATGCACTGTTCCACATTTGCAACGACTATGCTTATTATGTGGCACTCAGGGCCACGGTGCAACTTGGCGCGGTTGCACCGCATACTACGCAACATGCAGCAAACCGTGCACAGACTTCCATTCCCCAGGCTAGCCAGAGAACGCAAGCACTATATTCCCAGGCTGTTGCACAGCATGGTCAAGCGGAATGGTTCACCAGGAATAGTAAAGGCCGGTCTTACTTTTACTTTTTTGGAAAACAGGAATAGAAGTAATAGGAAAAACAAAAACCGCGTATATTGGGTATGTGGGTAGAAAGAAGGATAGAATATGGGAGGGATGTTGTTCGGAGGTGATACTATTTATTGGGACTTTGTGGTGCTAATTTAATTGAACTTTGTTGGTGAAGGTAGTGGCTGGTAACGCCGAAGCAAGCCGGCTGTTTGTGGGCGATTACTCACTGTTGTGGTAGACTGCTGTGGTGAAGAAGTAACAGCCATGATCCAATGGACTCTGACTACAACCTTGGAGCAGTGGTGAATTTTGTTGAGCAGCGGTGACTGTTTACTCAGAAATTATCATTGCAGTTGTCTTGGTAATTTGCGGTGTCTGAAGCGTATCGGCAAGGCAGGTCAGGTGGTGGCGTCCCTCGGGCACGGGTGTCTCTGCGGGGCTGGAAGTGTGGCGGTGGGGCATCTTACATGGCCGCCAGGGCCTGTCGCGGCCAGCCCCATTAGAAGAACCCTCCGCGATTCGACTTCCCCGGGTCAGATCCGAGGCTACCCCAATCAGAAGTCAGCGACCCATCGACAAACACAAGCTCCAAATTCACAGGCAGGCCACTCACAGGTAGATGCGCCTCCCGCAGCAGCAAAGTCGCTCTAGCCGCGAAGTAGACGGGATCGTATCACGGTACTGCTTACACCGCGGCACTGAAGTCACTAGGTTTACCTACCTACTTTGCCAGGTGGAAGAAGACCTGTCAATTATATGCAGAGTATTATCACAACCAGGGAACGACATAGTACAGACAGCACACTACTTCACAGAACTGATCAGAGACATGCACGGATATTGTCATGGGTAATTCCGACACAATTAGGATTGTCACCTGGAACTGCAATGGCATCCGAAAAAGAAACAAAGAATTGGCAGACTTATGACGAACACATTCCGTACAGATTGCATTATTAACTGAAACGCATCTAAACTAGAAACATCGTTTCTTCGTTCCCAGATTCCAAATTTATAGGAACGACTGCGACCGCAGAGGAGGCGGGACAGCAATAGCCATACAAAATAATATTGGTCACCATAGAAACAGCTCTCCTAATTTACTCCTACGGAAGCCACGGCTATTAAACTTAATATCCACAACACAGATATAGCAATAGCCTCCGTTTACAATCCCCGGGGATATAGACACGGAAGGCATTCACAAAATAATAAACTTAGGACATAGAGTACTCGCTGCAGGTAATTACAACTGCCAGCATTATCTCTGGAACTGTACAAATCCTAACCCACAAAGTACTAAATTACTAAACTATATAAACAGCACCAATTTTCTAATCTCAGGTCCGAATGAACCGACATTCATTCCCCATATGCCAAACCATACGCCGGACATCCTAGTTAAATAATATTCCATATGACACGGACTTTGAAGTCGTACATGCACTCACATCTGATCACTTGCCCGTATTAACATCCGTCAAATCTGCTCTTATGTTCAAATTAGCTACTTTAAATTTTAATAATAACCAAGTGGACTGGGAAGAATTTAAAGATTCTATTAACCACTATCTGCCAGAGCTACAAACTAATTATGCAGAAGAACAAGGCGAAGCAATAAATAAACTCGAATCAGCCATAAAGATAGCCACCACGGCCTGCGTTCCCCTAAGACAGCAGCGGATTGTCAATGCCAGATTTCCCCACGACAGTAAAATTCTCCAGCAAACGTAAAATACAGCCATACGCAAATGGCAAAGAACCAGAAACGTCCTCCATCGCGTAGATATCTCGTCCGATATGACTTAACGTTGGAGAACGTAAATTACAAAAAAAAAATCGCGCAGATTACCACAAAGCTAGAGAGTTAGCTAATGAACGCGCAAGAAATTACTTCCAAAATCAATGGGATAACAACTTGTAAAATTTAAATCCACAACAAAACTCAACTTGGCGAATAGCCAAATGCCTTATGCAAACGCGAACGAATATCTCTCCCCTTAAAATTAACAACACAATAGTCGAAACACCCCAGGCGAAAGTAGAAGCCTTTGCGATCACCTTAGAGAGTGTCTTTCCACCCAACCCAGTAATTGGGCACGATGACCTTACAACACAAGTCGAAAACGAAGTAAGAAACATAGGGCAAACACCGACACACAACAAAATGCGAAAAACAAGCAGAGGCGAAACAGTTTGGATCATTAGGCACCTGCAAACCAGAAAAGCGCCTGGGCCTGAGAAAATTCCAAATGTGGTACCAAAGAATCTACCACAAAGAGCACTGAAACTTTAAACGAAAATTTTCAACTTCACACTCGAAAATTGCAGGTTTTGCCCTTGCTGGAAAGAAGCCAAAATTCTCCTATTCCCCAAAACAAAGAAAATCCTTACACTTCCAGTCAACTACAGGCCAATTAGCCTATTAAACACATTAAGCAAAGTACTATAAAATTAATACTAAAAAGAATTAGCAAACAGATCCATAAACACAACATTCTAATGCTTAAGCATATCGGGTTTAGAGCGCAGCACTCTACCATGCTCCAACTTTTGCGAATGACTGAACAGATCGCCAACGGTTTTAATAGAATTAAGTCAACAGTCACCCTATATTTGGATATCGAACGAACCTTCGACAAAGTTTGGCACGCAGGCCTAATTAAAAAGCAAAAACATAAGATTTCCCAGATTCGGCAGTAGCCCTAATAAGGAAGAAGATGCAGTATCTATCGTTAAACCAGTTAAAGCAGGCGTCCCGCAAGGAAGTCTGTTGGGGCCGAGGCTATTTAATTTATACATAAATGACATACCCGAACTAGTAAGAACGAACAAATACATATGCGCTGACGACATATGTCGTCAGCGACACAGTCAACTTAACCACGAATTGTTCATCAACGACTCCAAAACGTCCTAAATGCATATGAACCCTGGTTCTCCAAGGGGAGAATTAAAGTAAATGCAAGCAAACTCCAAGCTATAATCTTCACAAAAAGACTCCTGCATTGGAAAAGCAAGCGCGTCCTTCAGCCACTAATATACCAGGGTGAAGAAATCGACTAGAAGGACCAAGTGACCCTTTTTAGGTCTTGTAATAGACCAGGGCCTCACCTGGAGCAAGCACATCACTATTATCAGAGCGAAGGCTGATAATCGTCAACTAAATAAACTGTATCCAATACTGAATATAAACAGCCAACTTAAAGTACATATGGGCCTTACACTTTATAAGACACTGCTAAGACCAATCATTCGGTATGCAGCCCCCGTGCGGTGGTATGCTGCAAAAACTCACATACACAAATTACAAAACACTAGAAAACGGAATAATAAAAATAATTACAAAGCAACCGCCGGTGGTACCGATCAATCTGTAGCACACTGAACTTAAACTGCACTCAGTTGAGGAATTTATCAAACGACTCAGGTTTAACGTATAGAAGTGCAAAGATAAAAACGGTAACGCACTAATAACAGCAACTCGGCACATACGAAACCGATTATAATAAACATAAAAGACCACTGTTCATATTTGATAGGACTATTGGCATGGGAGACCCAGAAATTGAAATCCAAGAGTATCTAAGCACACTTTTAAGACTTCCATACAACTAGTAAAATTACCCATGTCTATATACCACAACCTGACATTTGGCAGTCCACAAAGTCCTTGCTCTTAGTCAAGGCGACTCCGGATGGGGGTCAATTCGTCTCCCTCCCACACTTACACGACATTGCGCTTTAAATAATGGTCAAATGCAAGTAAATTTAACTTAGAATTAAGCTCAAACCAGACGCAGCTTAAGCGCAGAATTAATAATACTAAACCTAGGAATACCATTGACAAACGCAATCAACTGCGAAGATATGATATGCCATTTTACCTTAAATTCAAATTTAAGGTTGTCCCATTTTCTGGAGAGAACGACAAGAATTAATATTCAAGCTAGACTCTCTAGGAACTGAACTTTCTGCTCCGCTCACATCTTTGCTAATGAATCCACAACAGTGTACGTACTTTATGATGTTTTTAAACTCAGTGTTTAAACGTCTGAAATAGTTTAAATTAATATGCATCAGATTAAAACATAATTTCTTTCTTCTAGTATTTAAAATATTTTTGTTAAAATTGTATATTTTTATGTATCAACTCTAAGCCTAATACACCACTGTATAAAATAGGGTTCAATAAATCTGGATAAATAAAAAAAATTCAAATTTAATTGAAATTTAAAGATAACGCATGACTAACGCTATATTGGCGCCCACTACCAGCATTAATGACACGTACTACCCGCTTCAGGGTGAACAGACCATTAGCTAAGAATTAAAAACTAATCCAAATAAAAGTAGTATGACTAACACAGGACTATCTCCAATTGGGGACGCAACTACTAGGTTAAGATCACGTTTCCTATAGGAAACGACACTACACCCTACACCCTACTACATCCCTCACCATGAATCCGCGAGGGCATATTCAGGGCTTTGGCCATGCTTATGTCCTGGCAAATAGTCTCACCTCGATTAGGCCATACGGCCAACCTGCACACCCTCTCCATGAATCCGCAGGTGCATTTAGCGGTACTGCTGGAATTCCTCTCCTGACCACTCTCCGGTGGAGGTTTTTTTAGTGAGTAGTACCTTCGGGGAAGCTCAAACTCCCGGCTGTGTCGGGATTAGTTCATAAATGGATTTCTTCCACTTGAAAAAAGAGAGGCTCCCTATCAGTCGCAGCCGAACGTGCAATGAGAGTGTTACGGCCACGCCACTGAGGATATTCGACACAGTCTCGAACGAAACGTCTGGAAGAAGAGTTTCCACTAGACCACGGCCTACAAGCCCGGATTATCTACCAAATGACTCCAACCGTGAAAGTCTACGCACTACAAAACGAAATATTGTAATAATCATAGTATCATAACGATACGCAGCTTTTCAACAATCGCGCTTAGTTTACTCAAAAAGAAATACAACGGCGCCGGTCGTCCATTCGCCCGTCCGTATTGCTGGCAGACCGGTTGATCCTACATCAGGTGCTGCTGGTGGTTCTGAAAATTGTTGGTTCACAAAGTTATCCACGCAATTTTTAAAGTTAAAAACGGTTCTTAAAGCCTTTCACTATAGACTGCTGTGCACTTAAGTTAATGATAATACAATACACAGGATATAAAACAAAATGCACATTTCTTAAATGCTCTAGAGTACCTATATGATACCTATTTATATAGAAACTCAGCTTATCTCTCCTTTCTGCTGAGAAATTTATCAATGACCAACGCGTTGAAATTCTTGATGTGCACGATCAAGTCCCTTTCAATGGAAACCATGGTCAATGCAGACAGTCTCTCTTTACACATTGTGTTACACAGAAATGTTTTAATTTCTTTAAGTGCAGAGAAACATCTCTCTATCTCACGTGTTGTCATGGGAACTGTCAGAATCACATTAAGAAGCTTAACGGATTCGCTAAAAGTGGAATACAAATTGACTCTGAAAAACTCCAATAGTGGAAATACCCCAGCTTTGTTTTTAAATTCCTCAGTTCTGTAAATTGCGGAAAACTATGTGACTAGCTTATTTTCTTCAACAAAAGAGTATTTCAAAAGAGCAAATTTGACCTGATGTGCTGGAAACGATACACTATATTCTGAATATCGTCAGGCCGAAACAGAACTGCTGCTCCCATATGGATAACAAATCTGAACCTTTCTTTCATTTCAATTGCCTCTCTTTTTCTCTCAGTGTGTTCTAGGAGTCACCTCTTTGTTACATTCTGCACAACCTCGTTGAAATTTGCGGAACTTAAAATTTTAAGGATTTCTACCTCAAAAGATTTCAGTCTATTCTGGACCATTTCACTCCTCTGAAGTTGACTGTAGAAAATGTCGACATGGGGCATAAGTTTATGGAAGTAAATCAGCCAAAATAGGAAATCTGAATCAGTCAAGTTTCCAATAAAACCAGATGCTTGAAGAACGTAGTTTGTATTTGTGATTTCTCGCCGCCCCTAATAATTCGCAGGCATTCTATTAATTCCTCTCTGTGTTCGAAATTTGTATTGATGGATCTGGATTGAAAGCTCCACCCCTAGGCATTGCCCTCGGCAGTCGCTTCTGCACCACTTCCTCTAGAACTGCTCTTCTCTGAGGAGAATTAGAGAAGAAAGTACAAATTCCTTGAAGATTAGCGAAGAAGATTCTGACACGGCTGTTCGCTAATGCTGCATTCAACATAATTAGAGTTAATTGATGTGCATGGCAATGAATATATTCTGCAGATGTACACTTTTGTTTTATGAGACACTGAACGCTTCTCTTCGCCCCAGACATAATATTACCCATATCATATGTTTGAACTACGAGTTCGTGTTCCAAGTCTTGCAGATGTCGGTAAGTCCAGCTGTGTTCAGATTTATGAATATCGAGCTTTTGTTTATTTTATATTGAAACGGCTGATCATCTGCGAAGCCTTGATTAATAACGCTTGCAGTGAAAGCTCCGATATGCTATCTGTCCTGAGTTACATTGTTGCGTTCCTCTTGTGATTGTTCTCCTTTGTGGATATTTGATAAGGCTGAAATAAATTAATACTTTGTGAACGACGCTGTCAATATCAGGATTATATCAGTATGGCCAGTGTCTCGAGAAAGTTTATGTTGAAGCAATGACGAACGGAGTGCTGACTGTTCATCAACTCGTGTTCTGTAGTAGCAATGTCACAATTCTAAATATTCCACGATAACAAAAGGCTGGACTCGTGTTGTTAGATTACAACAATAATGATAATTTTGTAATATGTATACACTCTTAATTAAATAACTAACACGTCAAGATAATGGCATACAGATCACATACATTTACAGGGAACAAACCTCGGCATTTCTCTCTGCTGCAGCGTATAGCAAAACATGCATAATGAGTTTGAACTATAACTCCTATTAAACTTATGATATAACAAGTATCTATGTTACATCATATATTATAGTCCTGCACCGTGGCGTAGTGGACTAAGGCGTCCTGCTTTGTTTCCCAGCCACGGAAGGCGCTCGGGTTGGATCCCACCCCTGGAGGGTGCCGATTTTAAGTTCCGAGTAGAGCGGCGGTGCCCACTAAGCATCGTGAAGAAATTGAGGAGCTACGGTAGCTAGCGAACCCTGTTCTAAAAAGCCAACTTTCCGGCTGGGGTGACGAAATGCTGACCTCATCTACCCGTATCGGTTGAATGATCGCCCACCTCTACCTTGCGAATGTGGGCATGAAGCCGGCAGTCGGTTCCGCCGGTCTTGGCCCGGTAGGGACTGTTGCGCCATGGGTTAACGTTATGATACTTTACAATATGTATATGTTATCCTACATATCTCTAGATACTGTGAATCTTTTTATAGGTCAATGACCCAAGATGTGTTCTATATCATGTAATGTGTTTTACAGCACAAAGTTTACTAACCATTACTTTTACATAACTTTAAAAATGAAATGAAACGTGTAGTGTTTAACGCCCGCTTTTACTTCATATGGCACCGCAGGTGATGACACTGATGATACATGAGATGAAGATGGAGAACCGATGGAATGAAATGGCGGGGGAAACCGGGGATCCCGGAGAAAACCCGCCCAGCGCCGTGTTGTTCGCCATAAATTTCACTTTGCGGTCGCCTGGGATCGAACCCGGGCCGCCTTGGTGAGAGCCAAGTGGTCTAACCACTGAGTCACGGCGCGTCCTAACTTTAAAAAGAGTCAGTATCAAATAGTTATCAGAATTAGGAAAGAGAAAACAATAAAACTTATGTTTGGAGAGAAAGACGCAGAAGGACGTGCAAGTGCAGTTTGGGCGACTCTTTATTTTCAGTTATCGTCTTCCAAACTTAAGTCATATCTGACGATAGATAATATGGGTGAGGATGAGACAAGCATCCATAGAACTTATGGTTAATCGACATTCATCTTTCAGGATGAGAGAAAAACCCAGAAAACAATTATTTAGATAATTCATCCTTACCGAGATTAGAATTCATGAAAGCGAGGTAGACAGCCTACCAGCTACGCTACAGAAAAGGGCAACAACTGCGGCTAGAAAAGCAGGAAAAAAACAGATAAATAAGAATTCAACGCGGGGACGGTTTTCGCCTTAAATCGATTAGCGGTCTCTTATTTTGCCTTTATATTACCAAATACCATTGCAGTGTGTAATAATTGTGCTCGACGGCGTAATACAGTTTCATTTTTGAACTTTCCATTCGTTTTTGAATGAGGTGTCGCTGATCGTTTTATACGAGTTTGCGACACATTTTTACATCTCACTTACTGGTGTTGAACATAAAATACGATCGTATTTTAGAAAAATTGCTATAGAATTGTTTTATTTTTGTTTTAGTAACATCAGCAACCGTTGGAAAACGCTCGTGCAGAGTGACAAGTCATTTTGGTTGCCAAATTGCCGCCAATGTCAGGGTGAGGGACAACACAAGGTGTGTCATGCGTGTACCTGCCCTAGATTAAGCTTCACCACGAAGTGACTGAATGTGATGTTTACAGGATGGCGGGTGAAAATGAGGTGCTGGGAAGGTAAGGAGTTGGTATATTTAGCTTTTCAACGGCTGCAGTCTAGAGTGCAACGGCCCTTCTGCACCATTGATGGATTATATTTTTCAAATGAGTGACTTAATAGTGAAGCCCTGTCAAATTCTTGAAAGAATTGGAGTTATGTTTTAATGGCTGTTGTAAAGACTGCCCAGGCAGGTTTCGAAACAGTTTTATAGGGTTTGTTAACGTTAGTGTTGCAGTCACAGTTTTGTTGCAGTAGACTGTGATCAGTGACTGATCAGTGGACTGCTGATTGGCGGAAATTTTCATTGCCTTGGTAACTGGTTAATCTGTGCTCTTGCTAGTGTTCCTGTGGTGTTCCTCTGGTAGATGTTCAGTTCTGTGCTCGCTACGGAGTTGAGAATGTGGATTTAATCTGTGACTCGATCCGATTTAACCTGTGTTAATTGTTGTCTTTTTAGTTATAAAGGAAATCGGAGTTTCCAAACGTGATGAACTGGCATGAATCATTAGTTCAAATGTAATAATCAAAGGGGAAAGATTGACACACATAGGTGACACCACTTCGTTTATTTGTGGTTTTTGCAGGATCATTCATTCAAGTGAACTGATTCTCTGCTTTCTAATTTGTAACTTCGCTAAGTACATATATCAAATGGTTATTTAATTAGTTTATTATGAGTAAGTCGTACCTAATTTTCAACGTATTTTAATTTTACTAAAGAACTGTGTCGGTGAATGATATAATTGGTTCCATTAGAGAAACAGGTTACCTTCAAATATCCATATGACTTCTGTAGATTCCGGAGTAGACACTGGAAATGACAGCAATGACAGTTCGGCCACAATGGAATCACAGTCACAAAATTCGGAGGCAAGTGCAATAAAGAACAGCGCATGCATTGTACTGTCACATAGTAGGCACGCAACTGCATCAGTTGAGCGTCGATGTATAATACACAATCAGGATTTAGATGGGAACAAGGTACATTGTAATGAACTATTTTATTTCATTACATTTTGTCTTAATTAAAAACCTCTGAAGATCTATTTTGTCTTCAGAATTCACTTTTCCGACAACCTTTGCGGAGGATACCAGCATCTTTGGAGATTGACCCACCAGCAGGATTGTCATTCCTGAACTTACAAACCTCAAGTCTTGGTTTGGGAAGTGGCTATGAAGTCATTGGCGGTAGTAAGTAGCTATTAATAACTACTTCGAAATCATACATTTACACGATATCTGTCAATTGAATAATCTTTTTCAAATTTCTTTTTTGGTTTGCATTTGTATTTTTTTTTCTGCAGAACATTAATGAATAATGAACTTAACTCATTAAATTCATGGGTCTGCAGTTGGATACTAATCTTAATTGGAAAGCTAGAAAGAGTATGATACCCAAGTTTTGATTGGCTACTTTTGCACTTAGGCTGAACTCTTTTTGTGAAATTCATACATTAGAACAATTATACTAAGCATATTTTTGTTCAATAATTAATTATGGTTTGATATTATGGGCTAACTCAATGGAGAGTAAGCAATTATTCAGAAGAGAGTCATCAGAGCAATATGTCGCATCAATGTTACGGCTCCATGTATGGGTATGCTTCAAAGGCTGAATATTTTAGCACTTCCTTACATAAACCCAGTGCCAGATTGGCTTGTTTCTAGAAAGAAGTAGATTATGAATATGTCAGAATATTCACTGTCCGTCCAAAATACTTAAAATTACTATCTCCAGGGAAGATGGGTAAGTATAAGTTTGCTCTTAATAGCTATCTATGCAGCAAACCCTATTACCCAGTACAGGAATTTATGGATGATTGTTAGTGTCCTATACCATAAAGGGAATGTAATGCATCATTGTATTATTGGTTTAATGTATTGTTATCTCCATAAACAAATGGTTGTCACATTTTCTTTGATTATGTGACATTTTTGTGCAGGACTCATTTAAATCTAATTTTCTTTTCTTTCTAATCTTGTATTTCGATTAGTCACTGTGCTCAGGTATACTGGTGATGAATAATTATATAATATTGTGTGTAATAGTAGTACTTAAAATGCTTTCCTCTTTCAGACGGACATTATAGATATTATATGTTTGGTGGTGGCACAAAAAAAAAAAAAAAAACATTTTGATGTATGGTGGTGGTAGTTAAAATGATTTATGTTGATTTGGTGAGGTTGTTTTCTGTATGATGTGTTTGATGTACTGGAGCGCTGCTCAGTGATGGGACCAAACAATGAAACAAAACATGACCAAGATATGTAGTGTTTTTTACCACTTAGTTATCATTACTACTATTATTTATTACTGCATCATTTTTGCAATGCATTTATGTATCATTTTGATTACACATTTCTGTATTGTCAGCATGTGCATGTTTCTTCGATTGGCGATAGTCCAGCCACCCAACCCATGCTCTGATCCCTATTCTATCTTAATCTAAGATTAAGTGTAAAGACTGTGAAAAAATTTACATAGGGAGGACAAAAAGAAACATAGGCAATTGAAAGAAAGAACATTTTAGGCACCTAAGATACAGAAATATTGATAAGTCTGCAATAGCAGCTCATTTCTGGTCTGAAAATCATGAAATTGAAGATAGCACCAAATTACTAAAATACGTACAAAAACATAGTGAACTCGTCATATGGGAGAGAATATACATAGAAAAACATAAAAACCAACTAATGAACTTTGAAATCTCACCAGAAGACAAACCCACATTTAAATTCATCACAAAATCAACAGATGGCAGCAGCAACTCCAGAACAATCCATACCACTGGATCAAGCTTTAGTTGCATTAGAGCCGACGATGCGAACGATGGTTCGTGAAACATGTCCTCAATATAGGTACGTAAGTGAAGCTGATGTGTAGTAAATATGACTCATCTATAATTTAATAATTATATTTGTGTTTACAGAAATTTGGAATTTCAATGAAATTTAATTTGATAGGAACAAAAGGCATTATCAATAACAGCAATTGGTGCTCTGCCAACAACAGAAATTATTGGTTCAGAAAAAATAGAAAAGGATCAAAGTACCAGAAACAATTTATGTTTGAATTTGTGCGCCAAAAACAAAATATATGTTTTCTTTTTACCCCATAAAAAGTTCATATCTAATCAGAGAAAACCTACTAGTCATGGCTTAAAATGTGTTTATAAGATCCATAATACTGCAATATAAGTTTAATATTTTGACAGCAGTTTATTATTAGCACACTTCACTTATCACTTAAAATTGTCTAAATCCTCTGGGACCGGTTTTGCTATGTTTCATCTCATCCTCAGCCAGCAGAAGGATCAACCTTACTTGCGGAAGTTGATGGATAGTTTGCTATCTTGCTGCCTTCTAGTGGGGTCAACACAAACTTATTGATTGAATCTATTGGCAGTATTTCAAAATTCATCACACGATTTTTATTTATCTGAATAAATAAATTAGATTTGTCTGTCAGTTCAATTGTTTTAATAATTTAACTTCCAGTTTTATTTCATAATTAAATGATCAGAAATGATTTGCCACTGCTGACTTATCAATCTGTTTATAATTAATATTTGAAATGTTCCTTCACCCTGGTTTCTAAATTACGTTTTGTCCTACCAATTTAAATCTGATTGCACTCTTAAATATTTAACTTGATAAATGATGGATTTATTTTGTTATCTGAAATGTTCACCATTTTAGAAAAATATACCTAATAGATTTTTTTATACTGTATATATTTTGAGGTACCAATATTATTATTATATCAACTTCTTTAAAAAACATTGGCAAGTTTTTGTTGAACAAGAATAATAAATACATTTTTTAAAATCATAATCATCATTTACTTTTTTAAAGCTAGAAATATAATTTACATTTTTTATATTTAAATTTTTCTATGCTTTTGTGTATAAAATCTTTAGAAAAACCATTAATTAAAGCAGAGTTAATAATGTGTGTATATGCTGGTGTTAAATTCCTCCTTATTTAGGGGTATGTTTAGTAACCTATAAATCAAACTATTAGAAAAGACAGCAAATTTATATGAAACAGGGTTGAAGCTTTTAATTTTTATGTAATCAGCAGGGAGCGGATTTATAGGCACTAAAAATGTGTGAAATAGGCAGACAAAAAGGCGCTAAAAATGGGCACAATAGGCACTTAAATAGGCACTAAAAATTTGCTAAGTAAACACTTAGTAATTCACAATTTTAGTAAAATGGCTCATAAAATGCACTATAACAAAATGACAATCAATACAACATATGTTGGAACAAGTTTGCTAAACACATACTATTTTTATTTTAGTTAATTGATGGAAATTAATCTTTTTTCCACACTAGCCATATATAGGCTAAGGTTTTTCACAGAGTCAACATGAAAAATTCAATGCCATGGCCAGGATTTGAACCACAGATCTCCTGGTTTCCGTCCATTGGCCATGGTAGCTCAAGGGTTAGAGCGACTATAGAACTAAATAGGCTAAATGTTTCAAAACATTTTAGTAAAGAAACAGATTTTTTTGTTTTTTCAACAGTGCACGTCATATCGAACGATAAATGAATGAATAAATGAGTAAATTAATTAATGAAACGGGTGATATAGTGCTCAAATGAATCCATGGTCCCTAGAGCTCAAAGTAACCCAACATTCGTCTTTGTAGGATAAGGGAAAACCATAAAAAAACAAAAACAAAAAAACCTTATCCAGGTAACTCATCCTTAGCAAGATTCGAACTCGCTGCCTCTTGAGTATGAGGCACACATGCTACCTCACAACACAGAGGTTGGCAAGAAACAGATTATTTATATTATATATTTATAATACGTATTTATTATTTTATTGCTTATAGATTGGGACTAGTCACTTTATAGCATCTTGTGTTTCTCTTTTTGCGCATAACTGATCCTGTGTCTTGGAAATGTTCGATGCACCTATTGGTTTTTAAAGATAAAAGGATACCAACATTAATAGACATTTTAATTAAGCGCAAGAATGACAAAACATTTATATTGTATATTGATAAAATGTAAGCTGTTTATATTGCAAACAAAAGTATGTCAATTTGACAATACCTGGACACTTGACAATATTATGCTCCGAGGGACTTGTCTGAATGCTGGATAGCTTTGCATAAACTCCTCTACGGCGCGACTGGATGAACAGTGAATGAAGAACATTGTTGCCGTGCCTAGAGGTGCCAGTGAGGCTGCTTAACCTAGCGGACATCGATCACGACATCCAGGTCGGAACGGAAATGGGGACGTGCAAGCCTGTGGTCATCGTGACAGCAATCGACAAGACACAGGAGTCGGTACCAACGCAACACCTGGGACCCTGGTTGGAAGGCTTACTGAAGAGGACAGCCGATCACCTGACAGCAGAACAGTTTGAGAAGGTTTGACAATATGAACAAAAAGCACCGCATCTTCATAGAGGAGTTTATGCAAAGCTGTCCAACATTCAGACAAGTCCCTCGGAGCGTAATGTTGTCAAGTGTCCAGGTATCATCAAATTGACATACTTTTGTTTGCAACATAAATGGCTTACATTTGATCAATATACAATATAAATTTTTTGTCATTCTCACGCTTAATTAAAATGTCTATTAATGTTGGTATCCTTTTGTCTTTAAAAACCAATAGGTGCATCAAACATTTCCAAGACACAGGATCAGTTACGCGCAAAAAGAGAAACACAGGATGCTATAAAGTGACTAGTCCCAATCTAGAAGCAATAAAATAATAAATACGTATTATAAATATATATCTGTTTCTTGCCGACCTCTGTGTTGTGAGGTAGCATGTGTGTCTCATACTCAAGAGGCAGTGAGTTCGAATCTCGCTAAGGATGAGTTACCTGGATAAGGATAAACTTGGAAGAAGCGTAGGGACAGTGAAGCACAAATTAGTACAAAAGTGAATCGAGAAGATATTGACACATTGCTTCACTCACACTGTTTATTCACAGGACATGTTTCAAGAGCTCTTGCTCTTATCATCAGCTGATACTCGATTAGTGTAAGTTGTAGTGGTTTCCTCTTTCTCCGTTTTGTCAATAGATGGCGTGATGTACTTGTCAAAGATGTCCGGTGGTGGAGTTTCAAAATTCATGACTCTATGACGATTTTTGTTGTTGAAGATTTTTTCCCATACGGAAAGGTCTATGGGGTGATTAACATATTTTATTAGAGATGTTTCCAAGTTGATGTCATGTCTAGTATTCAAAAAATGAAAAGCCACTGCTGATTTTTCTGTTTCACCATTTTTAATGTTTCTTAGATGTTCTTTAGTTCTGATGTTAATATTTCTTTTTGTTTTTCCTATATAAATTTTAGGGCAAGTTTCACATTTGATCTCATAGATTCCTGGTTTTTCTTTGGTAGTGATTGAATTTTTGGGAGGGCCTTTTAACAAATTTCTGATGTTAAACCTATTTTGAGGTGCAAGAGTTATGTTGTGTTTTGAGAAGATTTTTTGGAATTTGTTATAGGCTGATGGGTGGAAGGTGAATTTTTTAAAAAGTTTTTTCTCTTTTTCTCCTGTAGGTTCTAGGGTGGTGGTTTCTTTTATTTTCTTAGCTTTGTTGAGTTTGTTAACTGTTTTGTCTACTAAATTTGGGTTGAAACCATTGGATATAGCTACTTTTTTTATGTGTAGGTATTCTTCTTGATAATCTTCTCTGTTTAGTGGAAAGTTGATCCGAAAGATTAAACTGTTGAAAATGGCATGTTGGTGTTGTTTTGGGTTGAAACTGTTGTTCTTGATGTAATTATCTGTGTGTGTCGGTTTCCTGTAAATACCAAAGTTGAGTTTGTTGTTCATTTTTTTGATCTTGATGTCCAAAAAGGGGAGTACACCATCCTCTTTTGTTTCCAATGTAAATTTTATAAGGCAGATACCTACCTGGCTAAACCCGTTTTTGTATATCCAATGTACAGCAGTAAGAAATTTCTCTTCCCCGAAAACTTCACATTGAAACCAACAGATACAAAAGCTGTTGTCACAAATTTCAAGCAGAAGAAATTGGCTAAAAGGACAGTTTTAGGCACTAATAAGCAGAACAGGCACAAACGTGTGAAATAGGCATTTATAGGCACTACAAAACTAAGAAATTAGGCTAATAATTGTAGGAAACATGCTTATAACTTAAAAGCCTACGTTTCTGAACAAAGGAACAAAATAGGCAAGTAGGGCAAAATCCGCCCCCTAGTAATCAGTATGAGTTGATTTTCTATAAATGCCGAACTTTAATTTATTTTTTATTATCTTTAGATCCAGGAAGAGAAGGCAACCATTATTTTCAATTTCTAATGTGAACTTTAGCTTTATCTTGCAAATTTAGAAGTTTTAAAGCATCATCTATATGCCTCTGAGGAACTGTAACTAAAATGTCATCGATGTATCTAATCAAGTTTTAAAAATTAAAGGGAAGGCTTTAGTAACTTTTATTTCAAAAGAATTCATAAAAAGGTGAAAGGGGACTAACCATAGCTATTCCAGAAATTTGCTGAAAAAATTTTCCATTGAAATTGAAAAAATGTTGGTCCAAACAGATTAACAAGTTTCAAAAAATCATCTATTAATTCCTTACTCAGATCTTTAGAACTCGACCATTTTTTCAAAAACATTGAACTTATTTCTCTAGGGATACTAGGAAATAGAGCAGTTACATCAAAGGAAACAAGTCTATCATGTTTAGATAATATTACGTTGCTCATCTTATTTGCCAAAATAATTTTTAATACTTCAGCTTTCAAATTTATCAAAAGTACTAATTTTTTTTAACATTTCACTAGATTGTAAGTAGGTGAAATTATAAAATTTACACTCATATTTGGATTGCTTCGCTGTTGGCAGCTTCAGTTTTTTACAGAATAGCAATTATTTGTTTACCAGTGGTTTAAAATTTGTTTTTGATATTTCCATTGATTTATGTGTTATAAAAAGAATTCACTTTAAGAGGTCATTGCCTATTTAGACACACAAATCCTTAACTCAATCATTTTAATTTACAATACAATGAAATCCTAGCTAATAGTTTATTTTATAAGCATAATATAATAATAAATACGAAAGAACATTTTCGTAACATTAACTATAAACAAACTGATAAATCGGCCATAGCAGATCATTTTTGGTCATTTAATCCAGAAGTTAAATTATTAAAACAATTAAATGGTCTGATAGATTTAGTGGTTTGGGAAAAGATATTTATTTTAAAAAACAAACACTGTGTACTGAATTTTGAAATACCGGCAGTTGATTCTGTGTTTAAATTTGTATTTTCAGATTTTGGTAGTACTAACAAGAACATATCAACATCTATTGTTTAGTAATGATGGCGACAGCTGAAGATGTGTATAAGTATACATGAAATCGCGATCCTGGAGAATTTATATGAATTATCATGATTTCTTATAAGATAAGTGAAGGTTTAAAGTTACAAATTATTATATTTGTGTATAATATAGTAATTTTCTTTTTAAGATCATGAATTACCTACTCCAGCAACACAACATGATCTACACCGGCGGCTGAGGGGTTTGAAATGTCGTGCATCCAGAGAGACCTGGGTTAAGTTAAAGATGCATTTAGGTATGTACCATGCTACTAACTGAAAAATCTATTATGATATGTACGAGGGCTGTTCAATAAAGAATGAACACAATTTTTTTTTTATTTTTTTTTTTTTTTTACAACGTACCTTTACTCATCCTCATATTTTTGCATCCTCTAAACACGATGCACTTGTTCCAGCATATCTGCCCGTCTTCAAAGACATGCTGGAAACCATTTTTTGAGAGATCCTTCAAAATCGCCTCCACAGCCTTCACCACTGCTTCTGATGATGGATAATGCCTCCCACGAAGGCGTTTCTTCAAGTTAGGGAATAGAAAAAGGTCACATGGGGCTAAATTCGGACTATAGGGAGGGTGAGGGATGCACTTCATGTTGATTTTTGCAAGATATTGAGCAACAACATTGGCAGTATGCAGCCACGCATTATCGTGGTGCAGCATCCAGCCTGTTTCACGGAAATGTGGTCTTTTGCGCCTGATATGGACTTGCAATGTTTTCAGAACATCCCTGTAGTACTGTCCAGTTACTGATGTATGTGCAGGTACAACATGCTGATAAACCATTCCATGAATATCAAAGAATGAGATGACCATAACTTTCCCAGTAGAAGCAACCACTTTTGCTTTTTGGGAGTTGCTGATGAAGGAGATTTCCAAAGTGAGCTTTGCTGTTTGCTCTCAGGATCAAAATGATATAGCCAAGTTTCATCAGTAGTGATTACGTTTGAAAGAAACTCCAGATCTTCCTCTAACATCCACTTTGACTGCATGCAGACCTGCATGCAAATGTCCTTTTCTTTGGGAATCAACAGTCTTGGAACCCATCGCGCACAAAAATGTCTCATGTGTAATGTTTGTCACCAACATGTGGGTGGCACCCAATTAAATGTTCAGTATTTCAGAAAGTGACCTTAAGGTAATTCATCAATCCTCTCTCACAATGGCAGCAGCAGTGTTGATGTTTTCTTCCGTAAGAGCAGTAACTGGAGCACCGGGTCCACCTTCTTTTGAAATTGATTGTCTCCCCTCTCTAAACATTTTAAACCACCTTCGAGCTGTGCTGTAGGGAAGAACAGACTCTCCATAGGCCTCTACTGAAGATTTGTTGAGACGAAAACTGAATTTCAAAGCCGCATGTTACCTCCATTGCAGCGGTAGGCGATACTTAACATGTCTGAACTTGCCTGGTTCTCACAGGCGGGAACCAGGAGTACCAGCAATGAAACTACTATGGTGTGTTTGTTTCACATTAAGCTAACAGAATATAATAAGAATGAATTATTCTGTCAAAAATTATGACCGTAAAATATTATGATCATTCTTTATTGAACAGCCCTCATATTACTGACATTAACCTCTTAACATAAATGCTGGAGTGTGTTAGGGTTTTCAATTTTGGCAAAGTAATAAAACCCTCAGTGTGTTTGAGTGTAATTTTCATGGAGCATATACATATTTGATATCTCCTTTAGATGTCACTGTAATCTTGTTTTTACAAGCACCATTAATAAATTTCCTGTTTAGCAAATGTCTGGTTTTGATTTAATTTTACACAATACACCTGAATGAGGTATTTCCATAATTCTTCTTCTTCTTCACTGCATTGGACTTTTCACTCTGGCTCCAATTTGGTCCGTCCATCTTTTCTTCGGTATTGCCTGGTTTCTTTAAAATCCTTTCTAATTAACAGATGTTTATATAATCAAGATTTGTAAATATTCCTTGCATTTGATTCTGTAACTTAGAGGATATCAGAAAATTGTATACAAACCTATTTGTAAATAATTTAAAGAATAGGCGTAATGACTGTCTAATATATGGACAAATTGTAATAACTTTAAATCTGTAAAAATGAAATACTGACACATTGAACTGTTATTGTAAATATGTTTAACAATAGGTTTAAGGACTGCAATATTTGGACAAATTGTAGTAACTTAAATCTGTGAAGTTGAAATACTTTTTTAAATATGTATATAGTTGACAAACTGACAATGTCAGAAACTGTACTATTGACAATAAATGCATTCATTCATTCTTGTACCTTTGGTTTTATAGTTTATGCCTAATTTAGTATTCTGTTGTTATTCATTTTTTGAACATTTTCCATATTGAGTTCAGTTGTTAGCAGTAATATGATTTATTCTGTCTACTGTTAATTCTTTCCTGGTATCTTGACTGCTAATATTGCTAATAATCTGTAAATAGATTTATTTGTTTTAGTTAATTAATGGAAATATCATTTCTTCACACTAGCCATATATAGGCTAAGGTTTTTGATATAGTCAACATGAAAAATTCCCGACCTTGGCATTGAATTTTTCATGTTGACTCTATCTAGATTTAGCATTCACAGCATTCAATTCACAGTCACAGCATTCAGTTGGATATACACCAGATTTTTGTTAGATCAAATTGAATGCTGTGACTGTAGTCAAATTTATATTGGAAAAACCAAAAGAAATTTAGAAACAAGAGCAAAGGAACACTTTAAGAACATAAAATATAAACCATTAGAAAAATAAGCAGTTGCCACACATTTTTGGGGAAAAACCACAACATAAATCCAGAACTAAAACTACTTAAACACACAACAGGAAAACAAGAACTGTCCACATGGGAACAAATCATTTCAAAAAATAGAAACAAAGTATTAAATTTCGACATTCCCCAGAAAGATTTGTTCAGCAAGTTCCTCGAACCACCACCAGAGGACACCGGCAAAAATATTGCCAGCTACACCACTGAGAACCAGTCGATATCTGGTTGACAGTGGAGGAAAAGTAGCCTCTGAAACATGTTCCAGGAAATTTGAAAGTAAGTGCTGTTTAGGGTCATTAATCGACTCTTTAAATTTAATTTGAAATGTTATTAGTGACTTTTGATGCTTAGGAGTGGTATAAACATTTCAAAGAGGATTGAGAAGTTGTCGAAGACAACTGCTTGGATGACGTTACACATTAATTACTGATAACAATGTGGAAATAAAAAAATGGTTGTGGAAAATTGCTGAATAACCATCAGATAAGTTGACCAGAATTATGGCAAAACTACTCATGGAAATTGCATCATATTAATGCTCTCGCTCATGCCTCAATCCTTTGTAATTTTTTGGCCAAAAAACAAAACCGTTATGTTGCCTCTACCAACATATTTGCCAGACATGGTTCCCTGCTACTTGTTTGTATTCCCAAGGCTGGAGAGAACCATGAAAGAGTGTTGTTTTGTCACCATTGATGAAATAAAAGCAGAATCGCTGAAGAAGCTGAACACCATGACAAAAAATGAGATCCAGGGGTGCTTCCAAGATTAGAAAAAGCCCTGGCACAAATGTATATATCTTAGGGGGATTACTCAGAAGAGAACAAAATTGATGTTGATGAATAAATAAAAGCTAAATACAGAGGGAATGGATATCAAAATAAAATGAAGGATGCATATGAATTTTACAAATCAACAGGCTGGGAGTACTACGAAAATAAATTCAAAAACCTAAAAAAAAAATAATTTCAAAATTTTTGGGTAAAAATAAGAGGCACTGAAAATAAAGAAAAATTAGAAAATAGTGGAAATGCAACTAAGTGTGCTTGGAATATAATAAATGAGACAAAAAACACTTGGAAAACAATGAAAATATAATAATCTCAATAAGCTGGAAACAAAGAGACATAATATGTAGTATATTTAATGAATATTTTTTAAGTTCGCCTATAACAAATAGCAGTACAAGTCAAAGAATTCAAGCGCAATACACTCCACCAATACAATGTTTATATCCCCTACAGACGAAAGGGAATTATTAAACATAATTATGTCTTCACAACAATCTAGTAGCTGGAATGATATAACACCAAAAAGTTTAAAATAATGTAAATATGAATTAATTAAGCCTCTTGTTCATTTAATAAACTATGCTCTGATAGGTGGTAAATTTACCACAAGTTTAAAAATTAGTATTGTACATCCAGTCTTCAGAAAAGGTGATATAACTGTGATATCAAATTATCGACCTGTCGCACTAACTTCAACACTAGCACTAGGTGTACTCAAACTAGGAAATTTAGTGATAAAAATCCCTTAAACATAGGAGCAAACCTATATAATAAACTCTGACCATAAGGCAAACTTTGAAAATCTTTTAAATTCTGAGCGAGGGAAAATATGTCAGTATGGGGTACTATATAATTCGGAAACCTTTGAAATTGAAAAGGCGATGAATATCCTAAATTTCATAAGGAAGATGTGGAACATATCCTTTTCGAATGCAGGGAAACAGAGATTTGGCGACAAGAATATATCTGGAGAAAAATTAAGCGAAGTCCTGATATATGTAAAATTATAGATAAAAATCTCAAGAATGTAGGTCAGTTCTTAGATAAAGTGAAAAATAAATGGAAGTGGACTGTGAAAAAAGGAAATGAACAATAGTGTGTAAGCAATAGTAGTAATGTTAGTAGTAATAGAAATGTAAGTAGTGTACTACACATTTTGTAATTCAATGGGCTGCTCACCAATTAATGGCCTGGGCCAAATACTGGTGATCAGCTCAACAGTTGTAATAGCTTAGTACACAAATAAATAAATAAATAAATAAATAAAAAATATAATAAACTCCCAAGAGAATTAAAATCCATAAAAGGTTGTATATTTAAAACAAAATTAAAACAATATCTTGTAAATAGACCACTACACAGACTAAAGGAACTATGAAATGTAAATTTAAAATGTAAAATTATTTGTATCTTATAATGTGACAATGCTTAAAACTTGTAATGTCAGGTCTATAAGCAATAAAGTATTTAAATAAATCCTTTCATGGAAGTGTTGAAAACAGTGTTGTTGTATAAATTAAATTAATTGAGGGTCAATCAATGACACTAAACAACACTTACTTTTAAATTTTCCCGGAACCAGTTAATTTAATTAATAAAGTATTTGTTGTTATAATTATAATAATAATAATAATAATAATAATTATTATTATTATTATTATTATTATTATTATTATTATTATTATTATTATTATTATTATTACCCTTAATTGTTAAAATAAGTATTAAACATTGAGCAAATATCTTCTAGGTAGCTATCCTTGTTCTTAGCATTTTTATGCTATACTAAGTAATTTGTGTGTGCAGATGAACGAAGATTGCGGCAGGCAGCTTCTACTAACAATGTGGAAAAAGTGACTTCATTTTTAGAGGCTGGTGTAAATCCAAATTGTTGTGATGATCAACAGAGATCACCATTGCACTTAGCAGCTTGCAGAGGATATAGCGATATTGTCAGGTATATTTAGATCCATATTTTAGTATAAGTGTATTTAATACAAAATTGAATCGAGAATATATTGACACATTGCTTCACTCACACTGTTTATTCACAGGACATGTTTCAAGAGCTCTTGTAGTGCAACTTGCACTAGTCGAGTATCAGCTGAGGATAGGAGCAAGAGCTCTTGAAACATGTCCTGTGAATAAACAGTGCACTACAACTTGCACTAGTCGAGTATCAGCTGAGGATAGGTGCAAGAGCTCTTGAAACATGTCCTGTGAATAAACAGTGTGAGTGAAGCAATGTGTCAATATATTCTCGATTCAATTTTGTATTAATTTGTGCTTCACTGTCCCTACGCTTCTTTCAAGTTTATACTTTGAGTATAAGTGTATTTGTTTGTTTCATCACAGGTTCCACAGCATTAATTGCTGTATCATTGCCAATTTGTGTATATTTTCTGTCTTCTTGCAATTTGTAACTAGTTGCAATTTAAATAATTTATGTTCCATTGAATGATGTGCAGAAAGATTGGGTATGTTTTCAGATGTGCCAGTTGTAGGCTGAAATAAAGAAGGCAACAGAGAGAGTTCAGTGAAAATGTGACTATTATCTCTGTTAATAAAAGTTACTTTGTGCACTGTAATTAGTTTCAAAAGATGAAATATTACATTGTATCATTTACTACACAAATATAATTATTTGTAATAAAAACTTCACTTATCTTTAAAGAAATTGATGGAAATTTCAAGAAATTGTGAGCTTGCGATCAGTTGCCTAAAACCACAGTGCAATGTTCTTGGTGGAGCTGCTTCTAAACCTAAGGTGATCATTAATGTTTATTTACAAGGAATTACACAGATGGATTGAAAATAATTCACAAGAATAAATAATCTACAGAATATCTAATAAATAGAAGTAATCGCTAGTTAAGTTTTTGTTAGGGAATGCAGTAATATTTTTGAACACAAAAATGCCAAATATTATAAACAGTGAAACAAATCATATAGCGGGAAACATAATAAATAAATATGAGAAAAAATGTGAAGCTAAATACATGGTTAAGAAGGTAGCATGGTGGCAAAATTGATAACTGGAATAAAAATCCATACTGCCCGTCTCAGTAGCGTAGATGGTAGCATGTCTGTCTCACGTTCAAGAGGTCCCGAGTTCGAATCTCGGTCAGGGTGAGTTACCTGGATAAGGTTTTTCTGGGGTTTTCCCTTATCATAAAAGACGAATGTCAGGTAACCCTAAGCTCCATGGACCCTGGGCCCATTTGAGCATTATTTCATTCATCATCTGATATGACTTAACGTTGGAGGACGTAAATTACAAAAAAGATACCAGTTATTTTACTTGTCCTCTCCCCATCCTTTACAACAGGCATATTTGACTGCAGTCACTGAGATTCTTACCCACAACATATCTGGCTTTGCATGAATAACCAATGTATTTCATATTGCTTTAGTAATCACGCTATTCAAATCACTTCAGTTGTTGTGCCTGCAAGGGATATGAAAGCCAGTTTAGAAATTTGAACAACATATGTGGCTAGAAAGATTAATCCATCATTAAAAGTTTAATCAAATCACATTCATAAAGTGTAGGTACATACACTATTAACAATGAAATGTCTAAACCTTACAAGAATGGATGAATGCATACAACACAGTTACACATTTTATACTTGTCTGCTGCTCTCATCGTTGTATGATTGATTGAGTACTAAGAAAATACATCTTGGATTATGCCTAAGCTAGACCCTGGCCCTTTTGCTTATTTGGGTAGCCCTTCATTACACTTTGTACCACCTACTGTTTTCTTTTAATATACTTTATCTTACATTAGTTCATCCCTATGTATAATTTATCTTTTTCTGTCTTATTAGTGTTACATGGTTTAGTTTTCTTTTTTCTTTTTACCTCACTGTTTTATATGTATTTTCACTATTTCTTTACCCTCATCCCTCTACAGTCCTCATCAGAACATATTTCATAACTTTACATCACATATCACCCATGAGTGTAGCACAATCAATTGGATTTTGCATCACACACTTCTAAAAGTAAATTTGCCATTTCCAACCCCCACCAACAATTCAAATAACAAAAACATTAATCTATTTCTCTTCATATGTATGATCTTATCAAACCCAAGATTCACAATCCACTTCCTTTGTTCATCCTATTGTTCATCTGGAGTAAAATCTATAATGCAACTCATAAACAGCAGAGATAATATCTGATACACATCTAGCACTCCCTGTTCTGAACCACACCCCTTCTTAAAGCTATCCAATCTATTTCTGATTTATGTTGCGTTCCTTGTTTGGGAATCACTTCTCTTAATTTACCCTGAACCACATCTGTATAATCTGGGCCCATTCACTTTGAATATTTAATAGCGGTCCACATGGTTAACACTACACTGGAATCTGTGTGGTGGTGGCATTATCAATGCCTCAAACACCTGTCCGTGTTCATCTTCCCAGTTGCCAACTGTTGAACCTTGCAGATTTTTATATTTCATCCATGATTTTTTTCTTTGGTGACATCACTGCTTCTCCTTAATCTTAAGCGCTCCAATTGCCAGCCATGCCCTGTCTTGCTGTTGCATTTCTGGTTTGTTTTACTGCTGTTGAGTCTGTAGTTTCCTGTTGCAGTATCATCTGCTTCGATTGAAATTGCTGACGCATATCCTCTTCTTGTTCAAATTTGTCCCTTATTCCATTATTGCTTTCTTGTATATGATTATCCCTTTTACTGCTGTAGTATTAACAAGCTCACAGATCCTCCTTGCTGAATTATTTTAGATCAACATTAATAGTATAGTCTATAAAATACCATGCAGAATTAACAAAGTATCTTGAAACACTCACCAAAGTTGTTGAGATAACTGCTAATGTAACACAATTAAAAAATAAAAGGTTTAAAAATAATGTGACTTTGTGGGTTCGTGAAATGAAAAGTCCAATTACACCACTCAAAAATGTTCTTTATTTCCACCGACTTACAGTTTAACACTTGCCAATTACACAGAATTGCGTACTGCACACAATTACAATTTGCCAGGTCGTCCGTTACAATTTCACTTGTACTCGCGATTACATAAACTCCGATGCACATACCAGTTACGTACAGTCTTCCGTTGCACAATCTTCTCGTTCATTAACACGTCACTGACTAACTCTTACACCAAGAACTGCGTCTGTCTCCTCACTAACCAACTAACTGAACTGACTGACTTCACTTTGCTCCGGCAGCCCCTTTTTATAGGAATATCGCCGCCTTCTAGTGTCCACAGGAATGTTCCAGTAAAAGAATGATCGAGAACCAGGTGTAAGAGAAACAGACGGCACAGTCATGTTTTACTCCCGACCACTGCCTGTCACCACTATAAGACAGACGAGGGGGAGGAGTGGCTAACCGAACCTCCCCTGTCTTCCGCTCCCAGCTGCTTCCACAGGGTGTTCCAGCGCTCGCGTTACAATAAGATACCACATGTAACACACATGCAAGGGTTGTCCATGGGCCAAAGTAGGAAACATTAATGAGAAGCTGCTATATAATTATCTGCATTTTGAAGTCTCATTTTTAAAGCGTCACTTTGCCAAAATATTGATGAGAAATTAATTAACAATTCAAAGTTATATATATATATATATTAATGTATTTAGATATTGCTATAAATTATACACAGTAAGAAATTACCACCTCTGCATAATACTTTCAAAATTTGACTTGCGTGTGGTAAACTTAAAAACAGGGCTGTAGACATAAACTCATATTGGATTTTGGCACATATATACTTTGGAAATTAATTGTTCTTTCACACTGGCCGTGTGTAGGCTAAATTGTGGAAAGGTAGAGTCAGACTGAAAAATTCAATGCCATAGCCGTTAAGGTAGTTGTCTCATGTGTTTATGAGAACTCCTAAGTGGTTTACCGGGAAAATACGAGTCAGTTGGAGAATTTAATGTCATGTCGGCACGTTGGCCATAGTAGCACAATGGTAGTGCGGCTGGACGGAAACCAGAAGATCCGTGGTTCAAATCCCGGCTATGGCATTGAATTTTTCAGTCTGACTCTACGTTTCCACAATTTAGCCTACACACGGCCAGTGTGAAAGAACAATTAATTTCCATTAATTGACCTAATAGTGGTTAACTATAAAGCCCGGGCCTTAAAGTACTTACACGATGTAAGTCGCCATTAAGGTAGTTGTCTCATGTGTTTATGAAAACTCCTAAGTGGTTTACCGGGAAAATACGAGTCAGTTGGAGAATTTAATGTCATGTCGGCACGTTGGCCATAGTAGCACAATGGTAGTGCGGCTGGACGGAAACCAGAAGATCCGTGGTTCAAATCCCGGCTATGGCATTGAATTTTTCAGTCTGACTCTACGTTTCCACAATTAAGCCTACACACGGCCAGTGTGAAAGAACAATTAATTTCCATTAATTGACCTAATAGTGGTTAACTATAAAGCCCGGGCCTTAAAGTACTTACACGATGTAAGTCGCCATTAAGGTAGTTGTCTCATGTGTTTATGAGAACTCCTAAGTGGTTTACCGGGAAAATACGAGTCAGTTGGAGAATTTAATGTCGTGTCGGCACGTTGGCCATAGTAGCACAATGGTAGTGCGGCTGGACGGAAACCAGAAGATCCGTGGTTCAAATCCCGGCTATGGCATTGAATTTTTCAGTCTGACTCTACGTTTCCACATATATACTTTGTCTCTTTTCTTTTTTACTGGTTAAGAATGGTGTTGGAGCACACATGATATCTTCTGGCAGGCTTTATTTTGTTTAGTGTTGATGGTATTAGTGAGATACTTCAGAAGTATCTGTCGAAATCTAGACAAGAATGAGGGCATCAAACAGTTGAGTTGTTTGATGACTGAAGATGTAGACAAATGTTTATGAAGTCAATTTCGTCAATTAATAAGAAAAATTTACATCATTTTCTTAAGATAAGTGAAGTCTTTGTTGCAAATAGTTATATTTGTGTAAACCATAACAATCTCACGTGATAATTTCTGTTTATGCAATATCATATCACCAACTTATCCGTCTTCTCCGCATCCTGCAAGCGCACAGAGCTTTGTCCTGTACTGTACTTTACTCATCTGTAACAAACAACATACTGACTTTTGTGCATAAAGGTTTGCACATGTGATGGCTCGATATCTTGCATACTGGAATTGCTGCCATTGCCAGGGACTTTATGAAAGTATGGCTACTCTACTTTCTTTTGCTTCTTACCTATTAACAGGGATGTGGTAACAAAATGTAAAATAAATTGCACTTTAACTTCATGCCTACTTCCTATTAAGTATACATATTTTGCAACAGTAAGGTCATTAAGATCCACTATTAGTGTATTTTTGCCTAAATGCTTTTCATCAGTTTTTATGCTGGCAGCTGAGAAATCAGTAGAGCAGTTATTTACTATGAAAAGGAGAGTTCTGAAAATAGATTTCTCATTTTATTTTACAGAAAATTGTATTATAAGATTAGAAAAATATATCACTGCTCTCAAGCTTATCACATGATTTACTAATTAAATGATTACATACACTTCCATGGCTGTTGTACATTACTTCTTTTCTTGGCTTCCGGTGAGGGCTGCATCCTGTAGGATTGCAGGTGGGCGGGGCCAGCGAGGCAAACCAAAGTATAAAAGTAGTGACCATTTGGAGAAAATTTGCAGTTACCCAATGAAGAAGCCTAACATAATTTACATGAAATGTGTGCAAGATTCTGAAAGCCAACAGGATGCAGTCCACATCAGAAGCCAAGAAAGAAATAATAATTTACTAATTGTTGGAATATCAAAAATCTGCCATTTGATGTAAGAGACCAGAATATTTAAATTGAGGGACAGTGAAGGGCACTGCAGAACATATTCGTTTTATGGTGTGGGAGAGATTAAATCATTCAGCCTACAGCCCCAATCTTGCTCCATCAGGATCTGCACTCTTTTCTTACATCAACATTATCAGGACTTCACTTTGAAAGCAACCAAGAAACACAGACTGTGAAGAAATTCCTAAAATAGCCGGGCACTTGACTTTTATTATGAGAATTTTAATTTTACAGAATGAAAAATATATCAATACCACTAACGACTAGTAAAAAAGTAGGCAAAAGCTTGTCTTTAGTTATGACAGTGTGCTTTCTCACTTTGTATTCTACAAGATAGAATTGTAAAATGCTCTAATGCTTATATTTTGAGTTGAAAGTACTCTATATTATATTAATGAATTCTGTTGCACAATTTGTTTTAGCTTGCTTTTACAACATGGAGCCGACCCAAATCGTCGGGACTCTTTAGGAAATACACCCCTTCATCTGGCTGCATGTACCAACAATGTCAGTGTAGTGACTTTGTTGCTAAAAGCAGGTATGTTGTAACATAAACAAATTGTTTTGGTTTTCATTTGTGAGTGTTCACAAATGTGAGTTTGTAAACTTTATATCAATTGGTTCAATTGATTTTTATCATTCCCATAATACTTGTGAAAACAAAAGAGAACAGTTACTAGTTTCAATGCAAACTAAAATGCATTCATTAATATCATACACAGCTTGAGACTGCATGTAAATCTGCTTATAACTTGAGCAGTTGTTTCTTAATGTTCAATTTGTATATACTTCACAAATAAAAATATTTAGTAAATATTCTCCACTTAACTTAAGAAGCCGATGGCAATACTTCTATTATGTTTTTGCGAAATTAATTTCATGGACATTTGCCCACATCTTCAGTCAACACAATTCATTGTCAAGGATATCATGCATTTACGTATTTACGTATTACCAACATCTGAAGATGAAACAAACCTAAAAACAGAATCAGTTGCCAGTATGTCAAAATTCATTACGCGATTTTTATTTTTTAAAATAAATATTTTTTCCCAAACTATTAAATCTATGGGACCATTTAATTGATAAATCAGCCGTAGAAGATCATTTTTGGTCATTTAACCATGAAATAAATCCCGAAGTTAAATTATTAAAACAATTAAATGGTCCCATAGATTTAATAGTTTGGGAAAAAATATTTATTTTAAAAAATAAAAATTGTGTAATGAATTTTGACATACTGGCAATTGATTCTGTTTTTAGATTTGTTTCGTCTTCAGATGTTGGTAATACGTAAATGCATGGTATCCTTGACAACGAATTGTCTTGACTGAAGATGTGGGCAAATGTCCATGAAATTAATTTCGCAACAACATAGTAGAAGTATTGTCATCGGCTTCTTAAGTGCAGAATATTTACTAAATATTTTTATTTGTGTAGTGTTTGTTACTCCACTGTAAATAGCTTCACTTTCTGTGTAATTTGTATATACTTGTTGCTGCTTTTTATATTATTGATCTTGTGTGCAGTTCCATATGGAAATATGTTTTCTCTGCAAGAGACAAAAGGTATATAGATTGAGTCAGCCTGAAAAATTCAATGCCATGGCCAGGAAACCAGGAAATCCGCGGTTCAAATCCCGGATATGGCATTGAATTTTTTAGGTTAACTCTATCTAAAACCTTAGCCTATATACAGCTAGTGAGAAGAAATGATTAATTTCCACCAATTAATTTAGACAAAAGTTATGTTTCTCAAAATGTCATAGATTTTAAAATGCTTTGCTTCCTTCTTTCCTTCCTCCCTCCCTCTTTGTAGCTCAATGGGTTAGAGCGACTGGACGGAAACCAGGAGATCCCTGGTTCAAATCCCGGCCATGGCATTGAATTTTTCATGTTGACTCTATCACAAACCTTAGCCTATATATGGCTAATGTGAAGAAATGGTTAATTTCCGTCAATTAACTAAAATTAAATGAAACATGTTTATAGATAAGATGTATTATACAACTTTAATTTCAGTTGTGGAAGGCAATGACTTATCACTGCAGTATTGCTTTGCCTGTTAAGTCCTAATTGGGAATAGTTATCCACAGCCGAACCTTCTGATAGAACACCAGTCAACAAATGCTAATCATTAACAGAACTGAACTTTTTATAGTTATTAAATTAATAATGTTTCTAAAATATGAAATAACATATTACTTTTATTGTTTAAGGTACAGACATCAGCAGTATTGATCATTACGGCCGTAGCCCTCTGCAACTTGCACAGTCCAAATTGAAACTCCTGCAGCGAGCAAGCTCAGAACAGACAAAGGCAGTTAAGGAAGAAGTGCAGCAAGTGATAGAAATGATGCTAACTTTCCTCCACAAGCGTGGCCAGGATGATGAAGCTGAGTTGCTGGGTGCATTCTCCTCTCGTCTGACACTCAGCAATACAAGGGAGGAGGTAGAGACTGGTGTAAAGGATCTGTTAGCAAGCCTTGCTAACTTGAGTATTGACAAAACATCGGTGGCTGAAGACTCAAAGTGATGCACACTATCAGAATAATGCATTTATGTACAATTGATGCTGTTTGTAAATAAGGGTGACATTCTAAGTATTGTATTTCTTGTTTAAGTTAAACTCATAAATACAGTATGTGATAAACTGAATATGTTTTAAAAGCCATTAATTTTAAAATGAACAAATGGTATATAAAGAGACTTTAAAGCTCCTCCACAGTAAACCAAGACTGGTAATCAGAATGAGTACTAAAAGAAGGCTAAGGCACATGCTTTAATATGTGAGCATTCTGGGAAAAGCAAGCTTGAGAAAGTTTCAATTCAGCCACTCCCATTCTTACAGTGCCTAAATGTTTTCATATTAGCCATTATTTAAGGAAAACATAGCACTCTTTCCATCATCTTGATGAACTAAAGAGATTGTGTTCCATCACTGAGCAGACTAAAATTTTAATCTTGAATATTAAAGAAATTTAGCATAAAGTATTTTTAGAACTTGGTCAGAGTTTGATAGTTGCATTCAACAGTCTACCAGAATGAATGTTTTAGGTATCCACCCAGGATGCATGGAACTATTGCCCTGCTCCTGAGTACTTATTGAGCAGCTCTCAAGGCTACAAAATGGGTTAAAAAAATGTGGGTGAAGGGAGCAACCTTTGTTCTAGCTAGCTCAGCTGAACTTCGCAGAGCATGCTGTTAAGTTGAAGCCCAATTCTCATGGAATGCAGGACAGGATCAGACAAGAGTATGGAAGTGAGACCTTAGCAGTGGCATCTCATGGAATAAAAATGTGGGTCAAAGTATAAACTTGCAAGAAGCGTAGGGACAGTGAAGCACAAATTAGTACAAAATTGAATCGAGAATATATTGACACATTGCTTCACTCACACTGTTTATTCACAGGACATGTTTCAAGAGCTCTTGCTCCTATCCTCAGCTGATACTCGATTAGTGCAAGTTGTAGTGGTTTCTTCTTTCTCCGTATTGTCAACAGATGGCGTGATGTACTTGTCAAAGATGTCCGGTGGTGGAGTTTCAAAATTCATGACTCTATGACGATTTTTGTTAATGAAGATTTTTTCCCATACAGAAAGGTCTATGGAGTGATTAACGTATTTTATTAGAGATGTTTCCAAATTGATGTCATGTCTAGTATTCAAAAAATGAAAAGCCACTGCTGATTTTTCTGTTTCACCATTTTTAATGTTTCTCATATGTTCTTTAGTTCTGATGTTAATATTTCTTTTTGTTTTTCCTATATAAATTTTAGGGCAAGTTTCACATTTGATCTCATAGATTCCTGGTTTTTCTTTGGTAGTGATTGAATTTTTGGGAGGGCCTTTTAACAAATTTCTGATGTTAAACCTATTTTGAGGTGCAAGAGTTGTGTTGTGTTTTGAGAAGATTTTTTGGAATTTGTTATAGGCTGATAGGTGGAAGGTGAATTTTTTAAAAAGTTTTTTCTCTTTTTCTCCTGTAGGTTCTAGGGTGGTGGTTTCTTTTATTTTCTTAGCTTTGTTGAGCCTGTTAACTGTTTTGTCTACTAAATTTGGGTTGAAACCGTTGGATATAGCTACTTTTTTTATGTGTAGGTATTCTTCTTGATAATCTTCTCTGTTTAGTGGAAAGTTGATCATCCGAAAGATTAAACTGTTGAAAATGGCATGTTGGTGTTGTTTTGGGTTGAAACTGTTGTTCTTAATGTAATTATCTGTGTGTGTCGGTTTCCTGTAAATACCAAAAGTGAGTTTGATCTTGATGTCCAAAAAGGGGAGCACACCATCCTCTTCTGTTTCCAATGTAAATTTTATAGCTGGATTTTGTATATTCAAAAGTTTAAGACCATCTTGTATGAGTTTTTTAGGTACTATTGCAAAAATGTCGTCAACATAGCGATACCACACTTTGAAATAATTTGGAAAAGCTTTTGTGATATGTGTTTCAAAAGCACTCATGAATAAATCTGCCAAGAAGGGAGACAATGGGTCTAGCTATGGGCAACCCATTGTCTCCCTTCTTGGCAGATTTATTCATGAGTGCTTTTGAAACACATAGCACAAAAGCTTTTCCAAATTATTTCAAAGTGTGGTATCGCTATGTTGACGACATTTTTGCAATAGTACCTAAAAAACTCATACAAGATGGTCTTAAACTTTTGAATATACAAAATCCAGCTATAAAATTTACATTGGAAACAGAAGAGGATGGTGTGCTCCCCTTTTTGGACATCAAGATCAAACTCACTTTTGGTATTTACAGGAAACCGACACACACAGATAATTACATTAAGAACAACAGTTTCAACCCAAAACAACACCAACATGCCATTTTCAACAGTTTAATCTTTCGGATGATCAACTTTCCACTAAACAGAGAAGATTATCAAGAAGAATACCTACACATAAAAAAAGTAGCTATATCCAACGGTTTCAACCCAAATTTAGTAGACAAAACAGTTAACAGGCTCAACAAAGCTAAGAAAATAAAAGAAACCACCACCCTAGAACCTACAGGAGAAAAAGAGAAAAAACTTTTTAAAAAATTCACCTTCCACCCATCAGCCTATAACAAATTCCAAAAAATCTTCTCAAAACACAACATAACTCTTGCACCTCAAAATAGGTTTAACATCAGAAATTTGTTAAAAGGCCCTCCCAAAAATTCAATCACTACCAAAGAAAAACCAGGAATCTATGAGATCAAATGTGAAACTTGCCCTAAAATTTATATAGGAAAAACAAAAAAATATTAACATCAGAACTAAAGAACATATGAGAAACATTAAAAATGGTGAAACAGAAAAATCAGCAGTGGCTTTTCATTTTTTGAATACTAGACATGACATCAATTTGGAAACATCTCTAATAAAATACGTTAATCACCCCATAGACCTTTCCGTATGGGAAAAAATCTTCATTAACAAAAATCGTCATAGAGTCATGAATTTTGAAACTCCACCACCGGACATCTTTGACAAGTACATCACGCCATCTGTTGACAATACGGAGAAAGAAGAAACCACTACAACTTGCACTAATCGAGTATCAGCTGAGGATAGGAGCAAGAGCTCTTGAAACATGTCCTGTGAATAAACAGTGTGAATGAAGCAATGTGTCAATATATTCTCGATTCAATTTTGTACCAAAAATGTGGGTGTTCACAAGACCTACACTTAAAATGTACACTAGCACTATCCGCTGCTACTGCTGAGTGCTAGCTCAATGTTATACAATCTATTAGCATAGAAAGAATGTATCTATTCCTATCACCTTGCTTATTGTGTTGCTTTACTGACAGTCTGTAAGCTGAGCATTAATATTCACACAACCAAACATGGCGAACTGAATACATGCATTTTTACGTCAGCGTGAATTCCCGTGCTTCTTTATCTTTTCACTAAGATGTACCAAGTCTGCACATCCTACTTTTGTCTAATTACCCAATTCAGAGCTAAACAGAAGCACATTTCTAATACTGCGACCGCATAGCCATTTACAGGTTGTGTATATATTGTTAAATTTGTAGATGTCCTAGTTGCTTTATTACATTTTTTCTTTTCAAGTCACTTTATCTATTTTATTTCTTAAAATGGAATCCACCGAGTTCGTAGCTACCTCTTGAAGGAAGTTCAACAGTCACAAAGATTCGAAAATCTCGCGATCAGTCGCTGCACACAACAAAGAGTAATTGTTTTGCACTAAAGCACTAGTTGTACTTGATGTACTAGGAAACTCACAATTGTCTCATCTGCTGATTATTATCTACAAATTCCAAGTTTATCACAGTGTTTAATACAAAACATCTGTTTAGAAACTAGACTGTAAAAACATGGCATATTCAAAGCAATATAAGGCAACAAAGCAAAGGCTTATAGCGCTAGGAGTTGTAAACATTCTTTGTATTTGGAGATAGTTGCAGTTAAACTCTATAGATAGTAGCACTTCCCAGAGATGACCAAGAACTCTGGTTTTGCCAATGTGAATTAACGTGCACATCGAAACTGTGCTATGATCTGTAGCATGTGATATGATCTGCCTGTCTGTAGCATTTGTCATCTACGCATATGCAGTGCTTTAAACGTTACATGATATATCGAGCACAAGAGAAGTGTGCCACCTGCAACATTGTCACATACTCATGCTATCGCCGTCTACTTACTACACATTAAGCAATTAGCATGGTAAATACAAATAACAAATGAAAAGAGGAAAAGGGCTTCTACAAGACAAATATTGGGGACTCACGTGCTCTTGTGCTCCTAAACAGCAGCTGCCCCTGGACCTTAGTACATAGTAAGTGCCATAATTAAATTAGTGCCTCTGAATGGCAATATTGTTATACTACATATGTTTCAGTTCATTGAAACCTTGTCTATCACAGGACTCCCTGCAGATTCCCACCTCACAAGGTATCACTAGAAGATGTCTTCTGCAGTTTCTCTATCTTTCCTAAGAGGCCTGGTGAGTTGAGATTGTGAACTCGGCAAAATTCAAGGTCATATGGAGAAGTGTTGAATATCATATATCGAGGTATGATATAAAACCACCAACACTTCTTCAAGACAGGTTCTATGTGGAAGCCTGTGATACCATGCTGGTGTAAAAGCCTCCTTTTATATACTCATTGTGGTGATAAATGCAAATTGTACTTTCCACATCCACATGGTGCTCACTGCTGCCTCCACTGATAGGGTGCCTGAAGTAGGTTGTGTTGTATCAGTGCAAATGCAATTGTTGGTACTCATGATCTGACTATTAGATTTGTCTGGTTCTTTATAGGTAGTGTGGGTAGTTTGCATAGAGATGTTCCTTACGTATGGTAGTTGTTTTATTATTGTCGCAAAGGGTTTAAAAAACTTAAAATATGGAGATGTTAATTTATTCTTCCCTATTTCCTGTTGGATGTACAAAAATTTTACTATTTGTTAGTTTCTAGGGAAATAAATTTTGGTGCAGGCATGTAGCTAGCGCTGGACCTCAGTGTTGTAGTTTGAGTTTGTGGGTGGTATATGGATATTAAAGACCTTGGTAGAAGAACAGTTTGGTTAAACACCCACTGTTCTGGATTGAGGTCATCAGTAGAACTGATGCCGCATGGAGGCAGAAAAATAGGTTCCCCATCCCTTCTTTTTCCCCCCTTATTGAAATTCATATTGGATGATGAATGAGTGAAATGGATGAAATTATGTTCAAATGAGACTAGTTCCACAGAGCTTAGTTATTCAACCTTTGTCTTCTCAGGATATGGAAAGCCCCTATAAACTTATCTGGATAACTCATCCTATCCTACACTCCTGGAAATGGAAATAAGAACACATTGATGCCGGTGTGTCAGACCCACCATACTTGCTCCGGACACTGTGAGAGGGCTGTACAAGCAATGATCACACGCACGGCACAGCGGACACACCAGGAACCGCGGTGTTGACCGTCGAATGGCGCTAGCTGCTCAGCGTTTGGGCATCGCCGCCGTCAGTGTCAGCCAGTTTGCCATGGCATACGGAGCTCCATCGCAGTTTTTAACTCTGGTAGCATGCCGCAACAGCGTGAACGTGAACCGTATGTGCAGTTGACGGACTTTGAGCGAGGGCGTATAGTGGGCATGCAGGAGGCCGGGTGGACGTGCCGCCGAATTGCTGAACACGTGGGGCGTGAGGTCTCCCCAGTACATAGATGTTGTCGCCAGTGGTCGGGGAAGGTGCACGTGCCCGACGACCTGGGACCGGACCGCAGCTACGCATGGATGCACGCCAAGACCGTCGGATCCTACGCAGTGCCGTAGGGGACTGCACCGCCACTTCCCAGCAAATTAGGGACACTGTTGCTTCTGGGGTATAGGCGAGGACCATTCGCAACCGTCTCCATGAAGCTGGGCTACGGTTCTGCGCACCGCTAGGCCGTCCTCCGCTCACGCCCCAACATCGTGCAGCCCGCCTCCAGTGGTGCCGCGACAGACGTGAATGGAGGGACGAATGGAGACGTGTCGTCTTCAGCGATGAGAGTCGCTTCTGCCTTGGTGCCAATGATGGTCGTATGCGTGTTTGGCGTCGTGCAGGTGAGCGCCACAATCAGGACTGCATACGACTGAGGCACACAGGGCCAACACCCGGCATCATGGTGTGGGGAGCGATCTCCTACACTGGCCGTACACCTTGGTGATCGTCGAGGGGACACTGAATAGTGCACGGTACATCCAAACCGTCATCGAACCCATCGTTCTACCATTCCTAGGCCGGCAAGGGAACTTGCTGTTCCAACAGGACAGTGCACGTCCGCATACATCCCGTGCCACCCAACGTGCTCTAGAAGGTGTAAGTCAACTACCCTGGCCAGCAAGATCTCCGGATCTGTCCCCCATTGATCATGTTTGGGACTGGAGGAAACGTCGTCTCACGCGGTCTGCACGTCCAGCACGAACGCTGGTCCAACTGAGGCGCCAGCTGGAAATGACATGGCAAGCCGTTCTACAGGACTACATCCAGCATCTCTACGATCGTCTCCATGGGAGAATAGCAGCCTGCATTGCTGCGAAAGGTGGATATACACGGTACTAGTGCCGACATTGTGCATGCTCTGTTGCCTGTGTCTATGTGCCTATGGTTCTGTCAGTGTGATCATGTGATGTATCTGACCCCAGGAATGTGTCAATAAAGTTTCCCCTTCCTGGGACAATGAATTCACGGTGTTCTTATTTCAATTTCCAGGAGTGTAGATTGAAATTCTGGATCTCTTAAATGAAAAGCAGACATGCTCTCCTCACACCACAGAAACTGGCTAAGGAGTGTTGGAAGGTTGTATGTCCATTCCAGTACATAAAGTGGCTGTGAGGCATTATGCTACTCTCTGCTTTACCATTGGCCTGAGACTGTGGTATTTTTCAATGCTTAATAGAACAGGATAGTCAATAAATACATCTGCTTCAAACTGCCTCTCTTGTTTCATGGATTCCAAGCTGGTGTACCAGTCTGCTGCCAGTGCTGGAGGAACTTTTCTGCCAGATTTCAGGATTGATCCTCTTAAGAAGTATGCATTTTGGCCAATTAGTAGCATGTTCTGTCTTCATGAAGCAGTATGAATAGCCCTTAGATGGTGGTAGTGATCCTACAATGTCAATGTTTAAACTAGATTGCTACCTGGAATGCTTGTTGTGAGACTCAGGTAAGCCTATGCACTTTCACTCTTTGGCTTAGGTGGCAGGCCAGTGTCCTTGCTTTTGTATCAGAGGGCATTTAAGAGTTGGTTTAAACTTGCGACCTTGGGAGCTGTAGAGCAGCATCTAGCCAATCGAGTCACCCAGACTGACTATTTGGATTACAAGAAAATTAGCAATAAGGTAATTACAGAAACTGTTTATTTCAATTAACATGAAATAGAGGAACAAGGGTTTATACGGGTGCTGATTTTAGGATTGTGGTTGATGGCGTGAACAAGGGCTTTGATTTTTTCTGGAGTGTCATATTGCCTCATACGGTAATACTTCATGTTCAAAGATGGAGTATGATTTTTGTGCCTTACTCATAGTCTTTGAAAAGAATCCTAGTGGCTCAAGATGACCATGCATAAATATGTTAAGATTTACAGTATTTTAATCCAAAATCATTAACTGATTTTTGAGAAAATCAAAGCTAAGGAAAGTTTCCTATATAACGGAAAAATTGGGATGGGGAGATTTTTCTTGAAAATTTTCATGTTGCATTGTTGAGAAGATTCTGAAACTTAAATATAAAACTTCGCGTTTGTTACATATTGTTTTTGTGTTTTGAGGTTTTCTTTCTTCTATACATCTTTCTCTAAAAATCTTTATATGTGAAGTACAAATAATCATAGGTAATAAAACTATAAATAGAAGTATTTATAAACAGTGGAGCTTCATCACTAAAACCTTTTCAAACCACTTCTCAAACTGTAAAAACACTTAAGCTCCACTTACATTTAAAAATTAGGACATGTTATAAGGACCCTGTGTCCTCATCATCAGCTGATGTTCGACTAGTTCTTCAGGTGACCACCTCCTTCTCCTGACACTGCTCAATGAGTTGAATGACGTCATTTACTATTGGAATTTCAAAGTTCATGGCTCTCTTTTTAATCTTTAAAATGTGCATATTTTCCCAAACTGTTAATTCCCAATACTTTTTTGCCGGTACTGATGGCTATTGGCCCATCATTTCTGGTCAAAAAATCATATTTCCAAAGACATAAAACTTTTGGTACCGGCAAAAAATTATTGGGAATTAACAGTTTGGGAAAATATACACATTTTAAAGAATAAAAAGAGAGCCATGAACTTTGAAATTCCAATAGTAGATGACGTCATTCAACTCATTGAATAGCGCCAGGAGAGGGAGGCGGTCACCTGAAGAACTAGTCGAACATTAGCTGACGATGAGGACGCCAAGTCCTTGAAACATGTCCTAATTTTTAAATGTAAATGTAGCTTAAGTGTTTTTACAGTTTGAGCAGTGGTTTAAACAGGTTTTAATTATAGGTAAGCTTTTAAGATGTTATATCTAAAAATATATGATCAACCAGCCATTTGAAGTCAGTGAATCTCACTTTCATTCTTAGTTTATGCCAGGAAGTTATGTTTTGTATTCTCATCATTCACTTGTTATCATTCTGGTTACCATTCTGGTGTTTATTGCAGGCCTACTTTACCAGCAAGTGTTCTTTGGTAGTATGATTTTGAAATGAGAATTCATGCTGCTGAGATGTATTATGGGACATTTATCACCAATTCATAACTGTTAAAATAGTGTATTTGGACTTCTCTGGTGTATGCATTTGAAATGAGATCTATGTATGAACTTTTAAGAAGTAGATTTGTAACTGCTTCATTATTGTTGTCACCATTTTATAAGCTAGAAGTAAACTCATATAATTTTAAATGTGTCAGAATAAAACTTTTGAATAAAATACACTTATTGATAACTTTGAAGAATTGTTTCTCTAAACATACTGAAACCCAAGCATGGACCACAGCTAAATGTCAATCTATCATTCTCCAAAGAAGTGGATGGGGGTCAGGAATTTAATGCAGGAAAACAGTGCACAAAAATAAATAAAACCAATATATAAGCAAATTCATTTTGCAGAAATTGTTCTTTCATATTAGCCTGTGTAGGACAATGTTTGGAAAGATAGAGTCAAACTGAAAAGTTCACATCCTGGCTATGCCATTATATTTTGCTTCAATTTTACATGTTTATCACTTTCTTTTAATTTGCATTTTAGATGTTATGGTTTCATGCAAAACAAACTTTTTCAGCACATTCTGTTGCTTGCCTCTCACTATTATGAGCATAAATAAATGCCCATAGTTTCATACAAAATGATTCAGCAATTGTTGGCTGTTTCAAAATAGACTTTTTTTTTAAAGTCAGATTGGTGTTGTCATCATGTACTGTCATTTGTCACATGTTACCAAAACAAATTTGGTACTGATTCATACGTTAATTTGGTTTTGGCAGGCATTTCAGTTAAGCTGTTCAACATGTTTCTTTAATTGTGCGTGATTGGAGGAATTAGGTAACAGTGAATTGGAAAAACTATTTTAGTTTATCGAGATTTAACTATATTGGAACACCACAGTGAAGCGAAATAATTATTAATTTATAGATGAGTCATATTTATTATACATCTGCTTCACTTATGTACCTATTTTGAGGATATGTTTCGCAAATCATCGTTTGCATCTTCGGCTCTTATGCGACTTTTTTAAAATTGGCTGGATCTAACTTTCGCGTGTTCCTCTTGACTTGATGTCACTTCAATATATCGAGATTTAACTGTATTGGAACACCACAGTGAAGCAAAATAATTATTAACTTATAGATGAGTCATATTTATTATAAATCTGCTTCACTTACGTACCTATTTTGAGGACATGTTTCGCAAATCATTGTTTGCATCTTCGGCTCTTATAGTCGCATAAGAGCCGAAGATGCAAACAATGATTTTGCGAAACATGTCCTCAAAATAGGTACGTAAGGGAAGCAGATGTATAATAAATACGACTCATCTATAAATTAATATTTGTAGTTTGTTGGCACTTTGTCACTTACATTTTTATATCATTGAGGGACTAGTTTCGGAATCCATTGCTTCCATTTTCAGCCTCTATCCAAAACTATCTTTTGTTGTCTGTTCTCTTCTCTGGCGGTGGAACTAGGAACCTTTTGTCAAATTATTTACTGGTGGGATTTCAAAGTTCAGTACTCTGTCCTTATTTTACCATATTAATATTGTAACGAGAGCGCTGGAACACCCTGTGAAGCAGCTGAAAGCGGGAGACAGGGAAGGTTCGGTTAGCCACGCCCTCGCCTCGTTTGTCTTATAGTGGTGAAAGGGACGACTGGGGAAAGAAACATAATTGTGCGGTCTGTTTCTCCTTCACCTGTGTTCCAGAAATTACGTAATCTGGAACATTCTCCTGGTCACTAGAAACCGGCGATATTCCTATATAAAGAGAGTTACAGACAGACAGAGGGAGTCAGTCAGTCAGTTGGTTGGTTAGTGTGATTGAGGACAGTTCTTGGTGTAAGAAGGCAGTGTTAGTGACGTGTTAATGAACGGAAAGATTGTGCAACGGAAGACTGTGCGTAACTGTGAATGTGTACCGGAGCTTACGTAACCGCGAGTACAGTGAAATTGTAACGGACGAACTGGTAAATTGTAATTGTGTGCAGCAAGTAATTCTGTGTAATTGGCAAGTGTTTAACTGTAAGTCGGTGGAAATAAAGAACATTGTTGAGTGGTGTAATTGGACTTTTCATTTCACGAACCCACAAAGTCAATATGTTCTCCCAAGTTTTCTATTTTGATTTATCACCCCTTTTAATAATGTTAGATTTGGGTCAAGGTAATGGGTTTTGTTCTAAAAGTGAAATGCTAGTGCTGACATGTCTTCCTTTTTCCATTTGATATTTTTAAAATGCTCTTTGACTCTGAGTTTTGTTTCTTTTAGTTTGACCTATTTAGCATTTTTCACAATTCTTACAACTTATTTGGTATATTCAGGATCTGTTAATTGGTGGGATTTCATCTTTAGTTTTTGAATTAAGCAACTTTAAAACCGAGTATCTATTAGTAGGTGCCAAGATGTTATTTTGTTCCTTAAAGATCTTTTTGAGTTTATTAAATGTTCTTGGGTGGTATGTGAATGCACTGAATACGCTATTGCTTTAATATAAAAACTATTTGTGGTTGGTTTATTGACACTCGTCACTTACTTTTTCATATATTTATGAGAGACTAGTTTCAAAGGCCCTGGCCTCCATTTTCAATCTCTTCCCAACTGGCAAATGTTGTTATCTGCTCTCTCTGGTGGTGGAACTATGAACTTTTTTGTCAAATTATCTGCTGGCGGGATTTCAAAGTTCATTACGCTATTGCTTTCTTTTTCTTTAGTGAATGTGGTTGCTTTCTTAATGGTTTTCTTTAGTTTAGCCTTTTTAATTTTTTTAAACACCAGACTTTTGTTGTATCCATTTTCTTCTGCTATGTGGAGTATGGCTTTTTGTTCTTTGAAGTATTCTTCTTTATCCAAGGGTATGTTTACTAGTCTGTGTGTAAGACTGTTTATCATTGCATGTTTATGTATAATTGAGTTACAGCAATGATTTTTTTATGTAATTTTCTGACTGTTGGCTTCCTGTAAATTCCAAATTTTATTTTTGTGTCATTCCTGATGATATTTAGGTCCAAGAAAGAGAGTTGTCCATTGATTTCCTTTTCTGTTGTGAATTTGATAGTCCTTTCTTGCAGATTGAGTAATTTTAATGCATCATCTAAGTGTTTGTTTGGAACTATTGCAAAGATGTCATCAATATATCTATACCAAACCTTGAAGATCCATGGGAAGGCCCTTTTAATTTGTGTTTCAAATGCGCTCCTAAATAAATTGCCAAAAAGGGTGAAAGTGGTTTGCCTATTGATAACCCTGATTTCTGCTTGTAGTATTTCCCATTAAAACTGGAGAAGTTTTGTTTAATGCATAATTTTGTTAATGAAATGTATTCTACTTCTAATGTTTCCATTTCCTTTATAGTTAGCCATTTTTTAATAGTGTGTGTAATAATTTTTCTCTTGGTATGCTTGGGAATAATGTGACATCAAATGAAACCAGTAAAATGGCTTTTCCTGTTTTGTGAATTCTCAATCCTTTTGCAATAGGTCATAGCCACCTTGACACTACTCCTTCCTTAGGGCTGATGGTCCTGACCAGCCTTGTACTGTCTGCATTTTTGCTTGGGGCAATATCTGGACTAATAACTTCATCATTGATCTGCCTTTCTATGCATTACAACCCTTGTTTTGCTGGTTGAAGCTTGCGGTAACACCTCTTAGATTGATGTAGAGCAATGCATGCCTACATTTTCCGTGTAGGCTTGCTGCTTGTACCGGATCTTTCTTTGATAGCTCGTTACCTGAAATTGATGGTGCTTCGCAAGGTTCCATGAATGCTAGCCCTCTTGGTGCACTTCTGCACCATCTCACTCATGTTCGGCTCAGCTGTAGCTTGTGCCTGGTTTCTTTGCAAATCCCAGGATATATGTTGGTACTTCTGATCTTTACCTTGTCTACGACTTGCAGGATTCTCCTGCCTCTAAGTCGATTGTCTTGTAGCACCTGAGGGCGCCCAGCTCTTGTATCACCTAAACCACTTTGCAACAAACACCCACAGACCCACAATGCTCCAACCCCCAAGGTCAATTTCAGCAAGTCTTCCCTGTCCAGGGGCACAGTGTTGCCCAATGTCATCACTATTTGTTAGGATTGATCCGGTTTCTGATGACAAGCCCTTCACCACATTGGGTCTGATTATGGTTACTTCTGTACTCGTGTCCATGTATATTACGCTGTCTGTGATAAGGCATACAGTGTCACTTGAGGATATGGCTCTGATGTACTGTATCCTCCCAACTCATCCACTTGGCTGTTGTCAATCATTTTTACATGTTCCAGGTGGCCACTTCCCCAAACACACCTCTCTGGGAGATCGCTGACTGAGCCTCTATTTCCAGAGTACCAAATACTCTTATATTCAAGGTGAAGGCAGCTATCACCTTGTCCATCAGTTGCTCCCTCATCAAGTCACTGCTGTCCAGTCTATCTGCAGGCATCGACCACTTCACAGGAAAGCATGCTAAGCCATCTGCTGAGTGATTCCACAATCTTGTTCATGCCAGCCAATTGTTTGTCAACTTTGATCTCTATTTTCCCCATTCCAAATTTCATTTTCATCTCCTTCATCTCCTCTATCCAGGATTCCATTTTAATCATCATCTTCACCCAAGATTTTATTTCACTCTTCATTTCGTTCATTTTAGTCAATAATTTCAGAAGCATTTCCTCCATCATGGCTACTTAACCCACTTCTAACACCAATGTGACAAGTGACAACACAAAGTTGTTCTCCTGAACTCACTCATCATGGAGGGATGAGGAAGCAGAAACATTTATGGAGGATTACACAGAAAATGAAGCTAGTTACAGTGGAGGAAGTGTGTTGACTGAAGATGTGGGCAAATGTTCATGAAATCGATCTCAAATAAAGGAAAGAAGTATTAACATCAACTTCTTAAGATAAGTGGTCATTAACTAACAAATATTTTTATTTGCATAATATTTATGGAAGTGTTGGGAAACCAGTCAAATATGTTAAGGGTAGTTGGCATAGAGGAAATGCTGAGAGAAAATAAGATTAGAGAAGTTAATGAAACAGGCAGATGCAAAAATGAGTGATAGATAAACCAAATATTAGAAGGGGCTGGTATGATGAAGAGTGTAGCAAGGCAAAGCAGAAAGTTATGGAAATGGAGTACAGGAAGCTAAAAAGAAAGAATGGGAGGCAATAAAAATGAATGATACAAGGCAATTTGGTCCTTAGTGAAACAAACCTATAAGAGTAGAACTAGGGAAAGCAACGTAAGTTCAGAAGCATGGTGCAGGTACTTTGAAACCCTTTTAGGGATAAAAGAGGGGAGACAAAGTATTGAAGAACTGGATAATACGGGAGAAATCCAACAGTTAGACAGTAGGATAAGAATAGAGGAACTAAGGGAACAAGTAAAAAGATTAAAAGGGAATAAAGTATGTGGTACAGATGGGATTCCAGGGGAGTTTGGAAGGCATGGAGTAGAAACGAAAATAGATTAAGTTTGCTAGTGAGAAATCTAAATAAAGTATTTGAAGATGGTAAGGTTGCAAGTAGTTGGAGAAAAGCAATGGTTGTGCTAATATTTAAGAATAAAGGGGAGGTAGATTACCCAGCAAATTATAGAGGAATCAGCTTATTATCTGTGTTAGGTAAGATATATACTGGAGTTTTGGCAGAAAGAGTACCAAAGTGGGCAGAAGACAAGAGCAAGCTATCATTTTCAAGCAGGCTTTAGACAAGACAGGAGAACAGTGGATAATATCTTTGTGATAAGCACAGTGATAAGTAAATATTTAGCAGATAAGAGGGGGAGGGTATATATGCTATTTATTGACTTTGAAAAGGCCTTTGATGTAATAAATCGCGAAGCACTATGGTACAAATTGACTAAAAAAGGAATGAGTAGCAGATTTATTCAGAGTTTACAAAGTATATATTCAGACAATGAGTTTTGTATAAAGGTGGCAAATAATAAAGTAAGATTTATTCAGAATAATACAGGATTGAGGCAAGGCTGTAAGTTGAGCCCCATACTGTTTAAGCTGTTTATAGATGATATTTTGGATGCAATTAGAATGGAAAATAGGCATGTGCCAATAATTAATAACAGGGAAATACCTGATGTGTTATTTCCAGATGATTTAGTAGCAGGAGCTATTTCCAAAGTGGGAATAGATAGAGCAATTGGAGCAATTGGTATGGTACTTCACTGTTAATAATGCTTCTGCTTTTAATATTTATCAAAATTATGGTATTTAAGAAATGCAACAAGTTAAGAAAAGAGGAGAAATAGTACTGGCAAGGAAGAGAAATTGAAGTGAAATGAAATATGTAGTGTTTAACGCCCGCTTTTACTACATACGGCACCGCAGGCGGTGACACTGATGATACATGAGATGAAGATGGAGCACCGGTGGAATGAGATGGCGGGGGAAACCGGAGTTCCCGGAGAAAACCTGCCCCAACGCCGTGTTGTCCACCACAAATCTCACTTTGCGGTCGCCTGGGATCGAACCCGGGCCGCCTTGGTGAGAGCCAAGCGGTCTAACCACTGAGCCACGGCGTGGCCAAAATTGAAGTGATCAATATATTTAATTATCTAGGAGTATGATTAAGCAGTAAGGGGGGCTGGAAAGAACAGAAGAGAATGGAATGGCAAAAGGTAAAATGGCTATTAAAGCATGCTTAAATAGATAAATTACCAGGGATGCAAATACAAGGGGCATCCAGAAAGTAAGTTCTGTTTCAATTTATCCCCGCTGCAGCACTGTGATCGCAGTTCCACACATGCGCGGTAGACGCTCTGTATCAAGGAGAAGAAATGTGTGCCATTGTGAGATCACTGTCAGCCATGCACACTTTGTTGTGCTTGTTTACAATGTCAGTGTTGATTGAAAATCCCCACATTTTTTTTAACTCTTCAAATTTTCCATCCATCTTCTCGTCGATTTTATTTTCCATTCCTTTAATACTTGCATTTGTATTTGTTATATCCTCTGCAATTCCTTTCAACATGCTCATTATATTTTGTTCTAATTCTGGCACCGAGTTTTGCTCAACTCTGCCAATCACTAGAGTACCAAAATTATAAATACGAACCACGCCATAGTCAACGATCATTTTTTTAAATCTCCGGCTCCTGAACTTATTCTGTACGTGGTAAATAGCCCAATTCTCACTCTATATACTTCGATTTGTATTCCAATTCTTGCCTTCTTGTGAGCGCGTGTAAAACACATCCGTCTCCTAGCACCTTCCGTGAGCCCACTTTATTATTAAGGAAGCTTATAAAGAAGAGCAGATGGTATCAACACGACTGCCAAGTTTATTATTGGCTACCTACTTCACAGTTCTTCAGTTGTGACAGCAATTCCATTTTTAGCAATAAAAGCAACAGTGATTGATTATTAATGTAGAACAACATGAAACACACTGGGATATAATATGAAAATTATCCATTTATAAATACTATCTTAGACCGCACCGTGGCTGAGTGGTTAGACTGCTTGGCTCTCACCTAGTCAGCCCAGCTTCAATCCCAGGCGACTGCAAAGTGGGATTTGTGGTGGACAACATGGTGCTGGGGTGGGTTTCCTCCAGATCCTCCAGTTTCCCCCACCATCATTCCACCAATTGCTCCATGATTCATCTCTTCATGAACACGGGCATTGGGCCAACCCCTCAACCCTGGTATCTCAGGTCAAATGCTTTGGATCCCTCACTAGGAGGGAACCCGAGCAACTCCTAGCACCAGCAGTGATGAGGAAGGGAGACAAAAAGAATTAAATGAATACTATCTTGTACATTACATGAAGAAAACCAGGTTCACAGGTATAGACAATTCAATCCTGTTTATAGAAAATCTAAAGACAGTGGTAATGAATAGGGCTGCGACATTGGGGCAGGAATGTGCAGATATCGTAAAGAACAGGAAGGGTCCAGTTACAGCAATAAGGGTTAATGGTCACTGACGTGGCATGGTAGTGTCCAAAAGGCTATACAGGTGCCAGGGTATGGTATTGCAGTCGTAGTCTATTGTGTTTCACACTGATGACCATAGCCATAGTATTTTCATGACATTGTCAAATACTGCACTTATAGTAGAATAATTTGCAACACTGTCACTTGTTAGAAGATACGGTCCAATGAGGCCTTCTGCATCCATGCTCCAACTACCACATTTACCACAAATCGCTCGACATTCGTTGTTTCATCCACTGAAACCCATATGATGCAGTTATTTAAGTACAGTCTTATATCATCAATGTACTTATCATAACATTTTTTTATTTAGTACTTACATAAAGTCATAGGATGTGGAATTGGCTTGACAATGTACTTTTCTAAAAATGCACGCAACTTTGATCCTGTAGTTTATGTAAAGGAATATTGGTAGAAATAAATGACTTGCATAGCTCTTTATTAAATGTTTGATTTAATGGAAGTACGTCTTGTAGTGATGAATTCTCACATTTTGCAACACAACGCTTATATGTTGCTGTACTGACATGTCGTAGCCCATTACTCGGTTTACTATGAACAATTGTTTTATTGCAAGGTTTACAATAAAGGTTTTGTAAACCTGTGGATGTTCCTTTGTCATTGTGTTTGCGTGAACTCTGTGTATCAATTACTGGGACTCAACGTACTGTGTACCCAACACTCCCATTGAAATCAGTCCACTACCAGGTGCCTCCCAACACATGCAACTGCTCCAATTTTGCTGCCCTAGTAATGAATAAAAGAAAATGAAGTCAATATTTCATATTAATTTAATCTCAGAGGCAACAAGAAATTATTTAAAAAAAAACAGAATAACTGAAAATTCCTGTTGGATTGTTATCAACCTAGAAATGAAATGTGTAGTGTTTAACGCCCACTTTTACTATATACGACACCGCAGGCGGTGACACTGATGATACATGAGATGAAGATGGAGCACCGGTGGAATGAGATGGCGGGGGAAACCGGAGGTCCCGGAGGAAACCCGCCCCAACGCCATGTTGTCCACCACAAATCTCACTTTGCGGTCGCCTAGGATCGAACCCGGGCCGCCTTGGTGAGAGCCAAGCGGTCTAACCACTGAGCCACGGCGTGGCCATCAACCTAGACTATATATATTGCACAATGTGCATTTTCAAGCATGTAATAAATACCTTATGCAGCAAAGTGCACCTTTTTCATAGTCATCTAAATTGCACAAACCTTTCTGGTGGCATATTATCCTGAACACAGGTTTGTTAATTTCTGTGATGAATGTTTTGTTCTGTTTCTTAATGAGTAAAACATAATATTGTCACATTGATGACCCGCCTGCCTGCTGAGAAGTTGAGTGAGAGCAGGGGATTTGCTACGCTTTTGTTGTCTACTGCTGAGAGTAACAGGAAGAATGAGGTCTTCAGGGAAGCTGACACTAACTGAGATCCCAAAGCAAGCTGTATTGCTACTGAGCAAACACCCTTCAAGACTGTTCATGCGTAATTTGACAAGTCTCCATTGCTACAAGTTCCTTGCTGCACTAGCAGGGTATGTAAGAGCCAATGCAAAGCCCAGTTGGGGGAGTTTGAATTGTTTCAGGTGTCAGTCAGTTGAGTTGGTTGATGACTGGTGAGTTGGTCAGTTGAGTTTTGTAGTACAGAGAAGTGCGTTGACCTGCAAGAGTACCTTATGTTCCAAGCTTCCAAGGTGAGAAATCATTGGGCAGTGTGAACAGTGCATTGAAGCATTTCACCAGTGAATATTGGAGTTGTGTTCAGAGTCAGCTTGCAGCTCTGTGTAGGAGGTAAACTTGTATGTATATTAATTTTATTTATTGGGAGTAAATAAGGAGTCTTTGATTAACCTGCAATTTTTTTTTTTTTTTTTTTTTTTTTTTTTTTTTTTTTTTTTTTTTTTAAATTCCAGGTTAAACAGCATAATTGTAACAGTTCAAGGAAATGGAATAAAACATTTTGTTCTAATTCCATTATGTAAAATCAACAAAGGTAAACCTGAAATTATAGTAGACATTTTCATCGAAGTATTTTATTTGAAATGAAACTTTTAAGTTTTATTGTACTTTACATGAAGGCATTGATCATAAATTTGTTGTTAAAGCATAATGCACAACAATATGAAATGTTTGATTAATGTACCTGGAACAATACCAGGGTAAATGTTAAAGAATTATTGCTTTTAAGTATGTGACAGTGATATGAATTGTTTTAATTAATATAATCAAATTAAAATCTTGTATGAACATTAACAAAATTTACTTAAACTGATGAAAAAATTATATATTTTATCTGAAAATATTTCAGCTTTTTAATGTCTTATAAATCACACATGCCTTTCAATAATTCTAACTATAGGTACCAAGAATTAGGAATGTTTATTTGAATGTTGCTATACTGAGCGCTTAAACGCCAGTGAGGATATGATTTACACAAATATAACTTTATTTTTTATGCTAGTAACTCTAAAATTTCAAAGATTTAAGTTGTTTCAACAAGGAAAAAATTCACAAAACTATGAATTTTTATCCTCTCTTTTAAAAACTGTTTATGATATAATCTATTGCTATTTCTTGTCCAGGCCTCATGTTACTCTTCTCTTTGGTCGGACGGCTAAGTTAGTAGTGGTGACAGATACAAGATGGTATATGTACAATAAACAGAAATCAGTATAAATGAACAAGAAAATTAATTTTCTAGACATTTAAAAATTGCCATTTTTATCTAATGATGTTTATAACTTACTTACTCATTGTATATCTGAGATAATTGCAAGAGATATACTGGTTTATCACATAGATATACTATTATGCAACAAGTGGATAAGCTATTACCTGATGGCACAGATAATATTTTATGCAATCCTACCATTACAGGTTTTCATTCCAAAACTTTCTATGCCCTCCAGCTGCATATTTTTAATAAATTGTGTAAGTTTAAATCCAGAGTTAGCTTATTCTAGATTTCATTAGCTCCAGTTATATGTATCCTGGTATATTATACCAGCCTGGAAAGTTTTGCAATGAAAGATTTGATTATTGAGAATAAATTATAAAACTTGTTTCCACTATGGCATTTTATCCCATGTTATGTTACAGTTCCACAAAATATTTCTTACACATTACCCACTTATTTATTAACTAAAACAATACATTTTATGCAAATATGAATAACATCTGAAGAAGTCACATGATTGTTTCTAGGCTAATTTGCAAAATTTTTGTAAATACTCGTAAAAGCCAATTTGTGAAACTTCTGTAGACAAAATAACCTGTTTATAGCTTTGATTGTATAAAATGATGTTAGAAGACAATTATCTAAAACTGCTATAAAATCAAACTATTTTGATGGTATAAAATATACTGGGTTCTTCATTTAAAACCTAAACGGGTGCACAGTATTTTGCCTGTGTGCAATTAGGTGTGCCACAGCTGACCTTGCTCTTACTAAACTCTGCGTGTAAAGCAGAGATGCTGGTAATGTTTCCCATCCTCGGCTAAACAAGAATTATAATAGGAGAACACATGATTACAATTTGGAATATACCGAAAAGCAACACATGTTGACAATTACATTTAATGCAACCCATTCAACCCAGTACAACATCAATATGCAGTATTCCATAGTTTAGTTCACAGATTAATCAACATTCCGCTAACAAAAACAGAATATGAACAGGAGTACACTCACATACACCAGGTTGCCGAACTGAACAACTATAACACAAATTTCATCAAAAAACTGATCTACAGACACAAAAGAAACAAAAACTTAAGGGACATTACTACGTTAAAAAAACTAGAAAACCCAATTACCAGATATGGCAAATTTACATTTCATCCAAAATACTTCAAAAAATTTGAAAAGATATTTAAGAGCTTCAACATAAAATTAGCCCCTCAGAACAAACACAACATCCGCAACACCCTCTAAAAAATTGCACACCGAAAACTCAATTATCAGGCATTTACCAAATGAGCTGCCAGGATTGTGACAAGATATACATTGGTAAGACCAAAAGGAATCTAGGAACAAGAATGAAAGAACACTTCAGAAATATTAAATTCAAACAAATGGACAAGTCGGCTGTAGCACATCACTTTTGGTCTGAGAATCACAACATAAAACATAAAACAAGAAATAGAACTGATCAAACAGGCAAAGAAACCTCTGGAACTACAGATTTGGGAAAACATATTTATTACGAAAAAACAGGACCTCTTGATGAATTTTGAAATTCCCGCGGTAGATGACGTCATCAAACTTACCAGGACGTTAGATGGCAGCACAACACCAAGCCAGATGCAGACACCGGATGCATCATCAGTCAACCACAGAACTGACGATAGGGGAGAAGTCCCCAGAAACTAGTCTTCATAAAAAACTTGTAAGTGGAGAAAAGTATATACAAGGTTGACTCACTTGCCTAATTTTAGTAACAATGGCACTCCACTTTCTGAAATACTTCTTTTTATTCTATATAGGAGAACACATTCTGATTCACATGATCAAGTTGGACTACTGTAACGTTTCCAACTTCATTTCTTAAATCCTTTCATGGAAGTGTTGAAAACAGTGTTGTTGATAAATTAAATTTATTGGGAGTCGATTAGTGTCATTAATCGACTCCCAATAAATTTAATTCATTTCTTAATTTTGTTTTAGTTCTTCCAGTGTATGAGGATTTGTCTTGTAAGCTTTGTCTTTCAGGTTACCCCAAAAGTAAAAATCACACACTGTTAGATTGGGGGTGCAAGAATGCTATACTTCAGCACTAATCTTTCTATCTCCAAACATTTCTCTAATTTTATTCGGCAGTAGAAGAATCCTTTTGAAACCACCTGTATAATTTCTCTTCTTCTGTCAGTTCATAATACTATGGGGTCAAAATGTTGTTTCGATACCTCTCTGCATTTAGCGCCAATAGCACATCAAACTTCAAATTTTTAATCATAATGTGGGATTTTTTTAATGCAATGTATATTTTTCAGAAGGTCAGTACTGAGGTAAGAGTGTTTGTTATACATACTTTATATGCTAAGTTTATGTAGGAGCAAAGCCAACTGTGGCATATCCAATTGTGCAGAGGCAAAATGCTGTCCGCCTGTTAGGTTTTAAATGAAGAACCCTATATTACATAATATGTCTGTGCCTTTGCAAATAATTAATCCCAACACACTAGCACGATTTTATTCCAATGTACTTGTGCATTAAATTTAGGATCATACATATAGAGAGTGCCTTTACAAATAATTAATCCTAACACACTAGCACAATTTTATTCCAGTGTACTTGTGCATTAAATTTAGGATTGTACATATAAAGAGTGTATATAACTAGTTTATACCAGTTCTTCCATTTCATTAACACAAAAGCAATTAGGCATGCTGGGATATAAAGAATCCCATATTACTTTTAAAGATAATAGGACTGTTAACCTTATGTAAGATTCAGAAAAGTACAACTGCTTCACTGATAATCTCAGTGTTGAGGGACTTTCTGAGAGTTTCAAAGTATCCCCATTAATATTTGTATTTTCTCTAATATCTATACTAAGTAGAGGAAGTATTTCACCCAAATATTTGTTACTGAGATTTCACTGGAAATATGAATTTTTAAACTCCCTGAATTCAAAAAGATGCATTTTTAGGAAAAGGTGTGTGTGTGAGAGCATAACTCTAAAACGGAAAGATAGTTAAATACTGAACTTGGTATTATGTTTAGAATCTTCTAAGAATGCAACATAAAGAAAACCTCCTTATCCCAAACTACCCTTTACATGGAAAGTTTCATTATTTTTCATTTCCTCAAAAAATGGCTCTTAAAAATTATGATTAAAATACCATAAATGTTTAAAATATTGTATGAAAAATTTGCTCCCATGGCTTTTTGTTTCTGAACTGGAAGACCAACAGGGCTGACGAAAATTCACATCAAAATGAAGAGGTTGAAGCTGAGGAAGATGCTTATTTTACACCATTATTTTATTAAGGGTATTAAAATATTGCAAAGTTAGATAATTGTACTGATTTACAGAGTAATTATCTTGGTTATGGCGAGAGGCAAGCCTTTCTACTAAATTTTGTTTTCTCAGAATGAGAAATTTTAGAATATTCCTCATAAATTTTAATAAATCCTGAATTTAATAATTCAGATGGTGGAACAAAATAGTAAGTGACTGCAGCCAAGAAGAAAGCATGGAAAGGATATATGTAATCGAAAAGTGAGGAAGACAAAGGAACATATATACAACTAAGAAATGCAGCAGGGAGAGCAGTGAAGGAAGCTAAAAAGAAATCCTGGGAACAGTTCGGAAGGGAAATAGAAGAAAGTTATAAAGAAAATCAAAGAAAGTTCTGGCATGTGGTGAAAAGCTTGAAGAGAAAAGGGGGAAAGAAAATTAGAAACATCAAGGATAAAAATAACAGGCTGAAAACCAACATAAAGGACATATTGAATGTGTGGAGCAAATATTACTCAGAAACCTTCAAGGAAAGCAATAGATTGGCACCAGTGGAAGAGGATAGCAATGGAGCGAGGGAAAGGGAAGAAGGCATTAGATTGCAGGAAGTATGTGAGGCAATTAAGGCAATCAAAACTGGCAAAGTAGCAGGCTGGGATAATATCCACCCAGAGTTTGTGACATTTGGAGAAACAGAACTAGAGAAATGGATATGGGAACTCTTCAAGTTAGTTTGGGACTCAGAGAAAATACCAGAAGATTGGGAACAGAACATCATAATTCCCATTCACAAGAGGGAAACCTCAATTGATTGGCATAATTACAGAGTGATATGCTTAGCATCAGTTCTCCAGAGGTTATACTTAACTGTAATAGAGAAGAGAATTACACAGCAAGTGGAGGAAGAACTGGAAGAAGAACAGGCTGGATTTAGATCCCATCGGCAAACACAAGATTGGATCTTCTGTTTGAGAAATGTAGCAAGAAAAGATCCTAAACTGAGGAGAACTATTTGCAGCATTTATTGATTTGAAATCAGCATTTGACAGAGTACCGAGAGAAGAGCTATGGTAGGCTTTACAGAAGGCACATATTACTTCCAAACTGACTAGGGTAATTAAAAGTATATACAAGAAGAAAGGAATTTACAATGGAAAGAGGTGTCAAGCAAGGTGATGGGCTTAGTCCTCTACTCTTTATAATACTCATGGATCAAGTTATGAGGTGAACAAGTAAATGCAAAGCTGGAAATTTCAAGTTGAGACCAGTGTGGATACAGGCACTAGTATACGCAGATGATATCACACTTTTGGCACCAAAGAGATATAAATTACAGAGGGCAGTGATAGAATGGGGGTGCGCACTCCAAGACAGGGGTGGAAGTTAATGTTAGTAAAAGTAACCTTACTGGGAAAGACCAAGAAAACCTTAACATCAAGTGGCAGAATGAGATTTTAGAACAGGTTCAACAGTTTGAATATTTAGGAAGGATCATAACAGCAGATGGAAAAGTTGATCCTGAAATAAATCACAGAATTCATAAAGCAAACAAGCTATATTATTAATTGTTTGTTGACACTGGTCGTGTGTAGGCTAAATTGTGAAAACGTAGAGTCAGAATGAAAAATTTAATGCCATAGCCAGGATTTGAACCACGGATCTTCTGGTTTCCGTCCAGCCGCTCTACCATTGAGCTACTACGGCCAACGTGCCAATATGACATTAAATTCTCCAACTGACTCATGGTAAACCACTTAGGAGTTCTCATAAACACATGAGACAACTACCTTAATGGCGACTTACAACATGTAAGTACTTTAAGGCCCGGGCTTTATAGTTAACCACTATTAGGTCAATTAATGGAAATTAATTGTTCGTTCACACTGGCCGTGTGTAGGCTAAATTGTGAAAATGTACTTACATGTACTTACAAGGCCTTAAAGTACTTACATGTTGTAAGTCACCATTAAGGTAGTTGTCTCATGTGTTTATGAGAACTCCTAAGTGGTTTACCGGGAAAATACGAGTCAGTTGGAGAATTTAATATCATATCGGCACATTGGCCATAGTAGCTCAATGGTATAGCGGCTGGACGGAAACCAGAAGATCCGTGGTTTAAATCCCAGCTATGGCATTGAATTTTTCATTCTCACTCTACGTTTTCACAATTAAGCTATATTATATTAATAATACCATCATAGGAAAGAGAGAAGTTACCAAAAAAACAAAAATGAGAATATACAAAACAGTATATCTTCCAGTGCTGACATACAGATGTGAAACTGCACAGTAATTTAGAGAGCAGACTCAATGCCACAGAAATGAAGTATTTACACAAAACAGTTGGAAGGACAAGGAGGAATACGATTAGAAATAGTAGGATAAGGGAAGAGTATCTTAACCAAGAACCACTGATCAGTTTAAATGAAAAGAAGGAACTTCGATGGTTGGAACCCTGATGAGGATGAAGAGGAAAGGAAGCCTAAACAAATATTCTAGACAATACCAGTGGAAACAAGAGGAAGGGGATGACTGAGGCTAGAGTGGGACACCTACGTCTTTAACCTGGCATGAAAGAGGGGAAAGACACCAGCATAATTCAGAAGATTGACATTGGACTGGAATTCATATGGGAAGGGGCTGAAGGGCCCGACACCTTTGAGGGCATAAAGGGCAAAGAGAAAGAAGAATTTAATTCCTTTTTATACAAATAAAAATGTATGTTTCAAACTTTTACTTCTTGTATCACTTTCCTATGGTGCGTAGAGGATAAAATTCAGTATCAAGATCAACTGAAAAACATGTTTTGACATACATTGAAACCTAAAAATGAATTTTTATATTTTTATAAAAAGATCTACATTGTGCACATTTGTCCGTAGCATAACCTAAATACAAAATATCACATAAGTAACAAAGTTTGTATTTTATAATTTAGAGTCACATCAGCATTTGTTTTATTTTATGTATTTTCTAAATAGTTTCCAATAAAATTCTTCCCACATCTAAAACTATCCTCTGTGGAAACTTTTTTTTTTTATTTTCTCAAAAATAACAATTAACAATGAATCAGTCAGTGGGAAGGGGAACTAAGTCATTTTTTTTGGCACTTTTCAGCACAGTTTCAGCTATTTTGCCAATAAAGTTCTGTTTGGCTTTCCCCCTCCCCCAATTTTTTTTTATTGGAATCTTGGAAATACATATATATTTAATGTACTCCCTTTGCTACTGAATACAGTAATGAATAAAAACTGACTTAATTCTTTTCTCCATTTGGTGATTGGTTTACCACAGGTTATCTATCACCTTTATTCATTTCAAAACATAGCTTTATGGAAATACTGAGGTTTAGTACTTTGAATACCGTAGTTATGATAGTCATATTTCATAAAAGCAGCACAAAATACAAGTTAAAAATTTGTAAATAAATTAACAATTTAGGAAGAAAGAGGAATGAATAACTTGTAAATAACTGTTTCATTTCATCTATAATGAATGCTTTTATTAAATTAATTACTGTCCACTATAATAGATCTTCCCAAAATTTTAGAGCCTGCCCCCCCCCCCCTTTTCTATTTCACTAGCTTTCATATGTCCATTTTCTGAATGGGCACTGAGCTGTGGATAGGCAGCTCCATATCCATGCAAAAATTTGATTGGGTTTTCAGCAAATAGTACTTATGTCAGACAACTGTTAATGAATGGGCATGTCCGTACTATTCCAGACTTAGCAGCTTTGCAAATAAATTCTTTATAATAGGAAATTGAAAATATTTTGTTTCTTGCAAAATCCTTACTTGCTGTTTTTTCAGAAGCAAAATTTTTCTTGAAAACATGATGGCCATCACTTGTGAAAATTCATAAATCTTTCCACCTTAAATAGTCAGTTATTCCTGATACACTATTAGCTATCACCTGAATCTTACCATAAAAAAGCCGTATATCTCATTAAAGCTTATAATTTATGAAAAAAGAACATTTTTTATGGAGTTAGCTGTATCTGCAGTATTTTTTGTTTTATTTGAATTTTGAAATTGTACGTATGTTTTTCTCAAATGGAAGCCATTTTCCCCCACTCTTGCTCCCCTGGTCATGCAAAGAAAATTTAATTTCAAAGCCATCAATACCAAACAGCTCTTAACGGTTTGCCTATCTCTTAACTCTAATATTTCGCCTGTTATCATTGTACCTACAAGAAAATATGCAATAAAACCGTTTTTCTAAATGGTTATCTCACAAGGAAGCTATCACTATGTTCACACCTGTAAACATTTGAGAGTTTGATGGGGCCTGTGTACCAAAAATCGGGTGTGGAGTATAGCTGGAAGTACCCAAAAATGAGTTCAAAATATGTAGGATCATATAGTAACACACCATTGTATGAGAGGGATTGTTTATCCCTGCGGACAGCTGTCTAGACATGGTATATGTAAGGAGCGCCAGTACAGAGTTGACGAGGGGTGTCCAGCAGCTACTTGCAAGTGGTCGCATGCAGCACTTTCCAGGCTTCAGTTCTGGACATTGCAGTTCTACTTCACAACAGATTTTTGGTGCACATGGTTTATATACAGCAGGCATTATACCATCAAATTTTCAGGTGCATAGCGGCGTGAGTACAATGATAGTTCCCTTGTTAGGGCTGATCCATATACCTTGTTCTTATACAAATAAGTAGCATTATTCTTAGAAATGAGCTAAAGGAAAGACTATTAAAAATGCAGTTAAATTGGCTAGATAGCATCCAAGCTATACATGGCTTCAGTAAAAGAAAATGTTGTAAAAAATTAAGTACTTGCTAAAGGCTTAGAAAATTTAGCTAACTGTGGAAGCTTTTACAGCTTCAAAAATCCTGGTACAACATCTTTTTTAGCCTTTTGGTTTGAACAAAAAAAAATTGCTGCGAAAACAGTTATTACATTTTACCTTCATAGAGTGGAGGAGTTTTTCTGCTTATATAAACAACAGAAAGAGTGAATGATAGGAAAACCTGGAGAAGAGCAACATGATGAAGTTTTGCAAAGATAATAACAACATTATATACTACAATTATTTGATTTTTACAAATGTTCAACTGTACAGAGTAATAATTAAATTTGATTAAGCACCAACAGATATCAACAGATATATACATAACAAAGAGTATATTAATATATACAAATGATAAAATCAGTCTGCATATTGCCTTGTAACAAAACGACAACCATTGAAGGCATATTCCACATTCAAACGTAAAAATACATTTTCATCCAGCTTCATACTAAAGGAACAAAAAACTAAATTTACTTAAATTACAATACTTATACAGAAAAATGTTTATGATAACTAACTTTTAAAATTATAAATCTTCATTTTTTATGCATGAACCACAACCTATTAAAATATTCATTGACCACAATTTAGATCTGATGCATCCACATCACAAAAAAATCTTAGAGATAATAGCTAGGAACTTCATTAAAATAAAAGTTTTGGTAACCTTTCACAACACTACAAACTAAACTTTTGATATACTATGGTATCTTAAGAGTAAAATAAAATCTTTAACAATGCAAGTTTATATACTAGAAAGAAACAAAACCTCACAATCTTCTTTACAGGCAACCTATTCCATGGACATTAATTCTAGCTATTATAATCTACTGGAAGATTTGTAATATTAATAAAATTTAGAGTAGCATAAACCTCAAGATGAAATTTGTTTGTTTGTTCTGCTATGCAGCTATGTTTATACAACTATTTACTATATTTGGCACTGAAATGGAGATGGCAGATTGGTTCAATTTGTTTCACATGTGTACTGTTACCATGTAAGCTAATCATTAAAAAATGCTAGATCTTGGACTTAACATTTAATCAGAAACTCATTATGCTTGTTATAATCCATCAGCATTCCACTCGTATATAATTTCAGAACTGTGGGGCATAGCACCTCAATGCCCACTGCATAGGCATGATCTTTATTGTCAGTAACGATACTCAGGACTTCAATGTATCCATCAAAATATTGGCATGCAGCACTGTCTGCACCAATAGAACTGATATATCTACAAAGAGAGCACAATCGCCTAGTGCCTCAAGATGAACCTTACCCACACTCCCCAGCAACTGCACTAATCCATCAAAGACAAAAGTTAAGCCCTTGGAGACCTTGAAGTTCAGGGCATTGGTATCTCCAGGCAGTGGAACAGAAAATAAGGACTCCCATCACCATTTACAAGAATTCTCATTGAACTCTGATACAAAGTCAAGACCATAGAATTCTGGTTGGATGCAACCAAACTGGTACAGACAACTATTAAGACTATATAAACTTGGAAGAAGCATAGGGACAGTGAAGCACAAATTAATACAAAAGTGAATCGAGAAGATATTGACACTATTGTCAATATCTTCTCGATTCACTTTTGTATTTATTAAGACTATACTTAAGGATTAAGGAATATGACACAATAAAGCATAAAATTAATATAATTTTAGTCTAACTAGTACTGTGCTTCATTATTGCTAGACTTGGGTTCAAGTAGGAAGGCAGGTGGATGTTAAGGTTTGTGCATAGAAAGAGATAGAGCTATTCGAGGGATGTGCCATATTGTTCCATTTCTGGAGGGTGGTCAAGCATTCTGACATGTTACTAAAAGATCAAGCACAATAGCATGTTTTATCACACAGCTTAAATAACCACCAGATAATAGGAATAAATCAGACATATAAAATGAATAAACACAAAATGAACGAAAAAGGTCTGTGCATTAGTAATACACACTTTCTGTGTTCTCCTGAGCTTTGGCAACGCCGGACCCAGAACCATATGCTACTTCATTATCTCCGTCTGCTTTTAAATAATTGTACACATGATTGTACTGTTGTATCTTCCATTATAGTTCACAGTGACACTTTATTTCACCACTTATTTCCCAGCAAACAAAAGAAAAATTTAAGAAGTGAGTAGAGAACAGCTCTACTTGTATGCAGACACTTGTTAGGACCTTCCTAACATCCTCAACTAATGTCGACTGTTGAATTTTGATTTGGTGAACTCTTTGGAGGCGATAGGGATATCTCTTTAGGATCTTGATGAACTTTAATTTTGGGTTCTTTTCAAGTTCATCAAGATGCCAAAAGAGTTTACCAAATCAGAATTCAACAGTGTTGAAGAAATATGAAGGAAAACTCTTCAATTTCAACACCACTTTGAAGAGAACTCCAACTTCAAGTTCATCAAGATAACAACAGAGATGCCCCTATCACTTCCAAAGAGTTTACCAAATCAAAATTCAACAATCGACATTAGTTGAGGATGTTAGGAAGGTCCTAACAAAATCCATTCTAGATAAACACCAGCAATATATGGAGCATGAAGTACTAGATGACTTAAAGTTATATTAACTAGTAGCAACTTGAAATAAAGAGAACACCTGCAGATGTTTGAGCGACCACAACAACTGCTCTATACACACCTTACCAATCATCAGCATTCAAAAAAGAACAAAAATATTTCTGGCAGGTCTGCCCCAAAACTAATGTGCCTTCCCCAAAAACAAATTAGCAATTGATTATGGAGACAACCCATTCCTGCTTCCAACAAAGGCAGTAAGGACTTTGGCAATAGCTGTCATCTGGCTATTTTCTTTCATCCACCACTGGCTACTGGCCAGCAATTTTATACAACTGCTGTACTAATAGAGTTGCTCAGCAAAGTACTCCCCGCTTTCTGAACTTCCTTTCCACCATTTTCTAGCTTTACTATCTCATTGCAATTTCCCATACTTATCACTCCCAAGTAAGGGCTGCTCATACAGAGCATTAACATAGTAAGAGCTATTGAGCAGCTGAAGGAAAAACACATTTGCATTAAAGAAATGGTGAAAAGTTATTTGAGAAGGAAGTTTCAAAAATATTGCAATGGTCCCAATAAGAAAATCAAGTAGCAAGACTATCCAAATTGATAGAAAATAGTTGTCAGATTCTAAGAGACAATTTGAAACATGAGACCACTTCCAGATAAAATGAAAATTGAAAACCCTTTATAAAATAGATAGATATTTTGTAAAGACAAAGTGACCTTAAGGTTTACCAATCCCTGGCAGGAAGGTAGGAAAAATCTAAAGATGAATTTGGTTGATTGGATGTCTTCTACCCAAATACAGGGTTGGGCGTAAGTCATAGTAGGATATGAATTGCTTAGTATGAAGCAGCTGTCTAAACATGCATGGTTTTCGATTGTCAGTTGAATTGAGAAAGCATTGCCATTAACCATGGCATTGTGGACAAATAATCATGTTGCACTTGCCATAGAGAGTTCTTTTAAGAATAATGAGTCACCTATTATGATATTTCGTCGCCACTTACAGCTAGGATGTCATGACAAAGTCCCCAACGGACAATTGTGAAGTGGGTAGCACAATTCCGTGACAATGCATCATGCAAGGATCAAATAAGGGAAGCAGTGTGAAACATTCCAATCAACAGGTTGCATTGAGTGATGCATGCTTTCATTTGGCGGTTGGAAGAACGTATTGCCCACATGGCAGGCACCTACCAGGCGTAATTTTCAAACAATGACATTTGCTGTCCAATATAGCAAAATGGCATATTTCTATCAATGTAATGTAATATTTTAAAAATATATTGTTCCAATATTTTTGCCACAATGCACTTTTAATATCCTACTATGAGTTAGATCTAACCCTATATTGCTAGATACTTTTAAAGTCACTATACAAAACAGATAAAATTCCTGAAGAACTGCAAGTGACTTCTGTATGTATTGAGACTCCCAGTGAGCACTTACACTGTAAAAAAAGCTTCAGATGAATTTAATGACATCTTTGAGAAACTCTTTGTCATTTTTTCCTCTGTAACGTTTGTACTAATAGTCACACCTCAGGAATTACATCAAAGTCTTTATGAAACACATAGATATTCTGCAGATATTAAACAAAAAAGGTAAAATATAAACTTTCAGCATTCTGTAATATGTAGAAGTTTCTGGGCTTACTGGCTGTGGTCTAGTCGGAAAAACTGAAGTTCCTGACGTTTCGCTCGTATGTGCGTCGAGCACCCAAGTGAAACGTCAGGAACTTCATTTTTTCTGATTAGATCACGGCCTGGAAACTTCTACATATTACTGGACGCCGGCCGTAAAAGCCTAAGTTGTTATTTCAGCATTCTTGTTATTACTCTGGACTGGGGAAATTTTCAAAAAGTGCCCCACTTTATTTTCTGTTAGGAATTAGGTCCTAATCTCAGATAATTTGCCAGTATTCTACTTTAAGGCAAATTATTTCACTCATTTTAAAATTCCCTCTCTTAAATGAATATTGTGTCTGCAAACTTTGCAATGAAACCTTATCCTGGTAACTTAATACCTGCTTTGAGCTAGAAAACATACATCAATTTGGAAGTTAGCATTGTAAGAAAATCACTCATCATTAAGTTGGCATAACTCATATGTCACTGCAGAAACTTGTGTGTTCATGCTGTCATTACATTCTCTGGATGTTAACAATACTAACAATAACATGTATAGTAAAGAAAGTCAAATTATATCCATAAAATTTTAATTAATAAAAATTCTAATAAGCACAATTTTCTTAGAGATATTAAGCTATTTTCATGTATGAGATAAATATATTTCTATTTTTTAGCCAGTTTTGGAATTCATTATAGCATTCTTTAATGGAAGCACATAGCCAGTACACAAGTTAACTCATTTACATAATTTCCTAATTATATACCCAGAATTTAATTTGGATTTAATTTCAGCATGTTGTAAGTGTGTATACATTTCCTCTGCTCTCTATTTAATCTCTTACTCAGATTCTGGTATATTTCTGTGTTTTTACAGAGAAATATACCTTAATGCCAGCTTATATTCATAAGCTGAAGTTAACAATCGTATGGATAGAAGGTGGTGCATAGGGCCAATCAAGACTAAAGGTGCAATCAATGTAATATTACCTACAATGAAAGAAGGTTGTTTATAAGGATTTTATTTCATTGAATTTCCTTCTATTATTTTTTAAACATATATAGAAAAAATTTTATATTTTGAAAGACCATAAGGAGAATTAAAATTTTCAACTATTTAACAAAACTGGTTAGAACAATGTAAGGCAAGCATTCCCCTGCAATCCAACCAAGCATTGAAGTGAAGACTGTAAATGAGAACAAAAAATTAAGAATAAAGTTGGAAAATCCTTGTGATATATTGAGACAAAAATAGCACTTCTAGCTGCTGAACCTTCTGGACTCTGCTGTTGATGTATCCATTTATGCAACTTAACTTGCTTATCTTGCTTACAGTCTCATTTTATTTGCAATGATTAGGCTTCAGACACGGTTGCTGTTTTATTACACATTCACTGAAAAATAATTATAGTCGCGCTGCTGGAACGGTTACCATGGAATTTATCTTTGTTAACAGAAACCTCTCAGCTAACGCAATGATTATTCTTGTAAGAGTGAGAGGGGTACTGACGTGCCTCCTGTTTGTGTGCTAAGCACCAATGAACACATCACTTCAGCCAATGGAATTCGCAGGAATCACAAGTGACAGATATATTTTCACTCCACGTGGAGTAATCAGTGTGTTATCTGAGAGGTATCTATTACCAAAGATAAATCCATGGTAACTGTTCCAGCAGCAGGACTATACATGCACACAGGGTTTCACAACAACCTCCCCCTGCCTGCACTGTTGGCCCATTCACAAACTCAGTAGCACACAAAACAACTGCCTCTCTCATTTTGTAAACAATGTATCAATATAATAAAACCTTAAGTCATGTCTGAAGTCTACTTATGATAGAGTAATAATGCATTACTGGCAATAGTGAAGATTGCCTGTAATGTGCAACATGTGTGATAGAATTAATTTCCAAAGAATAACTCATCTTGTTTATTTTTTTTTATTTTTTTTTTTATGAATTTAAACAATAGCAATGATGCTGAAAACAGTTTAAAGAATCATTAGTCAAATTGTGATTACTAAAAGGGCAAAACTCTTTAAATAAATCATTCTTGTAAATCTAAGATGAGTCAAATATTTATACAAATTTACTTATTTATAACTTATGGTTCAGATCCAACAAAGACTGGAAACAAAACTATCTTGTGCAAATTACCAATTAAAGAAGTTGGTAAGCCATCTCTTTCTCAAAGTATAAAATTGAAAGAAGCGTAGAGACAGTGAAGCACAACTTAACACAAAAGTGAATCGAGAAGATATTGACATACTGCTTCACTCACACTGTTTTTGTACATCTCTTTCTACTGCCAGTAAGTAGCATTTCACTACTTAGCTAAAATCTCATGTTAAACAGTGTTCTCATGTTAATGCCACCATGAGAATTCTCATTCCTGTGTATTTAAAAAGGTTGCAATGCTAGAAATGCTGTGTTCAAGCTGCCTTCCAATTCTATCTTCCTTCCCAATGTAACTTTAAGTCAGAGAGATCTGTTAGTAACAAGAGAGGATTTTTCAATTTTGAGTTCAATGTCGGCTACAATTCATAAGCTTATGAAAAGATATAAGAGGTCTGCATATCTGATGAGGATTTTATTTTTCCATATAGCAATTTTTTCCCTTCTAGTTTAACATCCTTGAACCTGGTATATAATTTTGGATGATTAATGAATGAAATGATTGAATACTGAAACTGGGGTGCTTAGGACTTAGTTACACCCAACATCCACCTGCTTAAGACAAATGTCTGGGTAACTCACCCTAACTGAGATTCAAACTTAGGATCTCTTGAATTTGAGCAAACATGCTACGCCAGTACCAAAGAAGTGGCATGTAAAATATTTGTTCTACTTATTGCAACAAGTTAAGTAAACCCTGTAGGGTATCTCTTTTTAAGTTGTACTTTACTTTCTAGCATAAAAGATACATCACAAGGATGTTCCCTTTCTACTGCAATACCTTTCATAACAGTCTGATATGTATGTACAGTCTTCAGAAATTGTCAACTCTTAATTAATATGCCTAATTGCATATAACAGAACATATATTCATATGTGGCCCTATCACCCATGTTCCTCCCCCCTTACCATCCATTTTAATGGATGCTGTTAAAAGGTGAAACTAATAAGTAATACAAAGAGTAACAAATAATGTTTTCCTAGCCATATTCAGTGCCAGCAGTAATACAATATCTAAATCAAATATGCTATAACCATCACAGCCTACCTGTGCTTAAGTACTAAATATACAGAGAAAATGTTATTGTATGTATCATGTTATTTTCATTATGAATTTCTCCAAACAGAATCAAAGCTTCAGGATGTTTTATACTAAGCTTCTTACTATCTGTTACATCCTTGTATTTTTATTATTGACACATTGAACTTGGACAGAAACTTTATTTAAGAACTATCCAATTTTAAAAGATAATTATGCTTTTTTTTTTTCTAATTATAAATAACTAAAAATATGGTGTCCCCAGCATTCAGGTTTATATTCACTAACAGTGGTTAACCTATTATCTTGGAATTTAGCAACAAAAAGCTCAGCAAGACTACATTAGTTCTCAGTGAAATTATTTCAGTTATTTGAAATTAGCCTATTTTAAAAGTTCACAGTAAATGCTGGCTGGAAATAAGAAAAATGATGATAAAGGCAATGAGAATTATCCAAATGAACTGGCATATGCAATCAATATGATAATGAAGAGAATTATAACTCAGAGTATGAAAGAAAGTGTCCTTGGTGGATAAATTATTGCAACCTTTATTTTTAAAAACAGAATGGTCCAATAGATGGCTGGATAGTGTAACTGGGCAACCAGTTAACTGGAAGACAAGAGGAGAGGGGAAGCTAAGAGTGTTTCACACTGGGTAGATGTGGCTCAGTAAGCTGGAGACAGCAGTATACTGCTGGAAAATACTTTGGAGCCAGAACCAGCTAAATGGCCTAAACCATGTTGAAGAAGAAGAATGGTCCAATAGAATGTAGAACATGGGCTTGTACAACATGGTTCAGTTGATAAAATTATCATCTGAAATGTCACTGTTAACTCATTGGGCATCTTAAGAGAAGATGACTCCTGGCTGATTTATAACTAGAGTGGCACTTGGTAGAACAGCCGAACTATATATGGGTGGGAGGGACTGCCTCTCATTTCCTATTGGTCACTAGCAGGACAATTGCTATCTTGCTGAAGAAACCATCACATTATTTGTCTGGTTGATTTTTTTAACATGTTATATAACCATGCATCCAGGCTTTGTGTATACATGTTAGTTCCTCTTTTACATTAAAATTGTTTCTATGTTTGTAAATTCAATGACTTCTCGGCAGAGGCTGTGTGTCCAGTACTACTTCAGACTCATCAAACTTGATGTCATGTAGTACTAAATGTGAAAAATGACAATGAATATATTGAGAAGTTGGAATGTATGAAATTCTTGGAGTCATCATTGACAAAAATATGTAATATAGAGATTATACTGAAACGGTGTGTAAAAAACTTATTTATATTTACTGAGAAGTTTAGTTAAATGTCTAAGTATGTCTTACCTAAAAATAGTATATTACGGTCTAATCTACCCTCAACTTAAGTATGGAGTTGAGGTGTGTAGCGGTTCAGGAATAACAAATGTAAACAGAATACAGGTATTGCAGAAGAAATGTGCAAGATGCAGTTATAATGTAAATAGTGTCATGCAGGAAGATCTTTGGGAAAGCTGGGATACTGTTGTTTCTTTGTATGTATATAAAGTTATTATGTTTGTAGTGTGTATAAAGTTAATTAAAATGAAAGACTTGTGACTATAATACAAGAACAAAAATATTCTATAGAGAATATGTAAATAAAAAAAGTTACAGAAAAGGAACCCCTCATAATGGGCAAAATTTTGCTGTATAATAAGCTACCAAAGGAATTAAAACTACTGAGTGGTAACAATTTCTAGTTTACTCTAAATAGATTAATAATTGAGAAATGTTTGTATATAATTGATTCGTAAATACAACTTTCTTTTGACAAGGTTTAAAACTTTTAACTATGTCTGTAAGGTGGTGGCTGGCGGTGGCAGTGATAAGAATATAATAATAAGCAAAATATGCTCAGCTAATGCTGATTTTTCCAAGTTATATAAAAGCAACTGCCGGCTAGGACACATATGAGAATATAGCACTGATGTTAAAAACTTTGCAACAAGAACAAGACACCACATTCTACTTTTCACACTAAGATGTTAAATATTGTAACACAGCATGTGTGGCCCAAGTTTATTGGAAGGTCAGCAATGTTATAAAACATTGAAATCTGCTCTAAAAACTTATTTAATTGAAATTGTGTTTTATTCACCAGACCAATTTCTAAACAAATGATATGTTACAATTAATTATTTCCGGGATGTTTTGCCATGGTCTGCTGGCGTAAGAACATCCAAATGTTTCGTCCACAACTGCGGCAGACATCCTCAGTGGAGCGGACAAAGTTTAGAACTTTGACCGCGCCACTGAGGATGTCTACCGCAGTTGTGGACGAAACATTTGGATGTTCTTACGCCAACAGACCATGGCAAAACAGCCCAGAAATAATTAATTATAATATGGACTCCAGCCATGAAAGCTTACATTCTCTCAAATGATATGTTAATAATGGTGTGTGTGTGTGTATTATATAAGTATTAAGTTAGTAATAAGTATTAAAGTGTACTGTACATATCTGCATACATTCCATGACGACTCATCTGTTTTGTGTAAAAACATAAGGTGATAATATCATCATCATTACTGGGTAATTGGGAAGATAAAAAGAGATAAGTAGATGTAATGTGGTAGAACTCTTGCTTGGCATTAACACTTGGCATAAATTCTCCAGAGTTAGACTGTTAGGAAATTATTGAGTGAGTACATTTCTGGTACAACAAAAGTGCTCTTTTCTGAACAAATTTGTGATAACATTGTGACATTGATTGGGAGTTGCTACTGCAAGAGGTTAAAGAGGTTTTGTTAGGTCCTGTGTTTAACTCCACAGTGCCTAAACTGTCCAGAGGAAAAGACTATGTCATGAAGAAAAGTGAGTGACACTGAAACTAAGTGAATGATAGTGAAAATGAGAACCTGATCAAATTAAGTGACAAAGAGAACTTAATATTAAGAACTGGGCAGTCGCAATATTATTAAACTTATGCATGTTTGGAAGTATTTAGTAACAAAGGTATTCAAATTAACTTGTATGAAAAAACAACTACAAATAGTCTTATCGATTATTAAACTGTTGAGATTGAAGTGAATGCTTTCAAATTTGGACATAATAAAACAAAGTCAAACTCAAGAAATACAATATGTGTTGCCTATAACATTTATACTCTTGGTCACAAAAAAGTTATTTTTTCTGTTATTTTGGATCTTTTTCCTTCTTTTCTAGTCAGCATTTATTATAATTTAAGCAGTAAACCCTTTGTATATGAAACCTACACATGACTATCTATACACCTAACTTCAGTGATTAATGCACTATCAAAGCTAGATTAAAATGCAGTAATATCTGAATAATTATGTTTTGAACTGTATGTTATGCTGGTTTAAAGCAAACAAATTATCTGTGAATCTAGACAACACAAAAGTGGTCAAATTTATAACCTGTCGTACATCACATACTGAAATAGAAATGGATTAATGATATGTTATTAGAAGAAATTGACAGCTTAAAATTTCTGGGCCTTCAAGTGGACAGATGTTTAGATTAGAAAGCTCACATAAATTATATCTTACCTAAACTCAGCTCTGCCTGTTATGCTATCCGAGAGCCGGTTAATGTGAGTTCTATTGACACACTTAAATTGGTATATTATGCATACTTTAACTCTATTATGGAATATGGAATATTATTTTGGTGCAACTGAGTAGAAAGTAAAAAAAATATTTCTTATGCAAAAGAGGGTTATAAGAATCATTACTAACACCCACACCAGATGCTCCTGTAAAGATCTTTTTACAAGATTGAAGATATTAACGCTTCCTTGCATGTATATATTCTCGATCCTAAAATTCTTTGTATGCAATCGTGCCTTATTTGCAACAAATAATGTAATTCACAAAATAAACACTAGACAAAAGTATAATATCCATTATCCCAGTGCTAAACTTTCTTGCTTTCAGAAAGGTGTGCATTATGAAACTATCAAAATATTTGGCGCACTTCCTAATGTTCTTAAAGAAAAAGTTGATAATTTCGGTGCTTTTAAAAAAGCTGTTAGAGAGTACCTTTGCTCAAAATCTTTTTATTCTGTACAAGATTATCTAAATGACAAATTATCCTGATAATGCTTCTGTAGCTCTATAAGTAGTATCTAACTATTCCAATGACAAATCATTACTTATAAATATTTGATGCAAGTTGAAAGTTTATTTTTAATGTATATGTATTTAATAAATAACAAGAATGGTATCCATTGCAAAAAGGTTGAGACGTACTGGCATAAGCCAAGTGAAAGCTGGTTTAAAAAGTGTTTCATTTTGTATCATATATAATTATCCCTGCTTTGTTTTCCATATTGTTTGTTCATATTGCCTGTGTACTATAATATGTGTCTTATGTTAACTTTTGTACATATATATATACTATTAAACTTTATACCTCTGGACATTAACTTTAAAGAGAGTCGATTAATAACACTAAACAACACTTACTTTTAAATTTTTCCGGAACATGTTTCTGAGGCTTTGCCTCTATCATCAGCCGGCCGGTCGAGGGCCGGCTGATGATAGAGGCAAAGCCTCAGAAACATGTTCTGGAAAAATTGAAAAGTAAGTGTTGTTTAGTGTTATTAATCGACTGTCTTTAAAGTTAATTTATCATAACAACACTGTTTTCAACACTTCCAAGAAAGGAACCCCTGGGCATGTTCAATGTTCACAGCCTTTTCTGGCACAAGTGAACCTACTGAACGCAAATCAATCTAATCTGGTTTTATAATGTATTGCTCTTTGATGTTGGTATGGTATAGCTTTGGTATAAAAAAATTAAGTTTCAAATATACTTTTTTGAAAAGTATGTTTTGAAAACTGATGTAATTGCAATATCGAATGCAGAACTAAGCATTATAAAGATATTAAATTTAAAGGGAGTCGATTAATGACACTATACAACACTTTTAAATTTTCCCGAAACATGTTTCAGAGACTATTTCTCTGAAACATGTTCCGGGTTTACGGTAAATAGTCTCTGAAACATGTTCTGGGAAAATTTAAAAGTAAGTGTTGTTTAATGACATTAATCGAATCCCTTTAAATTTAATTTATTATAACAAAACTGCTGTTTTCAACACTTCCAAGAAATGAATTATATTATAAAGATAGTTTTAAAAATATGGAATAACAGCAAAGTAACCAATGTTAGTGAATATTGTCTTAGGCTCTTAACTTAAGGCTGCTTTAGGAAACCTGTTTCAATTTCTATAGATGGTAAATTTATTTGAAAGTTCACACTACCGCTATTTTATAAATATTTTGCAATAAGATCTTTCATTTTTCAACATGAAACCTAAATACCAGGGAACTATTTGGCACTGATCTAAGAAATATTTGCAGACTGCTGATGGGATTTGTTACTATCATATACACTAGAAGCAAATTTATACTGAGGTAACCTTATTTTCCTTTTGCTAATGGGAAATTTGTTTTATGTTTGAGTGAAAAGCACCAGAGCAACCTTCAATTATGTATATAATTTTCCTTTTTCATTTATTACTATTTTACTAAATTACCCTAAGGAAATGCAGCAAGGATAAAAAACCAAATTTGTGCTCTGCCAATAAAAATGATACCATTTAATATATAAAATGTCTAAAGCACAGATTTTAAGTTACCAACTTAAATGATACCTACCACAGCTGTTAATGAAGAAGTTCTATAGGAAAATATAACTCTTATTATTTTAAACAATGTTTCTACACCAAGTTTATTTATTATGTGCATAAAATAATAGATTTGTGCTGCTGTGATGCAGGATGAACCAGCATTCTATCAATTGTGCTTTACTATGTAAATCATAATCATTTCTGAAGCATTTTCAAATATAACAGAGTTTTTTTAAGTAATAAGATATGAGAGCTAAAAGGAGTATGTAAAATACTTTTAACGTTTGTTGAGATTTAATTAACTATATTGATTTAGGATGGAGAGAGTGTTTTCAGTTTTTGATCCTTGTTCTAATATGATAAACATTTCAATAAATTCACTGCATAGGCTTCGGCAGCCGGTGTCCATAGTAATGAAGTCTTCCGGGGAAGGCCGCATCTTGGTTGTTTGCTGATGCCAACGTTTTGCCCTACTATGTAGGGCTTCTTCAGGTCTCCTCTTCTTCTTGACAGCACCGCAGGAGCTGTGCTAACTGGGAGGCTGTCCGTTGTTTTATACCTTGGCCGTGGAAGCTTGGGCCAGCTCTCTCGATCTCATTGGCTGATGGTCCACCAATCCTCATGCTATCAAAGTCTGCCAAATAGCATGGAGATGTCTTCCATTATCCCTGTCTATGCTATTTTTTTAGTTTGAATATTTCTATACTTTCTCTGGCCATTCTATGTGTAAAAGAGTCAGAGTTAGCTAGTAGCTGAATTTGGTCGAAATATATGATGCTGCGTGGATATGGCATGTTCAGCTAGTGCTGACTTTTCGGGTTGATTTAGTTTTAGGCTTCTGATATGTTCCTGCCATCTGATTTTCATTGATCTGCCTGTCTGCCCTACATATGCTGCTTTGCATTTGCAGTTAATCTTACGCTCAGTCAAAGATAAACAAGCTCCCCTGAGCAGCGCCGGGGTCTATAAGATTGACTGCGAATGCGGAGCAGCATATGTAGGGCAGACAGGCAGATCAATAAAAATCAGACGGCAGGAACATATAAGAAGCCTAAAACTAAATCAACCCAAAAAGTCAGCACTAGCTGAACATGCCATATCCACGCATCATCATATTGATTTCGACCAAATTCAGCTACTAGCTAACTCTGACTATTTTACACATAGAATGACCAGAGAAAGCATGGAAATATTCAAACTAAAAAAATAGCATAGACAGAGATAATGGAAGACATCTTCACGCTATTTGGCAGAATTTGATAGCACAAGGATTGGCAGACCATCAGCCAATGAGATTGAGAGGGCTGGCCCAAGCTTCCACGGTCAAGGTATAAAACAACGGACAGCCTCTCAGTCAACACAGCTCCTGCGGTGCTGTCAAGAAGAAGAGGAGCCCTGAAGAAGCCCTACATAGAAGGGCGAAACGTTGGCATCAGCAAAAAACCAAGACGCAGCCTTCCCCGGAAGACTTTATTACTCTGTCAATAAATTGATTAAGAACTTTTATTGGACTTAAACTAATTCCAACATCCACATATATTTACACAACAAGAGAGTGTTAATTTTGGAATACTTCTTCACTATTACATTACAGCCTCAATAGTACTGCTTAAATGTTATATTATCTCATTTTTTGCATCTCAAGCAATCTCTTTGGTTGCAGGTATAGTCCAGACATTTTGTTTATACTTATACACGATGCTGCTAAGCAAATAATTCAAAATGAAGTAAAACAAAGGCCATGGTTTATTTTAATTTGAAAGAAGTACTGTGATTTACATATTTTTTCCCAGAAAGCAATATAAATAGGTTTGTCACCTTTTATTCAATGAAGTAAGAGACACGTGGGTAAAAATATAGGATTGTTATAAAATCTGAGAATATTCGTGAACTGTTCATTGGAAATTACAGAAGTAAAAAATTGTATGCAAGTGTGCTTAGATGGCACTTGATGATCTTCAGAAAGTTTCTAAGGAATGATATACATTTCAATTGAAATGTTTGTGTGTGAAACAGCTGGTTGGGAAATATTCTGTATTTATAATAGACTTACTGAGACATATGAAAACTTCACTCACATCAACCTTAAAAAGAGGAATGTTTTTGGGGCTGGGATGGGCCTGAAGACATTCCTGTTTTTTAACAGTTGACATGAGTGAAGTTTTAAGTTTTAATACAGGACTTAATATGTCCTTTATTATGAAATTGGCTTCACTTTTAACAATGCATTTAACCACAACAATTTTAATCCTGTATTTAATATAATGCATAAAGAAATAACTAAATTTAAACCAGCAATAGTTAATTAGGAGAACGGAGTTCATGGATAGTGTCACCCGAACGTCGGAATTTCCTATAGAACTGGCCGGCAGGAGGGTCAGACGTGAAGCATTCTGGCTACGCCTACCCATTTGTCTTCTGTCACTAACTGAAGGGCTGATTAGGAGAGGGATCGTGGGCCACTGTGCCATCTCTTTCCCCTTCCCCTGGGTTCTCGAACATACAGGATATTTCATCTAATCCGGAACCTTCTAGATTGGCCAGTTGGTCCTATATAAGCAACGCGTCGGGATGGAGGAAAGTTCAGTTCTTGGCGAGCAGCGCGAGGAGCGCCGAGTGAGTTAACGGACCGGAAGACTGTGAACGTTCATCAGAGGAATTGTACGAACTGTGAGCGTGCAGTGGACCTGTGACAGATGAACTGGTGAATTATAATTATGTGCATTACGTAATTCTGTGTAATCGGCAAGTGTTCCGACTGTGATTCGGTGGAAATAAAGAACATTTTGAGTTGTGCAATTGGACTTTTAATTTCACGAACCCACAAAGTCACAATAGCTTTATTTCACTGGGAAAGAATGAATAAAACAAATATACCTACTATCACCATCACCAAAATGGCAAGCTTTAGTACATTATTGTATTGGCATAACCTTACCATATGTGCTTTACAACAGTTACCAAGATTAATTATTCTTATAACACAAGCTTACTGGGTGTGTGTGTGTGTGTGTGTAGCGTTTAACGTCCACTTTTACTACATACGGCACCGTAGGCAGTGACGCTGATGATACATAAGATGAAATTTGTGCAATGTCCATTTAAATTGTCATAGACTTACTAATAGTACATAAAATCTAGGTAGTATTTTGTATAATGCTTGCCTCAAACAATTAACATTTTAAATTACAGAAGGTTTAGGCAATCAGTGCAACTGATATTAAAATTTTTAACTTTTAGTAAATTTTTAAATATAAAATTGTAATATAAATTTTATTTTACTGTATTTTTAAAATGTAGTATTGTATTAGACTTTATATTCATTTGTAACATTTTCAATTATATTGTAATGCATATTTATATTTTTGAAAATATTGTACATAAACTGCATTTTTGATGATGCCATGAGTCTGACTGACTCCTACAGCTAATAAATTATCTAAAGATGGAGCACTAGCAGAATGAGAAGGCGGGAGAAACTGGAACTCCCAGAGAAAATCCGCCCCAGCACTGTGTTGTGCACCATTTATCTCACTTTGTGGTTGCCTGGGATCGAACCCGGTGTGCCTTGGTGAGAGCCGATCAGTCTCACCATAGCCTGGGCGCTGTGTTTATTATTATTTATAACATTTCTTTTTATTTTGGAAATTATTAAGATTCAGATTTATTCCATTTGCAAACAATTTATTAAGTTTCATCAATATAAAAGGATAAAGAATGTGCATGTATATGTTTTAAGTTTATTAGTACTAAGAGTTTATTTATTTTTATACATATTATACAGACAGACTATTATTTACATTTTGTACTTCATATTCAATTGAATAAAAAAATGCTATATATTAGGCAAGTCTTTATTGCCTCTACTGAAAAATATGAGTGAACACCAGCCAATCTCTCAACTCCCATCTTGAAGGAACAGAACAGAGGCTGTTCAACTGGCTTTTAGGGTTCTTGAGAGCCTTTCTGGTTACTGTTGCAGTCTTAGAGCCAAAGTCTCCATTAAGTTTGAAGACAAAAAGAAGTAGTAACACAACATTTTTTAAGTAATGGTAACACCTTATTTTGATATAGATTGGAAAGTTTGGTCCTGACTAATCGAGAAGTAAAATGCAAGAAGCAATAATACATTTTTTGAAAAAAAAAAAAAAAAAAAGCCTTTGCAATGAATAAACATTTTTTAGTCTTTTCTTTCTTTCTTTTTTCACACTACTTCACTTAATTTTTACTGGACTAGTTTTGGGAATGGTTGTTTTAATTTTCAACTTTGAATATCTGACTGTTGCTGGTTGTAGTTTGCTGCAGTCTTTTCTCTGTTGGTTGAACAATGAACTTCTTTACTAAAGACACAGGAAGAAAGTATTTGGCATAGAGGAAAGTGCTGTTTCCCCCACAACATTGCACCAGTATATTCATCTGGGGTTGTTGCTGCTGAACTGCATGAAATGCATTATGAAGTGCTGCCGTACCACATATTCAATTACAACACACTATTTGAAAATTCTATTGATAAGTTTTCAACTTCAATGAAAATATAGAAATCACTGTACATATTTCTAACAACTTTAGTGGAAGCACAGCTTCCCTTGCTTCTTTCCTGATGTGTAGATTTTATCAAATTTCATAGAATAAAAACTGAGACACATCAAATATCATCTAGGCATGAGCAAATTGGATATTAGACAAATATAACATTTTGTAACAAAAGCTTCACTTAAATTAAGACAATGGTGTTAATTCTTCTTTCTAACTGATATTATTTTCACGAACTCTTGCCTGCATCTTCAGTCAAGACAAGACTTATTTCATGGACAAGAGTTTGTGAAATTGATATCAATTAGAAAGAAGAATTAACACCATTTTCTTAAGTTAAGTGAAGCTTTTGTTACAAATTGTTATATTTGTATAATATTCATTGCTTCACTGTAGCTAGCTTCATTTTCTACGTAGTAAATTGCATACTAGTTCAGTTTGAATATCTCCTTGTATTTTTGAAATTGCTGGAAATAGTAAATGTTTCCTATCCATAATAGGTTTGGGTGTTTGCAAAGGGTGCACTATGCTGAATATTTGACAAATAACTAAAATGCTGGAGTTCCTTTTGGTACAGCCATTGTGAACATGATTATTGATGCTGTTTGGATCCTTAGGTCAGTTCTAACATACCGCCTTTGGTTTTCCTTTGGTGCAGTGATTTGCTTAAGGGACCAGTCAACTGTTTCAGAATGTCAAGTACAGTAAAATTAACAAAGAAATTCAAAATTGAGAAAATTGACAAGAAATTTGTGGAATGCAGAAGAAAAATGGATGCAATAACAAAAAATATAAAACAGGAACAGTGAAAGAAAAACATATAATTTTTAGAGCAAACAAAGACTATAACTAAGTTTGGAGAAAATAGTGAAGGAAATCATATATTATTTTCTCAAATACTTTCAGAACACCTTCTATGTTAAATTTGGCACTGATAAGATGAGGAACAGCATCTAAGACAAAGATGTAAATTGAATCCAGGTTTGTTCAACCTATAGCTAATGACATTTTGGAAGACTTAAAAGAACCTAACAGCCATATGCCAGTCGTAGTAATTCTGATATCCCTAGTCTTATATATGTTGATTTTTGAGTTTGATTTAATTCTAAAGGAACTGAAAAATCAAGTGAATTGAAAGTTAAAACAGGGTATAACAAAATTAAGGTATTCTAAGAAAACAACAAAAGAAGTGAAAAATGATCCAAGAAGGGTGAAGAAATTGCAATTGTTAGCAAATGTACCTACTTAAGAATTAAGATAAGTAATGGAGTGGGCTGCAAAAACATAAAGGCTGTGTTTAAGGAAAAGTGACAATGGAGCAGTAGGAAAAATACTCTATTAAACCAACTTTGGGAGGTACTTCATGCACACAAGAAACATGAAGTTGCTGAAGTACAACAATATCTATGGATCAGAAATAGTTAAAGACTTCAAAAATGTCATATTACTTGGATCCTTAACAAGTCAAACTTAATGCTCCTTTTCCTTGCTCTGTAAATATGTGAATACTATTTTGATTCTGCTTTATATTCTTATTATTCGATGTATGTTTAGAAATGCAGAAGCTATGGTACCATACTATTCTTTGTAGCAATGTAAGAAAATCAAAAGAAAGAGAAGGCTAGGGAGCAAGAGAGATTGTTAAAACAAAAAAGCACCTCTCAATGCAACTCTTATATGTATAATTTTTTACAAAATCTTGAAAACACCTGTGCATCAGAATGCTTTGATTCATCCTGCATAGCAATGAGCAGTCTCAATTTTGGAATAAAAGAAGTATTTTGGTAGCACCATCATATTGCATCTATCTTCACAGCATTATTGGGACATAATGTTGGCCAGCCCAGGCATAACCTCAGCTTGGATAGGGCCATAGTCCACTGCCTCACCATCCACAGTCAAATGACCACCAGGTGTTTCAGGTTCTAGTCTGAAGGCTGTCACTGCAATCATCTCTGCCTGAGGGACTGATAGGTGAGTTCCTGAGGACAGCCCCAAGAGAAACTGAAAAAGATATGCAATTAAGTATCATTAATTAAATCACACAGCCTGAGGAACCATTTAACTGCTAATACTCGTTAGAAGGTAGTGGCAATGAAATGTTGGAAGCACTACTTCCCCAAGAATTTTAGGAGGAAAAGAAGTAAAACAAGAAAATTCATTAAATTTAAAGGGAGTCAATTAATGACACTAAACAACACTTACTTTTAAATTTCCTGGAATATGTTTCAGAGGCTATTTTCTTCCATTGTCAACTGGACAGTGCCAATGTCCAGTTGACAATGGAGGAAAATAGCCTCTGAAACATGTTCCGGGAAATTTAAAAGTAAGTCCAGTAATATGTAGAAGTTTCCGGGCTTACTGGCCGTGGTCTAGTCGGAAAAACTGAAGTTCCCCGGTGAAGTAAGTAATATTACAATAAAATATAATTATTAGTCACAAACTTCACTTAACTTTTTAAAAAATTGATGAACTTTCCGAGACTAACTTGGCAAAAACTTTTCTGTATCTTCAGTCACTTTGTAAAGATGGAATCGATTGGTGGTATTTCAAAATTCATTATGCGATTTCTATCTTTTAAGATAGACATTTTCTCTCAAACCATTAAATCTATTGGATCATTTAATTGCTTTAATAATTTAACTATGTATTTATTTCATGGTTAAATGACCAAAAATGATCTGCTACAGCCAAGATGCACCTAATATTTCCAAAATTTTCCTTCATTCTGATTTCTAAATTAAGTTTGGTTCTTCCAATGTAAATCTGGTTGCAATCTAAACAATTAAACTGATAAATGCCTGATTTTTTTACTATCGGAAATTTTATCTTTTTTATAAAAATTAGCAAATTTTTATATTATATTTATTTTGATGAACAAAATTACACCAAATTATTTTAAAATGTTTTGAAACTGTTTATTAGCCCAAAGAGAGTATGTAAATTGTTTAAAATTATAATCATTTATTTTTTAAGGGTAGAAACATTAAAGCAGCATTAATTATATGTTTATATTCTCTATTAAATTCCTCTCTATTTAAGAGTATATTTATTAACCTGTAAATTAAACTATTAAAAACATCAAGTTTATGTGAAAAAAGGTTTATTTTTTATATAATTATCAATATGAGTAGATTTTTTATTAATGAAAAAGTTTAGTTTGTTATTTCTTATAATTTTTAGATATAGAAAAAGAAGACAATCATTAATTTCAGTTTGTAATGTGAATTTTATAGTTTTCGTAAAACTCGTCTCTTGAATTCTGTGGAAAGTTCATCAACTTTCTTAAAAAGATAAGTGAAGTTTGTGACAAATAACTATATTTTATTGTAATAAGAGAGAGATGTGTTCATTTAAACAGATATGATATATAGAATAAAAAGAAGTATTTCAGATATGTAAGATATTATATCATTATAAAATTATTAGCAATTAAACTGCTTAAGAAAAAGATCCAAATGTTGAATTTTGAAACTAATGCCTTCCGTATGTAGCAAACAAACCTGAAGCAGCTGACCTCTGGTGATACCAGCTCGGATGACCAACAGCCATATGATGCCATCTGCCAGCTTAGAATTTGGAGCAAACAAACAGTCAGACCCAAGATGTGATTGATAGGAAGCATGCACCATCACAAATTCCCCTGTAAGAAACAAACAATAGTTTTATTACTCTCTTCCTGCCAGTGCTTAGCTTTTTTCTTGCTAGCTACACAATATTTCAAGTAGGGGGCCTTTAAAATAGAAATTAAGAAGAAAAGGGGTGAGAAAGAAGTTTTTAAACGAAATTGATAAAATTTATAGTGGGGTGAAATTCAGAATAAGATGTAGTTTGGGTATATTATCAGAAAAGGCCGAACAGAAGCTAGGCTTAAGACACGGGTGCAAATTGAGTCCTATACTATTCAATTTATTTATAGATGACATAATAGAGAGAGTTAAGGAAAGCAATGCACATTGCCAAATAATAATGAACAAAGAGTTTCCTGGTTTATTGTACGCAGATGATTTAACGGTAGGAGCAATTTCCATAATAGGTCTACAAAAATCAATTGAGACAATTCATAGGTTTTGCGCTGACTGGGGACTAAGAATAAACAGCAAAACATCAAATATAATGGTATTTAAAAGAGGATCAATACTTAGGAAAGGAAATGCGGATTACATATAAGTGTTTCTAAATTACATTTTTTCTGGAGCCTGCAAGTATTTATGTATAATTGGGTTACATATGAAGCAGGTTCATTGTAATGAGTTTTTCTACCAACTAGGGCACCCTCTAACTGCCAGGTTCCTTGATAAAAATCTGCACAAGTACTGAATAGGACAAAGGGTGCATTTGAGTTTCCAGCATATTCACTAGATTTAACTCCCAAGAATTAAAGTAGTTACTAACTGTAAGTTACCATTGAGATTTTTATCTCTGAAGTGAGATGCTTGGGGAAAACTTGAATTTTTTTATTGAATTTAATATCCAACTGGCACATATTTATAGTAGCTCAATTGTTGAAAGCAGTTGCATACAAAGCAGGAGATACACCTTCAAATCCTGGCTATGACACTGAATTTTTCAGTGACTTATTACAAAATTGAATGTGTACAGGCACGAGAAAATGTATTCCGATGCATGCAAGACGGACTTGTGGGAGGGAGGCAAGTTTCTTATCAGTTAATTGTGCCAGGATAGTTCAGGTTTCTTATACCTGACAAGCGAGTTCGGCACACAGGTATTTAAGGCTAAATGGAAAATAAAAACAATTTTGCCACAGGAAACGTAGGTGGTTTTACACAACTCTCCAGTATCAACTTAGGTATATATTGATCCTTTTCTTATTGACATTTTCTCTCTCTTCCTCTCTCGCACACACATACCTCAACCATTTTAATCTCCTTTTCATCTTTTTAAATGCCTTTCCAGTACTCAAACTTGTAGTTTTATCTAGAATGAGATACTTCATAGGTTAGTGATAATTAATATAATATTAAATTGCATGGTACTTACAATTAACTGTATCTTGTTCCGAAAATAAATACATTATTTCCTTTGTTACAGTTCTCAAGAACAGATTATATGGACATACTACCACAATTAATATAGCCACCAAGTTACCAAATGACTTAACGACCAACGAAATAAATAAAATAATTATTTTGTTTGATAATGACATATCATATACAAAATCACATTACTGTCACCGGCATGTCGGAGGTTTCACGAAGGAGTTCTTTAAATGTCTGTAAAACTGATAGGATGCATTTCACTTTAACCTCACATAGAAACCATCAAACTAGACCGGGTCTGAACTCGCAACCTTGGGATCAGAATGTCATCCTGTTCAGCTTTTAGTACACCGTCACTGCCACCAGCATCATCATTATTATGACGATGATGGTTGTTGTGATTACCGCCACCACCGCCACCGCTACTATTATTACTACTACTACTATTATTACTACTACTACTATTACTACTACTAGTATTATTACTATTATTATTACTATTATCATCATCATCATTATTATTATTATTATTATTATTATTATTATTATTATTATTATTATTATTATTATTATTATTATTATTATTATTATTATTATTGTGCTGTTGGTGGGTATACTGCTATTAGGCAGGATAACTCATCGTCACCTGTCTCCAATAGTTGGTGGAGGGTAACGTCAGTGTTCATCAGCAGGTAAAGTTGACCTTTGCTTTCACTAGGCTAAACTAAACGATTATAGAATTTTGTTTCCCTTTCCTCTCCAACCACCTCGTCCATCGGAATACTTTTGCATGCGTGGGTACATCACATCGTGGGTACATCACATCGTGGGTACATCACATCGTGGGTACATCACATCGTGGGTACATCATTCCTGTACAAACTATTTTCAAAAATGCTCATTCTTCTGTCTACTTCATGTTAATTCAGATAAACATTTATAGAAATGGTTTTATTATATATTATATCCTTATAGGTACAATGAAAATACCAAAATATCCTAATTGATAATTAAATCTTTTAAAAACTAATTGCTAAGTAATAGCATTGACATTCCAATTTCTTTGCATGGCCAGGACTAAAAAAAGTGAATAACATCTTCCAATTTGAGAAATGTATTTGAAAATTCAAATGGTTGTCTACACACAAAATATTTAATTGTGTGGCTCAATGAGATCTACATTTTTTGTACATCCCTAAATTATTTATGCCCAAAGAAGAATCATAGAACATTTAAAAAATTGTGGATCCCTTTCAGATTTTGAAACTCTAACTTCAAATAGTGGAAAAAAACATACATACACATACATTTTTTGTGTAGTAAGAGTTTGCCTCTCTCTTACAGTTTACCAGTCATCCAAAATGAACAGACTTCAGAGATTATTCACAGAAAATTCAAGATATCCATTTCACTTTGCACGAAAATATCTTACACATAGGGTATTTTAATTGAAATTATTAACAGTATTTTTTAAAACTTTTTTTCCATGCAAAAGCTAATTTGAAGTGGGGAGATTTTCTTGAAAATCTCCATGTTGCATCCTTGGAATATTATGAATTTAAATACAAAGTTTGCCATTTAGCCAACCTTTTGTTTTTGAGTGCATGCAGACCATTTTCTGAAAGTACCTTCCTTTTTCATTCAGAGGAACACAAAACATGTATTTCCAACTAAACTTTGAATCAAATTTATAAATGAAATGCAATAACTTGTTTACCTACTATATAGGCCATAATTAACTTCTTAAGTAGATGGTAAAGAAAGTAAAAATTAACCAAGCGGGATGGCTCAGGCACTTTCGTCTATGGTCTGCTTTCGATTCCCATGGCTCAATTAACTGACCCATGGTTTTTTTTTGCCAGGCAAATGTTGGGTAGGTTAATTACATCCCCCGAATTTCTGTCCCTCCATTATCACTTCACATCATCTCTCATGGTGGTCTCTTTCAGGATAGAAGTGTCGACGGGTGTCTAGGCACTGTTGTGATGTCGGCCACCCTTTGTCTCCTCTTGCCTCATCTTTACTCCCGTGGATGCCCCACTTGAGGCTTAGATACAATAAACCACAGGTATTGGTGCCAAATCCCTTCCATAGTAACCCTAATCCTAAGTAAAAATTAAAGCTTCACCTTCGATGCATGTCCAATGATCTGGAACTGGCTGTGTGAGGGCTGGAAGCTGTGAAGGTGGACCATACATCTGGACATTGCAATTAGGTCGTCTTGGCTCTATGTCATCTCCATTGGCATAGCCATCCCTGAGAGAACCCTCTGCCACAGATCGATATTCTGAGCCTGCTGTGGAGAAGTATGTGGAACGACGTGATGCAGCTGAATAATATGAATCAAGCCGGGGCCGTCCAGATAAATCTCCATCACCCAGATCCTCATACGCATGACCTGTTGTTTCCAAGCTCAATGAGTCAGTGACAGGATCCTCTTCAAGGTCTCCCTGAAAACACATGCCAAATGTTTAATAACTAGTTTATTCAGATTCAGATTTATTCACCTTTGTAATAAAGTTTTACAAGGTTTATCAAGGTCATTTCAAGACCTAATTTAATATAAATTATATACGTATTTATTACTAAGGACATCATGGTAAAATAGCTTTCATATGGTTGAGGTAGCAAAATTTACTCATGTGTCAGTAACTGAAAACTGATAATCAAGAGTTTAATTATGATAGTTGATTGAAAAGCAAACCATTTCAAAACTATCTTAGAACAAAAGCTATGACGAATATTCCTATGCATTTCCTTAACATTGAAATCATGCAAGGATTATTATGTGCCTTTTGGTACCTCACCACTATTGAATGTAAAGGCTTTATTTTACATATTTCTATATGCAGTAGATTTTCATGCATGTTTTCAAGAATCTACTTCACAAATCAAATAATTCTCCAAGTTTTTTTTAATAAAACTCTTGTATTCATTTTTAGCAAATAATGAAGTATTTATATATTTAGTACTAACTCACTAAATCAATGAATGAATGCATACACGAATAATACCAGATAATCAGATTTGGCTGCATACTATTGTGAATAGGTACAGTTTAGTTCTGAGGAAAAAATTCTTTACTTTTTGCTTCAAAACAACATGTAATTTTAATAGCAAAACTCATCTATAAATAAACACATTACAAGCAATAAAGACCTATTCTTCACTGAGGAATGAAAAAGAAGTCTGAGAAACAAACCTGCAATGGACGGTAGTGTGAACTCGAGCAGTCATAATAACTCCGACTAGGATGCACTGGTGTGTATGATGTTGCTGGAAAGATATCTGCTGGCTTCATTCCAGAATCAGCACAATGACTTGTGCTACGCGTCAATCCACCCCCATAGCTCCTAGGAGATTGGATCTTGCAGCCCGTGAATGGTAGGAACCAAAGTTTCCCTCGATATGTGCGTAGTCCTGCATTACAATATATGGTTATAATTTTTTGCATTAATTTGCCTTGTCTTTAAGTTCAGACTAATACTCCAGTTTACTCATTAGCTAGCTGCATTGAAAAAAACCAATAAATTATGCTCTGATCTCTACACTAGAACTAGAGTGCTTTCTAACAAACTTTACATGAAGCTGTAGCTCAAAAACATTATCTTTAAGGAGAAGAATATCCTCCAATCTCAAAATTACAATATTACACATGAACAGTTAAATGTGCTAAAGCAGAATTAAAATGTAATATAAAAATTATTTGTGGTTGGTTTATTGACACTCGTCACTTACTTTTTCATATATTTATGAGAGACTAGTTTCAAAGGCCCTGGCCTCCATTTTCAATCTCTTCCCAACTGGCATCTGTTGTTATCTGCTCTCTCTGGTGGTGGAACTATGAACTTTTTTGTCAAATTATCTGCTGGCGGGATTTCAAAGTTCATTACGCGATCCTTATTTTTCCAGATGAATATGTTCTCCCATGTTGTCAATCTATTTTGGTTTATCACTCCTTTTAATAATTTTGGATTTGGATCAATGTCATGGTTTTCATTCCAAAAATGAAATGCTACTGCTGACTTGTCTTCTTGTTTCAATCTGATGTTTCTAAAGTGTTCTTTGACTCTGGTTTTTAAATTTCTTTTTGTTTGACCTATGTAGCATTTTTCACAATTCTTGCAATTTATTTGGTATATTCCAGATTTGTTACCTGAAGGAATTTCATCTTTTGTTTTTGAATTTAGTAATTTTAAAATTGAGTATCTATTAGTAGGTGCCAAGATGATATTTTGTTCCTTGAATATCTTTTTAAATTTATTAAATGTTTTTGGATGATATGTGAATGAACTGAATATGCTGTTGCTTTCTTTTTCTTTAATAAATGTGGTTGTTTCCTTAATGGTTTTCTTTAGTTTAGATTTTCTAATTTTCTTCAACACCAAACTTTTGTTGTATCCGTTTTCTTCTGCTATGTGTATTATTGCTTTTTGTTCCTTGAAATATTCTTCTTTTTCCATGGGTATATTGACTAGTCTGTGTGTAAGGCTGTTTATTATTGCATGTTTATGTGTAATTGGGTTGTGGCTATTATTTTTTATATAATTTTCTGAATGTGTTGGCTTCCTGTAAATTCCAAATTTTATTTTTGTATCATTCCTGATGATATTTAGATCCAAGAAAGGTAGTTGTCCATTGATTTCCTTTTCTATTGTGAATTTGATAGTCCTTTCTTGCAGATTGAGTAATTTTAATGCATCATCTAAATGTTTACTTGGTACAATTGCAAAGATGTCGTCAACATATCTATACCAAACCTTGAAGATCAATGGGAAGGACTTTTTAATTTGTGTTTCAAATGCACTCATAAATAAGTTAGCCAAAAAAGGTGAAAGTGGATTGCCCATTGATAATCCTGATTTCTGCTTGTAGTGTTTTCCATTAAAGCTAAAGAAGTTTTGTTCAATGCATATTTTTGTTAGAGAAATATATTCTTCTGCTTCTATTGCTTCCAATAGCTACAATTGATATGGAAGCAATAGAAGCAGAAGAATATATTTCTCTAACAAAAATATGCATTGAACAAAACTTCTTTAGCTTTAATGGAAAACACTACAAGCAGAAATCAGGATTATCAATGGGCAATCCACTTTCACCTTTTTTGGCTAACTTATTTATGAGTGCATTTGAAACACAAATTAAAAAGTCCTTCCCATTGATCTTCAAGGTTTGGTATAGATATGTTGACGACATCTTTGCAATTGTACCAAGTAAACATTTAGATGATGCATTAAAATTACTCAATCTGCAAGAAAGGACTATCAAATTCACAATAGAAAAGGAAATCAATGGACAACTACCTTTCTTGGATCTAAATATCATCAGGAATGATACAAAAATAAAATTTGGAATTTACAGGAAGCCAACACATTCAGAAAATTATATAAAAAATAATAGCCACAACCCAATTACACATAAACATGCAATAATAAACAGCCTTACACACAGACTAGTCAACATACCCATGGAAAAAGAAGAATATTTCAAGGAACAAAAAGCAATAATACACATAGCAGAAGAAAACGGATACAACAAAAGTTTGGTGTTGAAGAAAATTAGAAAATCTAAACTAAAGAAAACCATTAAGGAAGCAACCACATTTATTAAAGAAAAAGAAAGCAACAGCATATTCAGTTCATTCACATATCATCCAAAAACATTTAATAAATTTAAAAAGATATTCAAGGAACAAAATATCATCTTGGCACCTACTAATAGATACTCAATTTTAAAATTACTAAATTCAAAAACAAAAGATGAAATTCCTTCAGGTAACAAATCTGGAATATACCAAATAAATTGCAAGAATTGTGAAAAATGCTACATAGGTCAAACAAAAAGAAATTTAAAAACCAGAGTCAAAGAACACTTTAGAAACATCAGATTGAAACAAGAAGACAAGTCAGCAGTAGCATTTCATTTTTGGAATGAAAACCATGACATTGATCCAAATCCAAAATTATTAAAAGGAGTGATAAACCAAAATAGATTGACAACATGGGAGAACATATTCATCTGGAAAAATAAGGATCGCGTAATGAACTTTGAAATCCCGCCAGCAGATAATTTGACAAAAAAGTTCATAGTTCCACCACCAGAGAGAGCAGATAACAACAGATGCCAGTTGGGAAGAGATTGAAAATGGAGGCCAGGGCCTTTGAAACTAGTCTCTCATAAATATATGAAAAAGTAAGTGACGAGTGTCAATAAACCAACCACAAATAATTTTTATATTAATTTTGACGTCACTGTTACTAAATTCCTCCAAACACACATCAAGAATTAAAATGCTTTATGCTTTCTACTAACTTCCTAGCTCCGAGTCTGAATCCAAGAAAACATCTCTCTCTCTCTGTCTCTCTCTCTCTCTCTCTCTCTCTCTCTCTCTCTCTCTCTCTCTCTCTCTCTCTCTCTCTCTCTCTCTCTCTCTCTCTCTCTCTCTCTCTCTCTCTCTCCCTCTCCCTCTCCCTCTCGCTCTCGCTCTCGCTCTCGCTCTCGCTCTCTCTCTCTCTCTCAAGCACAAGCACAAGCAAACATGCGTGAATGCTAATGCATGCACATACAAAGTGGCCCAGGTTCGATCCCAGGCGACCACATGTGGAATTTGTGGTGGACAAAATTGTGTAGGGGTGGGTTTCCTCCGAGTGCTCCAGTTTCCCCTGCCATCTCATTCCATCAGTGCTCCATCTTCATTTCATTTATCATCAGTGTCACCACCTGCGGTGTTGTATGTAGTAAAAGAGGGTATTGTCACCCAATTAGCGGAAGGTATAACGGCACAGCTGTGAGGAAACCAAAAGGAGCGGAGCCACGCCTCCCATTAGTCTCTGTCACTAACTGAGGGGTGGTTAAAGGAATGTCACCCGTCCCTGGATGTTTCTCTCCCCTTCTCCCATCACCGGGAATATTCGCCTGAAAACTAGAAAAGCCGAGAATACGGCGAGATGCCTATAAAAAGGGTTTCAGAGAGACAGACAGTCAGAGTTAGTGCTGGACGTGCTAGTGAAGTAGCGCCGTGCAACGGAAGCAACTACGTAATTGTGTACGTGCATCGGAACGATAACGGACGAACTGGTGAATCGTAATTGTGTGCATTACGTAATTTTGTGTAATTGGCAAGTGTTTAACTGTAAGTCGGTGGAAATAAAGAACATTTTTGAGTGGTGAAATTGGACTTTTCATTTCACGAACCCACAAAGTCACACTGGTGTCAGGAAGCGGGAAGACAACAGCACCGAACATTACAGCCATGGACGCGGCATTGGAAAAGATTTTGGAGAAGATGAGTGAAATGAAGGCCGAATTAACAGCGAAGACGGAAGAAATGAAGGCCGAATTAACAACAAAAACGGAAGCGGCAAATAACAGCCTGGCCGCGAAGCTGGAGACTACAAATAACAACCTGGCCGCAAAGCTGGAAGAAATGAAGACGGCTAACGATAACCTCACGGAGAAGATGGAAGAAATGAAGGTTGCGAACGAGGCCCTCGCCACGAAATTTGAGGACCAGTTGGCCGGCGTGAGGGAGGACGTCACGGGACTCGGCAAGCGGATCGGCCAGGTGGACGAACGCGTCGGAGACCTCGCGAGCCGCGTTAATGAGCTGGAAGGAAAGGCCGACAACAGCGCCAAGTCCCTGAGCGCCATGGTGGAGGACGTCGTCGGCAGGAGGTTGAAGGATTTGAAGGCCGACGCACCGGGACGCGACATAACATCGCCGCGCGTCAAACCTCCCAAGTATGACGGCGCGTCAACGTTTGAGGTCTTCCGCCGCCAGTTCGACACAGTGGCCAGGCACAACGGATGGTCACTGGAGGAGGAGGCCACACAGTTAATAGCCAGCCTCCAGGGAAGAGCCGCGGAAGTCCTAAACGCGGTGCAGACGACGGCGGCGCCCAAGGACATCTGGGAAGCCCTGGAGGATCGCTTCGGGAACCACCGCTTAGCCGCAGCATACCGCAGCCAGCTAAAGGCAAGGTCACAGCAGCCGGGGGAGACGCTGCAGGAGTTCGCCATTGCGATCGAGCAGCTGGCTAGCAAGGCCTTGGTTGACCTGCCACTGGAGTTCGTATCCCGGGAAGCCGCCTACAATTTTGTCGACGGGGTACGGGACACGGAGATTCGTCAGCGCCTAATGCTCGGGGAATATAAAACCATCCACGAGGCGCTGACAGCGGCATTAAGGACGGAGGCGGCCAAAATAACATCCATCCCGACGTCGAGAACGAGGAGTGTCCGCTACGCCGGAGACAGGAGACCAGCTGAGGGACGCGGGCGAACACCTAGTGGCCTGTGTTGGGGGTGTGGGCAGCCCGGACACCTGCAGAGAGACTGCCCACACCAGGAAGAGCAGCCGGAAAACGAGTAAGGGCCGTCGTGGAGAGGGGCACGTCGGCGCCATCACCACCATCCCCTCGAGTGACACTGCGCGCCGTCAGCCGGCGTATGGATGACAGCCTCATCGCGGACGGTTGGGTAAGAGGGAAGCCGTGCCGCGTGCTAGTGGACACCGGGGCGGCCGTGACCATCATCAGACCTGACGTAGCGAAGGGTTTACCGACAAGGAAGCCAAGCCGGCCATACCAGCTTGTCACGGCATCGGGCGACACCTTGCCTGTGGAGAAGGAGGCCCTGCTGGAGCTGAACTTGGGACGGAGTGCCGTGCGTCTGTGGGTGTTCGTCGCGAAGGTGGCTGAGGAGGTGATCCTGGGACTGGATGCCCTCAGGAGCCATGAGGCGACGGTCGACGTCGGCAAGAAGGTCCTGCGGCTTAACGGAGAAGAGGTTATACTCCGTCAACCCGAAGAGCGCCTTGGAATGTGCAGGGTCGTCTTGGACGAAGACGTGGTTGTTCCCGCGAGGAGCGAGGTGGTGGTGACGGCGCGACTGGAGGGCCAGAGAACCAGGAACATGATGCTGGACCAGAAGACGCCTGTACACGGACTGTGTGTAGCCAGGACATTGCTGCCGTGCCGAGAGGAGGTGCCAGTGAGACTGCTAAATCCAACGGACACCGATCACGACGTCCAGGCCGGGACGGAGTTGGGAACGTGCGAGCCCGTAGTGAGCGTAACAGCAATCGACAAGACACAGGAGCCGGCGCCGAAGCAACACCTGGGGCCCCGGCTAGAAGGCTTACTGGAGAGGGCGGCCGACCACCTGACCGCAGAACAGCTGGAGAAGGTTCGACAACTACTGAGGCGATACGAGCGCGTCTTCAGCCAAGGCGATAGTGACTACGGCCGCACGGACAAAGTGCTTCACCGCATCGACACCGGAGACGCCCGGCCTATTCGGCAACCACATAGACGCGTTCCGCTGGCGAAGCAAGGGGCGGTACGAGACATGCTGGAGGACATGAGATCCAGGGGAGTGATTGAAGAGTCTGACAGCCCTTGGTGTTCCCCTGTAGTCTTGGTGACAAAGAAGAACGGCGAGCTGCGCTTCTGCGTAGACTACAGAAAATTGAACGCCGTCACCCGGAAGGACTGTTTTCCCTTACCCCGGATTGACGACACCCTGGACACGCTAGCTGGTGCACAGTGGTTCTCGACCCTGGACCTGAAGTCGGGCTACTGGCAGGTAGCTCTAGACCCGAGAGACAAGGAGAAGACTGCATTCTCGACGGGCCAAGGGCTCTGGCAGTTCACGGTTATGCCCTTTGGCCTCTGCAACGCACCAGCTACCTTCCAGCGCCTTATGGAGTCAGTGATGAGAGGGCTGACTTACGATGCCTGCCTGCTATACCTGGACGACATCATCATCGTCGGGAAGACTTTTGAAGATCACCTCGAGAATCTGAGTAAGGTGCTACAGAGACTGCAAGCGACCAACTTGAAGCTGAACGCGAAGAAGTGCCAGCTCTTCCGCAAGGAAGTTAACTACTTGGGCCACATAGTCTCGGCAACCGGAGTGGCCACAGACCCGGAGAAGACACAGGCTGTGAGAGATTGGCCTCGCCCAAAGGATAGGAAAGAGTTGCGCAGTTTCCTGGGGCTGTGCAGTTATTACCGCCGCTTCATAAAGGGGTTCTCCAACATCGCAAAACCCCTCACCCGCCTGACGGAGGAACACCGGCCTTATGTGTGGACAGAGGACGCCGAAAACGCTTTCCAGCACCTAAAGGAGACCCTGTGCAGTGCTCCAATTTTGGGTTTCCCACAACCGGGTGGCGCCTTCATTGTGGACACCGACGCCAGCGACCATTGCATTGGAGGTGTCCTGTCGCAGATCCAGGACGGCCATGAGCGGGTGATAGCCTATTACAGCAAGACGCTATCCAAGGCAGAGAAGAACTACTGCGTCACCCGACGGGAGTTACTGGCGGTAGTAAAGACATTGGAGCACTTCCACAAGTACCTGTACGGTCAGCCATTCCACCTGAGGACTGACCATTCCGCCCTAACCTGGCTATTGACCTTTAAGAACCTGGAAGGCCAGACAGCACGTTGGGTCCAGAGGCTGCAGGAGTACGACTTCACCTCGGAACATCGTAGAGGGAAGAGCCACGGTAACGCAGACGCCATGTCCCGAAGACCCTGTCCAGAAGAGTGCGGCCAGTGCACAAGAGTGGAAGAGAAGGAGCGTGCCGCAGCAGTCCGAGTAGTTGTGGCAGTGCCTGCTGAAGGCTGGGATAGCGCAGGCCTGAGGAGGGAGCAGCTGGCGGACGCAGACTTGGGGCCACTCTTGAGGGAAGTGGAGGCAGGGATGAGACCAACCTGGGAGGACATCGCACCGAGGAGCGCCACCTACAAGTCGTACTGGGCCCAATGGGACTCGTTGAAGACCAGAGAGGGCGTGCTGTTCTGGGTACGGGAATCACCCGATGGGAAGACGCAGAGAGAGCAGTTGGTACTTCCCCGGAGTAAGGTCCCGGAAGTCCTGGAGGAAGTACACACCGGGACTTCGGGAGGACACCTGGGAGCGAACCGAACGATTGACAAACTACGGCAGCGCTACTACTGGCTGAGGCTCCGAGCAGATGCTGAGAGATGGTGCCGTCAGTGTCACGTGTGCGCGGCGAGTAGTGGCCCCCAGACGAGGAGCCGGGGTCGCATGCAGCAGTACAACGTCGGAGCGCCATTCGAACGGATCGCCGTTGACATTGCTGGACCGTTCCCAGTTTCCGACCGAGGCAACAAGTACCTGATGGTGGTCGTGGACTACTTCACCAAGTGGCCGGAGCTGTATGCCATCCCAAACCAAGAGGCAAAGACAATCACAGACTGCCTCGTGGAGCAAGTGTTCTGTCGATTTGGGGTGCCGTTAGAGCTACACAGTGACCAGGGTACCAACTTTGAGTCCAACCTAATGAAGGAGGCACTACAAAGGCTTGGGGTGAACAAGACTCGCACTACGCCTCTACATCCCCAATCGGATGGCATGGTCGAAAGGTACATCAAGACCTTAGAGGAACACCTGAGGAAAGTTGTGGCCAGCCATCAGCGAGACTGGGACGTCAAGGTGCCACTGTTCTTGCTGGCCTATCGCTCGTCTACACACGACACAACTGGGATGACGCCAGCCACCTTAATGTTCGGCCGAGAGTTACGCCTCCCTTGTGACCTGGCTTTTGGAAGCTCTCCGGAAGCGAAACAGCCAGCGACCGAGTATGTGGAGAACTTGGTGGACCCCCTCCACGACATGCACGAGATGGCTCGCCAGAACATCCAGAAGGCGAGCGACCGCATGAAGACCAGGTATGACAGGCAAGCCAACAGCCAAGGGTTCCAGCAAGGTGACCTGGTCTGGTTGTACCGTCCTACCCGGATCAAGGGACGCTGCCCGAAGCTCCAGCAGCCATGGCAAGGACCGTACCGGGTGGTGAAGAGGATTAACGACGTGGTCTACCGCATCCAGAAGGTTCCCCGAGGAAAGATGGTGGTACACCTGGATCGACTAGCCCGCTACGATGGTGCTGTTCGGGACGACCAGCTTTGAGGAGGGAGCAGTGTCACCCAATTAGTGGAAGGTATAACGGCACAGCTGTGAGGAAACCAAAAGGAGCGGAGCCACGCCTCCCATTAGTCTCTGTCACTAACTGAGGGGTGGTTAAAGGAATGTCACCCGTCCCTGGATGTTTCTCTCCCCTTCTCCCATCACCGGGAATATTCGCCTGAAAACTAGAAAAGCCGAGAATACGGCGAGATGCCTATAAAAAGGGTTTCAGAGAGACAGACAGTCAGAGTTAGTGCTGGACGTGCTAGTGAAGTAGCGCCGTGAAACGGAAGCAACTACGTAATTGTGTACGTGCATCGGAACGATAACAGACGAACTGGTGAATCGTAATTGTGTGCATTACGTAATTTTGTGTAATTGGCAAGTGTTTAACTGTAAGTCGGTGGAAATAAAGAACATTTTTGAGTGGTGAAATTGGACTTTTCATTTCACGAACCCACAAAGTCACAGTATTAAGCACTACAAAAAAAGGTATAGGTACTTAAGTAAAAGTACATAAGTCCCAGGCTTTATAGTTACCACTATTAGCTAAATTGCTGGAAATTAATCGTTCTTCCACACTAACCATGTGTAAGCGATGATTTGAATAGGTACTTACAGCATAATAAGTCACCACAAAAAGTGCATGTCTCATTGTATATGAGAGCCCCTAGTGATTTATCAGGAAAATACGTGTCAGTTGGAGAATTTAGAGTCATGCTGGCTTGTTGACCATAGTAGCTCAATGGTTAAAAGCGACTGGATGGAAACTGGGAGATCCGTGGTTCAAATCCCAACTAGGCATTGAATTTTTCAATTTGACTATCTATTCACCCGTACTAGGTTTAAGTCTCTTTTTTTTCACAGACAACTTGCTCTTTTTAACTAAAATTATATTTTGAAATGTTGATTATATTATCTATTTGAATAGTTTTATTTAATTTTGTTTTATTTTATTTAAAACTTACATTAATTGTTAACTTTTAAGTTTCACTTTTCATATGGAAGTCAAGATTTCAAAATAAATTAGAATCAAGTCAAGACAAATTAGATTACTTACAATGTTTATTATGATGCAAGCCATATAAATTTCTTTCAATTTGAAATAGATTTTCTTTTCTGATTTTTGTAACTTTTAAACAAAGTGGAAACAATTGGAGAGTTTTTACATATATATATGTTTGATATTTAGTTTTTATATGATTATTATTATTCAAAGTATAAACTTGGAAGAAGCGTAGGGACAGTGAAGCACAAATTAGTACAAAAGTGAATCGAGAAGATATTGACACATTGCTTCACTCACACTGTTTATTCACAGGACATGTTTCAAGAGCGTTTGCTCCTATCATCAGCTGATACTCGACTAGTGCAAGTTGTAGTGGTTTCCTCTTTCTCCGTTTTGTCAATAGATGGCGTGATGTACTTGTCAAAGATGTCCGGTGGTGGAGTTTCAAAATTCATGACTCACCCCATAGACCTTTCCGTATGGGAAAAAATCTTCATCAACAAAAATCGTCATAGAGTCATGAATTTTGAAACTCCACCACCGGACATCTTTGACAAGTACATCACGCCATCTATTGACAAAACAGAGAAAGAGGAAACCACTACAACTTGCACTAGTCGAGTATCAGCTGATGATAGGAGCAAACAGTGTGAGTGAAGCAATGTGTCAATATCTTCTCGATTCACTTTTGTATTAATATTATTATTTATGCATTTATCTAAAACAGTTATAATAGAAAGTAGACAACATACTAAATGTCCTACAACCTATTAAAGCTGCCTACCTAAAAATGTTTCCAGTCCCAATACATCACAATTCCAGATTGTTGATGTATTGAAGACTAAACCATATCAATTACATATTTTGACACTTTTTAAAGAATATACAAGCAATTTTACTGCAGCAAATATAGTGATATGCTTCAACAAAATGTTACAGTTGCTGTGAATAGCATACTAAACTGGTTTAAAATCAATAAATTTCTTATAATCAGAGAAAAAACTGTTGACTATAATTTCGAACATAGAGTACTTAAAGCAGTGCTCAATCCAGTCATCAGAATCGATTCCAGATTAGTAAATTATGAATATGAAACCAAGTTTTGGGGATTATTTATTGATCAAAATTTAAGTTGGAAGAAACACATAGAAAAGTTAGTAGGGAGCTAATCAGAGACTGCAGTATTCTATACCAGTCTTGGGTATCACTTAGCATGAATAAAACATATCACTTTACATACTTTCGGTTGTTACCATCATATGGCTTACCAATATGGGAAAATGCTAACATAGTAATATAATTTTTAAACTACAGAAAAAAGCAGTAAGAATCATATGAGATATACCAAGAACATAAAGTTGCAGGAAATATTTCCACAAGCTGAATAGTATGATTCTACCACGCTTATATATACAGCAATTACTACTTCATGTTAAGAACAGTAAAACCAATTACATCATCAATGCAAAAGTTCATTCATACAACACACATAATAACAAGTTGCATAACACAAATAAAACAAATCTATTGAAACATCCTCCAAGTTCAGCACTTAAAACTATATAATCATTCACCAGAATATTTGAAGAACGTTACTTTGGCAAATAAATATGAAGCAGAAATACATTTTTAAAACAAAATTAATTCTATTCTGTGAATGCACATTTAAGACTACTGTAACAGTAAAACTTAAATGTTTTCTTTCCCTTGTTTTATGTGACCTGGGCTGAACCTAAAAGCAGACCATGACCTTGGAACTATTTTAACTAAAAATTATTATAAATTAACCTGAAAAATTAACTCTAGGTAATGAACATAATGTATCTGTTTATATATCTTGACAATGCCTATATCTCCTGAAAGATAACTGGTTGCTTAATAAATAACATATTCTGTTAAATTTTGGCATTCAACATTTTTCGAACAAGTAACAAAACCATTAAATCAATTTGGCAACTATGCAGAGGTGGTAAGAGAGCAGTAGTGGGGAAAAATGATTAAAGAAAATTAATGAAAGAAAATCATCAAGACTTCATTGACACATACAGTTCCTTATGCCTCAACCAAGGCATACCATTTTTACAAGACTTTACTGAGATGTGCATGATACAGGGAGCCTGTGAGCACACCTGAATGAAAGTGTTATAAAAGAAGCTCACAGAACGTCTCAATTCAAGGAATAGGTATTGGATCTTGTAAATGAGGAGCTGCTTTTGAATACTCAAAAGATTGCAAACATTATGACTTCTTTTGAATAGTTATAAATGAAAGCACTGTTAACAGTGAAGCTAATTTCATGTATAAAGACTAAAATTGAGTCATACCTTTTAAAATTTGTAACTTCACTCACGCCCTTTTGCAAAATCAGGAATTTTTCAGTTTCATCCTCAGCTGATGCACATTAGCAATTGCAACTGTGATGAGTCGCTAATCAGCTGAGGATGAAACTGCAACAGTTTCGAAAACGTTCCTGATTTTGTAAAAGGATGAGAGTGAAGTTACAAGTTTTAAAAGGTATGACTCAATTTTAGTCTTTATACATTATGACTTCTACATAATCTTTACTGTCGAACAGTTCTACACAAATAGTATTTGTACCCTTTCAATATCTGTATACTCAATAAATACAAGTTTGTATAAAAAATGTAGAAATTTAGATTAATTATCAGTATAAAGCATTTCCAAACATGGGTTCCTATAAAGGTTCTTCATAACTGTCTCCTCTATTGTTTCTAAAGGTTTGTAACACTGTACTTGGTTTAAGTGTGCATCTAAAAATTTAAAAACATATTGTTTTGAAAAAAAGGATCTAAGAAGTGACAGAATTCATTGATGGAAGCATTTAAAACCTAGTAAAATGTATCTTGAAATTATTATCTTCAGAAATATTAGAATGTACTTATTCGTGGCATATGTTCAATGTTTCTTTTGTTCATTGTACCTCAATAATGTTTACCTACTGCATGCCAGTTATTCATTAGGAAGTATGAGTAAAGATTGACATTTTAAAATATTAGTGTTCTGTTAGTACTGCACAAGTTCTGAAGTGCAATTTTACATGACTATTAATTAGTATCATGTTTATGGACTATATTTTTCTGTGTTGAAGATTATGCTCTTACCTCAAAATATTAGACCTTTTTACAGCAGAGTATTTACAGCCTAAAATCTAATGCATTTAATACAAGATTAAAATTGAATAACTGCTCACAATACTTGCCAGTATAAATGTGGGGGTTTGGCATGCACATGCAGGGAATGTATAAATATAACAATTAAATGTGATGAAAAAGGAAATCAGTGATAATGCACTAGTTGTAGCAAGGAAGAGGAAGTATAAAAACAAATTTAGGTAAAATTAATAAACAAAGATTAAAATTCTAAGAGAACTATTTAGTCTCACAGATTTTTCATACCTATTAGTCTTGCCACACTCCAGACAGTGAACCGTTGACCTCCAATTGCACGCAGTCGCTCTGATTCTATGTCAATATCTGAGAGGAATCCCCAACCAACAGATAAAAATGAAAATACAAACTGGAACATGAATTTTAATATTGTTAGTTTTCAAGATGAAGATAGCTACAAAGAAAATTTGTAAGTTTTATTGAGCTTCTTTTTTATGCTAAGTTAAGCTGGGAATTTCTGAAGTCTCACGCTACTGTAAAATGTATTTTTTTGTTAAATAAAACATGATCTTTAACTGTATCATATCTCCATGGCTGATTAAGACCAAAATTTTTGCCTCAATTTTAAGTGGGTAGAATAAATATCAAGATTCTAATTCTGGTATTTCGTTTTGCAATCAGGCAACCAGAAAGTTAGTATGGCTAGAGCGGCATGCCATTGCAAGCTAACTTTGTAATGAAACACAATAGTATGAAAGCTAAGCAGCTCTAGAACGAAATTTGTATCATCTGCATATAAAGACATTTTAATGTGATTCACAAAATGAATGAGATAAAACCAGGATACAAGCACACCATTATCAGATAGGCACTAACAACAAACACTTATACATGCCAATAAAGTGCATACATATATTAAGAGAAGTGGAAAGGGTTGAACAGAAGAGCAGACAACCTTTGTACCAGATCTGATTTGACTTTCCATCTGATAATCCACACTGGCCATGTTTAGGTTACAATTGGAAAGTTGAGTCAGATTTGAGAAATTATAATTCATTCTTCCACATGTCTTGGTTATGCTCGAGTTGGACTGAAAATTCAATGCCCAAGCTGAGATTTGAACCACAAATTTTTGGCTTTCTGCATTGTTTCTCTAATCAACTGAGTTACTACGAAAAGATGCTGGTATGACATAAAACTGTCAGTAATAATTATTATTGTAAACTGTTGTTCATGCTCTAGTTGGTTAGAGCAACAGAATGGAAAGCCAAAATTCTGTGGTTCAAATCCTGATTGTGCTACTGCATATTTGTCTGATTCTATTTTTATAATTTTAACCTAGATTCATGGAAAAATGATTCTCACTGACTGATCTAATGGTGGTTCACTATGAAGCTTAGTAATTAAAGAATTATGAAATTATAAATAACCACTGGCATGTTATAAAAAAAATGAACTTGAGAACGCATTGAACAAATTTGAGTTAGGTGTGGAATCTAAAGTCATGTTGGCATTTTGTCATGGCAATTCAGTTCAAAACTATTATGTGTTTAAAATGGGAAGAGTTCTCGCCTATAGAGAATCAGATGCGTTAGCGCATTCAGCATTGCCATCTCCATTATCCCCATTCTTTTTATATTTCCCTCTCTCTCACACACATTTTCAAGTGTTCTTGGCGCTAGACGTAAGGGAATGCAAACTGAATTTTCCAAAGTTTTATAATAATGCAGTTGTTCAAATTACAATTGAACACAGTAATTTACATATTATGCAAATGGTTTGAATATTTAGTTTAAAATTAATTATAGTTTATTAATTACTTATTTTTCTAATAAAACAAAAATACAGTGGTGTATCCATATAGCTGTGAATGTTACATATGTTAAAAGATAATTCATCAGTCATTTTCTTCATCGTCCGAGTACTGCAAATTTATGATGATAGTTCCAAAATCTCGTTAGTGCTATTTCTTTCCAAAAGTCGTCTTCTTGTACTTTATCTAATGTCTCACACAGTTTTCCCAGTCTTGTGTTCCTTGTAAATTTCTTCGTGAATAAGTCGTTCAATGTCAGTCAGTTTAAAAATATTATTTTTGTTTACAACATAATTTGAGCCCACATTAACTCAATTGGATTGTTCTGGCAGTAGTAAGGGGGAAGGTGGATCGTGCATCATTGATCCAGCTCATACACTTTTTCATGGAAGAGGAACTGAATAATAATAAAGATTACGAACCATTCATAAACAAAGATATGTGTCCAGACACGTTCTGCCAGACCAGCAGGAAGTGTATTGTTTCCTCTCATCGAATTTTACAAACACCTTGGCTTATTCAAAGCACACATTTCTTTTATCACGCCATGTCAAATGTTTCAGTTTCAGTTCTGAGTAATTTCAAATATACGTTCATGCATACATGCCAAACAATAATGATATTCATTACAGTGCTTACGTTGCAATGCATTGTTATAATATAATGGTATCTACTTTATTAGTATAAGGAAAACTATTTGAGCTAAAAATATGGGGTTTTTATGGTTATGTTAAATACATTACTCTCTCCTTCGTTATGGATCAGTTTTTGCAAAATCTGAATTTTTGTCTTAACGCAAATAGTATTTATTAGAGATTGATTAGTTTAGCACTCGTCACACACCACTTAGGGGGGGGGGATGCAATACAACACAGCAGAACTCCGATTGTTGCTCATTTAGCAGCGCTCAAGGACAAACATCATCCCATTTGAAACCCATAATATAACTCATTTCCATGGTACAAAATCTGAGTATGACATTCAATGTTTCAATCTACTTCTATTTTTCTATATTTGAGAAATTAAATGTCATGATAAAACTATAAATAGAAGTATTTATAAACAGTGGAGCTTCATCAATAAAACCTTTTTAAACCACTTCTCGAACTGTAAACACACTTAAGCTCCACTTATATCTAAAAATTAGGACATGTTTCAAGGACCCCGCATCCTCATCGTCAGCTGATGTTCGACTAGTTCTTCAGGTGACCGCCTCCATCTCCTGGCGCTGTTCAATGAGTTGAATGACATCATCTACTATTGGAATTTCAAAGTTCATGGCTCTCTTTTTATTCTTTAAAATGTGTATATTTTCCTAAACTGTTAATTCTCAATACTTTTTTGCCGGTACCAAAAGTTTTATGTCTTTGGAAATATTATGATTTTTTGACGAGAAATGATGGACTATGGCTGATTTATCTGTCTGTTTGTATTTTATGCATCTCATGTGTTTTTTCATCCTTTTTTATAGGTTTCTTTTTGTTCTTCCAATATATATTTCGTGGCAATCCTCACATCTTACACTATAAATTCTGGATAGTTTGTTGGTTGGGCTTGTGTTTTTCAGTGGGTGACTTAGTATGTTTTTCATGTTGTATGTGTTATGTGGTACTAGTTGTATATGAAACTGACGGAAAATGTTTTTAAATTTATTAAAAGCCTTAGGATGATATGTGAATTTGCAATATACTTTCTTTGGGTCATCAGCTTTTAAAGTACTAATGTCCTTGATGGTTTTCTGTCTTTTCCGTCTTTAATGTTTGCTTAATGTGGTGTAAAAAGGTTTTATTACATGTCATGCCTTAAATTCATAGTCTGAATGTTTGAAATCTGATTTAACTTTCTATCCTTTAGCCTACATACGGTTAGTGTGATAGCACAATTTCTTACTGTAAGATTAATTATTTGTCCAGACGTCTAGTGATACAGGTTGCAATACAAGTACCTTTAAGTTTAAACAAGTTTCATAAAATAACACTGCCTTGGAGTTAAACAAAATAAAAAATAAACCAACTAAGAAACTTTCTGTATACTTGTCAAGTTGTTTGGACCAGGCTATAGAAAAATCAATGGTAGTGCATTAGTATGGAAAGTCAAAAGGTTTATGGTTCAGACCTGGATTTTACACAATGTTCAAGCCTAATTAACTTAACAATCCACACATACTAATTTCAATGTGCTCACAATCTTCTTTTGTGATTTATTAGATAAATGTTAAAGGTCTCCATAGTTTACAAGGAATAAATGTGTTAACAACCAACAGATACACATAATTCAGTACAATAAAGCAATCAAATTAAAAAAGCTATATTTTTTCCCATTCCTCATTGTATTTAACAACACATTAAACATCAAATTGCAATGTTCTGAACAATTATTACTTTAAGAACATAAACATAGTAATTAAACAACATTCATGCTGAATAGAGAAAGCTTAAAAGACAAACTCACAAATATTAAAATCCTGAAGAATCACTAAATTTTGTTTAATTTAACAAAATGTTGCAAAAGTGATATGTTGTACTGACCTGTGATTTTGTTTCCACCCTAACCAAGTCCATTGGTGTCCGATTACATTTAATCACATTAAGCGTAGAGATGAGAATTGGGTTTTGGTCAAATGGCTCACTGCAACATGAGGAATTTTTATATCATATACTAAATTCAAACAAATAAGGGACAGTTACAAAACCTAAAGAATCAGAACAAATATATTAAATGAGAATTATTAAGTACATATAAACAATCAGAAATTAGTACATAAAGTACCACTAAAATCGATTACATCTCATTAAATTCAGATATTTTGCATCATTATGTCATTTATGTAATATTTTATACAAATGTAGGGCTGTTTACATATATACAGGGCTGTTCATTAAGTACCCATGTTTCAAAATTAATGGTGCTGCTAAGGCAAATTTATGTTACCATCATGTAACCATCATTTATTGCACATAGCCAAAACAAATGTGGTACTGATTCACAGGTTAATTTGGATTTGCCAGGTATTTCAGTTAGTCATTTAACATATTTTCATTAAAATGGAAAAACTGCAGTATGGCTCAGTGATTTCCTTTTTACTTTTAGATAAAAATTTGCAAGGAAATAAAAACAAAATTGACTTCTCAAAAACTATTTATAGTTGGTTTATTAATACTCCTCACTTACTTTCTAAAGTAATTAAAAAGTAAGTGGCGATATCAATAAACCAACTACAAATAGTTTTTGAGATTAATTTTGACGTCACTGTTACTAAATTCCTCCAAACACATATATTACAAAATTGACTTGTTTATGTGGACCTAGATAATGATTAACAATTTTAAATGTGGTCGAACAACCTTTTTGAAGGAGTACCTAGCATGCCCAGAGATGTGGTTTCCAAGAATGTAATAGAAAAAGTTCAAAATATAATTCTCTCTGGTCTTCAAACAAAAGTTTGCAAGCACCGGAAACCATAGTGTGCCAACAGGAATGGTAATTCAATTGTATTATATTTATTTCATTCTTTGGAACATAACACATATGTTATAGGATCTGTCAGTTCAAGATACAAAGATAAATATAAAAAGTTACATAAGACTAAAAACTGTAACATATAAAGGATCCAACAAAAGTCTAAAGTAGAAAAGGAAATAAAACAAAATATATAAAGACCATAGAGAAATGCTATATAAAAGTAATTGTTCACAAATGTGGAGTTTACTCTATTTCATGATTTAGGAAATCCTCTACACTATAAAAGTTTCTCTCCATTAAGAAATTAAATAGAGTCTTTTTGAATTTTGGTTTGGACTCAATATTTTTATACTCTGTGGTAGTTTATTGAATAAATGTAGACCAGCATATGTGAAGCTACTTTCATACAATTTGGTTCTATGCAATTTGATAAATAGATTGTTCTTTGGTCTAGTATCATGTGTATGAACGTCTGCATGATAAGTTGGTGATAAAAAGATAAAACGGTTGTCAGCCTAATGGATGTCTCAAACGCTCACTTTTGACAACAGGCATGTGTAATCTTTCTTAAAAAAGCTGGAGATATGATGCCATTTGGCGAAGAAGGAAGTGTTATTTTACCACGACAGTGCACCATCATTCATATGGTGTTGTTGCCATCAAACTGTATGAATTGCATTATGAATTACAGCTGCACTACCCATATTTGCCTGACCTGCTCTCTGAAATTCCTTTGTTCCCAACATGAAGAAATGGTTCCTGGGAACAAAATTTAGATAAAATGAAGAGGTCATCATTGAGAAAGAGGTCTTTTCTGCAGAGTTTTACATTTTTTTTTTAGTTAAAAAATGGCAGGAATGTTAAGAGAAGTGTACCTCTGTAACATAGGGCTATAATAAAAAATAAATAATAATAATTTGTGTTTAAAAATATAGGCATATACATTCCAAACATAGGTATTTATTTAATTAGCAAGTATCTTAGTATGCATGCCGTATGATATATTGGTTATATGATTTATTAAATAGTAAAACAAATACATCTTAGGCTAATATAATTTTGAGTTGAACTAATACTCAATGCTCCATTATTACTAGTATTTACCTAGAATGCATTTCGTTAGGATCTTCCTAACATCAGCTGTTGTCGACTAATGGACGCTGGTTTGGTGAACTCATTGGAGGCGATAGGTGCGTCTCTGTCGGTATCTTGATGAACTTGAAGTTTGGGTTTTCTTCAAAGGTAGTGTCAAAATTAAACAATTTTCTTTCATATTTCTTTATGAAGATTTTTTCCCACATGGTTAATGCAGGTGGACCTTTGACACTTTTTAATAAGTGGATTTCTCGTTCTATATCATGATTCTCCTTCCAAAAATGGTATGCTACCACCGATTTATCTATTTCTTTGTTCCTGATGTTCCTAAAATGCTCTTTAAGCCTAATGTTCAAGTTCCTTTTAGTTTTTCCAATGTAAAAGTTGTCACAGCCTTTGCAGTTCATCCGGAACAGAAAACCCAAAGAGGATTAAACAAGATCAGAATAAAACAAATGTGGCCATGTAAGGCATTAGAAAAGAAGTGAGAATTATGCCAGGGAGATTGATAAGCAGCAGTGTTTTGACAAAGAAAAAAAAATGACCTTTATGGGTAAATTGCAGAAAAGTAAGAAAGAAAGAATAGATGGGGGTCATGAGAGGTAGTGTCCCTACACTTGTTTCACTCTGTACTTGGTATATTGCAATTTTATCTTTCCCCATTCTCTTATTTGCTCCACCAAATGCCATTTCTCAGTGCATACTGTATAGCAATGCAGTTTCTATCATGCCTTTTGCATAATCCAAATCAATGTTTACAAGTCTCTTATGCAGAAATAAATTATTACTAATGTTATGCTGTTGTAAACACTTTCTCTATTGCACTTATTTCTTATACAACTAAAAAAAGAAAAAGCTATACAGATTGATATTTTTTAAAGTAAACTGGAACAGTGAGGGGTAAGGAAGAGATACATATCTGAAATAATTAAGTATAAAAGTACTTAAACATTAAATATCAAAATCCTTAAAATTGCAGCACTTCAAATATTAAAATACCTAAGAATTAAGGAACCCACTCAGTACAAATAGAAGTTTATAGAATTTAGATAGTCAAAATGAAAAACTCAAAATAAATCCTTTCATGGAAGTGTTGAAAACAGTGTTGTTGTATAATTAAATTAATTGGGAGTCGATTAATGACACTAAACAACACTTACTTTTAAATTTTCCCGGAACTAGTTTCAGAGGCCTTCCCTCTATCTTCAGCCGGACATCGACTGGTTCTCATTGGTGTAGCTGGCAATATTTTGTCATCGGTCTCCTCTGGTGGTGGTTCGAGGAACTTGCTGAACAAATCTTTCTGGGGGATGTCGAAATTGAATACTTTGTTACTAATTTTTGAAATAAAGATTTGTTCCCATGTGGACAGTTCTTGTTTTCCTGTTGTATGTTTTAGTAATTTTGGTTCTGGATTTATGTTGTGGTTTTTTTTTTCCAAAAATGCGTGGCAACTGCTGATTTTTCTAATTTAAATTTAGAAACAAGAGCAAAGGAACACTTTAGGAACATAAAATACAAACAATAAGAAAAATCAGCAGTTGCCACGCATTTTTGGAAAAAAACCACAACATAAATCCAGAACCAAAATTACTAAAACATACAACAGGAAAACAAGAACTGTCCACATGGGAACAAATCTTTATTTCAAAAAATAGTAACAAAGTATTCAATTTCGACATCCCCCAGAAAGATTTGTTCAGCAAGTTCCTCGAACCACCACCAGAGGAGACCGATGACAAAATATTGCCAGCTACACCAATGAGAACCAGTCGATGTCCGGCTGAAGATAGAGGGAAGGCCTCTGAAACTAGTTCCGGGAAAATTTAAAAGTAAGTGTTGTTTAGTGTCATTAATCGACTCCCAATTAATTTAATTGAAAAACTCAAGCCATGGCCGGGATTTGAACCACAGATCTCCCAGTTTCCATCTGGTCGCTCTTAAGCATTGAGCTACCATGGCCAACATGCTCTCATGACAATTTCTCCAACTGACTCATATGTTTTCCTGGTAAACCACTTGGAGCTCTCGTACTCGAGATACACACCATTTGTGGCGACTTACTAATTTAAATACTTGAATCCCTGGCTTCATTATTAAACTCTTATTAAGTTAACTTAGTTAAGTAGTGGTCCTATTATGATGCTCTGAGGTACTCAAATATCATCATTTGTTGTAGAGAACCTCATAAACTCTTTCGTTTTGCTGTTCTAACGCCTCTTTATATACAGAAGTAATGACACGCACACGCACACATGCACACACATATTTAAAACTACCCTTTACATTAAAAATGTTTTAACAGTTTAGATTTTCTCAAAAATGGCTTTAACGATCTGAATTAAATTACTGTAAATATATTTATCATATCTTCATGATAAATGAAATGTGTAACATGAGACTTTTTGGTATTCCTCTGAAATGCTTTCCATTCTAAATGATTTTTGCACAACTAATAAGCTATAAAGGTAGAAGCACACAAAACCTTTCTGTGGGGTTGATCATTTCCTAGATAATTGTTATTCAACTGAATTTTCCAATACTCATACTTTTCTCAAACGAAAAGGGTTTATTACCATCACATAGTGACTAACTCTTAAAAGATTTGACTATGCTTAAAGCCTATTGTATTCCCATTTTCTCCTTGCACCTACTAGAAAATTACTATTAAGAATTTTTTTTTAAGTTTATCTTGATTAACATGAAGTAGATAGAAGAATCGGCGTTTCTACAACACTGAGTAGAGAAAGTGATATGAGTGCAACATATATGATTTTTTTCTTCCGCCAAATATCGCTGTAAATGTGTTGGAAAGCGTATTACGGTGGCTATATGTTGAAGGATGAAACACGTGAATATCTAGGGTTTTAACTGCTAACGGAATGCTGTAATATTCTATATGTTTGATGACGTATGCCTATTTCCGGGCACTGTTAAGCTACTTATTTCAAATTAACTAGAAAGTTAAATTCTTTATACAATTCTGCAAAGTTTGGGTCTATTTTAAAACCGACAAATGTGAAGGACTTACTCATGAGCATAGCTGATGGTCTTCGCCAGGCCATTTCCAGAACCACAAGGAATAACACCAATTGACATTTCTTTTAACGCTCTCTGCCAGTCTTCACGCTCAAACAGTCCATTTATCACTTCAAACACAATGCCATCACCCCCGACCACTACAATCCCTCTCCACTGATATATGTCTCTTGTGCGAACAAAATCACGCGCATAGTTTGCATGCTTGGTGACGAAAAGGTCAAAGCCAATCTCCGCCTCGGCGAATATTGGCACCACTCTTTGCTGATACACTTCTCTAGCCTTTCCAGGGCCGCTCTTGGGGTTCAACAGCACTAGAAGTTTCTTCTCCTCCATTAGACAAACTGAAACAATTACAAAATGCACAATTAGTATTCTTTGTAATTAATTGCTGCTCTACTGGCAAAAAATAAATCATTTACTTAAATGAGGAAAAGCTACGATAAGGGAATTAAATGCATTTTGTCGCTCAAAAGATTGCTTGGTGTATCTACTTTTATAATTTGTAAATTCTCACACAATTGTCTTAGAAGATTTTTTTTTTTTCACGCTCACAAGTAAAAAAGAAAGAAAAAAAAATACATTCTCCAACGTTGTAATATCGGACGATGAATGAAATTGATGAAATGATGCTAAAATGACCCCAGGATATATAGAACTGACATATCTTCCAGGATAGGGTAAACCTCCGGAAAAACCTTATCCAAATAACTCATCCTGGCCGAGTTTCGAACTGGGACTTCTTGAAGGCGAGACAGACACACTGCCACCTCCATTACATAGGCAGGTATGTCACAACATGAATAACCGGTTGACACTGCATGAACTTTGAAATTTCAACTTTTCAATAACTTGTTTGAACTAGTCAAACCTTTGCAATCAAAACGAGGGGGAAAGAAAAGAAGAAAAAAAAAAACCAACTTTCACTCCAACTGAGGATATTTAGGCCTTTTACTACAAAATAAAACAGGTTTTGAAGATTCATAATAGTGTGTGTGTGTGTGTGTGTGTGTGTGTGTGTGTGTGTGTGTGTGTGTGTGTGTGTGTGTGTGTGTGTGTGTGTGTGTGTGTGTGTGTGTGTGTAGTGTTTAACGCCCGCTTTTACTATATACGGCACCGCAGGCGGTGAAACTGATGATACATGAGATGAAGATGGAGCACCGGTGGAATGAGATGGCGGGGGAAACCGGAGATCCCGGAGAAAACCCGCCCCAACGCCGTGTTGTCCACCACAAATCTCACTTTGCGGTCGTCTGGGATCGAACCCGGACCACCTTGGCGAGAGCCAAGAGGTCTAACCACTGAGCCACGGCGCGGCCAGATTCATAATACATAACTTCTTTAGGAACATAAGAATACTAATTCAAGATCCAAGAACCTCCCAAATTAGAAAGCAAACTATTCTCTTGAACCAATCTGAACACCTAACATATGGCCAGATGAAGGAAACGAAAGTTTGAATCCAAAGGTTTTGAAGAGAACGCTTAGTGAGGCTGATAAAATAAATATTTCTTACAGAAGACTTTCAAATTATATTTTTACTGGCCACAGCATAAGGAACTATTTGTAACTGTTTGTTGCAGAACTGTTATATGTTATGCGGTGACGGAAAAGCTGATGGAATAAGGTACGAACTATATGTGTCCATCAGGCTGATGGATGCCTATGTGGGAGAAGTTCTCAAAATTACCAACAGACGGCGACATTTGGACATCGCTGAAACATTAGGCGTTACTATACTACAAGAACGCATTTGTGTCATGGTCAGTAAGGGAGAAAGTTTAATTTGGAATATAGATTCTAGTGAAAAATCTTCATGAGCTATATCTGCAAAATGCTGAACCCAGATACCAAGTTGGGTGTGTTTCAGACTTTTCGTTTGTTTCCTTCCTTCCTGTCATATGCATACAGATCTTAGTCATAATAGCTTTCTGGATTCAGGATTTCTAAAACATATTTCTGGTGACATCTCTATATCAAATTCTTGAACTAAGTACAATAGTGTTTCTAACAGTTACACAATTAAATAAAAAAAAACTATACCGAATTCGGATGCTCTAGCAAAAACCACAGTGCATCTGGCAGAATACTAAAATGTTACCGAATTTCGAATATTTTTCAGAATGACTCTTCCTTGTTTCAAAATAAATCACTTAACCATCAATTTCACAGTTCCAGGTGCAGCAGACTTGCTGTAAACAGTTCCGTTTAACTGAGGGTCCGGGTTGAACCGGGGTAATATATAGGATCGTCTGGGAAACTCAAAGATGTCTGATAAAGTTTTCCGAGTGCAAAAAAGAGTTATACGAATACTTGTTACCATACATGTCTCTTTTTAATCACTGTGGTTCTAGACGTGTACCAATGAAGTTGAATGACATCATAGTGAGCTGAAGAGGTAACGTTGGAAACGCCAGTCGAAAATGAAGACATCCTCGAGTGATGTACGATGGAGCTGACTGACGATGCAGAAGTGGGAGGTTACAACCCTTATAGTTGTTATTTACTATTACATAAACTACGTTTTTATGCACATTTTTTGACAGCCACTGATAATTCCTGTAAGGTGCTATGTGTATGGTTTACCGTATACCGCTAGCTGTTAATGGCGTCAAATGTTTACAGAAAGAGTCGCGCGCTTGTGTAGACCATTTTCACAAGTGTGGGAGGACGTCAAGGGGCGCGGCTAGTTTCTGCCACCTACGTCGTCTCCAGTTTAGACATACAAGGCCGATTCTTACGTTCCATGAAACCAATAACTACCTCAAGATTTCAGCAACTTTAACTTCGTCTGTAGATCGTTCGTCACTTCTCAGATCTTCAGGACGTTTCGGAATCTGTGAGGTGCGTCGTTAATCGAACCTGCCGGTCCACAAAACCTGCTGCAGGATCTGCTTTTCAAGCTGCCATTTCAGAGGATTGTAAATTGATCACAGATTAATACTGTATTCATTTGGATTTGCAACCCATTATCCATGTACAACCTACTGCCAAAACAAAATAGTTACAAATACAACGGCCATCCACTACAAGATATTTTCTGTTCTTATGTACACCTAGTGTATATAACTGATGATAAATACTAACAAAACAATACAAAAATATATTTCTACTGAGATGTTTCAGATTCAGGATACCTCATCCTACAAAAGAATTGTGGCACAAGGGGATTTTGGTACAGTTCCAGTAGTTTTGATTGAGAAGGTAAATCATAATGACAAATTTCTTTGCTACTTTACAGATAAGTCGCTATCTAGAACGGACCTTGTATACCACTCAAAATGTTGATAAGTTTTCAATATACCAGGTGTTACTTGGCTATCGCTGACATTGTTCTGTCAAGGCCGGGGCTTATGCACTTTTAAACATTCATATAACCTTGGAACTCTCACTTTCAGGTGCTTACTATAAATATTTTATCAACATTTTTGGACATTTACAAGCCTATTTTAAAACAAAGTACACTACAAATCTATTTCTTTGTCCACGAGTTCTTCGCTTCAAATCAAACGAGAGAGAGAGAGAGAGAGAGAGAGAGAGAGAGAGAGAGAGGAATACCCTATAAATTTTAGTTTAATTGACGAATTTTACCCCTATAGGTCTCTAAGAAAAGTACGTCTGTACAGAACATTCTAATTGAAAAATCTTTGGCTAATTTTCGATTTACTACAAAAAAGTATTTCCTGAATTAAAAATACATTTAAGTAGATGAACCGTTTACTTTAAAACTGGATAACATACCACAAAAATTGTATTTCAATTACTTCAAGAAAGCAACTACTAATAGGGCACGAATTAAAAGAAATCAAAACACAAACATTTGGCGAGTTATTTCAAAATTACTATACAACAAAAATTTATAAGACTAGCATTCTGGCTTCTCGATCAAGAGATTTCAGGTTTGTTTCCCGGCTGTGTTGGAAACATGTCTTTAATTAGAGAGATTCCCTACCTTCCAATGCTAATCTGGGAGTGAAAGGACATGTCTCCTAATCAAAATGAATAAAAAGTTTTATACTTACAGTTAACTAGTAGCATCATCATTAGTTCTGAAGTCAAAGTCCCTGATAGGGCTATAGAAGTTAAAGGAAACGTCTACAGGGTGTTAATGAACTATACCGAGCTAATTTCAGCGATTGTTGACGTAACTAATATAAGCAAGTTGAGATTAGGCAATGCATGGTCTGCGGCTAAACATTAAGCAGTTAATTGTGTTAAACCCAATTGACATCACATGGTGATATGTTGGTATTTAAACAAGGTGGGAGAAATTATTGGATTAGAATTTCTTTAAAAGTGCTTCCCGAGTATAGAAATATCCATTCTTAGTAGCTTGTTGTTGGCGTTCAAGATTTAATGCTTCAAAGATGTCAAATCTCGAATAAATCACCTGCCAGTGCGACACTGAACAGCAGTTTAACTGCCTCCTTGCATCATGTAGCTCGAACTAACAGTGTTTCTGTGCCTGTTCTGGTGTGCCAATTCGTAACGCCGAAAACGTGTTCCAAAGGTCATTGGTTCGGTTCTGTCATGTAGTTAATTCTTCCTTTGTCTTTTTAATACGTAAATTCTAATAGAACGAAACATTTACTAACTCAGAAGAGGACTTAACTGCCCAAATTATAGCAGTATGTGAAGTTATTCAACACACACAAGGAATTTTGGACAGAGTACGACAGTCGTTCCTTCCCCGCTGTCAAGTTTGCATTCAAAACACAGGTCGCCATTTCCAGCAGTTCCTATAAACTGAAACAAAGAGTTGCATTTACTTTTTAATGTATGTAAGTTCGTTCATCCTTTAAACCACTTCCCATTTAGACGTATAGCATGTGAAAGTATTAAGCGAGATTCGAATTTTGTTAGAAGTATTTGTAATTAATTGACAAGGTGAAATTCAAATATTTATACAAGAATTAAAAGCTTAGACAAAATATTAAAAAACAACAACAATGAAACAAGACAAAAATAAAAAACAACAAAGAAAAACAACAAAATAGTAAAGGAGGCTCGAACTCGTTTACCTTTCGCTTGAAAGCTTATGTTGTAACCACTGCGCCAGAGGAAGTGCTCCGACATGTCTTCATTTTCGCGTGTTTACACTCAAGTGTGTTTTTTTGTTGTTGTAATTTACGTCCTCCAACGTCAAGTCATATCGGACGATGAATGAAATGGGAGATATGATGCTCAAATGAGCCCGAGGTCCATAGAGCTTTATAGTTACCCGATATTTGTCTATAAGAATAAGGGAAAACCCCGGAAAAACCTTATCCAGGTAACTCACCCTAACCGAGATTCGAAGTCGGGACCTCTTGAACGTGAGGCAGACACGCTACCATCTACGCTACCGAGGCGGGCACTCAAGTGGTATAATCAATAGCAGTGGCATACTGGCACTTTAGAAACTTATAGCCCTAACTTCCACATTTGAACCAACATGCCTTAAGTCTATTTCAAATTACTTGTTTAAGTTATCTCTACTTGCTCTGAAAATATTTCGGTGTAGTTCATTAACATCCTGTATGTAAACCGTTCAGTTTTATATTATATTTCGAAAGAAAGGGTTGCCGCGATTTTTCTTTAGACATATTCCTGTCCTTAAACCAGCTTGATACTTATAACTCTTAGTTTACTAGTGTTTTCTAGTTTGTACAGCAAACAGCAATTTAATGCGTAATTATAAGAAACAAGCACATTATTTTGTTTATTCGTAATCTCATTAAGTTGTAATGTTTTGTTACAAAACAAAAAACACACAGCTGGTTACACAAAGAATATCACGTACCGTGTACGTTATAAAGAGAGAGGTGAAGAGGGAAAGGAAGACAATGAGAAAAAGAGGGTGGGAGATAACATAATCCCACGTAAAATTACAGAGCTTTACGTTTACTGCATTCTTTAAAGCTACATTTTTTAATACAGCACCTCCCCTCCCTAGTGACAAAGATCTGAAATGAATGAGAAACTTAAGTAAAGTCACTTGTAATAAATGTGAGGTAGGTATACAGTGAATGTTTTACGTCATATAAAATTTGAATAGCGATACATTCAACTACTTCAGACTATTTTTTGTGCCTGGTATAAGGTTGTGTCAAATGAGGGTGGTCGAGCGTATGCAATACCTATTATTTTTTATAAGTTGTACCTCACAAGCTAAACTGCTCAAGAGCAGCCACTGACAACTGATTGCATCAAGTAGTATGACCTTCATTTTACTCACAGGTCTCTAGTGCACTCTTGCAAAACAGTGTTGTTCTTCAACTATTATTTTAAATTATTTCTATATGTACAAAATAAAATGTTAGCGATTTTTTTTTAAAGTTGACTTATCTAAAATAAAACTAGAATATTTACCTGCAAGCAGTTAAAATCAAGTTTTGAAAATAAAAATGTCTGATTTAAAAATAAATGTAAATAATGTCAATTAAAACAAACACGAAAACTTTACATCAAAAAATTATGGCGGTGCTCACAAATATGGTGCACATCTATTTTTTAAAATCTAATGCGTGCTGTCACATTAATTTCTCTGCATACCCTTGAACAAACTATATTTTACAAACACATTCCTCTATTGACTTCATGTAATCGAGATAAAAGCCCGCTTCGGTAGCGTAGATGGTAGCGCGTCTGCCTCACGTTCAAGAGGTCCGGAGTTCGAATCTCGGTCAGGGTGAGTTATCTGGATAAGGTTTCTTCCGGGATTTCCCCTTATCCTGAAAGATGAATGTCTGCTACCTCTAACCTCTATGGACCCTGAGCTCATTTGAACATCTTTTCACCAATTTCATTCATCGTCGGATAGGTATGCCTTAATGTTGGAGGACGTAAATAAAATAAATTGCAGAAATTATCTTACTGTTAATTTTCTTGTAGATGCAAGGATAAAATGGGAATTCAGTAACCCTTAAGCGACTGTCAAACATTTTAAGAGCATATCGCTACGTGATGACCTTAAAATTCTGTTCTGTTTGCATGAACAAGAGATAAAAAAGTGAATAAATACTTGTCATTTGAGAACTATAAGCATTGGGAAATTCAAATAAATAACGAGAAACATTTATCTCGGAAATGTTTCACGAGATCTATATTTTTTGGGCAGTAAGATTTTGTCTATTCCTTATGATTTGACAGTTATCGAAAAGTCAATCAGAGTTAAGAGGACTTATTAAGATATTCCCAGGATTTAAACGGGGAGGGCCCTACTGAGTTTTTTAAATCATTTTTTGAAACAAATTTGTACCATATTTTCAAAGTGTGTTAGAAAGGTCAAAATTCTCACACGCACCCACGCACACGCACACACAGACTTTGAAAAACTGTAACAAGAAATAAGCAATTCATAAAATGGTCTAAACATGTACAAGTAATCTCAAAATTTATTCTGTAAGTATTATAAATAGTGCATTGCAATGTAAACATGTTAGACGTTTAAGATATTCTCATTAACTTTGTAGTTTTTATCATAAGCTATATATTTAAGAGCGTATAGAGTTGTATAGTCTAAGAAACAAAAGTTTGTAACCAAAAGGAAAACTAAGCATGTAATATTACTATGTAATGAGGCATGTTGTGAATACATTTGTTATTAAAAACACGCATCCACGCACACACGCACATTGAATTTAAAGTTATTTTGATGTACAGTTTTAATAATTTGAACAATTCTGTAAAATAAGTTCAGTCATATTTACAAATGCGCAATGTCAAAATATTTAAATAATGTCTCAGTTACTTTGTAATATCCATGTTATAAAAGTTGAAAGAGCAATATTCTCTACATAATGTGAAGTCTAGCAAAAAATATTCGTATTTTACCACTTAAAAAATTCAATATTTTTCAGATTTTACACAGTAATACATAGATTTGTATGCTCATAGCAAGTTCTATGCACAATATAGACGTTAATACATACACAAGTTGCAATAAAGATCTGAATTGAATTACGAGGTATGGAGCGTCTCTCTTTTCAATTGTTTTATTATTGTTATAATATTACCTTTCCATTCTCAGGGATATTAACTAAAAAAAATATTTTTTTTGATGTTCGTAATGCTCTACAGCAGTATTATACTGGCTCGTCGAGTTCAAATTGAGAGTTTCAAAGTGGCAGAGCTATGAATGTGGCGTGATAAGCGCGCTTAGGTCGGGAGGTGTAAGATTGGGCCCCAAGGACACTTAAATATACTTATCTCACATGCACTTAATGTCCAATGAATTATTTTAAAAAACACATGTATATCGCGGGACTCGAACCATCAACTTACATCCCTTGAGGATGGGGGGCATTCATTTACGGGCTATGTGCAGTTTTTGGTCACCAAGAGTGGACAAAATGCTGTCTCTCCACATGCATTCAAATTACGCTTTACACCCGTTTTCACTATCATATGAAGCTTCTATCATACACCAGGGGTAGACAACTCTGGGTCAAGTAGGTAATGGTCCATCATGATACACTTTGAACAGTTCAATATCCAATGTGAACCATTCATCTTTACAAACTCTTCCTCGTTCGAATTTGGAAAGAGTAGCACAGATTTATGCATAAATGCATTTTGCATATCCGTGTCTTCATTCTTGCAAATGGAAATTCAAAAGCAATACGTATTTTCTGCTTAATTTAAAGAGCATTCTGAACACCAGCTTCTATTTTAATTTTGAAATTATGTCCCTATACTCAGGTTTCCTGAATTTGAAGAGTTTACTCTAAGGCTCGCATTTGTTTTGTGGCCATAATAAATTACACCTACTACATTGAGAAATTGGTGGGTAAAAAAGTACAAAGGTAAATATTACATTACTGTGACTTTGTGGGTTCGTGAAATTAAAAGTCCAATTGCACAACTCAAAAATGTTCTTTATTTCCACCGAATTACAGTCGGAATTCTTGCCGATTATACAGAATTACGTAATGCACACAATTACAATTCACCAGTTCGTCTGTCACAGGTCCACTGCACGCTCACAGTTACGTACAACTCCTCTGATGCACGTTCACAGTCTTCCGGTCCATTAACTCACTCGGCGCTCCTCACGCTGCTCGCCAAGAACTGAACTCATTCGCCAACTGCAGCCCCTTTTTATAGGATTATCACTGTTTCTGGAACTCTCGCGTTTCAGTGAATCACCCCGAAGGTTCTAGACGGCAGGGGGAGGGGAAAGAGACGGCACAGTGATGTCTTTTCCAGCCACACCTCGTTACTGCTACAAGATAAATGGGTAGGTGTGACTGCATGCTTCCCGTCTGGCCCTACTGCTGGCGGGTTCTATCGGGAGTTCCGACGTTCGGGTGACATTACAAATCTTCAAATGTTAATGGAATATTATTACATACTATATTAAGAAGGATGTACAAGTATTTCGTTTGAAAATGCTTGTAAACATTGCGCAATTTTATTGTATGATCTTTCAAAATAAAAAATGAATAAGGATAGCTGAATGACTTCTTAAAACCTTAATGGTTTTCGGTAACAATTACTTGAATACATAATGTACTTTAAGTCAAATTTAAAATAGTTAATATGTTTGGTTACGTAGCCCTTGGAAATTTTAAAATAATTTATGGGTGTAGGCTCAAAACAGGTTGGCCATTCTTTGTTGTAGACAATATTACAGGTCTTCTTATTCTTATTTTGCATTGACATTTACATTCACTAACTAGTAACTACGTCAGATTTTCAGAATGTTTATCTACCTTGGCTAAGGTTCATTTTCAATTAAGCAGAAGGCTAGGTTTATGTTCCGATAAACAGGCCATTGTAGTGCTGCGTATCTCAAAGTGTTGTCAGAAGTATATACGTAGGTGGTTCACACACATACACGTCCGCCTCGGTAGCGTAGATGGCAGCGTGTCTGCCTCACGTTCAAGAGGTCCCGAGATTGATTCTCGGTCAGGGTGAGCTACCTGGATAAGGTTTTTGCCAGGGTTTTCCCTTATCCTTAAAAGACCAATGTCGGGTAGCTCTAAACTCCATGGACCTTGAACTCATCTGAGCTCATTTCACCCATTTCATTCACCGTCCGATATGACTTAACGTTGGAAGACGTAAATTACAACAAAAAACATACACAAATGAAGATGAAATATGAAATCTCTGCGAAATTACAGAGAACACAAAATTTGCTACTCTAAAACAGTAAACTTCGCGTAATAATAGAACCACAGCTAGTTTCTGTCATGTGCGGATGAGGAAGCCACACATCAAGGTTGGTTCAACAGAGAAAAATTCAAGAAAACTGAAAAACGTTGGTTCACGAAAACAAAGTATTTTAATGTGAGTGTTCATAATGAGCAGAAGCTTTTACTGGTCGGAAACAGGAAAGAAGACTTGGCCAAGTTTTAACGTTGTTGTTCTCGTAAGATCCATACTGTACACATTGTCACGACGGCTGCAAATACCTGCCGCAGAGGAATTTAAGCAGGAGTCCCCCCCATCCCACCACCTTTGTTAGTTGCCGGCTACGAAATGCAATAATGAGTCGTTCAAGTACAACCACTGATACAGGTATGTCGCTTTGGAGCGAGAAACTTCGGCTTCGAGAACTTCTATCTAGACAGTTCAAGAGACTTCGGCTTGAGGCTTTGAGAAGCGTTTGGAACATCCTACGACGGTGTGTTAGTATAGGACAGCCGAGGTGTGCCAACCGTGTACCTGCGCTTGTTAGGTTTTGATCGCTTTATGACAATGTGTGGCGGGGTGTATTTGAGGTTGGGGAATGAAGAGAGGCATCAAGATTGCTCTTCAACGGCTGTTGGTCACGGTGCAACTGCCTTGTATACCACTGGTCAATACTGTTAATCAAAATCATTGGGAGTTGAGTTTAAATTTTAAATCCAAGCATCTCTTGATAGGTCAGTATGGAGCTCAGCTTTTGGTGCTACTGGGAGGTGGGCATTCTACCGAGACTTAAGGATTATATGGGGAACAACTAATCTTAAAATATACAACGTCCTCCGGTGATGATAATCAATTTTTGATACACTATATATACCTGTACACTTGTGTACTTGTCCTACGCAATGTTAACGCTCAAGATGTTTGAAAACGTATAATTTCTCCTTCACAAATCACTCTGAAAATCAATGAACACAAGTGTAATTCATCTCTACTTAAAAACTGCCTCATGCGACTTCACACGTTTTGATTAGTTGCTCCTCGTAATGGGGTTGGCTTCTCAGAATCCAAAAGCTACGAAACATTGCGACTTGATGTGTGCAAGAGTGTCATAATTAAACATTAGAGCTACAGTAATCTCTACAGATCAGTCTTGTTTGTACTGAGCACCAATCAATGTGAAATTAAGTGAGAGTTAGCGCTGTGCTTACATTTTGAGTGACAAAGTGAGTTTAACACAACTTGGTGTTGTCATTTCGTTACAATATTAAATTCTTTACTGGTAAGTATATTCTAGGCTGACGTGAATAATCTTGCCAGGTTTTGAACCACTGGAATATTTCTGTCATGGAATGACAGAAGCTACAGGACGACTGGCTGCCTTGGCTTTTTAAGCAGCTTTCAAGTTGGTTCTGGGGTTTAGGGTTGTCGATTGGGATACGGCAAGTGTTCATGCGCACCCGATGCCAGCACCTCCTAGTCCTGCAATTCATTTGAATACAAGTTCCCGAATACTACAATCAAAAACATTTGTTTGTATTTAAAGGCAAGTTCTCAGATTCTGTCACATACTGCTAATCGAGAACACTTACTTGTATTCGAAAACAAGTTCTGGGACTCTACAACCATTCACTGCTAATAAAGAACTCATATTTCAAATGATGCAACGAGAATATAACGTTTGATATAAAAATTGAGTCGACTCAGATGTTTCTATTTAAGTTTTTGTTGTGACTTGTGTAAAGCACTCTCAAACGCTAAAATAATTTTGACTTTTTTTTGTGGCAACTTATTCCTTCTCACATTGACCAGTTTATGAAACAGTTTCTACTTAGATGGAGCAGAAGGTGCTGGAGTGTGACGTTCAACATGCCATTATATTGGGAAAAAGTCCTGTTTAGAGTAAAAGGTTTAGAAATACAACACTATTTACGGATTTATCTCAGTCGTGACTGATATATGAATATAATAGGAAATTTATTTGCTATATTCTCTTCATAACAATCGCCATTTTTGACATTATAACAATTTAAAATGTAGAAAATAAAAGTTTGTTCACAAACTTTTAAAAAAATGCATTTATATTTATAATGCTAAATGCATATATTTAACTATACATAAATTATTTAGCCCGCCTCAGTAGCGTAGATGGTAGCGTGTCTGCCTCACATTCAAGATGTCTCGAGTTCGAATCTCGGTCATGGTGAGTTACCTGGAGAAGGTTTTTACCGGGGTTTTCTCTTATCCTGATAGACGAATGTCTGGTAACTCTAAGCTCCATAGACCCCGTACTCATTTGAGCATCATTTCACCCATTTCATTCATCGTCCGATATAACTTAACGTTGCACGACGTAAGTTGCAAAAAAAATGATTAGCGCAAAACTACATTATTTTCATTGTGAAAATCACGCCAAGACTTTACATACAACTATTACTCGACAGAGCGTTGAGGCATATCGACCTTCAGGTGACCAGCGCTGCCATCGTCCCTTATCAGGTCTTATCCGGTCGGTTAGAAGAGTGAAATATTAGTAAATCGATGTACAGTAAGTTACGAAACACAAATAGAGCAATTGGAAACTGCGCGTGTGTATATATGATATGTTTTGTGGCGCCTGCCGATGTATGTCACATGATTATATCTGAACAGACTATACATACATTGGACTCACCGTGTATGTGCGATAAGCTGAAGTAAACATCTGTGTTGCGAAGTTTTCCCGATACGCTTTCTCGCTTTGCCATGTAGTACGTTATATTTTATTTGATATGGTGTAGGTACTTGAAAATCAATAGTATGTGAACATTATAACATGAATTTGGTTTCGATCTATGACATATTCTTTCGTTATAGTTGCATATCTCCTACATAGGTACATTTCTTTATTCCAAAATTTAGAAATTAAAATATTATGATCACGTATATGAAATGTTTGGGTACATTCCATTGCATTGGGATGGAAATAGGTTCATTACGTGCAAAAACTATAGTTTATCGACATACTGTAGTTACATTCCGTGTTGACTGATTATCTCATACAATGTTTATTTGTCAACCAGTTCACTTCTACCCCTCAAAACCGCCTGACCTTTAAGATGTGAATCAATGAGCACCAATCGGAATGAGTGAAAGTGAATCGAGATCTGGATTCAGATTCCAGTTCAATGCATCTATCTGAGAACTTCGGGCGAGAAGTATTCGAAAACAGCACTCGGGGCATACGTAAACGAGAGCATTGCACTCAACCGAGAAGTATTCGAAAACATATTCAGGTTTCGAGAACATCTCGAGAACACTGAGAATCGAGTACATCATTTTGTATTCGAATACTCCGATTATTAAACCGTCGAGAGTCCACCACCGCCGTCGCCGATTCCTGCGCCTAGGTTATCAATGCGTGCTCCCACGTCGGTAGGTAGTTCAGTTAATGTCCAGTCTCGGCTTGCATGCAGTGCTGGCATTACCGCATTGAAATCGACCAGAAATGATAAATTATATTTGGACTCAATCCCACTAAACAAAACCACCGTCTCTCTGTAACACTGGACGCCTTACAATCCTGTAACGGATAAACGGAAACCGTAGGAACAGGAAATTCAAGGTAGAAGAGGAACCACCCCAGCATTGGCCTACCGACTCAATATAAGAATCGATTTCGTGAGGGCCTGGCACATTACCACGGAGCCATCTGGCTCGGTAAAGCATTTCTATGAATAATAATATGTTAAAGCAAACATCGTTATCCCACCACCAACTTCATATTTTAGATTTTATCTACTTTCTCTAACACTTTTCGGTAGGAAGTATAGGAAAAATTATATTCGCGACCCAGAAATCAATATCAGGATTGTACCGGAATTACACATTTTGGCAACCCTAAAACGAAAGAAACGTTTTCAGAAAAAGGTCCGAGTGCGTTTGAACGGCATAATTGAAGAACCAAACGTGGATTAACATCTAGCTTAATATTTATATTCCGTACTTTGATCAAGAATATCAAGAAAATCCCTACTCCCTAGCTACTCTTTCTACGGCCTTGTTTACCCTCTCAGAAGTGTTTCTAAGACATTTTAATTAACATTCACATATTTAGTTTATTTGTATAATTAATAAAATGCACATACCAAATGTTTTGCTTACAGCTTGTAATGCTTCTTAATGACTTTTCTACACAGAAATATATGCTGTTGAAACACATTCTGTCAAATTAATCTTTCTGCCAAATAAATCTTTCTGCAAACGTTTATCTCAATTAATATGAAGCGGGAATAAAAATAAGTTTGTAGAAGAGTGGGAAGAGAAACGGATATAAATGTATCATACGATATATGTTGCTGCGTAACCAAGTTTATCTTTCCAGCTAGCTTACCGTTTAAAACTGATTTTGTAATTCTTTTCCATCTGATTTGTATGTGAATAATCTATTCTTCATAGTCCGTAAACATTCTTCAAAACCTTATATACAGGATAATCATTTATAGATACAGTATATGTTTTCGGTTTCTCCCTACACTTTCCATACATCATGAGCATATCGGTTTTTTCTGTATTGGTGAATCTTATCGTCCACTCACGACGTATTAATTGAACTATTACAAACTTACTAGAAAGTCCCAATGCATTCTATGAATATAAAACAAAGTAAACAGGTAAACCTGTAAACAAGAAGGATGAATGGAACAAACAAGTGTTGGCGTGTAAAAATATCAAAATAAGATTTCTCGTAATCTGCTTGCACTAATCTTTGTTTCAAATAATCTTTACCCGCTGACATGTATCCCTTCGCGTACCATTGTCTACCCCTTTCCCCTAATTGAATAATGCTTTCGGTGCCATAAGCGTTGCTTTCAAATCACGAGGAAACCTGAAAAAAAACCACGCTATAATAATTGCCAGAAGATAGATAAAATGAAGTAAATAAAGATGTGAAGAGGTCCCGAGTTCGAATCTCGGTCAGGGTGAGTTACCTGGATAAGGTTTTTCCCGGGGGTTTCCCTTATCCTAAAAGACGAATGTCGGGTAACTCTAAGCTCCATGGACCCTGGGCCCATTTGAGCATCATTTCAACCATTCCATTCATCGTCCGATATGACGTAAATTATATACAGGATGTTATAAAAAGGTACGGCCAAACTTTCAGGAAACATTCCTCACACACAAAGAAAGAAAATATGTTATGCGGACATGTGCCCGGAAACGCTTAATTTCCATCTTAGAGCTCATTTTATTACTTCTCTTCAAATCACATTAATCATGGAATGGAAACACACGACAGCAGAACGTACCAGTGTGACTTCAAACACTTTATTACAGGAAATGTTCAAAATGTCCTCCGTTAGCGAGGTTACGTGCATCCAACCTCCGTCGCATGGAATCCCTGATGCGCTGATGCAGCCCTGGAGAATGGCGTATTGTATCACAGCCGTCCACAATACGAGCACGAAGAGTCTCTACATTTGCTACCTGGGTTGTGTAGACAAGAGCTTTCAAATGCCCCCATAAATGAAAGTCCAGAGGGTTGAGGTCAGGAGAGCGTGGAGGCGATGGAATTGGTCCGTCTCTACCAATCTATTGGTCACCGAATCTGTTGCTGAGAAGCGTACGAACACTTCGACTGAAATGTGCAGGAGCTCCATCGTGCATGAACCACAATGGGTATTTTGACATTTATCTGCACGAATGATTTCAATTTACATTTTAAGAGAAATACTAAAATGAGCTCTAACATGGAAATTTAGCGTTTACGGTCACATGTCCACATAACATATTTTCTTTCTTTGTGTATGAGGAATGTTTCCTGAAAGTTTGGCCGTACCATTTTGTATGTATAAATGTGAAGACATACAAAAATACAAGTCTATAATGAAACTCGAGGTAATGTATGACAAATCCAGTTAGAAGCAAGGTCAGCGATAAAAGTAATATAAACAACTATGTCATGACTACCGATAAACGCACGTACTATTGTCAGTCAACCCGAGAGAGAGGGGGGCGGAGAGAGAGAAGGAATTAGTATGCATTCCAAATAAATTAACTGTATTACGTAATATATTTAATTCTTACGATTATTTTTTTTAATTTACGTCCTCCAGCGTTAAGTCATATCGGACGATGAATGAATGGGTGAAGTGTTGCTCAAATGAGACCAGGGTCTATAGAGTTTACAGTAACCCGACATTCATCTTCCAAGAAAAGGGAAAACCCCGAATAAAACCTTATCCAGGTAACTCACCCTGACCGAAATTCGAACTCGGGACCTCTTGAACGTGAGGCAGACACGCTACCATCTACACTACCGAGCCGAGCTCATGCGGTAATGAAATATAAATTTGGTAATTCTCTTCGAACATATAAAGTCTATTATATTAAATAACGAACTCTTTTACCGCGCAACAGTCTAATTCACGACAGCGGCCAATGGGAGGTGATTAGTTCACGTGTACGTTAAGAAATACGGGGCAAGCTTATTTGAAACAAGGTTTAGAATCCTGTAACAAAGCGTAAAATTCCCCAATACCAATCACCGAGAAAGCTGCACAGTAATAGTACTTTCCATTTCCGGTGCAAGTATTATGTGATTTATCCTGCGCAGTCGACACGAGCAGCCTAAATCACTAAGACTCGGACAATAAAAGGGGAGGGTTACGGTTCAAATCTCACCACAGCCTCCTCCTTTACGGATATTATCCCTCAGATTTTACTCATTGCCATCAATGTACAGAGGCCGACAGAAGTATTCGAATAATATAACATGTAACATTGCACGGCTATAAATACTGTAATATTTATTTGGCAGCGTTGAATTGTTAAACATGTAAACATTAACCTTTTGTGTCTCGAGAACAGTATTTAAAATATCACTTTGCATGTATTTATTACACAATCTGTACTGTATTTATTCTATTGTCCCTCTTATTGGAGGACATAAGTATTCGAACGTACCCAGTCGATCAGACAGAAAGGTGGTTGGACGTACAATACACAATTTTACACGCCCCTACCACAAAGCAGTTACTGATGTATTATTTTATCTTGACAGGAATCCTGCGCGGTAGGGATGAGTAGCAACTGTGATGGGGATAGGGCACCTATCGCCACAATCACACGCGTAATATTACGAGAGGGGAGGGCGGTGCATAAGGTGTCTAAAAGCAAATTTCATTCTCGAAGCCAGTTTTGCAGTTCTTATAAACTAAGTTGTAATTCTTACTATGGTAGTAATCTCCACACTTTTGTTGGATCTTAAATAGTACATAGGTATTTGGAACAAAACCCTGTTCTCCTCCAGCAGGCATGATAAACAACTGTCGGCCTTTCAGTATCGCTGCAGTCCCTGTAACGTATTTCACTCCAGGCATATGGTTCAGTAAGTGCTGTATTTATATAAGTTTCATCCATATAAACTATATAAACTTCACTTCGATATCTCCGAATATTTCGTAAATACTTAAGCCTTTTTGCACCTATGGTGCGATGTTCGATTAAAATTTGTCTGCCACGCTTAGTGGTTTTTTTTTTCTCCAAATAATCCTAGCTTCAAAAGAACTCTTCTTAATGTTCAGACACTGCCTTGGAAGTCAGTAGAATTTTTAGCTTCATAAGCACTTTCTTCAAAGTTGGTCTTTGTTTTTCTGTCCTTTAAAAATTATTCATAGTTCGCCTAACTACTTCTGAATTAAAACATCCAAATTAGATTTTGTGCATGTTCTTAATCTTTGTTTACTGGGCATAGAGAAGGATGTTGTTGCACTAGCACCAATGGCTTTTCTTTCCTTAACTCTCCTAAACTGCTTTCAGACACAACTGTTGCCTCAGATACTCTTCCCCAGATTTTTATAGCTGACCTAGAGCATTGTTCCTTTTTTTTATAAATCTATGGATATTGGTTATTACTTCTCGTGTTTTTAAATGTAGCACTTTATTTCCTAATGTACTGCTAGGAGGCGTCATTTATTAATGCTCTATTGGAACCAGGAGACAAGCACATTTTGAAACAAGCTGTAGTGTTACCGAGTAGCTCTGCACGTGTTTAGTTGCTCGCAACTGGTACGCAACTGACCTGCCCTCCCCTCCAGTTGCAACCGTTCTGAGGTGGACTCGTCCAGATACCACTGCGCATCGCTCTGCACTTCTCAAGATAAAAAAAATACAACTGTATGTTTATGCTATGCCTCGAGACAGTGTGCTCAAAGTTATTCAGCCGATTGTAAACTGACAGATAATATGGGACGTAAAGGTAAGCATACAACGGTGGCAGAGAGGAATCTCGTGACAAATATGTACAAATAAAACAAATCTCTTTCTGAAATTGCGAAAACCATCAACAGAAGCAAAACGACAATGTTTTGTATAATTCAACGCTTTAAACAGACAAATACTGTTGTAAATAAGCCTAGAAATGGCGCTCCTTCTAAATTCACCACCAGAGAAAGGAGGCAAATAATAAAAATGGTAAAGCAGAATCCGAGAGTTACTGCATCTGAGATTAGAGGGTGTCTTGAGCAATGTTCTGGCACTGTGGTTCACACCAGAACAGTTGAACGGGTTTTAAATAGTACTGGGTACAATGCTCATTCATGTTTCTAGGAAGAAATCACACGTTAATAGGGCAAATAAGAAAAAGCGTATAGAATTTGCTAAACAGTATGTGGTGAAACCAACAGAATTTGAGACAAGGTTCTCTGGTAGGACGATAGCAAATTCTGCTTATACAAGAGTGATGGACGCCTTAAAGTGTGGAGATTGCCAAATACAGAATGGGAACCTAAGATCATGGTAGCTATAGTGAAACATGGTGGCAGTAGTGTGATAGTATAGGGCTCTATAGCTTCATCTGACATTGGGCAACTGGTGTTCATAGATGGGATCATGGACAAATTTGAATACAAGAGGATTCTTGAAAACAATCTTAAAAATAGTGCAGAGAAGCTGGGGTTAGGGCATGATTATTCACGCATGACAATGATCCAAAGTATACTGCTGAAATTTTAAGGCTTTAGATCGTGTGTAACACTCCTCACACTTTGAGGACACCGTCCCAATCTCCAGATTTAAATCCTATAGAGAACATTTGGAAGGAACTCGAGGAGCGTGTGAGGAAGAATCACATCAGAAGCAAGGAACATCTGAAAGAACTTTTTCAGAGTGGAGAAATATGAACTCTGCAGTCGCTAAACAATACATACAATGCCCAAACGATTATCAGCAGTAATTCAAAGAAAATGATAACTAAATACTAGCTGTTCTCTGTTCGAGAACTTATGTCCAGATGTAAAGTAACAGTTTTATTTCTCCTTATAGTGCAAATTAGTTTCAGTTACTATTTATGAGTTTATATGTTTAATGGAAGACTCAAGTTTATTTTGTACCAGTTGCATTTACGTATGTCTAATCTGCGTAGCTTTAAAGTAATATAAGTAATAAATATGTTAACGTTCGAATACTTATGTCGGCCTCTGTACCCTGAACGCTTCCTTTCCAAACGTCGTTTCCAAGTATTTCTTTATCAATGCCATTGCCTGTGGTGCAGAAAACTTGTCTCGTATCTTACTGTTTTATGCATACCTATTTCTACAGTTAAGATAAGCAATTTAACAATTATAAGTGGACGTAAGTCCCTTCCCTGTAAGTTGAAAGACTAGGACATATGGACTTTCTATTATTTCAATTTAAGAAACACCGTATAAATTACTCAGTTTATGTAAAATGAGGTTAGAACGTATTATTCCCCCTCCCCAACCTCAAATACCCAGTTCGAAGGATTAAACACAATCTGTGTAACAGTCGACATGGTTTCTCTTAAAAAAGAAAAGGACAAAGGAAATGAGGATGTCAGGGATTTCCGCTTCCACTCATCTCCAAAGCCATCCCCAACCCCACCCACACCCTTTCAAGTCTCTTTCTGTAAGTATTACTGAGACGCTGATTACATCTGAAGTGGAGTATTTTTGTTCCACTTCGGGAAAGGGATTTTTAGCAACCATGGTAATATTTTGTTCTGCGAAATCTATTAAGTAAAGCTTCTGCACCAAGGGAATTTAATACTGCGACAACAGAGAACATTGGAGACGAGTTAATATGATTAACAACGTCATTTGGCAGGCTATCTGCATTTCCAACATGGCTGCTTACCATTTTGTTACGCATAAAAGTATCCCAAGGATCTGGATTGATAAATCTGGTATGTTGCATTCATACGAGTTTCTCTACCTTCTATTGTTTAATAGTGGGTACACAAATTATTCTTAAAATTGCTTATTTTCCCTTTATCTACCTCATCTGAATCAAAATATACTTTTATTCCGGAAATAGCTACATTACACATTTCGATATAAGCACAAAGGGAGTAACAATAGATTCGGTACTCAAAGCTATAGTCAATTCCCGATAAATATCAAACTTGGTAATTAAGTTCACTAATATCTAGAGACACGGCACAAACTTTAAAAAAATAATAAATATCCTTTACACAAGGAAAAATGGTTACTTTATTTTTTAAGAACATGGCTAAAATACGGTGTATTAACACATAACAAGTAAAATGTTTATCTCGAATTTTCTAAGAACAGCTGTAAAGCCCTCTTATTGAGAAAGAATTTTGTATAATTTTAGTTAATTGAAGGAAATCAAATCATTTCTTCACACTAGCCGTATATAGGCTAAGGTTTTTCATAGTCAATGCCACGGCCGGGATTTGAACCACGGATCTCCTGGTTTCCGTCCAGTCGCTCTAACCCATTGAGCTACCATGGCCAACGTGCCATCCTGACATTAAATTCTCCATTTGACTCGTATATTTTCCCGGCAAAACACTAGGGACTCTCACATTCGAGATACACCATTTGTGACGAGTTACGATAGTAAGTATTTGAGTCTCAAGCTTCATCATTTAACTCTTATTAATTTAGTTAATTGATGCAAATTGATCACTTCTTCACACTAGCCGTATATAGACTAAGGGCTTTTGATATTCAACATGAAAAATTCAATGTCATGGCCGGGATTTGAACCACGGATTTCCTGGTTTCCGACCAGTCGTACACGAGATACACGAGTCAATGGAGAATTTAATGTCAGGACGGCACGTTGGCCATGGTAACTCAACGGGTTAGAGCGACTGGACGGAAAGCAGGAGATCTGTGGTTCAAATCCCGGCCATAGCATTGAATTTTTCATGGTGACTTATCAAATTTTGCAGAAGCTTGTATCACTTCTAGGTACACAATAATCAATAGATGAAAATCCAAAATATTATATGCGTAAGCCACTTCCAAGATATCCATAATTAATAGTTCTAATCACATAACACTTCATTCTTTTAAAGTCCTGTAGATTTTCAATTGTTTCTTACGATTGTAAGGAAACATTATGGAATTTTAAGGACAGCATAGCGTCTTGCTCTTTAATATTTTAACTTGTCTTTATTTTGACTTAAATTTTTAAAACTTATAAACTATAAGAGGTAGCAAAAAATTACTATGCTAAAGCTGTAGATCTGGTTAAATACAACATTTATATCAAATTCTTCTGTGGCGCGAAACATTTCTGATTTATTCTCAAACACTTTAGCGGTTTCGTAGTTAAGAATGTTATATTATGCCACGAGACTATAATGGTAGTAATTAAAACGCGAGTATTATTACTAACCGAGCGAAGCCAAGCTTGGTTAATAATTATTATACGAGCGTTTTTATTACCATTATAGTCAAGTTTCATACAACTGTTTATGCTCGATCATGTATTTATTTCTGATTTGAGTGATATGTTACAATAGTTATTTCTTTATCTAAAGAGAGACGTGTACGCAGGCGCAGAAATATATATTTGTAATTTACGTCCTTTTAACGTTTTAAGTCATATCGGACGATGAATGGAATGGGTGAAATGATGCTCAAATGGGCCCAGGGTCCATGGAGCTTAGAGTTACCCGATATTGGTCTTTTAGGTTAAGGAAAACCCCGGAAAAGCCTTATACAGGTAACTCACCCTGACCCGAGATTCCAACTCGGGACCTCTTGAACGTGAGGCAGAGATGCTACCATCTACACTACCGAGGCAGGCGCAGAAATATTGATTACTTCCCTATAAACAACTGTTAACGTGTAACACAGTTTAACCTAAAAGAAAGTATAGACAAACTGAAACAAATTGAATTTATTGAAATATCATTTGAAATTAATGCTAATGATAATATGAACAGAATTGACTTTATTTCAGATATAGGTTATTTATTGCACAATTAGTGAAATGAATTTGCAGAAATGAGCTTTGATGAATAGTTGACTTATTTAGATAAGTCAATTTGCTGCCTAATGTTGAGTGTTGAATAGAGAGTCCACAACATCGATGATTACGTATTTTGAGACAATTCTTCGAAATACACCAGGAATACATTTCAGAGAACGAATTTATACCTTTTGATATTCTTCAATCTATGAATTATGAATATAATTACTCGTACATCTTTCTTGACTTTTGCGGTCACAAGTTTTTGGTAATATTGTTGTCGATCGAAACAAGAATAATCGGTACTTGCGCTTTCACAATGTTACGTGGCCACTTCTGATTGTTCGAATACCTATACTATATGAATAGGTGTACTTTAGTAAGGTCCATAGAAGTACTGCTACCAATCTTATAAATACTAAAGGTTGCCATTGTCGAGCATAAATTATATTTGTTTTTCCTCGTGGTCATGCAAAGGATTTCAATTACGGAATTTAAAAACCATCACTTATGCCTTTTGTCCTCTCCTAATCCTCTTGTATCTCTCGTACAAGCAGACGTGTAAATGTTTATCTCGAATCGTGTTAGATAAATAAATAAATTTGTTAGAATAGTATGCCCAACCGTGATGTTGATAGGCTGTACACAGCCTGAAGCTTTTCCTGCGTGCCCACCCGTTAAGGTTTTAACCTGGTAGGGGTTTTATTGTTGGATTCTTTATGAAGGTATGGGGTTTTAGGCTAGTGTTGATTAAAAGATAGCTTTTGTGTTCCTCAGGATGGATAGGACACAAAATCTTTTACACACTGGTGTTTTAATAAATGTAAAAATAAATGAATAAATTTAAATAAATGTAATAAATAATTTATTAGGTTTAAGTTTGGTACCAAAGGCTCTTGAACAGATTATGTGGAGTTTAGCTTTTGCTGGTGTATGAATTAGCTTTGGTGTTACATCCGGCACTAGCAAGCCATGCGGGTACCCGGAACAGGTTAAATCGGCGTCTTGTGGGGTCATAATCACTCATGATCTAATTAGGGCACTTTTATTATTTGGTAATTTTGCGTAACATTTAGTAGCCTTCTACCTAATTTTGTCCTCCACGTATGGACAATAGTATGTTGAGGAATCTGTAGAGAATCATGCGAATAACTCATCAGAAATTTTATATACAAGGTTTAGACCTCTGCAAGTAAACGAGGTCGTTAAGGACGGGATTATGAACGGGAGTCTGTGGCTCAAATTCCGCCAAGACTACAATCCCCGACTAAGATCTTTTCCAGGCGTTTTTTTTTTTTCCTTCATAACTTTGGAATGCCGGGGAAATCTTAATTTAGGACTACAAGATTTACTTCCCAAATTTCTTTTTCCAATAAGTAACCGGGGGTTAAACACTATTAAAAATTACATCTTGGGTCCAGAGAACGGATATGGTATATTGATTTCTTTGTCCAAATAGGAGTTATGGGACACTAAAGTAATACATAAAAATATGTAGATTATTTATTTATTTTTGTAAACAAATATTATATGACATTATAAGCTAATGTCTCTCAGAAGTTTGACATTTGAAAATCTTCGTTTACGCAATTATAGGTCCATCACTGCTCTTTGAATACGTACGCCAGGCACATAACTGGGTATTTTATTGCAGATTTTTAAATAACATAGGTAGGTATATAGATAACAAGCACAAAGCAAAATTAAAAGTTGATGCACTGTTAAACCTTTCTCTAAATTGCAATTTGCTCCAGAAAACAGCTTGAAATTTATTTAAAATACACTCAAATTAAAACTAAAAAAAAAAAAAAAAAAAAAAAAAAACTCTTATATAAGATATTAATATTCATGACATCAATAATAAAATATAATTTTGTGACTTTGTGGGTTCGTAGCATTAAAAGTCCAACTTGCAGAAATTGAAAATGTTTATTTCCGCAGAAATACACTGTTCATTCCTTCAGTAGGAGCATTACGTCACATACACAATCACAATCTGCCAAGGTCGATGACCACACAAACAGCGTTCTGATTACATCACTTTACAACTGTTTACTCCTTTACAACTCTGTTTACGGCTGACTCTTGGCGAGTCGTCGCTTCCTTAAATACCTTATTGATAATAATTCGAGACTGTTCTGTAACAATCACTAGATATTTCTGGAATAAACAAGACATCGAATGTTCTGTCACTAGACGAAACCTGAACCTTCCAGAAGCGTAACTTAATCTCTGCCAGCAAGTCCTTTATCTCCGCTTTTGCCGGCTCTTTGTGTAAACAAGCCGCGCTTATCTCTCTGCACCGAACCTTTTGTGCGCGTCGCCGCGACAATATAATTAATTTGAGACTAAGGGATTCTCCAGCACTGACGAACCCGACGTGTGATTCCTGTCAAATTCTCAATTTGTGTTACAGTTATCCTGCCATATTTTAGTTAAAGGAGCCGTTCTCGACTACCGCCAATGTTGTGAGTTCTGTTATCGAGCGGGATGGTGGCCCGCAATCAGGAGGTCCAGGTTCGATTCCCATGGCCAACCTACCTGAACCATGGTTTCTTCGAAGGTTTCCCGGGTCGCCAGGTGAATGCTGGATAAGTTAAATACATCCTCCGAATTTCCGGTCCCTCCATGTCATCTCCATTGTCATTTCGTATCATCTCTCATTTGGTGGTCTCTTTCAGCGTAGAAGTGTTGGCAGATGTCTCGGCGTTGCTGCGTCCTCTTGCAACGGCCACCCTGTCTCCTCTCACCTCATCCTTCCTCCCGGGATGCCCCACTTGGGGCTTAGGTATAATAAACCACAGGTTTCGGTACCAAACCACCTCCGTAGTAATCCTAATTCTATGTGTTCTGTTCCTATGTTTCTGCGTAACATATATGCAAAGCATACTTGCCGATCGATGCTTAATAACAATAATAATAAATAATAATAATAAATAATAATAATAAATAATAATAATAAATAATAATAATAAATAATAATAATAAATAATAATAATAATAATAATAATAATAATAATAATAATAATAATAATAATAATAATAATAATAATAATAATAATAACAATAATAATAATAACAATAATAATAAATATAATAATAATGACTAAAGGAGTCATGTGATTTTTACAAAATAACTTAATAGCATCGCTAAAAGGCAGTAAAATTCCAACAAAACCTACTCTATTAGGAGGAAAATAACAAGAGAGAGAGAGAGAGAGAGAGAGAGAGAGAGAGAGAGAGAGAGAGAGAGAGAGAGAGAGAGAGAGAGAGAGAGAGAGAGAGAGAGGGCAGACAAAAACAATTTGCATTAACATAACGACGAATCGAGCGGGATGGCTCAGGCGGTTTCGTCTGTGGCCCGAATTTGGGAGGCCCGGGTTCGATTCCCATGGCCTCTACCGACTCCTGGGTTTTTCGGGGGTTTGCCCGGGTCACTAAACGAAAGCTGGGTAGGTTAATTACATCATCCGAATTTCCTGTCACTATTTCATCTCCATTAACAGTTCACATCATCTCTCATCTGGTGGTTTCCTTCAGGGTAGAAGTGTCGGCGGGTGTTCGGCGGTGCATGGCAGGATGATGTTCTCTGAGTAAACCACTTCCTCCTCCGGTAGGTCGGTTTCCGGCCTCCTGACCGATGCTGGGACCCTCTTCGAACCACAGTACGGGGGAATGTCTGTTGTCCTGGCCTGCCAGGGGAGGTCTCCATCTAAGTAAAATGTAGGGACCCTGCCCTCTGTACCGTCGTGGCTCCTCTGTCCTCTCGCCTCATCCTTCCTCCCGGGGATGCCCCACTTGGAGATATTAAGGTATAATAGACCAAGACATGTCGCACTGCCGAATCCCCTCCGAAAAAAAAAAAAAAACATAACGACGTAAACAGAAGCATAATCTTCAGTAAGTTGTCTTAAAATGACAAATGTTAAATTAAACAGCACTCAATCCCAAAAGAATGGAACTGCTGAGGTAATATGGCAGCCTATGATAATTCACACAAGGATCCATAAAAACAGATTAATCAAAATTAACATTATCTACTTAAAGAAGCTAAATTTACATAAAAGTAGTATCTGCAATTTGTTTTACTGTGGTTTTAATGGATAACTCAGTGATTATTGGCCCGATCTTACAGATAAGGAGAGTTAGCAAGTCGACATAGATGGAAAAACGATGCGAGATGGCGGAAAATAGTAAATTCGTCAGTTTCTTATTGTTGACTTACATGTAAACTGAAAATGTGAAGCTTCTAAGTTTACGTTTAATTCAATTATTTTTATGTGTAAGTGAATCCTTGTGAACGTTTCCATTACAACACATATAAATTAGTTTTCTGTTTATACTGAAACCTAACACTAATGAAATATGCATTTTATACCTATACCAGCAGACCATGAATGAAGGACTCTTTACTACTGTGCGTACGGCAGCCAAACCCCAAATTTGTAAACCAATCCGAATGTCTCAGTTTTCATTCTCATGTCCGAGTGATGACGCAACCAGTTAGTGCAACAAATAACCAGATGTATTGCATAAGTTATACCTACATGATTTCTAAGTATAGCATATTCTTTTTTAAATAATGTGCTTCAACGCAAGTCATATCGAGCGATGAATTAAAATTGGTGAAACGATGCTCAAATGAACTTGTGGTCCATAAGCTTAGAGTTACCCAATGTTCATCGTTCAGGATAAGGGTAAACTGCGGAAAAACCTTATCCAGATAACTCACTCTGAACCGAGATTCAAACTCGGGACATCATGAATGTGAGGCAGGCACACTACCACTACGCAACAGAGGTGGGTAACATGTTCTTTCACCAATGTCACCATCGCTAATGGACAACCAGTTTTATTCATTTTAAACTTTCGTGGAAAAAAAGTTTTGAGCGTAGAGACGTGGAAAAGAAATCCTCTCTCTCTCTCGCTCTCTCTCGCTCTCTCTCGCTCTCTCTCGCTCTCTCTCGCTCTCTCTCGCGCTCTCTCGCTCTCTCTCGCTCTCTCTCGCGCTCTCTCGCGCTCTCTCGCGCTCTCTCGCGCTCTCTCGCGCTCTCTCGCGCTCTCTCGCGCTCTCTCGCGCTCTCTCTCGCTCTCTCGCTCTCTCGCTCTCTCGCTCTCGCGCTCTCGCGCTCTCTCGCTCTCTCGCTCTCTCGCTCTCTCGCTCTCTCGCTCTCGCGCTCTCGCGCTCTCGCTCTCTCTCTCGCTCTCTCTCTCGCTCTCTCTCTCGCTCTCTCTCTCGCTCTCTCTCTCGCTCTCTCTCTCTCTCTCTCTCTCTCTCAATTTGTTCCAAGGTCATATCGGTGGCCGTTCTTCTTTGGAACATATCGAAGGTGTTAACTCGTATTCGTTGGGTTTTAATCATTAGATCACGCACACATTCACACTCTCATTCATACTTCCAGACTCTGGGGAAGCTGGGGAATTATCTTGGTCGGAGAAAAATCCCCAACCCACCGCCAGGAATCTAACCCGAGATCCCTAGCACGGCAGACAGGTGCTCTACCGACTGAGCTACGGGGCCAGCCAAGAAATTGTCTTCTTTGGCCTGAAATCTTTCGAAGCGTGCCATTACTGGAATATTAATTTAGCTCACAGAAATAAGATGTTTAAATACAGAAATATTACGTATAGCCTCTTCCAAAATATAGAAATTTGCATAGACTTTTAGTAACGTATATTAGAGCGGTATAATAAATGGTGTCTTGAATCCTTTAAGAACTTACGTGGACACCAAATCAATTTAGCTTAACCTATATTTTGTTATTTTGTTAATTTCTTGGACATTTGTTTTTGCAGCAAACGCCAATAACCGCTTGCAATGAACCGATATGAAAGTGGAATTCAATCACGTCATTCTGAGAAAAATGTTTATTTTCATTACCTGATGTACCATTACATTTTATTTTAATAAACGTACATTTAATTTTCAATCTATAAGAACAGCAAAAGGAGATGGGTTACTATATAGGAAAGATATGGACATTCTGACCACACATGTCACCACCGCCTGCCAGGCGACCTCCACCCCTCCCCTACTCATTTGCCGTTTGTAACACACAAGCTATAGAACACTGCTGTGCGCAATTGACGAGATACATTGCAAGAGTTGGTCGGGAAGAAGCATACAAATATACATGTAACTTAAGTAAAGTGTAAGTCCTGAGTATTATTTATTCGTGTTTTTTTTAAGAATTTATAATAGACGTAATACTTATTTTTTAATTTAATATGAAGTATGCTATATTTTGAGTTTCAAGCCTTTCTTGCATAACGTATAACAAGTAAAGCACTTGATTTTTTTTAAATCATACCTTGCAATGTAACAAATGGACATAGCTATTAGAAATAAGAATACGCATTACGCTACTGCTACGACAGAAGGGTGCGTCTCTGTACTTGACACTTTCACCTGAATGTGACACGCGACTTGCCCACACTAGATATGGGAAACATTTATTAATACATTTTTTCACTGCAATCTAATTTAGGGTTTATAGGGGTTGTGCATTTTATATTGTCCTATTTACAAAATTATTAAAATTATCTAACTGTAAGGTTAAGTTAAAAGCTGTAATGGATGGAACAGGATTTATGTCGAATCGTATTGATGGATGACGAATTATGCCCCTCGTTGAGGTGACCATTTGGAACAGGGTTGGAATTGATGGTTCTTGAAGTCCCAGCTTACCTCGGCGTGGCTTCAGTCGGTTGAGCAAGATATCTTCTTTTACAGGGGTGGTACGGCGGAAGGAAATTTTACGTAAAATGAGTAATCATTTTCCTCTGTATTAAATAATGTAGAAACTTTTATTTCCTTACTTCAATTAACACCAGTTCGAACAAAATGTATGATACAACATTTATAACACTATTCTTACACAAGATTCACTTGATGTGACGCGTTTATCTGGATGCGTGCAAGAATCAAAAGTTTTATACGTTTGTTCACTACCGTGTATAATAATTAAATTGTGTGTCTTCTAGCGATGATATTTAATGTAAAGATTATCTAGTTATACTCGATGATTGTTACGAGAATAGACTTATATTCTTCCGCACACAACGGCGTTTAAGAAGAGAATTTTACATCCGTTCACGGCGACTGTTAGGAGAAGAATCACCAGTTTATCTTTCTCTACCCATTAGCACTTCGCTAATAGTTCGATCCCCCTAGAGGAATATTGAATATCCTCCATGGCAACGTAAAATCTTTTATATCTGATTGGTCCACGTTTTACGATATACGCGTCACACCAATCACAAATAAGTTTGTTATTCAACACTTTTGTGACGTCATTTCCACTTACATAGCTTCTCTGTGCATGACTCACTCTACTTAACCTCACATAATACAATATTTGAAACTCTTTGGGGACAACATAAAATAACTGTTTCAGATGCCCCTCTTTAGAATATATGGAAAATTAACTTAAATCTTCCAAGAATATTGTTCCATATATTCTAAAGAATGCCCCAATAATTAGACATTATTACAACAATGAACAATTAATACAATTTAAAATAACAATATGAAATCAGAAATTATTCGAACACAATAATAAAAAACAAAACATTTTTCAGTAATTCATAAACATATTATTATTATTATTATTTTTTTTTAATCATTTGTTCTTGTGAGTGTCAAGGCTTTTGAATGGTTTTAAAAGTGTTTTGTGATATTTTCCTATCATTTTATTATCATCGTCTCTTAATTCGTACGTATGATCCCCAAATTTTCTTACTATTTTATATGGACCTTTATATAACAAATTCATTCTCCAATAGGATTTGATTTTAGAACTGGAGATATTAAATGTCTTTACGAGAACTTTATCATTTATTTCAGGATTCCATTTCGCTCCTTTTCTTTGTATCTTTGATAATCTTTTCTCTGCTTTTTCTTTTATTCTTCGAAATGCTTCAGCACACTTTTCTTCTTCATTCAATTCCATTTCATCTACTTTTAAGGTTGTTGGTGCTTTTATTACTAGAGGTTCAGGTTGTAGTCCAGTCATTAATTCGATTGGTGAAAATTTGGTAGTAGAGTTTGGGGTATTGTTAATGATTTTCTCAATAATATGGCAGTATTTGTACCAGCCTCGGTGGTTAGAATGACACAGAATTCTGAAATACAAGCCTAAATCACGCATCACTCTCTCGCAAGGATTTCCTTGGGGAAAATATGCTGAAGAGTAATACATCTTATTGTTCTTCATCTCTGAAGTAAAAAATTTACTCCGGTGAACCGTTGCGTTGTCTGATAATATTGCCTTTATTGGCCCATACTTTGGTATCCAATCTTTTAAAATTTTATTTCCATTTTCTAGCATATCGTTTATTACTTCAGATGCTTGTTGTCTAATAGTGATAGGCACAGATCTACTTTTATGAGTATAAGGAGCAATGTCGTTCACCTTAAATGTATGTATGTACTTATTACACAATCCAGGTTTCGTACTAAAAACGTTCCTGTTCTTTAGTATACATAACCTCAACTGTTCTCTTTGCGCGTGATTTAAATTGTATGTTTTCCCTAACTTTTCTTTCAAAGTTCTTTGGAATATCATTTCTTCCTCTTCTTGTTTTCGCTCGGTGTCGGTATTTAATGTGTTTATTTGGCAACAATGATCTTCAAGGTCAAACGTCTCATTTTCTTTATTATTTAAAAGTAAATTTTCTTTACCACTATCATCTTCTTCATTATTAATTATATCTTCTTCGTATAATATTATATTTTCTACAAAAAACCTATCATTATTTATACTATCCTTCTCATCCTCTTTTAATATAATTTCTTCTAACAAATTTATTTTTATTACTTCATTATCTCCTTTGACCTTCATTTCATGTTTTTCGAAATCTATCACACTTTGCCAACCATACAATACATCATTGCCAATAATAATATCACGAGCTAAGTTTGGTATTACCAATACGATAAAATTGAAATTCCAATCATCTATTCGCGCAGGAATTAACGCTTGATATTTAACTTTATCTTTCTTTTTCCCAATAGCTGTGCTACAGTATACATTACACACGTTTAAATATTCAATCCTAAACTTGGATAGTAATTCCTTGAATAAGTTCTCACTTATTACTGATGAACTAGCTCCTGTGTCTATCAATACTTTATATTCGCTATCGCCTATACGAAGGTTAATCTGAGGTGGATTTACTAATTCCCGATCTTTACTTCTGGAGAGAGTGAGCTTATCTTCTGGTAAATTTTGAATTTTGATTTTGCCCTGTGTCATTTCTACCGAACCACTTTCCAAGGCACAAAATGATTTGGTACTCAGTTTTCCGCATTAGTGCGGTCGGTAGTTACACTAGCAGTTGGGTTGGTACTACCGTTATTTATTTCTCCTTCTATTCCCTGAGTCGGTGTCCTTTCTAGGTTATTGTCTGCCCTTTCAAACCTAGGACCCCTAAAATCTCTTAATGAAGAGTCTTCGATGCTAGTTCCTCTTCCTCTACTTTGATAACCCGTTCTTAAGTTATTTCCCCTGTAAAACCTCAGTTGATTCACCTGATTACTCCTCACATTTCCCACAGGTTGGTCATTATTATAATTCCTCCTAGGAGTATTTGGTATTCTGCTTCCTATACCTGGCACTACCGATTCATATGTCTTTCTGGGGTTGTACTCTCTTCGTTCATAGTTGTCTCTTGAACGTGCCCCGCCCCAATTTTGGTTAAAACTATTTTGGTTTTGGTTAGTATGGTTGTGATTTTCCCTGAATGTTGGTCTTACTTCCTGTCTATTTACTTGCTTTTGTTCTATATGAGTCTTGTCAGGATCAACTTGACTATGAGTAGAATCAGAATTAAGGTTATGAGCCTCAAATTCTGATAATAACTCAATCATATCAGTAAAGTCGACGGGCTTAGCCACAATTAGGTGGTTTCTAATGTGTGGTGGATAATGTCGTATTAGCATATTCACGATCTCGGTTTCTGACATATCTGGATTCACAAGTTTACTTTTGTTAGCAAGTTTTAGGAAATATTCAGTCATGGACACACCCTTCTTGAACTCGAATTTACCAGTGGCCAGTTCGACTTTAATTCTTCTCTGTCTTTCTGGACCCCAGAACCTATTTATAAACACATTCCTAAACATACTATACGTTTCATGTGATGCTAGTGTTAACCTCAGCCATTCTAAAGCATTTTTCTTCAAACACCTTTTAACAATCATCATCCTAAATTCATTTGGAATCTTTTTAATTTTAAAATATTCTTCTAATTCCTTTAGAAATATTTTGGGATTGTCTCCCGATTCTTCTTCGAAAGTAGGTGGACTTATGTCATGCAACAAATAATTTGTACAATTTGTGTTACCTTGACTGTGTAACTGTGTATGTGTGTGCATGTTTTGTATTTGTCTATTACCATTTACTTCACAATCAGGTGACAAAGATTCTGTATCGTCACTCTCCAAATAATTCTCTAAGTTTTGTACAATATTACCTGAATTACCAGGTAAGTCAATACATGTAATATTCTTAGATTTTATTACCCTCTGGTTCTCAGAAATTTTGCTTGCCTGTAATGCAATCACAACTTGATTCAGCTTGCTAATGTTTTCTTTCTCTCTCTCAAAACTTTCCTGTGCCAAATCTATTCTTGTAATCATTTCACTATTCAACTTACTGACTTCATCATATTTAACTTTTAGTTCATCTTGTTGTGTTTGCACCTCAGTAGCCATTAGTTTAACATCATTTCTGATACTATTTACCTCTCTTACAAAATTATTCTGTATTTCAATATTTTCCTCATGGTATTTCCGTGAATTATCTAATAAGACTACATCTATTTCTTGTCTTATTCTATTCTCTAATTCCCCTATTTCTACTTTTTGTTTTTCTACAAATTCTACTTGTTGTTGCCTAAGGATTTCTGACTCCTTAGCCAATTCACTTCTTATATCTTTTACTACATTTTCCTGACTTATTTTCATTTCCTGAAACATCTCTTTTAACTTAGACATTTCTCCATCATGAGATTCTATTTTCTGTTTAAAGATTTTATGCCTTCTCTACACTCTTCTCTTCCTTTCTCAATTTCATTTCTTAGGTTACCTAAACCTTGATCTATCCTAGCTTCTAACTTCTCTGAACTTTGATCTACCTTTTCTGAATTCTGTTTTATTTCCTGTCTTAAATTATCCATTTTAGCATCAAAATTACTCATCATTTTCTCTAACCTGTCTATTATCATTTCATTACCTTTACTCTGCATAATTTCTGTTCTACTTGTTCCTGCATCATCACTAATCATTCCTTCCACTACTTCCCTGACTTCTTGTATTTCTGCTCTCTTATCACTAACTAGTCTTTCCACTCCTTCCCCAACATTTTTATTCTTATTGTCTGTTAATTTTTTACCTTCCATTTTAGGTAATATTTTTCCCTTTCTTAATAACATAAAAAAAAATGAAAATTATAATTTTGTCACTTTTTCTATTAATTATCTATTAAGATTTTTCCGTACTCACTTTTCTTCTTTCTTCTTTCTTGAATCAAAGTTACCTGTCCATTACACTATTTATTCTCCTGTGGTGTAATCCTCCTTCTGCCTATTCGAGCCATACAGTTGGGCGCCATTTTGAAACTGGTTTTTCGTCGTATCGTATTGATGGATGACGAATTATGCCCCTCGTTGAGGTGACCATTTGGAACAGGGTTGGAATTGGTGGTTCTTGAAGTCCCAGCTTACCTCGGCGTGGCTTCAGTCGGTTGAGCAAGATATCTTCTTTTACAGGGGTGGTACGGCGGAAGGAAATTTTACGTAAAATGAGTAATCATTTTCCTCTGTATTAAATAATGTAGAAACTTTTATTTCCTTACTTCAATTAACACCAGTTCGAACAAAATGTATGATACAACATTTATAACACTATTCTTACACAAGATTCACTTGATGTGACGCGTTTATCTGGATGCGTGCAAGAATCAAAAGTTTTATACGTTTGTTCACTACCGTGTATAATAATTAAATTGTGTGTCTTCTAGCGATGATATTTAATGTAAAGATTATCTAGTTATACTCGATGATTGTTACGAGAATAGACTTATATTCTTCCGCACACAACGGCGTTTAAGAAGAGAATTTTACATCCGTTCACGGCGACTGTTAGGAGAAGAATCACCAGTTTATCTTTCTCTACCCATTAGCACTTCGCTAATAGTTCGATCCCCCTAGAGGAATATTGAATATCCTCCATGGCAACGTAAAATCTTTTATATCTGATTGGTCCACGTTTTACGATATACGCGTCACACCAATCACAAATAAGTTTGTTATTCAACACTTTTGTGACGTCATTTCCACTTACATAGCTTCTCTGTGCATGACTCACTCTACTTAACCTCACATAATACAATATTTGAAACTCTTTGGGGACAACATAAAATAACTGTTTCATGGAGAAACAATATTAGGAGCACCAGGTATTTGATAGGATGATGGGCACACCAAATGTAAAGTATCTACTTCTGTTACTACCTTATCAGATAAAAAGTGGTTGCGACTTAACTTTCACTATAAACCGATTCACAATGAACATTGTCAATCCAACACACTTTTATTGGTTTTAATGGCTATGGCCAATACCACTTTCAGCATACTTCAATGTCATTTTATCCAGTTTTCGTGAGGTCCGAAGGAGACGTTAGCAAGTGATTTTTATGGAATAACATGGATGAGAACAGCATGAGGAAAGTCCGAGCAGTAAAACATTCTGCGTCAGGCCATGCAGAGAAACTTTACAAAGAGCAAGAAAAGTGATAATCAGAGTTAGGATTTTTAGTGCCGAGTTCATATAAACAAAAGGTAAGGAAAAGGTGCTTAAATAACGGTGAGGTTTTGCTCAACTAAATAAAAAATCGAATTTTATTTTAGGTCAATGAGCTACAAACAAGCACATCAAATCAACGTTTACTAGAAATAGGAAAATACAGGAAGCCGTTGTGTTTCAATACATTGAACATGTCTACATTTTTAAAAATAAGTATGGTCCTGTTAAAAGATAGAACACGTCCTTGGGGATGCTAAAGCTTCTTTTGATATTCACGGAAACCAAGGAGGCAAACTGTATTCACTCAGATGTGGCAAATTCTTCTACATACGGATTCTTCTGAATAAGGCTCAAGTTTGTCTTTGGTAAAGCCATCTAACAGGTCCATCACTAAAATAAAAGTATCCCAATGTTTTGTTGTCTTTTTTCTTTTCATTTCGAGACCTCATTCTTCCAATTGTTTAATAGCTGCACTCAGGTATTTGTAACTATGGACACAACACTTTTGTGTGCAAATTATGTATTTTTTCCGGTAGCAAAAGATGTTAGCCTGGGAAATCACACCTGCCTCGACTGAATCCAAAAAAAATACTTTAAACTTATCAAAATTCTCCCCAGCGAGTAATATGGTAGCTGGGAAATTTTTAAGGGGCAGGCCAATAGTTTCCCCTGTAGATAACAACACGACTCGGAGCTTTCCACAGAATGTTTTTCGGAGCAGAGATGATTTTATTTGCTACGTTTTATTCATTCCTTATGAATTCACAAAACTCTGAAGGAAATGGACTAGGTATGTCACATGTTTTAACTTATGATACAAAGGTTTTAGTTGGTTAATTGTAGTTTTGTTTATGTATTTCTGTGACTCTCAGCGTCCCATGCTATAATGGCTATGGCAGACCGCTTAATATTTTTCAAAGGACTCTTTATCAGATTTGAGGTTCTTTTACGTGTCCTAAATCTGGACCATCGGCTTTACTTCTCTTTTCTTACACCCGAAAAAAGACCATCCCTCTCCGCTGGGTTTGAACCAGCAGTTATTACGTTACCTCTAGACCACGGAGGAACGACTTTCAATTGGTTAATTGCTGAAACCATGTATGGAGCCTGGTCCATAGCCACCAGAACCTTTTCAAAAGCAATACCACTTGGCCACAACTTTTAACAAAAGTCTGATTGATTGCAATACTGTACTGGCAATGGCTTTCTCCACTTAATATATTTTAAACATGGGCTTAACTTTCTCCCCTAATAGCAGAAAACTAAAATGTTCAAAAGGTGACGCTCAACTAAATTTGTAGTTTCATCCAACATGATTCCCACATTACAATCACTTTCTCCTTGATTCTTTGTACGGTTTCTTTGGGAAACAGGCTCCATGTAGTTTTTTCTTAAAGTACTCTCATCGGGCATACATCTTTGTGTATTTTTCATGGAGTTCTTTGAAAGCTGAATGCTATACCTTATTGAATGGAATCCCCGCGTGTGTGAGAACCGCACACAAATCAATGTCGAGCTCTTTCACATTTTAAAATTTTGAAAAACACTATTCAAATGTATTCCACAATAATGGCTGTCGCAATTTATTTTTGCAGTCTTGTTCTTTTGATGCTTAGTACTAGAAATGTGTTCTTCGATGCGATTTCGCTGCTGTATTTCATCTAACAAATTCCTGAATCGCACATAGAAAAGAATCGAGCCATTGACACCTTCGGAATGGCAAAATCTAATACACCCCTTTAGTAAGTAACTTGCCCTCACAATAAACAAAGTGTTGATTCTGGTAAAATTAAGAAGATTGAGTGAAAGCAAGAGGATCTGCAGATATGCAATATTATTTAATGGGAAAAAGCGCAGGTGGTGTTTACTGGAAGTAAAATGGAATGAAGCTCACAAGTCATATCTTGTTATAAATCATAAAATGTGTTTAGAAGGTTATTGAAAAGCAGAATATGAGAGGCAAGGGTATTTATTATGAGCACCGTTGAGAAAATAGGGGTAAAAGACAAAAAAGGCCGGAAAGGTGCTACAAAACTGGTTCCTTTCTCAAATAAAGAGAGAATCTTACACTGGTATCATTCCGAAGTTCTTCAATTTACTCTAAGAGAAAAATCACGCCACTAACTCTGCTCATGGCTGAGCTAAGTAACAAGAAGTGCAAAAAAATAAACTAAAAATTACTAAAGATTACTAAACAGTTAAATATTAATTATGAAAATGTGGGAAACAGATGCAAATATTAGTAGGCAGACTAAATCAAATTTGTAAGCAATACTAAGTTGAACACCTTGATAGGACAATATAGCCTTTAGTTGAAATAATAATATAAGGACAATAAGTGATGATTGCAAAGGTGCAATGTTTCAGTAATATATGGATGCAATATTAATGCAAAAGCACCATTTGATAACAAGTTATAACAACTTGGAAAAGTAGACCGAAGGTCGCAATTATAATAACCATATCAGTTATTATTATGACTATATTTAACGGATTTGTAAACAGACGAAAGTTTTATCCATGTAGTAGAGATGCAATCCGAGATGAATTAAAAAATTATGCGAATCAAAAAGAAAAAATTACAACATTGAAAAAACTGGATACAAAACTTGCGTCGAATGCAAGATACCGACATGATGAAAATTAAGGCTTTAGCAAAACAATTATTGGAAACACCTAGAAGATAACAAGACATAAGACCTACCTATGAAGGCGGTGCTGAAACGTTTTAGGAAATTTAGAAAGAACTATATTTAAAAAAAACGTAAATGACTATATTGTCTTTCAAAATATTCCTCTTTAACGTAAATGTATTTTGCATTCGATAAACCAGTTTTTTAAACAAAGATGCCACTTTTACTTAGACGCTTCGGAAAACAGGTTTTTATGTTTCACGGCTTCATCTGATCACTAAATTTCATTCTGTGCATTTTATCTTTAATTTTTGGAAACTACAATAAACTATAAGGCGCTAGGTCAGGGCTGCACGATGGAGAGTCCATGGTGCTAACATTTAGGGCATCAATATATTCAATTGCTAGTTTTGCTGTATGCAAAGATACATTATCAGATTCTAACATTTTTGTGCACTTTTCACAATTTTTTTCAAAATGCTGCGGTAAAGAGATATTTGTATACCAATAGGCCGTAATGGCACGTCTATCTTCTAATGCTATAGTAGCAATACGGTTCGTTTTAGGGGGGGGGGGGGAGGAACTATCAACCATATTCTTACCAGCACTGCCAATTGATCGGGGAAAGTAAAAAATCCATCGATCCCAAACTACTTCCAACATGGGAAAAATCTATTATTTTTAACTTTCTCAAATAGGCAGTAACTATTTTGATTTAAGATATTTGTATGGTATATAAAAGGTATATTTTAAAATGTTTGTGAAGTTCTGTTTATTCTGAATTGTAGGTCTGACTGGGTCAAGTTGGTCAGGCGCTGGCTTATTAATCCCCCGGTTGCGGGTTCAACTCTAAGACCGACGCTTTTTAAGCGTGCTTAAAGGAGATAGCCCCATACCAGTAGATTTAGGACCTCTAAAAATGCTGTTGTATAAAAGAACATGTAAAACAATGCTTGCGGGACAAAGTTCCGTAACACCGGCGGCGCTGATATCATCCTGGTAAATGATAGCGTGAATGACATATTTATCTTTAATTACCGTTATATAATGGCACCATTAAGAGATAGGCAAAATTTGCTACATAAAATGTATATCTAATTAAAGCAATGCCTTTTATATGCAGAATTAAGCCATTTTAAAAACATTTGTTGTTATTGATTTTTTATTTAAGAATAGTATACTTCTGTCAACTGTTAAGTCGCTATTCGTCTTTTTTAATCTGACTATCACTTTAGACTTCATTATTTTAGGATTACAGTTTAATTCTGTTCAATGTAGTAGAATGATAGTAAAAGTAATAAAATTACATTAGTCTGCAACGAAATATGTACAGGTGTAATGAAAGTTTATCTTCAACAAGAAGTGGTTAGAAGGATAAGCTTTTCATAAGAATAATTTGTAGAAGAGTAAAATGAGAAAGTCCTGTAAACCTTGCATATGTTACGCTTTATTTGTCAGTATTCTGATTTTGATGGCTGTAGCATATCCTGGATGTGCTAGGAAAGATGGCTCAAGCACTTGATATTATAAATCCACGTTCAAGATAAGCAACAATGCGCGATAAATCCTATACACTGGGAGCGGGTCCTGATAACATGTCATCTTTTGATCAATGCATTCATTACAGGGATCACTAACATGTAGATAGATTTTTATTATGAGTTATTATGCTACAAAATGCATATTTAATATGTTCATTTGTTGTCATTTAACGCCATTTTTATTTTCGGGCATCGTTTTTAAAACGAATTAACTATTTTGTGATTTTTATACTTCGTGTCATTAGTTTCCTAGTAATTATCTTGCATTTACGATTAAGTATACCAATGCTTAGTTATTGATGTTACAAAAATATCCAAAACCAAGAAATTCCTATTAAACTGACAAATAAGAGTAATTTTATATATTCCTTACTCGTATTTAATGGAAAAATCTAATAAATAATGGTCGTATTTAATGGTTAGTCTAGAACTTAGTGGGTGGAGGAGTGGCTATTTTCAGCGAAGCAAGTATTATTAGTTATGAATTCATGTCCCAAATTAGAATTGAGACAGGTCAGTTATCCTTTTGCAAGTTCATAATTGCGTCATTGAAATTGCTACTGCTTTTACGTTTTATCATAGGATGTAAAATCTTCTTCTCCGAAATGAATTTTGTATAATCTGTGAACTCGTTTGAGATATTACCACAGTTTTGCAATACCCGCTTCAAAAGATTTTTCAGTTTTGTTTTCTCATATTAATTAAAACAAAAACGAGAAAAATATTTTTGAACTTATTTTCCAACATATCTCTAGTTTTTCAACATATATTATACTTACGTAAAATATGACGCTATTAACAGTGAAGCAAACAAATATATATTTTTGGTCATTTAACCATGAAATAAATCCATAAGTTAAATTATTAAAACGATTAAATGGTCCGATAGATTTAATGGTTTGGGAAAATACATTCATTTTTAAAAACTACACATCGCGCAATAAATTTTGAAATACCAGCAGTCGATTCTGTTTTTAAATTTGTTTCATTTTCAGATTTTGGTAGTACTGACAAAACAGAGACATCTAGCGACTGTAACGTTGACAAGGAGGTTGTTTAAGGCTCTGACTGAGGATGTGAATAACATTTTCACGGAATTGCGATCCTAATCAATTTATAAGAAAACTTTCATTATTTATTATAAGATAAATGAAGTTTCTGTTACAAATTATTATATTTGTATATATACTATACTTGTTTATCTACTTGTATTCCGGTTCTATTGTCGTACAAATTAATGCCTACGTTTCTCTACACTAATTTTAACAAATTAAATACAGTTTACTTTTAGGTAATTTTTAAAGCATTTTGTAATTGTTTAAAGGAACGTTTAACCAGTTTTAGGTAATATTTCAAAGTCCTGACCTTAAAAACAAGACACAGGAAACTGAGTGTTCCATTCAGCAAGTTGTTCTTGCAAGCTCAACGCTATACAAGACGTGGCTGAATGAAATGGGTGTAACATTAACCGATATTCGTTTTCCGAATGCACAGAAAACCTATGGAAAAAGTCTTACACAGGTCACTCACGCCAAACCACCAACGTGACAATTGTAGTTAAAGTCGGGATATAAATGGAACACTGAAATGTAACAGGGGACATCTTAAATAAGAGGAAGTGCTTTTCTAACTATTGTCGGAATTTCTGCAGAGTTACCTTTATACCTAAGTCCCTTTTTGGACACTAAATTCTCATTTCAAAAGTATAATTTTAGGTGAATCACCCGGTATACGTTACGGTAAAGGCTAACCGAAGACCTGAAACTCCTTATCAAATATTAACCACGAACCATGCACTGCTATGGCAAGCACGCCGACGTAAACATGTTCACAAGTGGAAAGGGGGAGTGGATATGAAAATTGAAAGAAGCTTTTCCAATCCCTTCTCAATTTGAGCTAATGATTACTGCTGCAGTACAAATTCTACTTCTTGAGGCGGAGTTTGAAGTAGGTATCTGAAGAACATATCATTTATGTTCGGGAGTACTACACTCAACATCAACTACCGAAGTGGTATTACACTACCGTCGTAAGTGGAGCAGTTCACATTGCACACTAATTGCCAAACTGAAAAGAGACTTTTTTTACTGTGATAAAGGAGATATTGCATTCCATCCAAAAATTAGACACCGAAATTTTACCAGAAATACACGTTTTGAGACGTGTATTGAATTAAAATAAAAAGGATTTCGCAAAAAGGTACATGCTTACGCATATGTTTATATAAACAGCCTAGCTTAAAAACCTAAGGTCGTTCAGTATCTTCCAAAGAAATGATACTAAGATATTTTTTTTAAAAAATTCCCTCGCTGCTACTACTTTTTAAAAAATATTTTATTCTCTTAAAAATGGCTATAAAGACTTTAATTAAAATAAACACATAAATCGTATATTGCGTACTAAGAAGTACTTATCAGATCGAGAACGCACATTAGTTATATAAGGCCCAAAGGTTCGAGGATTCCCAAGCATTCCAGATCTAAGTAACTTATAGTTCTATGAAAGGACAGAGCCAGACTGAAAAATTCAATGCCATAGCCGGGATTTGAACCACGGATCTTCTGGTTGCCCTCCAGCTGCTCTAACCATTGAGCTGCTATGGCCAACGTGCCAACATGACATTAAATTCTCCAACTGACTCGTGTTTCTCGCGGTAAACCACTTAGGAGTTCTCATAAACACATGAGACAACTATCTTAGTGGCGTCATAGTGCATCCTACACACGGCTAGTGTGAAAGAACAATTAATTTCCATTAATTGACCTAATAGTGGTCCGAACTATAAAGCTCGGGCCTTAAAGTACTTACAGCATAGTAAGTCGCCATTAAGGTAGTTGTCTCATGTGTTTATGAGAACTCCTAAGTGGTTTACCGGGAAAACACAAGCCAGTTGGAGAATTTAATGTCATGTTGGCACGTTGGCCATAATAGCTCAATGGTTAGAACAGCTGGACGGCAACCAGAAGATCCGTGGTTCAAATCCCGGCTATGGCATTGAATTTTTCAGTCTGGATCTACCCTTACATAGTGCGCCCTACACACGGCTAGTGTGAAAGAACAATTAGTTACCAACTTACAGTTCGTTGTTAGCAAATAATTTACTTTTTGCAATACTTAAAAACCCCTTAAAAAGCAATAATAAATCAAAATTGCTATATTCTGTTGGGTATTACGTCACTTCCTACTAGTACCGAAAGTAATGATGACCAGCAAAACTAGAACCGTAAGTATCAATGACCTGTTTCATCCTTGTTGCCATGACAATTGACGAATGAATTGTAAATTTAGCTTACACAACCGAACAGGTGTTCACATTGATTAACTTACAAATCAAATATTGCAAAAACATATTTACATAAACACCACACTCTTGAATTTTCTGGGAATAGCCTCTCTACATTGGGAAGGAATTTCATATAGTTTTGTATAATTAGTATACGTTAAGAACCACGAGAAAATATTGTATAAAATATAGTTATCCTTAAAAGCATAAAATTTATTCAAACTAAGTTTATTTTCTGTCCCATGAGAATTTTCTTCAACTGTTTAGGTCTAAAATCAATAGTGATGGATTTTTGAAAGAGGTCTCAGGATTCTTAATAGTTACATTTGGAAGCATAAATATCTGAGAAGAGAAACAAAAATCAGTATCTATAAAACAGCTCTAAGACCAATAATAACTTTTGCTGCAGAAACTAGACCCGAAACCACAAGAGCAGAAATGAAGTTATTTAAGAGATAAACGAAAGAAATTCCTTGTTATATATGTGTTCTGTTCTGGATCTTGAAGCAAAATCCTGGACGGTTCTTGGAATATATACATAATGTTTTACATCATTTGGGTCTTTCAATAATTGTTGATATGGTTTTTTTTTTTTTTTTTTTTTCATTTTCTGTGGGAAGTTTCTATCAAAATATTTTTTTTGAAAACGGTCATCATTTTGAGAGTAAATTATTTCTTAGTTGCAGTGACTGCATCGAACAGAATATATTTACAGTATCTTGAAATTTGGTATCAAATTCTTGATTAAGGTCTTTTAGTATTTAAACATAATTAGCAATTGTGTGTCATGTTGTAAAAAACTTTGGAAAAGTGGCAGTTGGTATTTCACTACGCTACATCTAAACAATACACAAACGTCGCTACAGTCTGATTTTTAAAAGAAGATACATAAGGTCATCTGTTTCTTCAAGTGAGGTTCCGCAATGTTGCCCAACAGCAGACAGGAAGTAATGCAGATCCCCTTTCTTTATCCTCTCAACACTAGGGTTCGAGCTATCAAGAGTATGTGATTCACCAGTATAACCTATTTGGCAACCTTTGTTTACGTTACCATAGCAACGACCTTTCCCTCTTACCCTTCGCGTCCCTTGATTGATGACCTTCACATATCTTCTTTTAAAAATCAGACTGAAAACATTTGGTAATACATATAAATAAAGCTAATGTTTTGCTTTTTGCTCCAATTCACGTTCATATCGATCAAATTTACTCCTTCCACAAACAATATTCCTTTGCAACAAATGTTCCTCCATGACCTTGAGTTTACATTTTTCTCCTCTGTCGGAGAAGTGTTCTGGAATGTGGGAGTTATATCAGTAGGTGACTGATGGAATAACAATTTTAAGTAGGATGACTGTGTACATGACGGTTGTTTGTCCCTATGCCGAGAGACTTTTATTATTGAACTACAAGCAAGTTTAGCCATTTGAGAAAGAAAATGTGAGATGGTTAGTGTAGCATTTCTTTAGGTGGCAATCAAACAAGAGTGTTGTCTAACGAAGAAAAAAAATGAAATGTTTGTATTATATAGAAATATCCTCGACTTCAAAGTGATGCAGCTGAAGATGCTGGAGTGAGTCAGAGTACAAAGTACGTGACTTTTATAATTTACGGTGTTATGATACCATAAGAAAAGGACATATTTGGATAAAGTTCCCTAAAACTGAATGGCAAGAGCAATACACGTTCCCTGCTACAGTAGAGCACTGTTGATGTTTGATTAAGAAAGTCTGTATATATTAACCGAAAACAGGTTCTCAGCATTGTGTTTCTAAAGAAAAGTTTACCAGTGGCCTGAACCAGTACACAAATCACGTGTAAGGAAAACTTCAAATGTCTGTAAGATTAATTATGAGTGGAAATCGTGTGAATGTCCTAATTCTTGGTGATGCATGCGCAGCTGCTCTGAACCTTCTGACATCCTATTGCCTTAAAACAGAGATCTTGAGTAAATAACGCGTCATAAATAGAAAGTTGCTTTGGTCAGGTGAAACGGTTTCTTATCCTTTAAGGCAAAATAAGACAAATTTCTTCAAATATTTTCTACTGTTTTGTCCTGCATAATATGCCTAAACACCTGAGAGACAACAGTTTAGAAATTGAAGTAAAATAATCGGAAAGGAGGTGTAGGTATCATTGGAGTCAGGCACGTACTTAGAGGTCAATTTCCCGGGGGGGGGGGGGGGTTCAAAATCTACGCTGAATTATTTGCTTTTAATAAATAATTAATCAGAGATGTGTTTTTATCATGTCAGTGAAAAATAAAAACACATGTAATGTATTATATTCATATGACTTTCTCCACCCAAGCTTCTAAAAATTGTTCTTAGAAAAGCTTTTTTTCGTCTTGTTTCTTTGAATAAAGTCTGTAGGAAGGCCTCGCACATTGCACATTTTTTGTTCTTATACCTCTGATAAAGTAATATAAGTAGTAATCAGATATTTAAAGAGCGAACCACTGACCTATTAGTTCTCCTTGAATGAAAAAGGGAATAGGAACTTAGAAGTTAAAAATTACATACCTTTAAGTATCTGTGAATTCTAATCAACAAATTATAATATATCGGAATTGGTCAACTTTGCAATACATTATTATAATTCTACAGCTGCTGTGCAGTAACTTTTCGTTTATCTCTTAAATAACTTCATGACTGCCTGACAGTGAATAGAGATGTTAAGATGAGAAGCTTGAATAAAATTTTTCGATTTATTTTAAACTAAGTCTTATTTCAACTATTTATTAAAAGTTTGAAATGATAATGTATTTGGGGGGTGTCCGGACCCCCTGGACCCCCTTAAATACGTCCCTGGATGTCATAAATCTATCCAAGGAGGGTGTGGGGAACCTTCTCCAACCCCCCTGCGTCTCAGGCCCCGGAGACTTTCTTTGCTGTGGTATACTGTACACATTCCTCTGCCTTGCCTTCTTGTGTTGGATGGACAGTACTGAGATGGGGCTGATGCTTTTAAGCACATTTGAAAACCATCTGTCTGAGCTGTAATTGTAACCCGCGACCTTCAGATCAGTAGGCAATGCCTAACCAGCTAAGCATCCAGATCTATAGGTACAAAGAATCCGTAAGGGTCGTTGTAAGAGAAGAGTTATATTACATTTATATGGTGAAAGGAAAAAAATAGAAGATAGAGAAAACAGGATACAACGCTTGCACGGAACGTCATGATAAAACGTTAGGTACCAACAGTAGAGCAAAAATGCAGGGTCTACAGGAAACACTGATGCTCTTGGTAGTTAGGAAATACTTTACGCTGCAGTAGAAAAGAAATAGATTCGAGACAATAATTAAATGTATTTAACACAAGTAAATAATAACCAGGAATGTAATGAGTACACCAAATAACTGCAAAGCAGAAAACAAATCTAGTGTGATGATTAATAATAATAATAATAATAATAATAATAATAATAATAATAATAATAATAATAATAATAATAATAATAATAATAATAATAATAATAATAATAATAATAATAATAATAATAATAATAATAATAATAATAATAATAATAATAATAATAATAATAATAATAATAATAATAATAATAATAATAATAATAATAATAATAATAATAATAATAATAATAATAATAATAATAATAATAAACAGAGTATGTCCCAAGGACATACTTTGATTTTTTGTGATGCAATTGTTAAGTCTTAATAAAGGCCGTTTTGCATCAGTGCATAAAATGGCGGGACCCGGTTTTTTGCTATTACGAATCACGCAAGAACAGATACGAAACTAAATAATTCGCGCCAGAATACCTAGCCGGAAATGGTGTAACAACTTTCGCGTATTCAAAAGACCAAAACCTATTTACTTGGGCAATTTTAACACAACGTTGCCTGCCTGGCGTTGCAATTTACCCATGACAGATGCTCGTCTGTAGCATTATCAAAACTTTACACACAAGCACAGATAAGCATGGAATATAATGCAGAATTTAATTATATATTACAATGTAAAAAAACTAATATGCATATGCGTTTAGATATGTCTGGTTATCTAAACAAGGGTTTATTACACATAAGAGGTTTCACAATTGGATATTCTAACCTAACATGGTGGATTTAATGTTGATGTAAAACATTTTTGATTTGTATAAAACCTTCTGCGACTCCTTGTTCCCAATCTCAAAATGTTTCTTTTGACACACTACCTTTCTGTTCTACAGTTTTCTGCACTTTTTTGCAATATAACATCCTATAAATAATATAAATACCTAGACAAAGATAACATAATTGCTCCAAGCTTAATTTATAGACTAAACAAATGCCTCGTCGAATCAAGTCAAGCTTGATACTGTTTGTAATTTGGAGGTTGGAATCTCCTAATGCCTAACGGGAATATAGCTCTTCGATTATGGTATGGCAAGTGTTACATTATATACCATTTACTGCACCATAAATTCTATGAAAATGTATACATTTGATAGAAACAATTGATAATTCCTAGGCGTTTCTGTGCCGAAGAATTAGACCAAAACACTTAAATGTATTGAACATTTACCTAGCGTTCTTGAACCTCTGAGATGAGAGAAGCTCCTCTGTTGACACAAGCTTCAAAATGCAAAAACTGAATTAAGAAACTCACGTACGTTCTTTGAATTTTTGAAACTTTATCAGGGTACCACACTTTTATTCTTGATTGCAACACGTGGCTTTGCAATAGTTATGTACCAATTTGTTTATTACCAACATGGAGAAAGTTGACACAATAATTCCCTTCAGTTTACAGATTACCATATCTTTTGTCATTTTGGGAGTTACTTCATCATTAATACGATCAAGCCAGATTTCGGCTGTGTTCTAACTTGAGCTTCTCCTTATTAAACCTCTGTTTCTCTGTATTTGTAACTAGTTTAAATTTATTAATTGGGAAACGATGTTTAGAGAAACATAATGTGGGCTTTGTAAAAAAAAAAAAGTACGCTAAATTAAACGAACATTGCCGTTAGATTTTGCGATTTTGGTTAATAGTTTAATATGTGAATTTAAAGTAAAAATGAACGAGGAAGATGATTTTCACGGTTCATCAGGACAAATATTGGTACACATCCAGAAAAAACCAAGGAAAATTTATTCGTGAACTTCAAAGACTAGTATGTGGGTAATGAAGCAGGCGTAAATGATGACTGTTGGATATTCTTGTAAGAATTCGAAGAAAGCTTATCTTAGTGAATAATCCTTGGTGAGATCAAGTAAGATCAATTCTTTTGATTAAGGATAATATTGATATTACTACGTCTGAAAATTAAAAGAATTTTTAAGGAGCCAATCTATAGGTTATCCTAGTAAGAAATCGAAAATATCAAGCCGAGATGAAGTGACAATTCCTGAAAACTGCGCCTGAAGAAAAACATTTATTGCAGAAGATTGTTATAATATTTCGTTTTTGTTGTTGTTGTAATTTACGTCCTCCAACGTTAAGCCATATCGGACGGTGAATGAATTGGGTGAAATGATGCTCAACTGAGTCCAGAGTCCATGAAGCTTAGAGTTACCTGACATTCGTCTTACAGGATAAAGCATATCGTTGGAAAGGACTGTTATAATATGACGATTGAAAGAAGTTGGTTCAGCATTTACTATGAATCAAAGGTAAACAAAAACATACACCTCTATCTAGAAGTCTTTTAATTAGTGATGAACTAAATAATGTTGATTTCAAATTTGCAGAGAATATCATAATATTTGATTTGTACTTAGTGCAGCTAGTAATAACTTCATAATTTGTTTAAATGGTATGTCGTGCCCAAGTGGTTGGCATAAATATGTTAGGGAAGATTCCGAATATGGCTACACAATATTTGAATTTGGAAAACGCATTGTTTTTTTTGGGGGGGGGTAATTTACGTCCTCCAACGTTAAGTCATATCGGACGGTGAATGAATTAGGTGAAATGGTGCTCAAATGAGTCCAGGGCCCATGGAGCTTAGAGTTACCCGACATTCGTCTTGAAGAATAAGGGAAAACCCCGGAAAAACCTTACCCAGGTAACTCGTCCTAACCGAGATTCGAATTCGGGACCTCTTGAACGTGAGGTAGACATGCTACCATCTACGCTACCGAGGCGGGCTAACGCATTGTTGTTCTACTACTTTCCTCCTAGACAGCAGTGCTGATGTTCTTACCTTAAAAGGACATGAAGGGTGGAAATCGAATACTGTTGCAGAAGGATACGTAGAAGAAAGTGTGAAGGGCAATATTTAACACTTAAGGGAGAATGTTCAATAACAGGCCAAGTTGGGAGAAAACAATACTTCTGATAGCAGAGAAAATGTGCCTCCAATAAGTATTACAATAACTGTAGCCATTGACAGCTATCAATCAGGGGAGAAAGTTTTAGTTGTAATGCATATTATTATCAAATAAGATATTCACCATCATTAAAGTATAATTTATTGAATTTGTATTTTATGTTTTGATAGCTGTTGTGTGTTTTGTTAAAATATAACATATAGGTTTTGTCTAATAACTCGAACTAAAGCACCACTGGTTTTAATATAATAATAGCTAAACTTTATTTTTGTATTCCTATTAGGGGATTCACAATGCATATTTCTACTTTCTTCATACTTTTCTTTCACGAACAAGAAGTACTTTGAATTTGTTTACTCTAACTCATTTTCCTTTAGGTTTTACATAATTTTTAAGTTACGTGTTAGCATTTCAATTGTCGAACGATAAAAGGATGCTTGGGAACAAGAAATAAACTCGACACGTCGCAAATAACTAAGTATCAAATGATTACAATATTATTCGGGCATAAATACAACTGGAAAACTCGTCTTAGACATCGCGCGCAAAAAATGTTTTATGCAACACTTACTTGTAAAGTTGTACTTTAATAATAGAAATTAATCAACTAATGTTAACACTTTAATATTAAGGATGGATAAAATTTCACTTTAACCACTGTATGAATAAAATGCAATTTCTAGGCCAACATTACAAGTATAATATTTATTGCAGTGTTTACATTTGGTAATGAAATACCCTTGGCTTCCTCCTAAACTTTGGTATAGATGCCTCGTCTTCTTTCAATAAAGTTATTAATTAGCATCAATCAATTGCCATACGTTGTTATTCAAAATATACCTACAATTAAAGCGAATTAAAAATTAATTATAAACGACTAGCCAACATCGATTGTCTCATAATTAGGTATTGGTAAATATTGCATGTATCTCATTCAGGTAGTCATGTACTCCAAAAATTAGTTGAGAATAATTTTTATATTTTATTATAGTTACATTAAAAACGCAGTAAGTCTTTTTAATGATTAGGACAATTGCTGGATAAAACATATATGGTGCTAGTGAATCAAGAGTCGCGGAAATGAATACGCTACTCGGCTTCGTCTCGCCTGTCAAACCTTCCACTCGTGGATAAAATACGAATTGATTCACTAGTATCATAAATCTATTTTTAATATTACGTTGTTACGCTACGAATATTTTTATGAGACAGTGGTAGCGCGACATCCCGTTGTCCGGGACACAAGCGGAAGAGTGCTATCGACTGCAGAGCTCATCAGGTGGCCGTGGCGGTTGCCTGGGACCCAGCCTGCCTGCCAACCAAATTAATACAGACTGAGACCTCCTAGCTTTATTATGGATCCCCTCAGTCACTCAGTTGGGCCGTTAATTACAGAGACCTTGTTTCTGGTAGGTCACGAGGAAGGGGACGAGGGGCCAACAGCTCTTGTACTGAGGGTCATGGGAACTTGACGTTAGCACGGACAAGTGCCACAGCAAAACACTGAGGGCACATTATTGTTACTTTCTTGGAATGGCGAGCTTGGAAACAGAACATTTGTCACACTAAATTTGTGCCACTGCATATCCAACCTATCTCATTACTGTGTGAAACATTTAAGGTACAGGTAGCTCTGGAAAACTTAATTCACCACCATTATAGACACTAAGTTATGGAAACAGATTTTCTGAGCCCATGCTATACTGTATACGATTCTTTTTGTTCAAATGTTGTGCATGTATAGAGACATCTAAATAAACTGTATTGTAACACTACAGTTTTACCTAGAGAAGTTTCTGGGTGCCAACTTTAAGTTTGGTTCTGTTTCCTCTATGTTGTACATAAGTGCATTAACCTATTTGCTAAATAAATACATACATAAACAACACTGTGTCCGGCGTGATATAATCAATTGATAATTATAATTAATCACGGTGAAGAATATTTCTCACAAGGCTACAACTGCCATTTCCAAAATACTTATAGTGCTGAGAAACCTTATGGATACACCCTTACTACGTTGAATATTGATAACAGTGCGTTGCATTCATCACTCATTCTTCTATAAATTTTCATTACACATTTCGTTGCAGGTATAGAGGGGGTTACAGTGCTCTAAATATATAGATTTTGAAAAGTGTCACTATGCAATGCCTTTGAAATTCCATGTGCCTAGCATCACATCAAGCGACTTACAGCTTGAACAATATTGGCATTTTGAGAACCAAATTATAATGAAGATATTATCTAGGAAGCTGTTATTAGAACAAATAATTATACATATACATTGTTCACACTGATGAGATCAGATTTTTACTCTATTAACATTTGGCCTTTCTCAGACGGTTTATGGTGCATGAACCTTCACAACCTATTAAAAAATCAAAATTATCATTATACTAATCATGCATGTTCTTACACCTTTCAGAGATCTTTCAAATATGTACATGGCATGTAAATCGTGTACCATCATGCACGTTAATAATTTAATACAGGCTATTCAAAAATAAAGAACAGATTTCAAACATTTATTTCCTCTAAACTACAGAAGATAGAAACATGATTCCAACGTTCATAGAGAGAGGAAAGTTAATTTTATATCATGCATTCAATATGAGCACCGTGTGTTACACGACATAGGAATTCTTGAATAACACATTTCCAGGACGTTGGATTGGAAGAGGAAGAGCAGAAGTTCAACTTTATCGCCGGTGGCCTCCCATGTCTCCAGATCTCACTCCATGTGACTTTTATCTATGGGATTACGTAAAAGACCATGTTTTTATCCCTCCTATGCCTTACATCCTGGAGGATTTACGACATTGAATTGCTGAAGCTGTGAATTCGATTAACTGGAGACCAGCTGATTCGTGTGTGGCAAGAAATGAGCCACCGTTTCGACATTTGTCGTGTAACACACAGTGCTCATATTGAATGCATAATATAAAATTGTTAACCTCTCCCTCTCTCCCTCTCTCCCTCCCTCCCTCCCTCTCTCCCTCTCTCCCTCTCTCCCTCTCTCCCTCTCTCCCTCTCTCCCTCCCTCCCACCCTCCCTCCCTCCCTCTCTCTCTCTCTCTCTCTCTCTCTCTATCTTTTGTAGTTTGGAAGAAATAAATGTTTGAAATCTGTTTTCTTTTTGAATAGCCATGTATATGAAACACTTTAATCAAAATCACAATACTATTTTTGAGGAAAAACACACCTGAAGAAGGAAACAGAATAAAAAGAGAAAACATGGAAGGGATATCGTGGCAGATCAGATATGATTTCAGCATTCACCTATAGACCAGGGAAAAACCATAACAAATCCCAAGGTTAGAGTGGGCGGATATCGAACCTGGCCCTTCCGAATGAGAGCTTCACACTTTACCCCGGAGTTATTTCGCTCTATTTTTCAGTAGGTAAGGAATAGATAAAGCAAAAAGTACTCTATCATTCCAATAATTATTTCACAGTACATTCTATGTTATATTTGTAGAATTTTAAGATTATAAGTCATTAATATCAGATATAAAACACCTGTCAATCAGTAAAATACATTTATATGAATAACAGGATTTTTATGTCTTATAAGGAACACACTGCAAATTATAATGGTAATTGGGTGGACGCATCATAATCGTTAGATCACTGTACGATAAAGTCATAAGTAATTAGGGAAGAAGTAGTTCAAATTTATTGGAGGTAAGCAACGCACTTCGTATTACAAACCTTATCCATGAAAAGTATTGTAAACTGTCTGTAAAAACTAATGTGAGCTGCAGATAATCCTATCTCTCAGTTTTGTACACAATTATTTCAACTTAAGCAAGAGAATGGGAAAGGAAAACATTTCTTTGGAATTTCGTACAAATTAAAATGTTCCATTACATTAACAACTCACGTCAGCGTTTATTTATTAACCTTGCTTTTTAAGCTTGGATGGCCATTTGATTAATTTAATTTATCAACTATAGCTCTTTTTTAAAATATTGCACTATGAACTAGAAGTTTTGATATTATCAGTACTTCCTTTTACCCTTTCTACTGTAATTTCAACTGGAGCGACTACTACTAACACGGATGAAAAAAGGATGAAATCTTTTTATGAGGTTTTTTTTTTCGAAATGCAAGTTACTATAACATTCCTTTTGATTTTTAAAACCTGGTATAGATATGTTGATATTTTTTATATTGTTCCTGACAAACAAATAAATTATGCTTTAAAATTACTAAATTTACAAGTTAAAGCTACACAATTCGCATTAGAAACTGAAATTGATGTTTTTTTTCATTTTTTGGATTTGAAGATAATAATAAATAGTAATAAATTGGATTTTGGTATTTATAGGAAATCTACTCATATCGAATAATTACATAAAAAATAAAAGTTTTAATCCTTTTCCACATAAATTTGCTGTTTTTAATAGTTTGATTTATAGATTAATAAATATATCCCTGAATAAAGAGGAATCTAATAAACAATATAAACATATTCTTAATACGGCTTTAAATAAAGGTTTTAATAAAGACATTATAAAACAGAAGATTGAAAAAATTAAATATAAAAAAAACTGTTAATGATATTTCTACCCTTAAAAATTAAAAGACGCTTATAATTTTAAAAAATTTACTTACTATCCTTGGTTTAATAAACAATTTCAAAAAGTTTTTAAAGAGTTTGGTATAACTTTGGTTCCTCAAAACAAATATAGTATATAAATTTTACTACATTTCTCTTAAAAAGATGAAATTCCTAATAATAAAAAATCTGGTATTTATCAATTTGATTGTTTAGATTATGATCGGTGTTACATTGGTAGGACGACACGTAATTTGGAAATCAGAACAAACGAACATTTTCGTAACATTAAGTATAAACAAACTGATAAATTGGCCGTAGCAGATCATTTTTGGTCATTTAACCATGAAATAAATCCTGAAGTTAAATTATTAAAACAATTAAATGTCCCGATAGATTTAATGGTTTGGGAAAATATATTTATTTTAAAAAATAAACATCGCGTAATGGATTTTGAAATACCGGCAGTTTATTCTCTTGCCAAGTTTGTTTCGTTTTCAGATTTTGGTAATACTGAAAAAAAAAAAAAACATAACAACATAGTAACTTCTTAACAAAGAATTTCTTTTCTCCTGTGGGTTTCTTTGACTGAAGATGCGGACAAGAGTTAGTGAAATGATTTCAATTAGAAAGAAGAATTAACATCAATTTTTTAAGTTAAGTGAAGTTTTTGTTACACATTGTTATATTTGTATAAGGATGGAAAATCCAAAAGTCATGAAACAAATGCAAACCCCTGGCTTCCTTTATCTCCTTCCGAGAGTCCCTGGAAATGCTGCATAATGTACATGTATCTTTTGAAGGTGAAATAATGATAAGTCAGAACTGCCTAGTAGTTTTTAGATAATCATAGTTGGTGGCATTTTAAACATTTGTGCCTTCCCTTGAGTGCCACAGCTAATGATATAAAAAGGCTATGTAGTTTTTGTGTAATACGCGGACGCTTACATATACAACAAATAGAGATGCAGCTGGTGAATGAATAAATATTGTCACACTGGAGTTTACTGTGGAGAAAAGTCAGTTGGGCCGTCATTGTTGCTGTCGCCAGTGTGAAAGGCCGGAGAGACTTGGCCTTCCAAGGGGGCGGCCACCAACTGTTGTCACAAATCGAGTCATATTATTACTGCGCAGATACTATTCGAAACCGTTCTAGAATGTAATTCGAGAATAAATGACTACGGGAACGATATCTGGCAGCCCGCAGATATACAAGAGCCGATGCGAAGTCCAGTGGTGTGTGTTAAGTGTTTAGAGTTTGTGTGTGTTTCGAGCTTTGAGTGTCAGTCAACCACTGAGGCTCCGTGGTGAGGAATCGGCGGGCAGTGGGACAGGCTTTACGCAGTTCACGAGCGTATATTGGAGTAGTGTTCAGAGTCGGCGTGCAGCAGTACTTCTAAGAGGTGAACCTGTGTGTACCTCAGAGAGATTACTACCAGCACAAGTTGGTGCGTGATAAAGAAACATTAAAGAGACATCTTGAAACTGTACATTTGTGTAAAAGAGAAAGTGATTGTAAGTCACCATTGCACTACCAATTTTAGTGACAAATAAAGAACTTTAAAATGAATCTCGTCTTCTGTTTTCGTCGCAATTATCCACTCCCAGGCCACCAAGGAAAAGATGCACAGTCAACGACCATCGTCATATTCGAATTAAAATGATACTGTCCTGCGATGCAATACATATAGCACCGCAATTAGTGGTGACGTTTCCATCAGGTAGTTGTTCAAATTTCGAGCTACTGCAAACGTTATTACAAATAAGATTACTAAACACTCACCTAAGGTATTCGCGTAGTTAGCTTAAGTTTCCACACAGATGAATTAAATCTACAACATCTATTTCTTAACAGTGTCTATCTCAAAAAATAAAATAAACTGTTGAATAAATTTTTGGCTTTACATTCACCTTATCACTTGTTTACTGTATAAATGTCCTATTGAATTCCTACGCGGTTAACCAATGCACTTTGTTGTTTTATATTTATGTACAGGTCAGGAGGAGGTACACATATGCATTTCACTTTTACCTTAGAAAATTGGTTACTTATTTAAATGTACGTTAAATAAAATTCTATCCCATACAAGAGCATTGTGCATTCAACAGATTTTACTGTTTCTAGTACACTTCTCTTTTAATCATCGTATGCTGAAAGTACTGAAAAAAAGATAATATTAGAAAACAAGATTAATTTTACTTTGGGCGTGAACAAGCAAAATTAGTGGCAAATGTGATGTAACAAACAATATTTTCCGCTTAAACTGCAATGTAGTGATTAATGTCATTTCTCAGTATAGCACATTTTGTTATAGGTGTATGTATTAGTCTGTTGGTACTTCTGATTCTTATATGCTGCCAACACAATCAGTGAAAGGTATTAACTGGCATGTGCTATCCCCTTGTCCCTTCACTTATTGTTACTGTCCAGAGTGCTATGAATCCGAGTCTGGTTTGAAGTGGCACGGATCCATAGAAAAGAAATGGCTATAATGGTGCAAACATAATCGTCTCCTTAAGCTTCTGTGGTTTTCTATTATGCTGTTGCGCCTTGACGAATAAAGCATGACTCAATTCTTAACGTAACTGTAGGACATACAAAAATTATCCTTTCTTTAATGTAGTGTCATGGCACGAAAGTGCTATCCCCGGAGCCGCCTCTGATTAGCAACACTTGCTATACTTTTTAAGTCTTGGCTCCTATCTCAGTGTAAGTTGTGCCGAATAAATGTTTTCCACTCTATTTCCAAGTTGAGCTCTCAGGTCACACTATCTAGCCATCTAACCTAGGTCTGCCAGTTTTTCTTGCCCTACATAACTGCAATCTAGGACTGCTTACTTGTCTTTTGATTCCTGCATCCTAGCCAAATGGCCCTTCACGGAATCATGACCTGTTCATGCCAGGGACATATCTTACAGCTTACTAAGAATTAATGATACAGGAGTTCAAGAGACAGAAAAAGGTAATAAATTAACCTAAGCATGCCCTTTATGCTCTCCTCGGTAGTACAGATGGTAGCGTGTGTGCCTCATGTCCCGAATTCGAATCTTGGTTACGGTGAGTTACCTGGAAAAGGTTTTTCCTGGATTTTCCCTTATCCTGAAAGACGAATGTCAGGTAAACCTGGTCTCCATCATTTCACCCATTCCAATCATCGCCCGATATGACAACGTTCGAGGACCAATCCAAGTAGCAAAACATTAAATCAACCCTGCTATCACTACGTTCTGTCTATGAATAATAATAATAATAGTAATAATAATAGTAATAATAATAGTAATAATAATAGTAATAATAATAGTAATAATAATAATAATAATAATAATAATAATAATAATAATAATAATAATAATAATAATAATAATAGTAATAATAATAATAATAGTAATAATAATAATAGTAATAATAATAATAGTAATAATAATAATAGTAATAATAATAATAATAATAATAATAATAATAATAATAGTAATAATAATAATAGTAATAATAATAATAGTAATAATAATAATAGTAATAATAATAGTAATAATAATAATAGTAATAATAATAATAGTAATAATAATAATAGTAATAATAATAATAATAGTAATAATAATAATAGTAATAATAATAATAATAGTAATAATAATAATAGTAATAATAATAATAGTAATAATAATAGTAATAATAATAATAATAATAATAATAATAATAATAGTAATAATAATAATAATAATAATAATAATAATAATAATAATAATAATAATAATAATAATAATAATAATAATAATAATAATAATAATAATAATAATAATAATAATAATAATAAACATATCCAGCACGTTTATAGTGCATTTTCTGGTCATTATGCTTTCTAAACGTAAATCTAATTACATGAAACGCACATATTAGACCATTTCCTTGAAAAATAGAACAAAATGCTCTTAACACTTTATTGAAATATATGACTATAAAAGTGTCTCAATGTTCAACCTTTGTCTGCAGACGATTTGATAAGCTTAAGCATACTTGTGCGCACAATAGTCTATTTGTATCGTGTTTTTCAGAAAACATTTTGAGAGCATTAAAGTCTAAACGTTTTCTAGCTTTGTGACACACTTTAAAGCAATCCTCCAAAAATAATTCTTTGATATAAGTTGGAGATCCAGGTGACATTTCTTTTGACCAATAAAATTACGATGAAAACAATTTATCTTTAGTTTCATACAAGTAAAGGATAATGAGGTTGAATCCCATTAAGTTAAACGTACGTAGGTTGAAATAAAATTATCAAAATTCATTTGTGTGCAACACAAGAAATGGATATGTCTACGTAATAGCACAAGAAACATATTTTATTGAAAGCTTTAACCTTTACTTCAACCTACCAGAAACCCAGACATACGAAGACGCCATCCAAGAGAGACACGACAAAGCCAGTGAAATCCCGAGGCATATAACGGAAATATAAACAATGAAAACGGATGTTTGCAAAGGTCGAAACTTACAACTTTGCCACCTGTATACACGCTTCGCAGCGCATGGTTTTCACAGGAATATACAGGGTGTCCCAACTGAATCTCCCTATTTTCACATCAGTATTTCTGTCAAACTATTTGAGATATCGAAATGAACTAAACTTTACTAATACGTATAACTCACCAAGTTTTCATACTCAAATCAAGAAATTCCTATCACTTTCACATGTGCCCCACCAGTCACACGAAGGATATCCAGGCAATGGTCGAGCTCCACCCAAGTGCGCTGAAGCATTTTAGGAGTGACGGTTGCAATAGCATTCCGAATGTGATCACACAGTTGGCGAATAGTCGCTGCTTTTGTCCCATACGCTCTGTCCTTGACATACCCCCACAAAAAGAAGTACAGATGTGTTATGTCGGGCGATCTCGATGGTCATGCAAATGGTGCACCTCTCCATCTACCAGGAAACTCATGATCCATGTGTCCCTAAACTCTCTAAACCTTCTAAAGAAACACACATTAATTTACCACCACAAAATGAAAATAGGGCGATTGAATTGGGACACCCTGTACATATGCTAGATGCGACATACCCTGCCTCAAGGAGGACTACAGAGGTACAAGCTATATGACGAAGAATCTTATAAGAACCACCTCGTAAAGTGCACAAGCAGAACTTAGCCACTCAACATAATATAAAACCCAAATTTTAATATACACACATATAGGAATAACACGTTCAATGAATCTTTCTAAAAAAAAAAAAAAAAGTTGTCTTTAAATGGTATAGATAGCTAACATTTTGGGGTATATAATTCTAGTGATCGTGCCATAAAAACACCGTTGTTTAAAGTATTTTATCTATCCTAATATTACAAAGATTGAACATGTGTGTGTACGTTAATCTCAGTAACCACTCAACCAATGTTGACAATTCTTTCATCATTAAAAAAATCCATTCGTTCAAACACACATGAGACTATATAATACCTAACCTAACTTCACAAATTATATAAAGATTCAAAAGGATTTACAAAGGTCTTGTACTTAATACGAACAGTGCAGTTATAAAAGAACGTGCTTGAGAAGAAGGTGTACTTCACTCGAGAAAACCATGTAGTAGTGCATGTAGCAGTGCCATCGCCTGCGTTGCCGTATGTAGTAAAAGCGGGCGTTAAACACTACACATTTCATTTAATGTAGTAGAAAATAGTTAATCCTCAGAATATAAATGGCTGCTACATTCCACAGAGATGAAAACTAAATCCGGTTATTATTATTATTATTATTATTATTATTATTATTATTATTATTATTATTATTATTATTATTATTATTATTATTATTATTATTATTATTATTATTATTAGAGAGACAAACTCATCCAAATACTCTTAACAAACACAGTTTATTTTAAATAACTTTTTTATGCACCATTAGCCATTTAAGAAATCCTTGTTATTAGTTTGGCACCTCGTCATTCTGAAGGAACTGAAAACAGTTATTCCTGTCAAACATCGATGACTTTTAGTTTCAATTCCTTTCAGTTACTAAAACATAATAGAATGGATTTAAAATGACTGAATATTAGATTATGGAAACATTTACTTATAAAAGAAAATACTTAGGACCCTCTGCGACCGAGTGATCAGTGTTCGATCTTCTCAACCGAGGTGACAGGAGGCCGTGACAAGCAAACGTTTTTAATTTGTCAGCGTTCTCCAATGTTTATCAATATTCTGAAGTGAAAAGACGTTCTCAATATATAAAAGATAAGTAGATTGTGTCTACTAAATGTACTTTCTCGTATGCTAAAAATTAGGTGGGTATAATAAGTGGATTAATAAGACATTATTAAAAATCCTTTGCTAACCTCAAACTCGCCATTTTGTAAATAGTACACCGTCTGCATTGGTCATACAAAGTTAATCCACTCATATCTCCTTAGCAGAGTCGTGTACCGACAGTCGCGGTAGATAGACGTGTTTTGTGCGCGCTGCTTCCGTGAGTGTTTATAGTGTAACTGTGTTTAACTGTGGAATACGATATCTTCTAGTGAATTGTATTTTCACAATCAGTGCAAACAGTGTTCTTTTACTGACGTGTACTGGTGCCCTTTGGGTACAGGTGTGTTTCTTTCTCTTTCTCTATTTTTTTCTTTTCTTTCCTCACCTATTATGTCTCTCACGCCGGAAACTACCGGCCATCTAGTACGCTCAGCTATCGATATGGTTTATAATACCACTAGTGAATTCCCACAGTTACCAGTGCCTCTACAGCAAGCTCAACCAGTGTCTACGCAGCCAACCCAGGTTTCTCGCACCAATACTTTTAATCCTAATTCACCAGTGCGTCAATCACCCTTACGCCCGTCACAATTACATCTTACCACGTCAACTGCTGCTATAGTTACCGCTAAAACTACGAGTGACGTTATCATGCATGAGACTGCCCCATCTAACAGTTCACCTGCAACCAGCTCTAGTCGCGCTGCTACACACGCTGCTGCTGCCACAGCTGGCCCGAGTAAGCGTCGCTGTACAGCTCCCCCATCAGAACAAACAACTGCCTCGCGCTATGCTTACTCTGTTTCCACGCACAACCGCTTCGCACTACTAGAAAACAACACAGCCATGGACGAGACAAGCAACTCCGAGACACCTAAGGAAAAAGTTCCACCAATTTGCTTGCGCAACATTGGTAACTATCAACTTCTATTACAAGATCTAAAAAATAATGTTACCTCTGAATTTCACACAGAGCTTCGCGGGTCTATCCTTAAGGTTCATCCCTCTACTTCTGACGATTTCCGTAAACTTACTACATACTTCAGCTCCATACAACAGGAATACTACACTTACAGAAATCCGACAGATAAGCTTTTCTCGGTAATTATCCGAGACATCCCTCCTTCGCTCACTGATAAGGAAATCTATGACGAACTGTGCTTACAGAACTACCCAGTGCGGAAGGTCACTCGACTTATGAATCGGTCGAAACAACCCATTCCTCTCTGTGCGGTGGAATTGTTAAATAGCGATGATGGTAAAGCTATACTCAACCTAACTCGCCTGTTCTACAGTGTTGTTAAGGTGGAACATCGCCGTCGTAACACTGACATACCGCAATGCACCATAGTCTGACTCTACGTTTCCACAATTTAGCCTACACACGGCCAGTGTGAAAGAATAATTAATTTCCATTAATTGACCTAATAGTGGTTAACTATAAAGCCCGGGCCTTAAAGTACTTACATGTAGTAAGTCGCCATTAAGGTAGTTGTCTCATGTGTTTATGAGAACTCCTAAGTGGTTTACCGGGAAAATACGAGTCAGTTGGAGAATTTAATGTCATATCGGCACGTTGGCCATAGTAGCACAATGGTAGTGCGGCTGTACGGAAACCAGAAGATCCGTGGTTCAAATCCCGGCTATGGCATTGAATTTTTCAGTCTGACTCTACGTTTCCACAATTTAGCCTACACACGGCCAGTGTGAAAGAATAATTAATTTCCGAATTTTATTCCTATTTACAACTTATTTTCTTCTTGTTTCAACTAAATATGATAAGGGTATATAAAATACCTTGACAATTCTCCTGACAAATCTATCATCCATGGGATTACGGATAACCTGACGACAGATTTCCACTCTAAGTTCAGACTGTTGAAACACGAGTCAGTTGGAAAATTTAATAGCTCAAGGGTTAGAGGGGCTGGATGGAGACCAGATGATCCGTGGTTCAAATCCCGGCTATGGCATTGAATTTTTCAGTCTGACTATCTTTCCATACTTTAGCCTACACACGGCCAGTGTGAAAGAACAATTAATTTCCATGTTGAGGTATCAGTTCATGAGGTACAGATCTACAGCATCTGTATGATTTTCCAAGTGTCTTAATGTGGCGTTGTATGGTATCTTTTGATGCACCAAATTCTTCTGAAAACCTATGGGTACTTTTCTGCGGATTTTCTCGCAAAATTTGGCGTGGATCCTCAATATTCCATACTTTAGGTCTTCCAGAACTTGGTAGATCTTCGTGTTTTCGTCTCCATTGTTGAAACGTTGGAACCATCGTTGTGTCACACGCTCACTAACACCTTCTCCTTCCACTTCACATATTCTTCAAGCTGCGGCAGCGACTTTATAATCTTGTTTCCAGTAGTGTTTTAGAAGTAATCTAAGTTCAAACTTCATCTCCATTTTGAGACTGTTTATTAACAACTGAAGACTGATACTTGCTCGCAATGTACGCAACACTAACCATGCCATCGTGTAAATAGCATTGCCTACCAAAGAAACCCAATACATTTTCCAAAACATCAAAATAAAAGCAAAACCGATATTAATTATGAGACAACCTAATAGTACATAGAAAAAGTGTAATGACATGCTTCTTTTCTCTTATCGTAAGCCTATTGTTTACACGTTAAGCTAATGATAATTATCTTGTTAAAATAGTGTGTGTTTAAAACGTTAAATGGAAGTATAAGGCTACTGCAATCTGAAGTAGAAAAAAAGTTTTGTGTTTTTCTTGTTAACAAATTAAACTAAGTATATAATAGTGCAATATAGTACACTATGAACAGCTTTACAACATTTAAGTCGCGTCGCTCTGTTTTCATTTAAATATTTAAAAACCTTTTATCATATTCCATTATTTTATACATTTTCAATAAAATTCCTATACCTATTTACAAAAGTTGTTTTTTTATCTGTTTCATGTTGATCGAGGTCAACATCATTAGAAATGGTTTTATTAGAGATTTTCTTGCAGTTAGAGTGAGAATAGGGTAATGCAATAGATTTAAGCGATAAATCATTTAAGAGGTGATTACTATGTGAGGACTTCAAAATTCCATTTCTTAGCTTTAGCAGGAAAGAGAGAAAAGAGAGGAGAGGAGAGAACAAATGACAGCTTCCCATTCAAGAAAAGCATAATACTGGATAATTCAAACTAAAAATGGGAAATATGTCCTAAATTCGTAACTTCACAAATAAGAAATAAGGACATAAATACAGGTTCTTCATGAAAATGCATTGCATACTTGAAAGATGGAGAACTTATATACCAAATTTGTTATTTAATTGACTTTTTGTTTTCAAAAAGCGATTTTTATCTTAACAGAGACGTTAAGATAAAAACATCAAAACATATTTCCGGTGAAACCACAACTCAAATTTTTGTGTGGAATAAATGCAACACTGGAGAACTGAGAAAATAGGAAATGACGCAGTTCTGTTAATTTCTTTTATCAACAGTTTCAATAAGGTATCTTATCCTCCCTCTTTAAAGTGTTAACTAAAACATTAACTTCAATTTTACTTGTTTTCACTGCATATTAAGCTGTTAAAAAATGTTTCATTTTGTTACCTGATAGTTAAACATATTGAACATATGGTTAAAGCAAGTGTGTTTCGAATTTAAGTGTTTTAATTAAACATTAACAATTTCGAACTGTCTTAGCAATAAAATATTACTATCGTTCGTATATGCAATGATGAATGGCGGTCTCCATCGGAAATTCATGACAAATTCTACACTGAGGAATATGTCACATTACACTTTTAACCAATTTCCTAACACACCTTAAGGAAAACTGTTCCGTTGCATAACATTTTACTAGATCTATGAACAGAGCTGCCCATAAATCTCTGCTACGTACCAAAGTGGTGAAGAAATTACTGTACGCCATCAATGAAAACTCAACGAAAATACAGCGTCTGAAGTCCTTGAACGTAAAAGAAAATAAACCTTAAAAATATATTTGTGATGTACCACATAACTGAAAAATAAACAGCCCAGTGAACATCAAATAGTTAAATCTCTTCCGAAGATACAACACGAAAATTTCAAACAAAACCAATCCATCCCAAACTAATCTTTACATAAACACTTTCTCAGAATGTTTTATTTTCTTCAAAGTGATTTGTAACGAAACATCTAAATTAATTTAGCTTTTTGTGGTGCCATATGCAAAAGTTGAAATCGTCAGAAGAAACTTGCTGTATGCTAAATATTTTCATATGACACTAATGTTATGGTTACATAGGGTGGCGTTTAAGTGGCTCGACACTAACAAAATGAGTTTGTAGTAAAAAAAAATCATCTAATATTTCAGCATCACCTGTTGAAAGATAAAATAACTAGTACTGTCCACCAACGCAAATAAAATCCCTGACAGGAATGTGCTACCCTTATTCAGTGGGATAACGACAGCGAATGTGAATGACTGCAGAGAACGCATGCTACACAAGTAGCACAACCGTTAAAAAAAAACCATGTGCCATATTCACTCAGTGCATTAAAACTGAGAAGATTTATTCACAAAACTAGAAGCCGTTAGAATGTTTTTGAATAGTCTGAAACTGAACTGACATTGGGTGTCATAAACCTATCGAGGGAGGGTGTAGGAACTTTCTCCAACCCCCTGCGTCTCATTCCCCGGAGACTTTCATTGCTGTGCCAGACTGTAGTTAATAAAATTCCATCTGATTCAATATTGGAACTTCAGCCGCTGTTCGTCAAAAGTATGTGAAAAGCAGTTAAACTTTTGTTAAACCAATACCGTGTTTATTCAAGTTTATTTTGGAGACCAATAGGAAAATTTTGAGGTGCTGAAAGCACATGAATGTTTCTACTCAGGTTCGACTAGTTCCATACTCTATGCACAACTCAAGAAAAAATGAAGAGCGACTTAGCAATTGAAAAAATTTAAAATATCTGGAAATTTAGATCAATAACAAAACATTTCTTGAAATAGATGTTAGGAAACAAATTTAACGTGACTTATATTGTTGGTATGATTTTTTCTATCTCTTAGGTTTATCAGTTATACACAAGTTATTCAGAATAAAGACGAGATTACGGGATATTTTCAGAAAATTCGAGGTATACATTTCATTAGCGAAGTAAATAACTTAAACATGAAATTTAAATCAAATAATGAAAACCTTTCCATGTAAAGAGTAGTTTGGGGTGGGTAAATTTTCATCAAAATCTTGATGTCACAACCCTGATAGAGCTTTGCTTATATATCAAGTTGGGTATCTAACCGACTATTCACTTATGTAAGGTATGAAAGGTAAATGCGAAAAGGAAGCACAATATTCGGCAATTTACACTTAAAGAAATAAAATGCGTATTTGAAATACAGATAAGTTCCTGAAAGAAAAGGCTTGCTTCCCTATATAAGTGAATTTAGAAATAAATTAATTTCCATTCTTGTAATATGTGTTTTTAATAATCTGAGATGCATGTAAATGCTGTTATGCGACAGTTAAAATAGCAATTTGCACACAGTTACAAACCTTTGATTTGATTGTTTCAGGTGCTGCTTCTTCTGTTTTCAGGCTGAAAATTTACCAAATGCAACGTGGCCAAGATCCTTCAGAAGTTTAACGTTACCTCTTGCAGGTCTTAGGAAGATAAAGTCGGATACTCTTCCTTTTAACCTTCGCTTAATTCGAGACAAAACATTAAAAGCAGGCACACTTATGTATTTATGAGGCACTTTTCATGCCATTCATTTACAACATATGTAGTGTAACGGGAGCGCTGGAACACCCTGTGAACCAGCTGGGAACGGAAGGCAGGGGGAGGACCGCGGTAGCCACACCTCCCCCTCGTTTGTCTTGTAGTGGTGACAGGCAGTGGTTGGGAGGAAAAACATCAGTGTGCCGTCTGTTTCTGTCCACCTGGTTCCAGAAATTACGTAATCTGGAACATTCTCCTGGTCACTAGAAACCGGCGATATTCCTATATAAAGAAGGTTACAGACAGACCGAGTTGAGTTGTTGGTTTGTTGGTCAATCAGTTGGTTAGTGTGTGTGAGTGAGGACAGTTCTTGGTGTAAGAAGGCAGTGTTAGTCAGTGTTCGACGTGCTAGCGCCGTGTTAATGAACGAGAAGACTGTGTGTAATTGTGTACGTGCATCTGAACGGTAACGGACGAACTGGTGAATCGTAATTGGTGTATTACGTAATTTTGTGTAATTGGCAAGTGTTCAACTGTAAGTCGGTGGAAATAAAGAACATTGTTGAGTGGTGTAACTGGACTTTTCATTTCACGAACCCACAAAGTCACAGTATATTCAGCACACTTTCTACAAAACATCTGCACCTTTTTTCTTCTCCAAATCACTACACAGTAATGTAAGCATAATGTAACTATCTTAAACGTGTTTTAGTAAGGAATACGTCATTTTAGTATTTATCTTGTAGGTGTACATTCATTTCGTTTTAACTTAATGTGACTTGTTTTATTACTCTGACAAAGCTGGCGTTTTCCCCATATAATAATTAGAGCAATTGCCATTAAATAAATATGTTTATATCTGTAACAGAGCGAAATGACATTTATAATTGAGCTGTTTCTCTTTATGGTGAAGGATTAGGGTATCTGTCTAACAATCTATACGACCGAGTTCGAATCCTACATCAGTCAAGACCAAGAAGCTAAATCCTACTTTTTAAAACAAATCTAAAGCTTAAAAAATGGTGTGCACTTTCACGACTTCCTCTAATCAGTCCTATACAAACTATTCTTCTTTTTTAACTTCCCTAATTATACCACTGTCGTGGTGTTAAGGGATTCTTGTTCCTCTATCCTTTTTTCTAGATCGGGCCTGAGGAACCGCAGCTTTGGATCGTGATAGAGAACCGGGATAGGTGATCAGCCTAATGCCTGATGTGAAGGTGAAGGAAGTGAATGATATATATTAGGGCGAGATGAATGATAGGAAAGATAATGATGGAGCAATTGGAATTCTGATGGGGAAACCGAAGGACCCGGAAAAAACCCATCCCAGCGCCATGTTGTCTACCACAAATCTAACTTCGCGGTCGCCTGGGATCGAACTCGGGCCGCCTTGGTGAGATTCAAGCGGTCTAACCACTCAGGCATGGCGTGGCGTGGCCACAGACTATTCCTAAAAGTTCTTATTCTTATATCCACTTCATGTTAAACGAGTAGTAAACCTTTTTAAATGGCGTTGCTTGTAGATACAATGGGAATAAGCTAATATTGTGACTTTGTGGGTTCGTAGAATTAAAATTCCAAGTTGCAGAAATACAAATAGTTATTTATTTCCACCGAATTACAATTAGTACACTTATCACACACAATTACGTAACACTCACAATTACGTAACACTCGCTACTAGGCACCTTGCCGAACAACTCTCTTTAGAGCTCACTAAAAACTCAGAACTGAGAACTGCCTGAGTCGTCCAACGCGTCGCTTATATAGGCAGATCGCTGCATCTCAAAGCTTCGCGGCTCGGGATAATCGTCCCGATTGTTCCAGACGTCAGGTGGAGGGGAAAGAGACGGTACAGTGGCTCGTGATACTTTACCAACCATTCCCTCAGTGAGCGACACACAGATAAATGGGTAGGTATGGTCTGAATGCTTCCTGTCCCCCACCCAGCTGCCAGTTGGTCGTGCCCTCCGATAATTGGGTGACAATATAGTAAGCTTAAGCGACAGATACGGCTTTGACATTCCATTCTCTTTGCATGGTCAAGCCATAAAACAACGAATGATTCCTTTTTGAGAGAAGTATAATGGCCGAGTGCATCAATCCAGGTAAATATAACCGCAGGTACACAAATTGGTAAAGTCATAAAACCTACAGGTACATGATTGCTATTCTTGGTTTGAATACCGCGGTTTCGTAGCACTTGCCTTTCTCGGTTTTCCACCACTCAAGGCCGTGATTAATTTCGACACACGCTTGCTTACTGGTCTCCTTTCCCTCTTTTAAAGTTTTCTTTTTTTTTTTCAGTTTTATTTCATTTAGCTTATTATAATTCAGAAGACTGTAGCTATATTATCTAAAAAAAGACGATGGAAAAAATTATATTATTTTATGATAATAAAACAGAAAGTTTGAACATATGTCCCAATATATTAACCTAGATATAAATTTTATATTCAGAGTTTACTTATTTAGTCCATTTCTTGTTGTGTTTCCATTGAGAGAGGGGGAAATAGAAAGAGAGAATAGGTAATTCTGATATTCACAACCTACAGTTCATTGTTTTCAACTTATATGTCATGAAATAGTACATTCACTATATGAGCTCAATGACGAACATAACCAACAAACCACCAAGTCGTCCAACAGCGCCCAATTGTAGTACTATGAGAGTTCCTGTATCGCACTGGATTTAAGTAGTACACTAATGAAAATAAAATGCTTTAACATTTTTTGTGCGGTTTAATTTTATTACGGTTTCCACTTATGCAAAAATAACACAGAATGAAAAGGACTTCATAGGCTATTCCCAGAAAATTCAAGATATAGATTTCGTTTGTGTTGAAACTGAAAATTGTGATATTTAAATCAAAATCTTAAAAGCTATTTTTGAGAAAATAAAAGTTTTAGAATTTAGGTTTGTGGTGTGGGATTTTTTTTTGTATCCCTGGAGCATTTTGGACTTTAAATATCAATTACATAAAAAATGAAGCTAGTGACAGTGAAGCAAAAATACTACACAAATATAATTATTTGTAATAAAAATCTCACTTATCTTTAAATAAATTGATGTATATTTCGTAAACTTTTGTTTGTATCGTCAGCTATTATAGATAAGAAAGTTTTTGTTACAAATATATTTGTGTAGTTTAAATATCAGGTTTGGTATTTAGATGAATTTACGTTTCTGAATTATGCTGTTGACACACCCATAGGTCTTCTTTCTAAAAATATTTCACTCGAGGTCCTCAAAACATGTATTTATAGTGAAATCTATGTATGGATTATTTGGGTGGGATGCAATACCTTCTCTGATCTACATGCATGGTAGGGAAAGTAAGAAAAGAAGAACTTTTATGAATATAAGTGACATAGTTAATATTCAAGGCTTTTGCAAGTTACAAGGAAATGGTTCTTTCTGGCTTCTGAAAGGAGTAGTACCCTCCCTCCCTCCCTCCCTCCCTCCCTCCATCCCTCCATCCCTCCATCCCTCCATCCATCCATCCATCCATCCATCCATCCATCCATCCATCCATCCATCCATCCATCCATCCATCCATCCATCCATCCATCCATCCATCCATCCATCCATCCATCCATCCATCCATCCATCCATCCATCCATCCATCCATCCATCCATCCATCCATCCATCCATCCATCCATCCATCCATCCATCCATCCATCCATCCATCCATCCATCCATCCATCCATCCATCCATCCATCCATCCATCCATCCATCCATCCATCCATCCATCCATCCATCCATCCATCCATCCATCCATCCATCCATCCATCCATCCATCCATCCATCCATCCATCCATCCATCCATCCATCCATCCATCCATCCATCCATCCATCCATCCATCCATCCATCCATCCATCCATCCATCCATCCATCCATCCATCCATCCATCCATCCATCCATCCATACCTACTATTAGTTTTATTGATACGACGTATAACATCAAAAAGATGCACAGTTAAAAGTATCAAAATACCCTTATACTATCGCATTATAAAATAAACGTATTTGTTATACAATCGAATCTGGGTGCCTTAGCCTAATCTTAATGAAACGATATACTTCACCAAAATACCGCTGCATTACCTTGTCAAAGCCTCAGTTTTATCAGCACACACTGTCAAATGAAATCTTATATAAGACGATTTATTATTATTAGACATAGAGTTGCGCATAACTTAAGTGTCACCATATTTAGTGATGCTGTAATGCCTTTAAGATACCTAGAAATAGCGAATCCTTAAGTTTAACTACTACTACTACTACTACTCCTCCTCCTCCTCCTCCTCCTCCTCCTCCTCTATCTCTCTGTGTGTGAGTAAAAAGTGGGTTTACAGTGTTAGGAAAACCTGAATAACCTTGCTGTGTATTTTTATGTAGTTTTATCATTCTTTTTATACTGGTCTTTTTGATTTCCCCCCACTTACCTATAGTAAACAGAGAAAGTATTCTATTTCACCCGAAAATTTGATATGTGCATGCGTGAGTGACAAGAAACAGAGGGGGAGACTTGGTAAGGTACCAGAACTGGTATTTAATTTCATTTTTCAAAGATGAGACACAGGAATTTCAAGAAAAATCCTCCAACACTATATTACCCTTTACACACAAAAGTATTTGTTTATTTTTCCTTAAAAGGCTCAAAATATTTTGATTAAAAGACCATTAACAGTTGATTATAATAAAATGCTTTTAACCCGTGTATCAGACACTATTTTAGACAGTCCTGAATGTTTATATAGTATAGATTATATATAAATATAGGGTACTGGTTTACCTTTCTCATGGTCCTTATACTCATCGGTTGTGATGTTCATTTGCTCTATGTAGCATCAGTGTTGACAACGTGACTTTCAGAAAACAACAATATTCCATACAAGGGACACTATTGAAACAATAAAATGATGAAAATAACGTAACAAATATTTAATTAATTGAAGATTATAACTTATGGAAATTAATTGTTCTTTCACACTAGCCATGTGTAGGATGCACTATGAAAGGGTAGAACCAGACTGAAAAATTCAATGCCATAGCCGGGATTTGGACCACAGATCTTCTGGTCTCCGTCCAGTCCCTTTAAACCATTGAGCTACTATGGCCAACGTGCCAACATGACATTAAATTCTCCAACTGACTCGTGTTTTTCCCGGTAAATCACTTAGAAGTTCGCATAAACACATGAGACAACTACCTTAATGGTGACTTACCATGCTGTAAGTACTTTAAGGCCCGGGCTATATAGTTCGGGCCACTATTAGGTACAATTAATGGAAATTAATTGTTTTTTCACACTAGCCGTGTGTAGGACGCACTATGAAGGGTAGAACCAGACTGAAGATCTGTGGTTCAAATCCCACCTATGGCATTGAATTTTTCAGTCTGGTTCTACCATTTCATAGTGCGTCCTACACACGGCCAGTGTGAAAGAACAATTAATTTCCATTAATTGTACCTAATAGTGGTCTGAACTATAAAGCCCGGGCCTTAAAGTACTTACAGCATAGTAAGTCGCCATTAAGGTAGTTGTCTCGGGTGTTTATGAGAACTCCTAAGTGGTTTACCGGGAAAAATACGAGTCAGTTGCAGAATTTAATGTCATGTTGGCACGTTGGCCATAGTAGCTCAATGGTTTAAAGCGGCTGGACGGAGATCAGAAGATCTGTGGTTCAAATCCCGGCTATGGCATTGAATTTTTCAGTATGGTTCTACCCTTTCATATTACAACTTATGTTCAAACTTACTCTTTTTTTTTTTTTCAGAAAGCTAAAAATGTTTATTGCACATTTTATACAACTATTACTTAACTCAGATTTATCGCCTTCTTGAATGAGGCGACTGTCACCAAAGTTGTCATTATCGTCGTGTTAAAAAGCTTTTGATCACTAAGAGAAAGAATTGTCTACTTTTAACGCAGTCCTGAATTACTAAAAGGCGCAACTTTACTATCCACTGCCTAAAAATAGATTTAAAAACAATAAAATGGATGTCTTGATGTTTCTGCGAACAATCTGCAAAGTCCGCACTCGAATTTGAAATGTGTAGGGAAGTTATTCCTGCAAACATTAATAAAAGATAAGCTCTTTGTAAATGTGGATTGAGGAGGTTAAGGTCTGAGTCTTTAATGATTATTTGATTAATGAGAGTATGACAGTTTCTTTCGACCACTGGCAAAACCATAAACAAGCTATTGGAATACAAAGTCCAACTTTGATAAAATATTGGGTGATAGTAGCATCAGATAACACATTTAAATAAAAACATTTTTCTATTGTATAATCTTATCAATCTGCTTGCTGCTCAGTAATCTTATTTACTCTTTTGTGTCAAAACATCACTACTTTGCTCATGGAACGTAACAATTTGCACGCTAAATTTAAATGAAATTAATGCTCATCTTCCAAGACTGTCTTCCTTTGAGAGGGGTGTTGAGAGTATGAAGGAATTCATTTTCTAAGTTTGTCGTAATTGCGAATATCTATGTGTGAACAATCCTCTTGAACTCAGGAAGAAAACTTATTCAAAGTGTATCTATCGATTTAAAGCCCAGAATTATGGGACTCCTCTAAATTTTAACCGTGACATCAAAAAGACTGTCTTAATGATACGAGAATGTTTCTTGGTCTTCCTTTTAGCATACTGTCGTCTGTATCGCTCCCCAATTGCTCTATGACCTTCGGGGGTAACCTAATTCCACCAAGTGACTACTGGACCAATTTCTGAGGGTTATCTCCGATGAGGAGGCGGTGGAATGTAAGAGCTACAGCTTTTACTGTGGATTCATTAGGCCTTTGGGATATTTCACAGGAGCTAGTCAGAGATGAAGGCTTGGATATGGGCTACTTAAACTCGCTAATTCTAGAACCGGGTATCGAACCAAAAACCCTCAATATAACAAGCGCGAATGAAACCACCGAGCTACCTTCTAGCCCTAGACTTCAACTGTTACAGTAATAAAACATTTTTCTGGTGTTTACATTCACATTACCTTCTCTACCCGTTCTCAAGTTATATTTACAAAACTTACTTTTCTGTCCACTTCGCTAAATCTTTTTAAAATGGTTTAATTACTTGTACATTTCTTCCTCATTTCCTTGGAAATATATAAATTAAGTAAATTCAAGCTGTAGTCAAATCTTTCATGAGCTGTTTTCTATATGTCGGCATTCCGTTCCCTTTGCAGCACTTGGTTAAAAATTAATTACTTTGCATATATCTTTGACATAACTTGTGCACTTTAACGAGATCTACATTTTTTGTGAGTACGCTTTGAATATCCTTTACGGTTTAACAGTTATGGAAAAATCATCTCGAATAGTCTTCAAAGGCATTCCGAAAATTCAAGATATTATAATGGCAAATGAAATGTATATCTTAAAAATTATATTTAAACCAAAATTGGTTGCTATATTTGAGAAATTTGGAGACGAAGTTTGTTATTTAACCAAATTATGTTTCTGAGATGTTTGTTCACATGTACACAAAGAAAGGGAGGGAGAGAGAGTTACTTCTCCTACTTGCTATACTACTACGTAGTAGAGAAAGTAAAAATGTATTTTTCCCCTTTGCAGAAGGGTCAAGGCCAAGCTGCTTATTTACATTTAGAGCAGTTTGGTAATAAACGAAGATCTAGAGTGCATGAGATGCTTGCTAGAACAGGCTTCTGTATGAACTCTTATTCTTCGTATAAAAGAATGCATATTTCAAAAACCGACGAATTTTATTTGTTATTGCAAGCCAAAACGAAAGGCTAGGATGGTAATGCAATCGCTTTCAACCGTCATACTTAAGCTGATGGAAGATATGGTTTCGTACATCTGATTAAAATGAGTGAAAACAGGTTCTTGCAGACGTCATCAAGATAAATAACACTGGGCGACAATGAAAATGTTTCGGGCTTAAAAATAGTGAATTTACATGTATTTCCATCTGCTGAATTAAAAAATTACCATAAAATGATAGATTAGCTCTTGTTTTAAAGATAAAGTGACATTTCATTTTTTTTAGAAAGAAGATTTTAAATTTGGCGGAATTGTTTTGGGAGTTGGCACACCTGTGAAAATACCGTTGATAACTACAATTATTTGGTGACAGTGCTCCCGCAAAAGTACCGTAACCTTGGATGCAACATGTCCCTTAAGATCCATTTTCTCCACTCTCACCTAGACTTTTTCCCTCCTAGTTGTGGAGCTGTTAGTGATGAACATGAGGAGAGATTCCATCAGGACATTTCTGTTATGGAACAAAGATATCAGGACCGTTGGAATGAAGTAATACTTGCGGATTACTGTTGGTCTTTGCATAGGGATTCTGCGGAACTCCATCACAAGAGGCAAGCTAAAAGACGACGACGTCAATAGGCCAACACATGATACTCTTCAGACACGACTATCTGCGAAGTATTTTTCCAGCAATTTAGAACTCTTAGCATGTAAATACCAGTTTAAAAAAAAGCAAATTCACTTTCATTGCTGTTAGCATGTATGCAATTAAAATGTATCCTCTTCTCTCAATCCGTTAATATGTAATACTTCCACCTTGTGTATATCACAGAAACTAGAGCTAATAAAAATTTTTCATTGTCATATTTGTTTTTCTCAACCCAAAATTAGTAGGAATTGCCTCATGAAGTGCTCGAAACATTCAAAAATTATTTTTTGTTGCCCAGTGTAATCAGCACATTTTAATAATATTTAAAAATATTTATGCTTAAAAAAACTCCAACTCCTTTACATATAATTGATGTATGAACTATATTTTTATATTTTTGCAAAGCAAAGTTCTGTTGCACTATACTGATAAAACAGATCACTACCAAATATGCACAATTTTAGGCTTTGTCTTAATCAAATAAGCGATGTTCGCAGCATACGCTTCTTTTGCAATTATTTGGAATAAATCTTCAATATGTATCTAATTTTCCATGCGCACAGTCAAACTCGACTAACCAACTTTGATCACTAGCTTCCCTTACGCCATATTGGTACGGTTCCTTTATCGTATGTCGTCTCCTATAGCCGATTAAACTCTGGTTCCCGAGGTCGCGGGTTCAAATTTGGCGGAGGGCGATGGATTTATTGATGGTAAAAACCTTAGCATGGTTTTAGTTAATTGATGGGAAATTAAACTTTTTTTTACACTAGCCGTATATAGGCTAAGGTCTTTGATAGAGTCTACATGAAAAATTCAAGGCCACGGCCGGGATTTGAACCACCGATCTCCTGGTTTCCGTCCAGTCGCTCTAACCCATTGAGCTACCATGGCTAACTTGCCGTCACGACATTAAATTTTCCATCTGACTCGTATGTTTCCACGGTAGACCACTAGGGGCTCTCTAGGACTCAAGTACTTACGATAGTAAGTCGCCACAAACGGCGTATCTCGAATACGAGAGCTCTAGTGGTTTACCGGGAAATATAGGAGTCAAGTGGAGAATTTAATATCATGACGGAAAGTTGGCCATGGTAGAGCGACTGGACGGAAACCAGGAGATCCGTGGTTCAAATCCCGGCCATGGCACTAATTTTTCATGTTGACTCTATCTACCTTAGCATGGTTTCCTTCGGAAGGGAAGTGAAGCTGGTGGTCCCGTATCGTATATTTACGGCGTCTAAAAGAACCTCAAGACTGATAAAAAAGCATCTGAGCAAAATTAAGCGGTCCTTCTCGCACAGTATAGAATGCGATGCTGAGAAAACTCCTCCTCCTCCTCCTCCTCCTCCTCCTCCTCCTCCTCCTCCTCCTCCTCCTCCTCCTCCTCCTCCTCCTCCTCCTCCTCCTCCTCCTCCTCCTCCTCCTCCTCCTCCTCCTCCTCCTCCTCCTCCTCCTCCTCCTCCTCCTCCTCCTCCTCCTCCTCCTCCTCCTCCTCCTCCTCCTCCTCCTCCTCCTCCTCCTCCTCCTCCTCCTCCTCCTCCTCCTCCTCCTCCTCCTCCTCCTCCTCCTCCTCCTCCTCCTCCTCCTCCTCCTCCTCCTCCTCCTCCTCCTCCTCCTCCTCCTCCTCCTCCTCCTCCTCCTCCTCCTCCTCCTCCTCCTCCTCCTCCTCCTCCTCCTCCTCCTCCAACTTCCCTAGTTTTACCACTATCGTGGTGTAAAGGGACTCTTGTTCCTCTATCCCATGTTTTCAGCCGTCGGTTTGAAGAACTGGGTGAGGGCGAAATGAATGAAAGGAAAGATTATAATGGAGAAATTGGTGGAACGATGGTAGGGGAACCCAGTCCCAGAGAAACCCCCTCCCCCACTGCGCCGTGTTGACCATCACGAATCTCACATGCGGTCGCCTGAGATGGAACCCGGGTCCTTTAATGAGAGTTAAGCGGTCTAGCCGCTCAGCCAGGGCAGTTAAAGATCGTCCATAAATAAAATTAAAAAAAAAAAAAACAAGTTAAGTAAAGCTCTTTAACTGAGATACTAAATACAAATATTTTGATGCGCATTAAAACTGCCTAATTATTAATTGTGGATATGACATAAATTAGTTGTAGGACGTACAACAGAAGGGGACACCTCGCACGTTGTGGCTACCACCCTCAGGAGGAATGGTTTAAGTGAAGGAACCAAGATGGAATACAGGCAGTAGGCAGACTACCACAGGGACTCACAGCTCAAGGATCAAACCCATTGCCGGAGCTGACCAGAATGTGTACAGCCCTGTGGTGTCCATGGGAACACTTTCTTTTTCCTGAACGAATTGTCTAGCATTGTTTCATACTGCAAAATCTGAAAGCACACCTGAAACATGAGAAGGAAACGAAATGAAAGGGAAATTAAAAAAAAAAAAAAAAAACTGTGGTATAAGAGAAACCACCCCAACATTCTCCTACCCACCAGGGAGAATCACGAAAGATCCAAGTCAGAATAAGCGGAATTGAACCTGGAGACTCCAAAATGAAAACCTAACCGCGGAGTCAAGTTTGCTAAAGTGGGAGACTTTATTTCAACTTTGCCTTGTTTACATGTAGCATCGTCAATACAATGCTTACTAAACAGTTTCTCATTAACAGTGAAGTACTAAATCCTACCGGTTTATATGTTGATTAATCGTATTAACTCTCGAAGCTTACATACGAGTTACATAATATTCTATAATTATGCATGAGTAAAGTATCTGAACATCTGTTCGAAGAGTTTCTCAAAGTATATTAGACAGAGGTTTATGTAGCTTTAAAGATGATTCAATAATTTAATCTTCAGTTGCTCCAGAAAGAACTGAGAGATTAAATAGTATGTCTAATATATATTTTTTTTACTAAAATTAAGGTATCAAGTATTATCATGGGAACCGCAAGCCAAGCTCCAGTCACTGGGTCTGTTTTTGGTCGATTCATCCTTCACTCGTGCTTTCTTCCCAAACTAAGAAAACATGGTAACAGTAGAAGTCACTGCTTAATAGCCTAATTAGCAAACCTACATGTACTTCTCTTCAATTCTGATTACATTTTTTTTTTTTTTTTTACATGTGGAACGGAAGTTATGACACTAATTCAGTTTCAGAATTTCGAATACATTGTCCCATTACTATTATCATTTATCACCAACACCATTATTACTATTACTATTATTATTATTATTATTATTATTATTATTATTATTATTATTATTATTATTATTATTATTATTATTATTATTATTATTATTATTATTATTATTATTATTATTATTATTATTATTATTATTATTATTATTATTATTATTATTATTTTACCACGACCATTTCGTGCTGAGATATTTTAGGTGTTTCAAGAACATAAAATATATTTTCTAGCAAAATGATAGGGTTTGCTGAACCATATTAGCGCAGCTGTCACATTTACTTTCAGTATCAGTTGGGCACCACGTAAGGAGTTTGCCACAGCAAAGAAAGTCATTTATATCCCGCCTTTAACTCCAGCGGTCATATCGGCGGCCGTTCTCCTTTGGAACATATCGATGGTGTTAACTCGTATTCATACTTCTAGATTCTGGGGAAGATGAATCATCTTGGTTAGGATTATGATTAAGATTTCACTACGGAGGGGATTCGGTACGTAGGTCACCATGCTGGGCCCATTGTGCCTATGCCCCCAAGAGGGGCAACCCGGGAGGGAGGATGAGGCAAGAGGGGAGAGGTCGGCCGACCCAAGGAGCCATATTAGTGCAGAGGACAGGGTCCCTACAGTTTATTAGATAGAGACCTCCCATGGCAGGCCAGGACAACGGACACGCACTGTGGTACGGCAACGAACCCAGCAGCCGAGCTCCAAAGGTCCCAGGCAGGCAGTCCCGAAATGATCCCAGCAGAGGCGCGGAGACCGGCAACCGAGCTGCCAGAAGAGGAAGTAGTTTTCCTCAGAACATATCATCCTGTCATGCACCGCCGAGACTCCCACCGACACTTCTACCCTGAAAGAGACCACCAGATGAGAGATGACATGAAATGATAATGGAGATGATATGGAGAGACAGGAAATTCGGGGCACGTAATTAACCTACCCAGCATTCGCCTAGCAACCTGGGGAAATTCCCGAAACACCCCATGGGTCACGTAGGTCGGCCACAGGAATCGAACTCGGGCCTCCCCAATACGGACCACAGACGAAACCGCCTGACCCATTCCGCTCGGTAATCATCTTGGTTGGAGAAAAATCCCCCCTCCCAGCCGGGAATCGAACCCGGGACCCCTTGCACAGCAGGCAGGTATTCTATCGACTGAGTTATGGGGCCAGCCCTATGGTAGTTGTTTATGACACTTGGTTTAGTTTAGTTAGAGCCCATTCAAAAACATTCTGACCCTTCTACTTGTGTAATACCTTCTCGGTTTTAGCATAATGAGTGAATACCTTTGGTGTAGGGCGCATTTATTTAAATGGTAGTTTCATTTTCGCTTTTACAGTAGTGTATCAGTGAGCGTAAAAAAAAAAAAAAAAAAAAAAAGCGTGTCTAACATATAATTGCATCTGAATCTTCCAAGTGACGAATTTTAACTTAAACTCGCAATTTACGGATATTTTATCAGCTCCTACAACATTAAATAGTTTGTAGCTAATAATACCTACTGCAAAATTTCGATACTTCTGTACTGTAATCAATCAAAACATATGACATGTAAACGCAAAGGAACTACATCATTACGCCCTTATTGAACACTGAAGCCATTCCTTTCATTTCACATTGTTCTAGCGTGGGCCAACACCTTGCCAGTTTTATACATTTCGCCAAAACATTAACGTCATTCTTTCGTACTGCTTCGATTAAAGGCTGCATGAGGCGAGATAAAACTCCGAGTACAAAGAAGAGGAGTGCGGTAGGCCATGTTTTGTTTACGTGCGGAACGGTTTGAGACGTGACCTACGTCGAAGTTCTAAAGTCATGTTACGTCTGCAAAAACGTATTCAGAGTAGAGATTAACTATTTAAAAGCTGCCTGTGGGTCGACAAGTTATAACCAAAACTATATTATGTGTGTGTATCACAAGGTTCATATTCACATGTCCATTCACTTTTTACTTCCTCTACCAGCTATATTAAGTAAAGGAAGTATTGCAGCCCACTAAAAATGTGATACCTATATTTCACTGGAAATGTCTTTACAAGATCCTTGAATCCAAAGAAAAATGCCCATGTGACAGGTTCCAAATGCAAAGCATAAAGAAAGAAGACATCGAAACCTGTGTACTACCAGTGTTATTATTTGGATGTCAAACTTGGCCACAAAAAAAGAAAGAAATGCTACAAATCTATGACAGCACAAAATGCAGCGGAAGATGTTACACGTAACAAGGACAGGATGACAAACGAGGAAGTCATGAAGAAGACATGCATGACTCACGTGGCTTCACGGGCGCAACAGCTGAGGTGGAGATGGGGAGAGCATATTTCCAGAATGGACCACCGATGGACGCAACGAATGACTGTGGGACATCAGAATAGCGCGTTGAACGGCAGGGAGAACAAAGATGAGATAGCTTCAAAAAGATAGCAGGGACACAGTGGTCAACACAAGCTAAGAAGAGAGCTACATGGAGGACACTGGAAGAAGTACTACCTAGGTGCTATAAACTAAAAGTGTGTATCATATCTAAATATGTTCAACAATGGTGTGTAAAGTAAACAGCGACTGCTGATGACACGGAAGTACGCCATTACTAGAGTGCAGCAACTGCATGAGGCTCTTAGGAGCTACAACCCTAATGAGCTTCTCAACTGGTACTCAATTGCGCAGCAGGAGACATTTGTCCTCAAGGGATTTATAGACTTTTCATTCGTTTATGTACGTGTGTCTAAACAGCATGAACTCAAAGACGAGAAGTCCGTTAAATATTAGACTTGTTATTTAAGAATGCAGCATAAAAATTCATAAAAATCCTCAAAAAAGTGCTTCGACTTTTATCTATACCAGCATAGGACTAAGATATTTGTAATACATATTAATTGTATATCCTGAACTTTCTGGGAATAGCCTCAGAAGTCTTCTTCATTCTGAATTACTTTGCATAAATTGAAAACCGTAAGAGATAGAATATACTTCATAAAAAGTACATACCTTGTATTTGAATGTTCAAATGTTAACTTTTCTCAAATGGAAAGCATAATTCTCCCTCTCCCACAGTAGTTATGTAATAAGCATGGGATTTCAAAACTATCATATATTTCAAAATCTAACTATAGCTTTATCCACTCTAACGTACAACAAAAAATGTAAATGCGAATTGAAAGCTTATCTGGTAGCTGGAATAATTCGATTGTGTGTGTGTATGTGTGTGTGTGAGAGAGAGAGAGAGAGAGAGAGAGAGAGAGAGAGAGAGAGAGAGAGAGAGAGAGAGAGATATGTAGTGTTTAACGCCTGCTTTTACTACATGCAGCACCACAGGCGGTGACACTGATGATACCTGAGAGTAGATAGGAAAAGCCGATTTAAAATCCCTCAAAGGAGCCGCCTCTAATGAGATAACAATAGCGCTAATTGGATTACAATGTAATCCTATTATCACACCTCTTTGTCCTTGAAAGTGCCGCCACCTCATGGCACGAATGACGTCACAGACACGCCTCTAAATGGCATACGTCATGAATGACGTCATAAAACACGTCAGCCCGGCACGCGACCAACAGTGACGTCACAGAATCGACTCAAAGCCAGAACAATATTTTAAAACCCGTCAAAGGAGCCGCCTCTAATGAGATAACAATAGCGCTAATTGGATTACAATGTAATCCTATTATCACACCTCTTTCTCCTTAAAAGTGCCGCCCATCTCATAGCACGAATGACGTCACAGACACACCTCTAAAATGCATACGTCATGAATGGCGTCATAAAACACGCCAACCAGGCACGCGACCAACAGTGACGTCACAGAATTTTAAAACCCCTCAAAGAGATGCCGACATCTGATAAGCAGTTATCACCAGCCCTTTGAGTTTACAAAATCCCGAAATTAATGACGTCACAGAATCGACCTAATATTTTAAAATCTCTCAAAAGAGCCGCCACTAATTAGGTAACAAATAATTAAATAAAGAAATAATTAAATTAATCAATAAACAAATGAATATATAATTATTATATAATAAAGAAATGATCAATTACTTAATTAAATATTCGGCGCGGTGGGAGGCATATAACGTGATTTCTCACATGCGACCAACTTTTACCGGGTTACATCAAAGCACTTTGCTTGCGTGACGTAGCTTGATAAATTAAAATAAGGAAATATATGGTGTATCAGATATCGATAAATGGTATTCTCTGAATGTAAAAGGGTGATATGTTGACAAAATTCTGAATCTACTTTCCATCCAGAACGGAAAGCCCAAGTTGCCTACCGGGAAAATACAGATCATTTGTGACAATGCAAAGAAGTTAAATCTTGCAAAAAGCAGGTTCCCTCATGCTTAAGAATAATGACGTCGGAATATAATAGCGAAGCGTTCAGAGTATTTCTTCCTAATTGTATTTTTCACATAATAGCCCAAGCCTGTGGTGGACTATGCTTCATTGCACCGCACATAGTCAGGTAAAATGGAGATCTTTATCTGCGGTCACAATGTGAAGCAGGACAATGTTCTTAGACTCTTTCTGTGTTGCAAGATGATTAACACATGAAAATATGTATTATTTTATTTGAAATATTTTTCTCAAGAAATAAATGCATAATTCGATTTATATCTGAAATAGTTTCGGAAAGGGCATTATGTTTAGGCATTCATAAGAAGAGGTATAACTTTAGGAATTCCCGTCCTTTTAAAAGTAAAGAATACTTCGATTTATACGAGTAAACAAAAAGACCATAAAAATAATAACACTTTATATATAAATCCTGTAGACAAAAATTAAAAAAAATGAGTTTAATATTTTTGGTAAATATAGCTGCTATGGTTCTCAGCGTTTCGTACTGCATTGAGCGTAAAAGACGGATTAATTTTACTCAGAGATTCCTTTATTAACCTCGGGTATTTAGGGGTCGAATATTCCTCATCAAGGGAAACCATACTAACGATTTTTTTATACTTCTAAGGAAATGAGAATATTCAATGATAAGATTTTTATATATAATTAAAGAACAAATAAATTTGTAAAATATTCAAATAATAAGAATGTAAAACACTTCAAAGTTTACTTCGCACAGTTAGCAAAAATACATATGTACTTAGATAATTATGAAGTGTCTAAGAAACATCGCATCTATTCAAAATATATAATAAACCTTTATACGAAATGTCAATCTATATCAGAACCTTTCTCAGAAAGATGGTTCTTTTGGCTGATGCGGTGCAGGTAGAAGTTTCCATTTTTTAGCATTTTTCAACGTCATTTAGTCACTTCTAAATCGACTAACTTATATTAAAATGGTATATATGGAGTTCTGTATTATCTGCATCGGACTGTAGTTTAATATTTTTATTCACTTGTTTTTTCAACCATAATATTCTCAACCTTGGAAATTTACACATATATGTGGAGAGCTTTTTAACAATTTTACCTCATGTATGTCAATCTATATCAGAACCTTATATTTTTAAAGGTCGAATTGCTTTGCCAAGACATTTTCCAATTCTTATACCATATTAACCCAAGTAGAGAGAAGCTACATCAACCATTTTATTAATTGCACACCTAAACTTTAAAAGCAACCTTTATAAGAAATATTCATGAGAAAATGTAAACACCCCTTCCTTGAAAACCTTTAACAAATAACAAAAGCCTTTTATCTAACCAATGTGCTGGAAAGTCCATTCCTTGTGAAGCAAGTGTTTACGAAAACAATACTTTGAATACATTTAGAAGAAATACTTGTTCTATCTCTCATCTTTGAAAAGTAAGCGTCTATTGTTCTATAAGATACCAAAAAACATATTTGTAGGGAATTCCAATTCTTTCAAAAACATCCTTTCTTTAAAATCTTTTAACAAGTAACAAAAGCCTTTTATGTAACCAATGTACAGGAAAACCTTAGGAAGCAAGTGTTTTACGAAAACAACACTTTGAATACATTTAGAAGAAATACTTGTTCTATCTCTCATCTTTGAAAAGTAAACGTCTATTGTACTATAAGATTCCAAATCTAATTTGTAGGGAAAAACCAAGAAAAAGCCTCCAATATGTGTACGTGTACGTGACAAAATTCACGTCTGTACATCTTCCCTTCATAAATTAAGGACACGCCCTCCGTGTTGATATACTGAAAAACAATAATTCCTTTCAGCCAATGAAAAATATTATATTTAAAGGAACCAATCATAAGATACCTGAAAATATAAAAAATAACCAATAACACAACTTCATTTAAAAAAGAGAAAGGGATCGTACCATTATGGGCGTTTATCATGAGTCTTACATTCGGTATAAATAAGCTAAATTAGCCTAATGACTGCACTGCAAGAGATTTATCTAGCGCATAAACACCTCGAGCTCAATAAATAACAGTGATTTGACAACAATAGATTTCATCGATTTGCGAATCAAGAATAATCGCCACATCTGGAAATGTCTGGTAAGTTATTAAGCATTTACTTTTATATAAAATATATTCCATTTACATGCCAAGTGTTTTAAAAACTATATTGGAAAAATATAGGATCTTTTTACAATGAAATATCAGATATTTCTGAGATTCTAAATCGTTTTATAACATGATATTTTTAATCATTCTGTATATGACATGAATGTAAGGGTGGTTGTAGCTGTGTAACATATCGGAGGCCTTTCACAGAATTAAAATATAAGAAAGTTTAGGAAGGGATGTTTTAGTTAAAGCCATTTAAAGAACGTAATAGTTTCAATAATTCTAGGAAGCCGAACAGGGGAAAAAACAGCAGTTTTTAAAATGTAGAATCTTTTAACTCTTTATCATTAAAAAAAGGCATATTTAAGAAAATGCAATTAAAGGTTAAACATACTAAGATTTCCAGCATACTCTTATCATGAATCAATGAGGGATTCTTATTAATTTTAATTATTTTTTCACCATTTATAGACAGAACACCAGAGCTCATAAATCTCGTTTCTCCCTCTTCGGAGAGGACGATCCGAAGAATCGATTTAATATCGCCAGGGACGCAGAGGCAAGGTAAAGTATTACAATTGTGAAATATTATATTGAACTAGTACAAACGCTATTTAAAAATCATCACCAATAATTGCAAAAAATTATTTTCAAAAAGGATTTAAATTTCTTTTCAAGTCATCAAAGCCTTTCCATTTTCTAAATGTTTTTCGCTTTACTTGCAATTTCTATATAATTCGCCCATCTGATGTGAACATAAAATTGTTCTAGGAATTTTACGATTCTCTTTAATAAATTTCAGTAATTTACATTTCTCTTGAAAATTATCGTTTCTGTTTCATAGACTCACTACGATTTAACTACATTCCCATAGTCTTAATTTTGTATATTTGGATATTAATTTTTATATAGAATTTAACCTAGTAGTTTAAATAATTCTAGGAAGCCGAACAGGGGAAAAACAGCAGTTTTTAAAATGTAGAATCTTTTAACTCTTTATCATTAAAAAAAGGCATATTTAAGAAAATGCAATTAAAGGTTAAACATACTAAGATTTCCAGCATACTCTTATCATGAATCAATGAGGGATTCTTATTAATTTTAATTATTTTTTCACCATTTATAGACAGAACACCAGAGCTCATAAATCTCGTTTCTCCCTCTTCGGAGAGGACGATCCGAAGAATCGATTTAATATCGCCAGGGACGCAGAGGCAAGGTAAAGTATTACAATTGTGAAATATTATATTGAACTAGTACAAACGCTATTTAAAAATCATCACCAATAATTGCAAAAAATGATTTTCAAAAAGGATTTAAATTTCTTTTCAAGTCATCAAAGCCTTTCCATTTTCTAAATGTTTTTCGCTTTACTTGCAATTTCTATATAATTCGCCCATCTGATGTGAACATAAAATTGTTCTAGGAATTTTACGATTCTCTTTAATAAATTTCAGTAATTTACATTTCTCTTGAAAATTATCGTTTCTGTTTCATAGACTCACTACGATTTAACTACATTCCCATAGTCTTAATTTTGTATATTTGGATATTTGGCTATTTATCATCATCATTATGATCATCATCATCATCATCATTATTATTATTATTATTATTATTATTATTATTATTATTATTATTATTATTATTATTATTATTATTATTATTATTATTATTATTATTATTATTATTATTATTATTATTATTATTATTATTATTATTATTATTATTATTATTATTATTATTATTATTATTATTATTATTATTATTATTATTATTATTATTATTATTATTATTATTATTATTATTATTATTATTATTATTATTATTATTATTATTATTATTATTATTATTATTATTATTATTATTATTATTATTATTATTATTATTATTATTATTATTATTATTATTATTATTATTATTATTATTATTATTATTATTATTATTATTATTATTATTATTATTATTATTATTATTATTATTATTATTATTATTATTATTATTATTATTATTATTATTATTATTATTATTATTATTATTATTATTATTATTATTATTATTATTATTATTATTATTATTATTATTATTATTATTATTATTATTATTATTATTATTATTATTATTATTATTATTATTATTATTATTATTATTATTATTATTATTATTATTATTATTATTATTATTATTATTTCAGGAATGGAGCAACAGATGCTGCATCTCGCAGCCCAATTCAATGCAGCGGCAAAGCAGATGAAGCGGGCTGCGGACAAATATAAGGAGCTGGCTGGTGAATACGCAAGGAGATCGGAAATTATGGAACATCGTCGTATTTATGCCCTGCACGCAAGGCGAAGGCTTCAATTCGAATCGCCGAACATCCCACAAATGCCAGAACATTTAGAAATAAGAAATAATATAATTAGACACAAACGTAAATATTGTGGGTTAAAATGATATCTCTGCGCATTATACATGATAAAAAAAAGAAATAAACAATATTTATGTTTCTGCATCAAAGAGTTCTTTTTATTTATTTTTACCTTAACATTTCCATGACATTCCAAAACCTCCAGAGTTACTATTACTGCTAAATATTTCAAATAATCTAATTAGGTATGAACCTAATCGGCAGATCAGCACATATGATTCCAACAGAGGTTAATTTACATGAAATCTTTATAATGCACTATTTTATGTTACAATACAATCCAATACATTCCTTAGTTCAAATATTGAAAATCACACCCTCTCCCTTCTCCAATCATATAATCTGAAACAATGAAAGCGCACGATACCGCTTATGAGAAGATTTCAGATAAATTCACGCAATCACACCTGCAGACTTCAATTCTTGAATAATTGTTCGAATTTCATCTTCATGATTATCAGATCTCCCACTTTCCTGTGAGGCCATTAACAGTCTTAGACGATTTACAAGTCTATTTGGATCACATCGCGACCTTTGCAAATGGCATACATCCTCTATGTACATCGAGACTTGGTTATTTTCAGCTTGCTTTACCAAATGCTGATCACTTGAAGGAGTATCTTCTGGGAAATACTGCATATTTACTTGAACACCAACATTTTTATATTTTTCCATTGACTCTGCGATGACCATCGGTTTTTCATCCTCATGTAACATTAATCTTCTGTCTTCACAATTCGGTGTTACAGCAACTCTGTCACCATTGTGATGTAGGGATGTTTCAGGATCTGCATACTTAGATGGCACAAAAGATTTTGAAATCTCACCATCCTGCAATGAAGCCCCGGCCGCAGAATTTCTTCTATCACTAGTGCACATCGCTCGGTGAGTTTTAAGACGATCAAGGGATCTGTTCCGTAGAATTCGCCGGCATATACAGCACTGGAGGCAACGATCCTTTCCATTATTGATATATGAAAAATTAAGCATATTATAATTTGATTGAAAAGTTCTTCTGGAACAGAGACTCATAGCGAGGCCGAACACACAGACGATGACAAAATACTGAAAGAATTATTAATATAAATATCTTTAAATACTTATTTAGGGTACATTTATAAAATTAATAAGTTTATCGGTTTAATCGAAGCATATGTAACCACACATGTAACCAAATGTAACCAAATGTAACCACACATGTAACCAAATGTAACCAAATGTAACCAAATGTAACCAAATGTAACCACACATGTAACCAAATGTAACCAAATGTAACCACACATGTAACCAAATGTAACCAAATGTAACCAAATGTAACCACACATGTAACCAAATGTAACCAAATGTAACCAAATGTAACCACAAATGTAACCAAATGTAACCACACATGTAACCAAATGTAACCAAATGTAACCACACATGTAACCAAATGTAACCAAATGTAACCACACATGTAACCAAATGTAACCAAATGTAACCAAATGTAACCAAATGTAACCACACATGTGACCAAATGTAACCAAATGTAACCAAATGTAACCACAAATGTAACCAAATGTAACCACACATGTAACCAAATGTAACCAAATGTAACCACACATGTAACCAAATGTAACCAAATGTAACCACACATGTAACTAAATGTAACCAAATGTAACCAAATGTAACCACAAATGTAACCAAATGTAACCACACATGTAACCAAATGTAACCAAATGTAACCACACATGTAACCAAATGTAACCAAATGTAACCACAAATGTAACCATATGTAACCAAATGTAACCACACATGTAACCAAATGTAACCAAATGTAACCACACATGTAACCAAATGTAACCAAATGTAACCAAATGTAACCACAAATGTAACCAAATGTAACCACACATGTAACCAAATGTAACCAAATGTAACCACACATGTAACCAAATGTAACCAAATGTAACCAAATGTAACCACACATGTAACCAAATGTAACCAAATGTAACCAAATGTAACCACAAATGTAACCATATGTAACCAAATGTAACCACACATGTAACCAAATGTAACCAAATGTAACCACACATGTAACCACACATGTAACCAAATGTAACCAAATGTAACCACACATGTAACCAAATGTAACCAAATGTAACCACACATGTAACCAAATGTAACCAGTTAACCACAAATGGTAACCACTTAACAACTATTATACCATATTATAAGCCAAACTAACCTAAGCTCTTAACAACTCTAACTGAAACTAACCTAAGCCATCCAGGCACAAAAGCAAGCTAACCCTCCTTATCAGTACCATTATTGCGCTATTTTCAAATTTTAACCCCTCCTAAGATCCCGGTGATTGCTTTACATTTCTACCGTATTATAAGCTAACCTAACCTAGACTAACCACTTAACAATCTTAAGCAAACCTAACATCAGCTACCCGACCCAAACCATGCTAACCATCCTTAACAATGCTCTTCCAGCGATCGTTTCAAGCATTTAAACTATCCAAGGTCTTATTCACAAGCATCTGAGCCACTCACGATGATATTCAAGAATTGACAAAACTCTTTAGTTCTAAAGATGAGGATGCCTGTGAATAAGACCTTGGATAGTTTAAATGCTTGAAACGATCGCTGGAAGAGCATTGTTAAGGATGGTTAGCATGGTTTGGGTCGGGTAGCTGATGTTAGGTTTGCTTAAGATTGTTAAGTGGTTAGTCTAGGTTAGGTTAGCTTATAATACGGTAGAAATGTAAAGCAATCACCGGGATCTTAGGAGGGGTTAAAATTTGAAAATAGCGCAATAATGGTACTGATAAGGAGGGTTAGCTTGCTTTTGTGCCTGGATGGCTTAGGTTAGTTTCAGTTAGAGTTGTTAAGAGCTTAGGTTAGTTTGGCTTATAATATGGTATAATAGTTGTTAAGTGGTTACCATTTGTGGTTAACTGGTTACATTTGGTTACATGTGTGGTTACATTTGGTTACATTTGGTTACATGTGTGGTTACATTTGGTTACATTTGGTTACATGTGTGGTTACATGTGTGGTTACATTTGGTTACATTTGGTTACATGTGTGGTTACATTTGGTTACATATGGTTACATTTGTGGTTACATTTGGTTACATTTGGTTACATTTGGTTACATGTGTGGTTACATTTGGTTACATTTGGTTACATTTGGTTACATGTGTGGTTACATTTGGTTACATTTGGTTACATGTGTGGTTACATTTGGTTACATTTGTGGTTACATTTGGTTACATTTGGTTACATTTGGTTACATGTGTGGTTACATTTGGTTACATTTGGTTACATGTGTGGTTACATTTGGTTACATATGGTTACATTTGTGGTTACATTTGGTTACATTTGGTTACATGTGTGGTTACATTTGGTTACATTTGGTTACATGTGTGGTTACATTTGGTTACATTTGTGGTTACATTTGGTTACATTTGGTTACATTTAGTTACATGTGTGGTTACATTTGGTTACATTTGGTTACATGTGTGGTTACATTTGGTTACATTTGGTTACATGTGTGGTTACATTTGGTTACATTTGTGGTTACATTTGGTTACATTTGGTTACATTTGGTCACATGTGTGGTTACATTTGGTTACATTTGGTTACATTTGGTTACATTTGGTTACATGTGTGGTTACATTTGGTTACATTTGGTTACATGTGTGGTTACATTTGGTTACATTTGGTTACATGTGTGGTTACATTTGGTTACATTTGTGGTTACATTTGGTTACATTTGGTTACATTTGGTTACATGTGTGGTTACATTTGGTTACATTTGGTTACATTTGGTTACATGTGTGGTTACATTTGGTTACATTTGGTTACATGTGTGGTTACATTTGGTTACATTTGGTTACATTTGGTTACATTTGGTTACATGTGTGGTTACATTTGGTTACATTTGGTTACATGTGTGGTTACATATGCTTCGATTAAACCGATAAACTTATTAATTTTATAAATGTACCCTAAATAAGTATTTAAAGATATTTATATTAATAATTCTTTCAGTATTTTGTCATCGTCTGTGTGTTCGGCCTCGCTATGAGTCTCTGTTCCAGAAGAACTTTTCAATCAAATTATAATATGCTTAATTTTTCATATATCAATAATGGAAAGGATCGTTGCCTCCAGTGCTGTATATGCCGGCGAATTCTACGGAACAGATCCCTTGATCGTCTTAAAACTCACCGAGCGATGTGCACTAGTGATAGAAGAAATTCTGCGGCCGGGGCTTCATTGCAGGATGGTGAGATTTCAAAATCTTTTGTGCCATCTAAGTATGCAGATCCTGAAACATCCCTACATCACAATGGTGACAGAGTTGCTGTAACACCGAATTGTGAAGACAGAAGATTAATGTTACATGAGGATGAAAAACCGATGGTCATCGCAGAGTCAATGGAAAAATATAAAAATGTTGGTGTTCAAGTAAATATGCAGTATTTCCCAGAAGATACTCCTTCAAGTGATCAGCATTTGGTAAAGCAAGCTGAAAATAACCAAGTCTCGATGTACATAGAGGATGTATGCCATTTGCAAAGGTCGCGATGTGATCCAAATAGACTTGTAAATCGTCTAAGACTGTTAATGGCCTCACAGGAAAGTGGGAGATCTGATAATCATGAAGATGAAATTCGAACAATTATTCAAGAATTGAAGTCTGCAGGTGTGATTGCGTGAATTTATCTGAAATCTTCTCATAAGCGGTATCGTGCGCTTTCATTGTTTCAGATTATATGATTGGAGAAGGGAGAGGGTGTGATTTTCAATATTTGAACTAAGGAATGTATTGGATTGTATTGTAACATAAAATAGTGCATTATAAAGATTTCATGTAAATTAACCTCTGTTGGAATCATATGTGCTGATCTGCCGATTAGGTTCATACCTAATTAGATTATTTGAAATATTTAGCAGTAATAGTAACTCTGGAGGTTTTGGAATGTCATGGAAATGTTAAGGTAAAAATAAATAAAAAGAACTCTTTGATGCAGAAACATAAATATTGTTTATTTCTTTTTTTTATCATGTATAATGCGCAGAGATATCATTTTAACCCACAATATTTACGTTTGTGTCTAATTATATTATTTCTTATTTCTAAATGTTCTGGCATTTGTGGGATGTTCGGCGATTCGAATTGAAGCCTTCGCCTTGCGTGCAGGGCATAAATACGACGATGTTCCATAATTTCCGATCTCCTTGCGTATTCACCAGCCAGCTCCTTATATTTGTCCGCAGCCCGCTTCATCTGCTTTGCCGCTGCATTGAATTGGGCTGCGAGATGCAGCATCTGTTGCTCCATTCCTGAAATAATAATAATAATAATAATAATAATAATAATAATAATAATAATAATAATAATAATAATAATAATAATAATAATAATAATAATAATAATAATAATAATAATAATAATAATAATAATAATAATAATAATAATAATAATAATAATAATAATAATAATAATAATAATAATAATAATAATAATAATAATAATAATAATAATAATAATAATAATAATAATAATAATAATAATAATAATAATAATAATAATAATAATAATAATAATAATAATAATAATAATAATAATAATAATAATAATAATAATAATAATAATAATAATAATAATAATAATAATAATAATAATAATAAAAATAATAATAATAATAATAATAATAATAATAATAATAATAATAATAATAATAATAATAATAATAATAATAATAATAATAATAATAATAATAATAATAATAATAATAATAATAATAATAATAATAATAATAATAATAATAATAATAATAATAATAATAATAATAATAATAATAATAATGATGATGATGATGATGATGATGATGATGATCATAATGATGATGATAAATAGCCAAATATCCAAATATACAAAATTAAGACTATGGGAATGTAGTTAAATCGTAGTGAGTCTATGAAACAGAAACGATAATTTTCAAGAGAAATGTAAATTACTGAAATTTATTAAAGAGAATCGTAAAATTCCTAGAACAATTTTATGTTCACATCAGATGGGCGAATTATATAGAAATTGCAAGTAAAGCGAAAAACATTTAGAAAATGGAAAGGCTTTGATGACTTGAAAAGAAATTTAAATCCTTTTTGAAAATCATTTTTTGCAATTATTGGTGATGATTTTTAAATAGCGTTTGTACTAGTTCAATATAATATTTCACAATTGTAATACTTTACCTTGCCTCTGCGTCCCTGGCGATATTAAATCGATTCTTCGGATCGTCCTCTCCGAAGAGGGAGAAACGAGATTTATGAGCTCTGGTGTTCTGTCTATAAATGGTGAAAAAATAATTAAAATTAATAAGAATCCCTCATTGATTCATGATAAGAGTATGCTGGAAATCTTAGTATGTTTAACCTTTAATTGCATTTTCTTAAATATGCCTTTTTTTAATGATAAAGAGTTAAAAGATTCTACATTTTAAAAACTGCTGTTTTTCCCCTGTTCGGCTTCCTAGAATTATTTAAACTACTAGGTTAAATTCTATATAAAAATTAATATCCAAATATACAAAATTAAGACTATGGGAATGTAGTTAAATCGTAGTGAGTCTATGAAACAGAAACGATAATTTTCAAGAGAAATGTAAATTACTGAAATTTATTAAAGAGAATCGTAAAATTCCTAGAACAATTTTATGTTCACATCAGATGGGCGAATTATATAGAAATTGCAAGTAAAGCGAAAAACATTTAGAAAATGGAAAGGCTTTGATGACTTGAAAAGAAATTTAAATCCTTTTTGAAAATAATTTTTTGCAATTATTGGTGATGATTTTTAAATAGCGTTTGTACTAGTTCAATATAATATTTCACAATTGTAATACTTTACCTTGCCTCTGCGTCCCTGGCGATATTAAATCGATTCTTCGGATCGTCCTCTCCGAAGAGGGAGAAACGAGATTTATGAGCTCTGGTGTTCTGTCTATAAATGGTGAAAAAATAATTAAAATTAATAAGAATCCCTCATTGATTCATGATAAGAGTATGCTGGAAATCTTAGTATGTTTAACCTTTAATTGCATTTTCTTAAATATGCCTTTTTTTAATGATAAAGAGTTAAAAGATTCTACATTTTAAAAACTGCTGTTTTTTCCCCTGTTCGGCTTCCTAGAATTATTGAAACTATTACGTTCTTTAAATGGCTTTAACTAAAACATCCCTTCCTAAACTTTCTTATATTTTAATTCTGTGAAAGGCCTCCGATATGTTACACAGCTACAACCACCCTTACATTCATGTCATATACAGAATGATTAAAAATATCATGTTATAAAACGATTTAGAATCTCAGAAATATCTGATATTTCATTGTAAAAAGATCCTATATTTTTCCAATATAGTTTTTAAAACACTTGGCATGTAAATGGAATATATTTTATATAAAAGTAAATGCTTAATAACTTACCAGACATTTCCAGATGTGGCGATTATTCTTGATTCGCAAATCGATGAAATCTATTGTTGTCAAATCACTGTTATTTATTGAGCTCGAGGTGTTTATGCGCTAGATAAATCTCTTGCAGTGCAGTCATTAGGCTAATTTAGCTTATTTATACCGAATGTAAGACTCATGATAAACGCCCATAATGGTACGATCCCTTTCTCTTTTTTAAATGAAGTTGTGTTATTGGTTATTTTTTATATTTTCAGGTATCTTATGATTGGTTCCTTTAAATATAATATTTTTCATTGGCTGAAAGGAATTATTGTTTTTCAGTATATCAACACGGAGGGCGTGTCCTTAATTTATGAAGGGAAGATGTACAGACGTGAATTTTGTCACGTACACATATTGGAGGCTTTTTCTTGGTTTTTCCCTACAAATTAGATTTGGAATCTTATAGTACAATAGACGTTTACTTTTCAAAGATGAGAGATAGAACAAGTATTTCTTCTAAATGTATTCAAAGTGTTGTTTTCGTAAAACACTTGCTTCCTAAGGTTTTCCTGTACATTGGTTACATAAAAGGCTTTTGTTACTTGTTAAAAGATTTTAAAGAAAGGATGTTTTTGAAAGAATTGGAATTCCCTACAAATATGTTTTTTGGTATCTTATAGAACAATAGACGCTTACTTTTCAAAGATGAGAGATAGAACAAGTATTTCTTCTAAATGTATTCAAAGTATTGTTTTCGTAAACACTTGCTTCACAAGGAATGGACTTTCCAGCACATTGGTTAGATAAAAGGCTTTTGTTATTTGTTAAAGGTTTTCAAGGAAGGGGTGTTTACATTTTCTCATGAATATTTCTTATAAAGGTTGCTTTTAAAGTTTAGGTGTGCAATTAATAAAATGGTTGATGTAGCTTCTCTCTACTTGGGTTAATATGGTATAAGAATTGGAAAATGTCTTGGCAAAGCAATTCGACCTTTAAAAATATAAGGTTCTGATATAGATTGACATA
>CM060951.1:35723503-35758503 GCA_030765055.1 Mantis religiosa
GAGAGAGAGAGAGAGAGAGAGGAGAGAGAGAAGAGGAGATGAGAGAGAGAGAGAGAGAGAGAGAGAGAGAGGAGAGAGAGAGAGAGAGAGAGAGAGAGAGAGAGAGAGAGAGAGAAGAGAGAGAGATGAGAGAGAGAGAAGAGACTGAGAGAGAGAGAGAGAGAGAGAGAGCAGAGATCTGCGACTGAGAGAGAGAGAGAGAGAGAGAGAGAGATTGCAGGAAGTCATGTGAATGCAACTTTAAGTCCTTGGCTCTCCTAGAAAGCCTCTATTTGAGGTACTGAATGACTTGCTTCAAAAATATGTTAAATACTGTTATTTATTTTGAAGCCAAACTACTCAAGGTCCCTCTTTTTCTGGAATCCAAAACATATTCGTGTTGAAAATATCTGCCATTACTGAACATGAGACGGATGTTTTCTTAAGGATGTAGCGGTAGGCGAAAACAGTGCATTTGGATTAAGATTTGTTTTAGTACGCCATTGATATCACCTATCATATAAAGTTATTACAAGGATTAAACAATACCATTCGGATATTTCTACAATAAAGCCATAAAAGTTGCTTGAATGATATGGTTATTGAATCGTCAAAACTGAGCTATTATAGATTCCTGATGTACCTATGTACGTTAAACGGGAAGGGATACACGGGCAATCGCTTGAACCATACGTTGTTAATGTTTTTGTTTTGTGACAATCGATACTCCCATGCTTTTTCATTCGATACTGTTACATTTCTATCAGAGGTGTCGTGGAAGTTGAAAATTCTACTGGAAACCATATGTGTTCAAAATCTGATTTTATCTTGCTTGTCACTACAATCAGTTTGATCGATCACTGTACATTCAAATGACATTCTCTACGAGTTACTTCAGGCTAATCAAGATAAAGTTTTGTAGAAGTATATTAATTATCAGAAATCCTATGTTTTTCGCGATATACGTGGGACAACTGGAAATAAAAAAAGAACTGGATACCCTAACATTCCAACTCTTTCCAAACAATAAAAATCAAGACTTGTAAAGAATGACAATGAGTTGAACAACTCCAACCATTACTAATCTTGAAAGCAGCTTATGCATTTGTTCGGAAGGAACTTTCCAAATTGTTGCCAAATGCTCAATACCACTGTGAAATCCCTGACTGAATTTGTTTAGGTTGCCGGCATGATGGATTGAATATGGGGAAGGAATAGGTGCAAACTGGAAGCGAGCACTGAATGTAAACATGAGGCCAGCATAGTGGGAAATGCTCGCAAGAACAGGGGATTAGCGCCTTACGATAGAAAGAAATGTAGGGACATTTCAATCTACGAGAAAAGAATATTACTTAAGAGATCGTCGGAGGGAAATAGGACCAAGAGAAACTGAAGAAACAGATTTCCAGACTTGAAGACCTAATTTAAGACGCACAACTGATAAATAGAAGACGCCAATTATGGATATCAGAAAGAAGAGCAGAAACCATAGACAGAAAGAGAATACCAGGAGAGAGAAGATATATATGGAGTATCAGAGCGGACAGATATAACTGATTATGCAGAAGCGGAAAGATGACTGCACGGATGTCTGGAACTGATGAATCAGCTCCTTCTACTGGTGCCAGTCCCTTTAGGAGATGTATACCAGTAGGAGGAAGCTTTGGATACCAGTTGCAGAAGATGACATTTTAAAATTGTAGGAAACAGTCTTTCGTAGCTTGTTATAACAATTAAAGCCGTAGTATAAATGTAAATTTGATTTATATTGTTGGTGTAGAAGTAAAGTACAAAAAGACTGTTTTAGATAGGTTAGAATAGATTTGTTAGGTTACTGGAATCCAGTAATCTCCAGGATTAGTTAGTTCGTTAAGGTAGAAAGTAGATTATATCTGCAAAATTTTTAAATTGTTTTGTGTTATCTGATTTAGAAGTTAATAAAGTTAAAAATGAAGATTGCACAATAAGGTCTGGTATAGATTCCAGAAACCGGGCTATTAGATATGCACATTTTATTTTATTTTTTTATAGCTGGATGTATTACATCTATTTGTATCTCCGATTTGCACCCAAAATATACGAGCAGAGTACGACAATTGGTGGATGCTCTTAATATACTTTTTCTCTTCCACTTTTACAATAACGTCTTCCAACGTAAAGGCAAATCGGACAATGAATGAAAGGGGTGAAATCAAATGAGCCCAGGATCATTTAGTTCAGAGATAACAGACATTCATCATTCAGGATAAGGGAAAATACATAAAACCTTATCCAGATAACTCACTTTGAAAGATTCGAACTCACGACCTTGAACGTGAGGCAGACACGCTACCACCTGCTCCTTATTTTTAGAGGCATCTCATCACACTAATGCTCTTATATTTTCAATTTTAGACAGCGATGCAATACGTATATTGTTCTGTATAACGAATCTCAATAACTAATACACAAGGATTTACGAACGGATGAAAATAAATTAAGCTTGTCAGTAAATTTAGTGGTAGTGCACTTAGTTTCTTAAAATAGACGAGCTTCTGGTCTGTTCCTCTCAGCAACGTTGTGGTTTAAGGGGCTGAGTATTAGACTTTTATACATGCACCTTTAACCTTCGTAAATCTAAACTAGTCGACTTTTAAACATTATCTTAGGGGTTTCTAGAAGTACTAATTTACAAATATACGGACAAAAACATTAAAACCATACCACTGTATTAGAATTGTCGTTTATGAAGATTTATTATAATATTGAATATCACCACGACATTACATTACCGTAATTCACAAGTAGCCACTTCAAGCTTAAAGTGTATAATATATTATTACTTGTATAAAACGAAATTTTATGAACTGTTGATCTAATAACATTTTTAGCTTTGAAGTAATGTATTTTTTCTTGGGACATTTATATAGGTTAAAGAAAGGAATTCATATAACAATATGCCATTAGCGCGTATTTCATACACGCCACCTGCTTAACAGCACTTTTCCGTTTAATGTTTTCATGTCCCAGATTATTCTTCAAAACCAATTTGTAGGTGCACGTGTGCATGTAATATATAATTAAGTCTGTTCCAATTTTGATTCACACATGGGCATATACGCATTTAAATAACTACCAATAATACAAATTATACATATTTTCTGAACTTTTCTTTCAAAACACTGCAGCCCAAAAATGTTTTATATTTAATTTAAACAGACAATTGTCAATGAAGGGTACGCTAAAGATTTAAAATGCAAGTTGAACTTAATATCACTATCTTGCTCTGTTTAAATGTAACTTTAAAATAAATACACACAAAATCGTATCGGGGAAAGCCACTACGAGGAAGAAAGGAGTTTTTTGTGTGTAATTTTACGTTCTCAAACCGTAAGTCATATCGGACGGTGAATGGAATGGGTGAAATGATGCTCAGATGCATCTAGGGTCCATGGAGCTTAGAGCTACCCGACACTCGTCTTTAAGGATAAGGGAAAACCCCGGAAAAACCTTATCCAGGTAACTCACCCTGACCGAGATTCGAACTCGGGACCTCTTGAACGTGAGGCAGGTACGCTACCATCTACGCTACCGAGGCGGGCGAGAGGGAGGAGGAGAGGGAGAGAGAGGAATACATAGTAAGCTATCTCTTTCATTCTTGCTCGCCAAGCTCTGGCACATCACGTGGCTCACGGCATGCTACTGCACCTTCACATGTGCTCACAATTGCTAAACGATAATTAGCCGCAAAATGCTACAATTATCTTATTTATTTATTCTACTCTTCATTTATAAAAACTTCCAAGTAAAAAAGACATGCATTAATATACTGTCTTTGATAAGCGTAACCATATCGTGTCATCGTCAAACCACTGTCTGTCATACATTATTCACTATTTGTGATTGCTTTACATAACACTTCTATTTGAAAAAGAATGGAATAGAACAGTCTCCATCACAGAATTCTAATGCAAGGTCAACATTCATTTGTGACTGAAAAATGTCTGGAAGCTTGACCAAATACCCGATAGTGAAAGTTGCTTTCTAGATAGCATGGTGATGTTAAGTATGCTTAAAGCCATCTCTTTTCAGAGAGAATTGTGTACCAACTATTAGTATTACGAGGGGTACTATTTATGTTTTGAGCCTTGGCAACCGTGAATGTTATAGGTACCATCTGACGTTTGTAATAGAAAGTTTGACATTGTTGAACCTAATCTACTTAAGATATTTTATTAATAGAGCGTCGTTTGTTTTGTTTACATTAACTTGAAATTGTATCTCAAGAAAAACATGGAATTAACTCGTGAAAATGTTCGTGCAATAATTTATTACGACTTTCGACATGGATTATCAAGACAAGAGTGCATCGATCAACTAACCTCAACATTTGGCGACCAAGCTCCATCCTTCGCCACTGTGAAACGCTGGTATAACAAATTTAATGGTGGCCGAAGTTCGTCAGTTGCAAAATCAGTTGTGCAAGAAAACGTTGATGCTGTGCTAAAACTAATAATGCAAGATCATGCATATTGTCATGCGACATATTGTGGGATTGGTATTAGTTCCACTAGAGCATATAAAATATTGCATGATTATTTAGCAATGTAAAAGGTTTGCTCTCGTTGGGTCCCACGTAATTTGACGCAATCTCAAAAAGATACTCGTATCGATTGGTGTATAAAATTGCTCAAGAAATGCAATGGCGGTGCCTCAAGAATACGTATATAACATTGTAACAGGTGACGAATCATCGATCTATGTGTATGAGCCGGAACGTAAAGAACAGTCGACTGTATGGGTGTTTCAACATGAAGCCAATCCAACAAAAGTTGTTCGCACTCGAAGCACTTCAAGTAACCTGCTTTTTCAACAAAACTGGCCATGTGACAAGTGTCTTCACTGTCCTCCACAAGAGAGATAGTCTCCGACGCCTGAGACGCAGGGGGGTTGGCGAAGGTTCCCACACCCTCCCTGGACAGGTTTATGACACCCCATGTCACTACACTTGCAGATCAATCAAAAACATTCTGAGGGCTTCTACTTTTGTGAATGAATCTTCCCGGTTTTAGTGTACAGAGTGAACAGGGCCCATGTTTTTTAAGGGTCTGCTCTTTGTGTAGCAGGCGTTTTCTGCCTCGCACATTCGCTGTCCTTGTCCCACTGTGTAAGGCAGCACATACCTTCCAGGGACGTTCTTTGCGTTGCTGGACTGTAGGGGAATGTAAAACGGTACACAACCATTTGTTTATCGGAAGTCTTCGGTGAAGTAAGGGAAACCAACAAGAACTATAGGATCGTTCTTCATCAAGGCAATGCGAGGGCACACACATCTCGTCTAACAAAGAGTATTTGAAGGCTGACCAGCAGATCAGCAGAAGATGAGAGCTGCCCAGGTTTACCTGGGCGGGTTGCCACCCAGCACCTAGTCGCTTAGTGCAGCTTTATCTGGGCAGTATAAAACAATCATCTTTGTCATCAGGCGGTTGTTTTGGGCAGTAGTATATCTAGCCATATGTGGGCGCAAATGCCCCCGGAGGGTGTGTGCGCCCAGTGCTGATTGCGCTCCTCCGCCTGCCTGTGAAGCATCTGAGCACAGTCCACTTGACAGACTAGAGGGAAAGGAACCAGGGTAAGGTATTTGATTAAACCAAGCTCATTTCTGGGATTGGGGGTACAGGCTGAAGGCTGAAAAAATCGAATTGGTGGTTAATCATAAGCTTCTGATTTGGCACTCAATGACTTCATTTTGTTCCCGAACATCAAGAATAAATTGCGTGGACAACGATTTTCGTCAGTAGAAGCCGTTGATGCCTTCAAAAACCACGTTTTAGATGTGTCTCAAGAAGACTGGAATAAATTCTTTGACAAATGGCTCAAACGGATGCAAACGTGGATTTTGAAAAACAATACAGCAGTATTCAATCAGAAATTACTTGGTTTTAATTATTAGGCTCAAACTATAAGTAGTGCTCTTCGTATGTTATGTCAGCAAACTTCAGCAAAGATATCAACACCCTCTTCGTAAAGAAGGGCACATCCTGCAGCTTACATGTCAGCGCCTGGTGTCAGAGGAAACATAAGTAATTCTTAAAACCAAAGGGCATTAAAAAATTAAAACTTGAATTTAAAAACAGCTTTGAAAAGAACTTTGAAAAATGCCATTTTAGTCTTGAAATCACATTCAGCCTTTAAGAAATCACTCATCAGCATCTAATGAAACAAAACAGCATGTCGAATTTTTCTAAGACGTTAACATGGGTCCTTCCTATGACAAACTTATGGATTAATAAAATATACAGACTTCGTATTTAAATAAAGAAGTAAGGTTTATCACAGTAAAATGATTTTAGTTACATTTGAAGACGGAGCTCAAAGATAAAATGTTGAAATTATTCTCATTATACAGCTCCAAATTACGACCGCCACTTCTTTTAAACCTCGTTAGCTTGACCAAAGGGTGTGTTTCCATTTGCTGACGTAAAGCAATCTCGTTTTCGCCCTAGTTTTAAAACTACTCCGAGAGAATCTGAAGTGCCAAACTTCAACGAAAAATCTTTTCCTACGGAATGATCCAGACCTTGCAGCTCTGCTTAAGCAACCGTGAAAACTAGAGGATACGTCATAAAACATATACACGAGGTTAGCCTTGAGTTTCCTGAAAGTGCACGGTACTGCAATTATTGTTTTGTTGTACCTGTGACGCAAATCAACGTTTACATTACTTCCAAGTCAACCTTGCGGTGACACTCAGATATCCTTCGGCACACTTGAGGTCAGGGCACCTTCCTAAAGAGAAACAGCTGTTTGAACAACAGAATGAAAACAAGACTACATTCTTATCCTCAACCTATCTAATTTTTATTCTTATTTGTATATTAAGCATGCTCCATTACATATTTACAGTTCTGCATGTACTATAGATAGCTTCTTTACATAATATTTACAATTATCTATAAATAACACAATTTAATTTCAATATTAAAAATTACTATTAAAATTAATATTAGGATTTGTCATAGTCTGTGAGCTTTGAAATATAATATTTTTAATAAATATGATGAACTGAATTTTATATAGAAATTAGTTGTTCTTTCACACTAGCCGTGTGTAGGACGCACTATGAAAGGGTAGAACCAGACTGAAAAATTCAATGCCATAGCCGGGATTTGGACCACGGATTCTGGTCTCCGTCCAGCCGCTCTAACCATTGAGCTACTATGGCCAACGTACCGATATGACGTTCAATTCTCCTACTGACTCTTGTTTTTTTTTTCGGTAAACCACTAGAAGATCTCATACACATGAGACAACTACCCTAGTGGCGACTTACTATGCTGTAAGTACTTTAAGGCCCGGGCTTTATAGTTCGGACCACTATTAGGTACAATTAATAGAAATTAATTGTTCTTTCACACTAGCCGTGTGTAGGACGCACTATGAAAGGGTAGAACCAGACTAAAAAATTTAATGCTATAGCCGGGATTTGAACCACGGTTCTTCTGGTCTCCGTCCAGCCGCTCTAACTATTGAGCTACTGTGGCCAACATGCCGATATGGCATTAAATTCTCCAACTGACATGTTTTTTTTTCGGTAAACCACTAGGAGATCTCATAAACACATGGGACAACTACACACATGAGACAACTACATATAGTGCATCCTGCACACGGCTAGTGTGAAAGAACAATTAATTTCCATAAGTTGTACCTAATAGTGGTCCGAACTATAAAGCCCGGGCCTTAAAGTACTTACAGCATAGTAAGTCGCCATTAAGGTAATTGTCTCATGTGTATGAGATCTCCTAGTGGTTTACCGGAAAAAAAAAACATGTCAGTTGGAGAATTTAATGTCATATCGGCATGTTGGCCACAGTAGCTCAATGGTTAGAGCGGCTGGACGGAGACCAGAAGAACCGTGGTTCAAATCCCAGCTATTGCATTAAATTTTTCAGTCTGGCTATACCCTATCATAGTGCGTCCTACACACGGCTAGTGTGAAAGCACAATTAATTTCCATTAATTGTACCTAATAGATGCCAAAACTATAAAGCCCGGGTCTTAAAGTACTTATAGCGTAGTACGTCGCCATTAGAGTAGTTGTCTCATGTGTTTATGAGACCTCCTAGTGCTTTACCGGGAAAAAACAAGAGTCAGTTGGAGAATTTAATGTCATATCGACACGTTGGCCATATTAGCTAAATGGTTAGAGCGGCTGGACGGAGACCAGAAGATCCGTGGTTCAAATCCCGGCTATGGCATTGAATTTTTCAGTCTGGCTCTACCCTTTCATGAATTTCATATATTTATACAGTTTATAATAAAGGTGTCAACATTCCATTTACTTCTATTACTTCTCTATTTTAAGTGTAATTGTTTCACTATGTGAATAAGTACATGTGTGTTGCATGTGTTATAGGCTGCTCGTTCTGTTTGTAATTACACACAGAGCCATCGGTAGACACAGAAGTTTTTAAAACAAATGGCTTCAAGTTATACATATTCATACCATTTGTCAATATAGAGCCCAAGGGTCACGATGTGAGTGCTGTCTGTAAACACTACCAGACTGTATGACAGATCCAACGTCACCAGTGACAGTTCCATTTTATTTGTAACACTTAGAACTGCTATTTCAGCTCATACCTATGTACGAGAATCTACAGAAACATATTTTCTATGATAGTTAAAAATGTTGTGGTGGTTCTATGGTGTACGGTAAAAGTTGGTTAGTGGCCCTAGTAGGGGTGTTTTGATGTTACGAGGCGTTTGATTTGAGTTTTTCCAACGCACGTTAATGTCATTAAATGTTATTTACGGATTATATGATTTTCACCAACCATTCAGGAAAGTTGATTGAATTAACGTATTAAACGTTGTCAGTTTGGAATTTATTGATTTTAAGTTCAAAGGGAATTCTAAATAGGTTAACCACTGGGGGAAATTTAAAATAGTTGTATTCGTATAGCAATTCAGAATGAATTCAAAGGATCAGGTTCCGAGTTTAACCCTCAACTTCTTTGTATTTGAGTAGATTGCTTTATTAACTGAGGTTTCATACATAAGTGATTACCTATTATTGGTAGTTTATAAAATAATCATAATTAGACCTACCAATTTCAAGGCATTAAAGGCAAGATGATAAAAATTAGGTTACAGTGAGGTTAGAGTGTTGCCAGGTGCAGGTCATTCACGAAACTGTGTTTCATTTTTCAGTGAAATTTGGCCGCTGTTTGTCCTTTATATTCACAGTAGTTTTGACTATAACTAACAAAGCCAATTGCTTTAGAATTCCTATGTCTATGATATACAGTACCAACTCACCTCCACACGGCCTCACATTCAAAGGTCCTGAATTCGATTCTCGGTCAGGACAAGTTTCTTGAATAAGCTTCTTTTTCTGGGGTTTGGCTTATCTTACCTTGTTTGTTTGTAGAGTGATGTGTTACATTCACACGACTCTACCTATTTTTCAATGAACTATTCTTATAAAAACATTCTTTTATGTATTTCATATTAATGGAGATGAACATTTGTAGATATTTGTGTTACATATTTCCCTTATATACAATGGGGCATTTTCTTAAGGTATGGTCAAATATTTTAAGAGTTAGTCGCTCTGTGGTTGTCTTTTCATGATCAAGAGGTTGGGAAAAATGGCTTTCCATTTGAGAAAGATATTAAAAATTCAAATTAATGACAAGAAATACATAGAAAATGGTTAGCACGAAAAAGAAACCGTACCTGTATGTATAATTCTTTCTAATATAAGTGCAAATATTGTCGGTTACCTCATGCTTATGGGTATATATTCCTAATTTTAGCCAATGTTAACATTCATTTCTTCACTATTTCTCCCTCTTAATTTTTTTACCCTTCTTAACTATTTTTCCTTTACTCTCTCCGCAAACTTCCCTATACTTATTCCTTTTTTTTCCATACTTGATTTGTAAGTTAATCATTGTGAACACGTTATGTACAAACGATATCTACAATACATTTGTCAATTATCATGGTAACAAGGATAAAATAGGTCATTAATACTTATGGTTCTAGTTTTCAATACTTTGACGATACTAGTAGGAAGTGACATAACACCCAACAGCATAATACTTAAGTACTAATAGGTAATGAAGTAATACCTAAAAGAATAGTAGAAATTTAGATTTATTATTGCTTTTTACGTTTTTTTAAAAGTCTTGCACAAAGTAATTGGCTAACCAGGAATTATAAGTTACTTATCAGTTCTCGCATTCTCAATAAGCATTCTCGACCTGATAAGTATCACAGTTCTTGTACACAACATACTATTTCATGTTTTACTGTAAGCATCTTTAGTGTTACTACGAATACATTTTTATTCTTCCTGTATTTCTTTTCTCCAATTTCCTAAATCTTTGCATTCAACCACGCAATGCTCCACACTTATTTCTTCCCCACATAGTACTCATTCCTTAGTTAACCCCCCTCTTGATACAACACCAGTCCTCAACCAAGGTAAACACTCCCTCTCCTGTCTAATCATATGTATCTAATATTTATGACAAATTGGTGCTTTAACGAGGTTGCTTTTTTAATTAATGTCCTTTAGCCGGTTAAGTCATATTGATGAAATGATGCTCAAATGAAATCTGGATCCATAGAACTTAGAGCTGCCCGACTTTCATCTTTCAGGATATGGAAAAACCCCGGAAAAACCATATCCAGATAACTCACCCCGGCCGAGATTCAAACTCGTGACCTCTTGAACATGAGGCAAACATGCTACTACATGCTACTAGAGGAGGGCTAATACGTTTTTGTACAACAAAATGTTTTCTATATCTTAGGGTTTATCATTTATGCAAAAATCTTCCAGAATAAAGAAGACCAGTGACTATTACCAGAAAGTTCAAGAGACACATTTTATTTGTCATAAACATATCTTAAATATATGTATTTTAATAAACATTTCGCAAAATGTTCCATGTAAATGGTAGTCCTGGGTGGGGGGATTTTCTTGGAAAGCTCCAAGTCGCAACTATAGAAGACGCTGAAGTTAAATATCGTGCCAAATTTGTTATATAAATGTGTTCTTGTTGTGAGTTATGCTATTCATACACTACACACAGAGATTTTTCTATACTGCTTTTTATATTCAGGGCTCCCTCAAAACATTTATCTCCGGCGTAAACTTGGTATCGCTTTGTTGGGTGGAATTCATCAAGTATATTCTCTAACCATTAACTAGGTATGTGGTAGAAAAAAAAAAAAAACGTAATACTTCGATACTGTTGATAGTTGTGCGAAATTGTCTGGGAAGGTCAGATCATCTAATAATACTATTTATCTGCATTATTTCATCAACAAAATCTTAAATATCTGATCACAAAATGTTAAATTCTATACATAAATAACCCAAAATACGTTCATTGCGATTAACGCAGTTCAACTGGCAGTGAGGAAAATAAAATCCACGAATTACATATATTTTTATCGTATTACTTGAATTTTGAATTATTGTTTCAATTTCATCATTTGATGCATCATCAGCCGGCTTTGAATTGCCCTTCATTTTATCTTTGTTGATCGATTTTAATGTGTAATTAAATTGTTTTTCGCCGATACTTAGGGACACAGTTGGCGACAAGAACTAAACAAAAGAATGACCTAGAAATGAGTGGTACAAAACAAAAGGGTGACCAGACAGTAATTCGCACATAAATTAACGCCTCTATGCAGGAAGTAACCTAGTATCAAATTAACCGATAAGACCTATTTACTAAACGAAAACGTTAATAAAGACTATTAAACACAACAAGGTATTTATACAAGACTAGCTGACCCGGAGATCTTAGTACTGCCAGTAAAGTTGTTTGAACTTATCTATATAAATATGACAATTTCGGATTTGTTAATTATTTACTCTGCAACTGGGGGCGAAGTTTAAATTCAACATCGTTACAATTAAGTTAATAAATTTACAGATTTCTGATAAACAATATTTTTTGTCTTTTCTGTGGTGTGTAAATATATGTATAAAGATGGTGGTTTTCCGACGGGCGAACACTCAACATTCAATTGTCCGTGAAAGAAACAGGGATTCTGTAAACTTCCAACAACTGCTCTTGCGATTTATTTATAATCACCGCAAAGGCTAAACGCAGGGAAATTGTAGACTCTTAAAATCTAAAGCTAAATCCGTTAGGATCATCGGATTTCGCTGGATCAATATATCCTCTCCTTTGTACTTTCCCTTGATGACTGTTGCCTCGATGACGTTATTCATTAGCTTTTTCACAGTTAGTTTCGTTCTATTGCACAGTCGTAGTTAGTTAATGTTAACGCAGAATGATCACAACCGATCCTACTTTCAATTTTAAATTGTGAGGTGGAAGTCGAGGCTTTCTAATGAATTTAAAAACACTCTGTGGGATAGCTGACTACAGTTTGTCCAATGTCTTAAACTTATTTCCGAGATATGACCCCCCACCCGGTACAACGCCATTAGTGAGTACAATAGAACGAAGCGATGTTTAAGAATCTGGACAAACTGTACTCACTAATGGCTTTGTACCGGCGGTGTGGAGTGGAATGGGTAAGCAAAGGTTCATTTCTTGGAAATAAGTTTGTTAAGAAATTGGACAAACTATAGGTCATCCTGGTTTATAGCTGTGTCAACTGATTTGTACGAAAACAACGCCTTTGGAAGAAACAGACATTCTAGAACGCAATTCTGAGTACCCACACGATTATTAGCATTACCTGCGTCTCGCTGCTCATCATTACGGTTAGCACGTGACGTAGCTCGTCGCACTTCTACGACCTAAGTCAGGCCGTCTTCTCCTTAGCATAGTAAAAACGTTTCCGCTAACTTCACAAAGTTACAAAGGAATTCAATTAATTTTGTGTCAATTCAATTCACAAACACTAGTTATACATAAGGCATCCAAGGGTTGACCAATATTTGACAACAATTGTCTGTGTTCAAATATTTATAGTGTTATAGTACGTTCAGAAATAAATTTTGTGTCTAATCTTCGAAATGTATATCACGCTACATAAAAAAATTCAGTCTTGATAAACGATAAACGTTATTTAATAAAATGTAAATGAAATAGCTTTGAAGACTTTGGCAAGGAATGGAATATTTTTCTACTTTGTAAGCTTTTGTTTATCGAAAATAAAAGATGTCTGTGTTCTGTAAAAGTTTGCGTGTGTACTTTCATATTTCGTTAATAACCCGATCCATTATCACTTCAGTTTTTTTCCCTCGCCTTTTAAACTTTCGTGGACCTATACAAATATTTCAAATACAAAATTAATCAAATTTGTTCAGCCATTCTCAAGGTTTTGTGACACTAACAAACTTTCAATTCATTTTATATAGAATTACCAATACTATAAGATAATACAGACTTTTAAACTTTTCGTTTCTGCACGTCACCTGTGACAATTTCCAAACAAATGCGAATCAGAAGCGATAATCTCATTTGAACGAGCTTTCGGTAATAGATCTCCAATCATTGGTTCAGAGCACGGTCTGTTAATTTGATTAGTCAATATTGATTGTATGGCCCATTAGTCACATAAATATGTTACACTTTTTAATTGAATGAGCTCAAAATTACGCACAAGCGACTTTTGTCATTCTGGAAAATATTCCTCCAAAATTTGAAATAGTGTTTATTTATCTAGAAAGTTCTTAGTTACTTATGAGTCACTGGTTTATCACGAAGAAAATTCTGCTCCTGTTCAACTTACAGGAGTTTGAAAGCCAATTACGTTTTCCTATGGCACTGACACTTTTACAAACTGTGCTTCCTTCATAGTTTATTTTTAACTACATCTTTAACATCTGTTGGTAGGAATAATATCATGGAACTATAAATTCATTATAAAATTAATTTTACGCTGTTAAATAATCACAATCTTCTATCCTTGTGATTTATCACTGCTTCTTTGAGAATAAGAAAACTTAAAACACATTGCATTTTAGAGAACCATATATTTACCATGGCTTCACGTTCTGTCATTCACAATGTATCATTATTGCACGAAATGAGTTTCATAAATATTTTAATCGTCATCTGTATAAAATACAACAATGGAACACTTCGGAATTTAAATTTTTCAATATCTGTTACCGAAATCTTCGAATCGACCGATATTGTTTTGCTTTTAGGCATGCCAAATAGACACTACATACACTGTCCAGCAATTCAGAGAAGGTCACTGAAAGGAATGTGCTCCTTTACACAGTGGGACAAGGACAGCGAAAGTGTGTGACGGAACGCATGCTACACAAGGAGTAAAACCGTAAAAAAAATTAAACAAAAACACTCTGTACACTAAAACCGAGAAGATTCATTCACAAAAATAGAAGCCATCAGAATATTTTTGAATGGTCTGTAACTGAATTGAGATGGGGTGTCATAAACCTGTCCAGGGAAGGTGTGGGAACCTTCTCTAACCCCCCTGCGTCTCAGGGCCTGGAGTTTTTCTCTCCTGTGGCGTGCAGTACTCCACAACTTACCATGCAGTACCATTTGCGCTGGTGAAAAGCCCACTTCATCTGCGTGCAGCATGATAGTATTCTGCTCAGGCAAAATGTTCATGATTCAGTCTTATCCGTTGCGACGTAACATTTATTTTACTACTCGAAAATAAAATGGACAGGGAATCCTTTTATGGTAAGTTATACATTGTTACATTTTCATTGTATCCTTGAGTGAATGGGCGAGACGTAATACGAAAACATGCAGTGATACCCAATTTGAAAAAGAAAATTGCATGGATGAATTAATGATAAACTTTAAGAGGAACACTTGCTGCTACTAGCTGAAATTAAATATCCTTCTCCCGTTCCCCATAACAAAATATCCCTAATTACGTTCATGTTCCAAGTTCACGGAATACTTTCCTTTTAGGTCTCACTAATATTTAGGACGTTACATACTGGTATATGTTATATAAACGTTTATAACTCTCAACATTGAAAAAATAAGTAGCTGGATGACATTCAGAACCATTTATTTAATTATTTTAAAAATAGGAAGAGAAAAAAATATATACAGCTTATTTTAATATCTGACCTTTTCATCCTTTAACTCACGCTCAAACAAGTTCGTTTTTCTGATCATTCATTGTGTGAACTCGAGTACAGTATGCAGTTATTTACTTAAAAGATTAGCTAAACAGAAGAATTTAAAAAAAAAAAAGTTTAAATAGTTGGAATTCTTCCCGTCTTCCCAAAATTACTCGACCAAATTCTACTGAGTCTATTTACAATGTCAAAGTGTGCCTCCTTGTATAAAACTATATCACCAGAAAGCAAAATACTGATGAACCACTTCAAACTGGCCACAATATAGACTCAAAATCAGTTTGATAAACGTTATGGTTTAAATTTTACCCTTCACAAGAATCACTGAACTTTACACTTCAGGTGGAATGCAGATATTCAAGAAAGCAAATAAATGTTCCTTCACTATATGTATAAAAGCAAAACTTAATATACTGAAAGATTATGGATAGAAAATCCGTGTCACAATTTTTCAAATAAAACATTTTCGGAACCGATAAAGATGAAATAGAGTAGTTTTACATGTAACCAAAAACTATTCTTGCTGCATCCCCTGTCTTCACACAGTGCGATTACTTCATTCAGTTTCATACAGAACTGTTTGTGTCCTCGTTTGTGAAGGAAGTCTTCAGCAGTTGCACTCTTTGCGGCATTATTAAACGCAGATTTTTTTTTTTTTTTTTCTGAGTTCCTCACTGTGTGGGCCATAGTCCATTTCGGGTTGGTCAAAACTATAAATGTTTTCCTTAAAGAAATATAAATAATAGTTGTACTGTCTTCTAAATATATACGTCGTGGTCGTCATTATAACCTTCCTCTCACATCAAAGAGCTATTTGGTTGATTAATCAAATATGACCAAATATGGATTAAATGTCACAAAACAAGTTGCAATTCTCTTGCAGCTGAGCTGTTAAATACATGGCATAAGTGAATATGCAAAAACAAGCACGTGGAATAACGATTTTAATAGAACCAACATCCATGCTGTACCTATACAACACGCACTCAAACAACTTATGTCGTAAAACGAATGCTGTGTCAAGTGAACCGAGGCTTTACGTTCGAACGCCAGCATAGGTCACACTTTTTATTCCAACTTTTTTACTTCGTAAGACGAACCAATTTACAGTTCTCTTTCAACTAAGCTCTTACGAAATGAAATTGGAGAACATGCAAGGAAACGGACAACAGTGGAATGATGGTTTTAATAGAACCAACATCTAAGTTGTATATGACCCTGGAAGTGGCATGCAACGTCCAGAGCTGACTGCAGCTCAGCGGGATGAAATTGTAGGTCGTGCTGCCTATTGTGGAAACGCTATTCAAATCGCCGGAGAATTATATTATGACTTGACTTCGGATACGGTTGCTATTTCGTAGCATTTTGAATGGAAAATAGTTACATGTGTACAGAGTTTTACTGCGATATTCCTCTTCCCAACCAACAATCTCAGTTGCGCAAGAGCCTGGTGACTACCTCATCTCTGCTTACTTGTAAACAATATACAAGTATAATAGAAGTTAACCTAAAGTCATATCCGAAGCCTCTATAATGCCCCAAGAAGAGTGAGACAATGGCTAGCCCGCCATCACGAGTGGAAAGTCAATCAGCAGACGTTCAGGTGGGCCTCATGCAAAAATATTTGCTCAAGACGGAGCTCTAAAGAACATTTAACACACAGGTCTTTCTTTCTGCATAAAAACTGAGTATGGTTGCTCATATAAAACCATATACCAAGGTTTAAAGAATGTCGGTATTGCATCACATCGTTCTGCCACTAATCTCCTTCATTCAAAGCAAGAGGGTTAATGGGCACGGCGCTATATTGTATGGGGTTCTATGTCTGTATAGGACACGGGAACTAGATTCGATTCTCAGACGTCGTTAGAGCAGAACGTCCGGGAAGAATTTAAGCACATATTTGGGCCTATGAGCCAGAGAGAATGACGAGTGCAGTACGTATGTAGATATTCTCAAAACACGTTACTGCCATTCCCTTCGTGCCAATATCACCTAGAATTGGCAAAGGAGGCATTCTAGAAATAATATCCATGGACCGGGTTCCCAAGGTCTAAATTTCATTGGACATGTATGGATTTTTACTGAAAAAGGAATGGGAAGAATATCAACTAGACAGGGTGCGAGAGAATCTGGTTGCTTACTTGACGGTAACATTATCAGGAGAACCCAAACCCATGTTCTGCAATGGTTGCAAATATACACGAAAAAATGAACGATGCAATGACAACTATAGGCGATTATATCAGTTTCTAAAACCTAGCACTTCATTTTTCTCTTCCATTCTCTGTTTCGACAACTTGTTTGTTTCAGAAGAAATGCATTTGATATAAGTCTTGATATGTTTCATAATTTAACTGATTTTTTAATATATATGTAACACACTTTTAGTTCGCTTTTAAAGCACCTTATTCTTGTTATTGTCTTCTTTTTGTTATAGTTCATAAATGAAGTAACTATACTGTAAGTACTTCTCCATTACGGAAAGGGATGGCTTAAGCGGTTTCATCTGTGGCCCGCATTCGGCAGGTCCGGGTTCGATTCCCGTGGCCGACATACCTGACCCATGGGGTTTTTCGCGGGTTTTTTCGAGCGAAAGACAAGTGATGGGTAGGTTAATTACATCCCCGAATTTCTTGTCCCATTTCTCTCCATTATCATTTCACATCATCTCTTATCTGCTGGTCTCTTTAAAGGTAGAGGTGTCGGCGGGTGACTCGGCGTTGCATGGCAGGATGGTATGCTCTTCTTCCTCCGGAAGGACGGTCTGCGAACCTGGTCTGATGGGGCCGTTTCCGGACCACTGTAAGGTGGGATGCCGGATCCCGGTTGTTCTGGCCTGCCGGGGTGTTTCCAACTGGTAAAGTGTAGGAATCCTGCCTTCTGCAATGTCGTGGCTTCTTGGGATGGCTGCCCTCTGTCTCCCCTCGACTTACGGATTCACGTGGGGACATAGGCACACTAGACCAAGTTTGGACCTCCGAGCCGAATCCTCTCCGTAGCATAGTCCAGTTATACACAATTATATTATCAGCTGCAACTGTGTGTTTCGCAAGATGAGAATATTTCAGTTTGTTATTTTATGTATTAGTTTATTGTTAGGATGGATTGTATACAGCATTTGAAGGTTCTCCCCATTCAAATTATCATTCAATCGCCTAACATTCTCTTCGGAAAAATGTAATAACTTAACCGCAAGAGAGTAGCTGTAAATTGCATTGTTAGTGCGTCTTACAAACCAATAGCTTTGGAATAAAGTATATGATCATATGCTGAGGTACGAATGTGAATCATCATCTCACTTGACACAGATTCCGTTTTATCACTGAGCTACAAAGCAAATGATAAGAGGTAATTTACATAGGTGTAGGCAAAAAATGTTGCTTCTATTAAAATTGTCATTTTTTGTTTCCCGTTTCTCTGCATATTCTTCTTTTTTAATTTGTCTACGTCCTCCAACATTGTTATATCGACGATGAATGTAATGGGAGAAATAATGTTTAAATGAGCCCACATAGCTTAGAATAAAAATACATTTACCTTTCAGGATAAGGGAAAGCCCCAAAAGAAAACCTTATCCAGAGAACTCATCCTGACCGAGATTCAAACTCGGAACCTCTTGAACGTGAGGCAGACACGCTACCATCTACGCTACCAAGGTGGGCATATACCTCAACGCCATTTGTAAAATCTTGGCTGTAAGACAACTGTAAGTTGCTAAAAAACTTTTAATTAATTATGTGAACTTACGGGATCATGAATCCTCGGCTCACCTTAAACCTCACGTCTTGCCAATGAACTATGATATCAGATGTCGGAATCATTACTCCGATGTTTTCCATTTCCGTAAATATTCTCCAGTGCCATGTAGTGCCCAGCTACAGAATTTCAACTTATTTTGTGATATTTAGTTCATATTTCGGCATAGTTGATTAACGGGAGCAATTACAATATTTTCAAGAACAGACTAAAAACTATTTAATAATTAAAGCTTGTTACAGTATTGAAGAATAACTAAATTCTAAACGTAAAATTAAATCCCTTTAATATCATCATAGTGTTACATTAGCAATACATTTTTGTATCACCTACTGTATATGTTACACTAGTGCATATTTTATAGGCTTATTCATGATGTAGTTGTGTAAATATATAGTTATCTCTAGCTTAATACCTGTACATATTATATATATATATAGTTTATGTAACTGACTATTTTATTCTTGTATATTTGTACTCATGACATGGACCTTTTCATGGTACCTACTTATATCTTATTACTCATTCATACACGACTTGGCTCAATTGTGTATATCATTGTATTGAACAACAATAAATAATAATAACGCAGTGATAGAAATCTTACGGCGACCACGACAGTGTACATCTACGGCCATGGACGATTTAGTTTTCACACTCCATGCACACGGAACCCTGAAGGACACGAATCCACTAAAATTGTACATTTAGTTTCTTGTAAGTATATATCAGGTCTTACTAATTACACCGGAAAACTTCAATCCATTCTCTTACATGTTAAATGACCCTCGAGTGCTTTACAGGTAAAGACTATCAATGGAAAATCGTTATAGCAAAGGAACAAATATGCTGGTGAATCTTTATATTTATACCATTAAAATGTGCACATGGCTTCATGCCATAGTCCTTGTGTAATTCGTTCTTCTTTTTTTTTAAATATTGCGTTTTTTTTTTTTCCTTGTTCCATTTATACCCCGCCTTTTAACTACTATGGTCATATCGGCGGCCGTTCTCCTTTGGAACATACAGAAGGTGTTAACCCGTTATCTTTTTGGTTTTTAATCATTACATCACGCACACATTCACACTCTCATTCATACTTCCAGACTCTGGGGAAGATGGGGAATTATCTTGGTCGGAGAAAAATCCCCACCCCCACTGCTGGGAATCGAACCCGGGACCCCTAGCACGGCAGGCAGGTGCTCTGCCGACTGAGTTACGGGGCTAGCCTTCTTTTCGCAAGGTGTGTCAAAACAAAAACACTACTTGCTATAGATGTCATATAAATTAAGGAGACGTTCCTTGAAGAGCTCAACTCATGTCTTCCTTTAAAAGAAATATACTAGCTTGACATGGTTTGATTTCATTCATTTTTAGACTGACGTCTTTTCATATATATATTTGTAAAACAACTATATAAAATAGAATGTTTCTTTCATTTTTGTTCCCACCGCTGTAAACATAAAAAGCAATGCTGTCTTTCTCTTTTTGTTCGAGCTGCAACATTCACTTTTTCTATAACCACAACCTTCACCACTTTTTCACCTTCTTTTTTAAAATGATACCTTTGTACGTCACAAACTCCTTTTCTTTCCTTTGCGGCTCTTTAATTTGCTGTATAAAACTTTTAGTTGTTTTCTTCTACGAGTTGTTCCTTTGTGACTGCAACATATTTTCTCTAAAAGTAACTTTAATTAACAAATATAAAATGGAAAAACAACAATGGTAGAAATATTTTGTACCTAGTGCAATGTACCCACTTAGAAGGAAAGTAATTTTAATGTACAGAAAAATAATTCCCTTTTTTTTAACGAAAGTCAGTATAGTTGCTGAAATGTAATATAATGACTAAGTTCCACTGAAAGTTTAATACCTGGCTTTTGGAGAAACAGTTTCCTCGTATGGACCAATAAAGGGGCGATGATCAAAAGGTGAAGTGTTTCTCTTTCACATTTCATACATTCAGTTTAGTCTAAAAAGAAAGGGAACAAAATAGCTCTCTTTTTTCTAATATGTTTTTTTTTCTCGCGCTAATTAGAATTTTAAAGTTATGAACTAAAACTGAATTTTAGCTTTATGTTTTAAAAAATATGTAAAACAATAATTCTCATCAAGAAACTTTAACGCCAGGAGATTTGTCTCGCATAATGCATCGTAAGAAGCGAAGTTCAGCGGAAGAAAAGTAAAGAAGACGACAGAAAAAGCAACCACAGGGGAAAAAACGAAATCTGCCCAATAAACCAGGCGAATTTTGATGTGAATTATACACTCAAAACTTTCAGTTTTCTCATTAGTTATATTATCAGTTTTTCCCTGTCGTCGTAGCACAGTTTTTGTGACAGAGGCACAGTTTGGCACACAAGTTCACACAGACGCGATGCCCGCCTCGGTAGCGTAGATGGTAGCATGTCTGCCTCACGTTCAAGAGCTCCCGAGTTCGAATCTCGGTCAGGGTGAGTTACCTGGATAAGGTTTTTACGGGGTTTTCCCTTATCCTTAAAGACGAATGTATGTCAGGTAGCTCTAAGCTCCATGGACCCTGGACACATTTGAGCATCATTTCACCCATTTCATTCACCGTCCGATATGACAAAGTAAATTACAAAAAACAGACGCGATGAATATGAATTGCTTTAGCTTTCATTGTAACAGACATTTAGGTAATTTTTTTTTCAATTTTCACATACAATTTTAAATTATTAAGCAAAAATTTATACTGATTTTTTTTAAAAAGCAAAAATTACACAAGACACAAATCTAGGACAATCTTAAAAAGTGCATGTATTCTAAACATGAAGTTGAAATATAGACCAAAATGTATTTGCTTCGCAAGGGGCTTTTTACGTTTAGGTAACAAAATTAATATAGCCAAACTTTTAAATCAGGACAGCAAAATGAATGAAATTTGGGTTGTAATATGCTCCTATTTGTATTAAAATGCATCTACAATTTAAATTTGATAAAGTTAACATTATTACTTTAGAATGTCAAAATTTGGGTCATAGCTGAAGCGACTTATCTATTTATTTTCAAAACGTAATTCTTATAAAATATAACGTTTATAATGATTCAAGTTAACCATCAACATTCTTTTAAATAGAAATCAAAACTTATACACGCTATCAAATTAATTTTAGTATACAATTGTAAATAACTTGAAGGATACATATCCGTAAAATAACGACTTTTAAAAATAAATAATTAGAATCTCGACAAAAGCTTCACATTACATAATTTGCCTTCGTTCCCAGAACTAAATAACAGGAAACAATAAGTAGAAGAAAAGTAATGATAACAGTCATAACGTCTAACGAATTTGTAAACATTACATCTATTGTAATGAAACAACCATATTCAAATAGTAACTTGGATCAAAAGAACTGCCTAAATTAGTGTCATTCACTTTCGTAATGACTGGCATGCATGCAAGCGTAGCTTGTAACTTTGTCCCGTATCTATATACCTACGGCCACATTGACTATTCAAATCTACTAGAAGCTGTCGTAGAATACGTGGTTGTGCCATATAAATAGTTCCTTATTAATATTAGAATTTATCCTGATGCCTTCACAGCAAACTGTTTAATTTATAATTTAAAAACAGTATGAATCAAATATGAGTTATTACATCCGGAATGTATATAAATAGTGCTTATCAACAAATAGGTATTAGGTGGTTTCACAAAAAAGTCAGGTTTTTTATTTTGTTGTTTTGGAAAATGTATTGCGTTTCTATGGTTTGCCACTGCTATTTACAGTATGCCATGGCTAATGTTGCGTACGTTGCGAGCATGTATCCGTCTTCAGTTGTTAAACAAAGTTTGGACTTAGGATAATTCTAAAATACTACTGAAAACAAGATTATAAAGCCGCTGCCGCAAAACAAAGAATATATGAAGGGGAAGCAGAAGGTGTCGTTAGTGAGCGTGAGGCACAACGATGGTTCCAACGTTTCAACAATGAGGACGAAAACACTAAAGATTTACCAAGTTCTGGAAGACCTAAAGTATGAAATATTGAGGATACACGCCTAGTTTTGCGAGAAAACCTGCAAAAAAGTACCCTCGGCTTTAAGAAAACTTGGCGCATCAAAAGATAACATACATCGCCACATTAAGCCACTTGGAAAATAGATCTGTACCTCATGAACTGACACCTCAACAGGCTGAACTAGAGTGGATATCTGTCAACTTATCCGTAATCCCATGGATGATAGATTTGTCAGAATTGTTACTTGCGTGAAAACTGGGTATATAACCGAAGCCCTGATACCTCGAAACAGTGGTTTGATCCCCGCTATCCTGCCAAAGTCATCGTTAAAAAATCAGTTCGGTCCCAAAGTAACGTGTGTATGGTGGAATTTTGAAAGTGTGATTCACTGGGAGTATGTTCCAAAAGGGCGGGCGACTGATGGGGATCTTTATTCTCAACAACTGGAACGAGTTCATGAAATTTTGAGACAGATACCCAACATTAGTTAAATCGAGTTCTATTCCAACAGGTCAATGTACACCCCATACTGCACGAACCATGGAAAAAATTCAGGACTGGGAGGAATCGAACCGCTACCACAGCCAGCAAACAGCTCTGATCTTGCACCATCAGATTATCATCTTTTTTCGATCCATTACCCATTTTCTACGTGGGAGAAATTTTGACAACACTGAAGCAATGTAAGCGGGTGTCAGCCAAGGGCTGACGTGGAAAAAGCACGTCCATCAAATCAGGGGTAAAGCCAACGCCCAATTGGGTAGGCTCTACCCCCTGATAAGCATGAACTCCCATATAAACATGGACTTAGGGCTCACGCTATACAAAACTCTTATAAGGCCCATATTCACATACGCAACTCCGGTCTGGGGGTATGTCCCTGACTAACAGGTCACCAAGGCCTGAGCTTTATTATTGCAATACACATAGGCTTAAAAAGCACGTATAAATAATAGATAAGTAACATACGCGCAACACTAACAGGCCTCCCCGGCCTGAGCCACATGTATATAACAATACTAACGCATGATTAACATTTGGTGGTGCCCAGGTTTCATGGTCACCACCAAGAGGCAACGTTGACGCGCTCGCATGCATCGCATGCCAGCATAGTAGTTACCACATACTAACCGGGGTGCTATGCGGGACCCGACAAAGAAGCATGATAATAAATGCACGCAAAATAATATAAGATTCGCGTAACTAACAGGTGGAGGGGTTTTTTTAGTGAGTATGCCTGGCCCCCCTCAGGGCACGGAGACCCTCACTCTGTCGGCCATCGCACGTGGGCCGTCGCCTGTAACTGGGGTTTTCCCCTCCACGGTTAAAAAACAAAAAAAAAAAAAAAAAAAAAAAAGGTGTCAGCGATTCTTCGCATCAAAACCCAGAGACTGGTACCATCGTTGAACGATGGCTCAAGGCTCTGGCCTATACTTTGAAAATTAGTTAACCGCTTGTCAGAACACATTTTAAATATTGTTTTTCTGAAAAACGAGATTACTTATTAGACGGTATCTATATTACCTGTCTGAAGAACGAATGCAATTGTTTGGTGAGGTCGCTGGTGAGGTCAGAGAGAGCGGAAATATAGTACAGGACATTCTGACCATCAATACATCAGCACATCGTACTAACACGGCGCATATTTTTGATTTAGAAATCGATATCCCACGCCTTTAAGTATTACCCAGAATGCATCATAAGTTCAAGTGGGATCTTTTCTTTAATAGCATTCATGAGTTTACGTACTGTAGGAATTGCTCTTCTCTGCTCGTATAACTAGAGAAAATTTCTATACACAACACATTTTTCAAACTCATCGAGTTCCAACATTTTTAGATGTGGCGATATTTATAAGGTATTTGATGTTTTTCTCCCGCACGCTTTGAATTTTGAACCTCTTTCACTACTTTCTGCACATTTCGCTTACCTCTCCCAGTGCTGTTACTGTCTTTACAGCATTATTTAACCGAATGATTAGAGCTTTCTGTTTCTCTTCTTCTTTGTCTAACTGACTTTGAATTTTGACTTGATTGGAACCCGTCCACTGTAAGACTCAACTGCTGCATTCCAGTACTGCCGGACACTACAGGGAATGGTGACGTAATACCTCTTATCTGTTCGTGTTCACGCGAGCTTCCACTGTTGGAAGTGTGCATTCATTCTTCACACAGGTTGTAAGAGAATCTTCCGGTATAATTCCTGTCATTCAGGATAAAGAAAACACATGTATCTACCAAAAGCGGGTCCAAATAACAGTCGATGGGCTCTAAAACCTCACACACATTAATTTTACCATAGTGGTTTTACAGTATTTTCTCAGTATTTTTATCGCTTTTATCCCCTGATATGGTATTGCAGGGGATTTGTTTGTCTTCCATTGCCGTTCATGGGTTTACACTTTTCGTGGGTCAGTATCATTTAGGCGTTCCATGTGCACGAAGTATGAAAACTAAAACGCCCATGTTTGTTTATGTACATATACTCGTAGTCCCTCACATCATCACTAGCAACAAGATTTGTTATTGACCAAATGTAACGAAATATGATTGAAAATTGCAACTCTCTTGCAAGTGAGCTTTTAAATGAATGACATTGGTGAATATGAAAGAAAACGGAAAACATGTGGGATGGCCATTTTAATATATAACCCCAGTGTAACGTCTACTTTCGTAGCTCAGATATAAAACGCACGCCGTGTTAAGGGAGACGAGGATCCATAGTTCGAACCCCAATAGTCATTGTTTAATTCCAACGTTCTCACTCTGAAAAACCAATTTACATTTATTGGTGGCTAAACTATTACTACAGAACATTCGAGAATATTCAGAAAAACGAAACTGCGTAGATTTCGCATATTCAACGCTTCCCTCGTGATGCCGCAAGAGGCATCATTGTTTCACTGTTCTTTGGTCACAACCCAATTCTCGGACGATTTGAAGGGCGTTTCCACCATGGGCAGCATGACCTAGAATTTCACCCCTTTGAGCTGCAGTCAATCGTGGACGTGGCATTCTACTTCACTGTGATGAAGTCTTAAGGAAGACGTTCGGATACCGTGCATAAAGAAAGTAACATTTTGCACATACGCAAGAAATGCAGGGAGAAAAACTTGGAATAAAAATTATGAATGAGTCCTGGGATTCGAACTGTGGATATCTGGGACACAATACATGGCATATGTTTTTCCACTGAACTGCAACAGCAAATACTAGATAGTGGGTTATATGTATACAACATAGAAGTTGGTTTTCAAGTAATCATTCCACTGTGTTCCGTTTCCTTGTATATTCTCCTATGCCATTTATTTAATAACTCAGCTGTAAGAGAATTATAATTTGTTTTAAGATATTTCGTCATACTGATTAATACAGTGTAGAAATCTTCGAAATGAGTGACATAAAATGACGACTACGACAGTATACGAGTAATATCTACGACCATGGCCGATTTAGTTTTCACACCTCCTACTCACGGAACGTCTGAATGATACTGAGTGTGCATTTATTTTCTTGAAAGATCAAGGGAAATGGGAAGGAAAGGGAGCGCGGAAGAATAGATGAGGCCGGCAAGGTTATAAGTAGGCTGCGGATTTCGCAAGCAGTTTGCTCCAGGTTGTTTACCACATGGCAAAGCGAGAGGGCGTATCGGAAAAAATTCGCAACACAGAGATGTTTACCTGAGCGTATCGCACATATACGGCGAGTCCAGTGAATGTATAGTATGTTCAGATATAATCATGTCTTCTGGACAGCAACGTGCCATACATCGTCAGGCGCGAGAGATCATATATAGACACACACAGCTTCCAATTGCTCAATTTATGTTTCCTAACTTACTGTAAGTCACTTATTAATATTTCACTCTTCTAATTGACCAGATAAGACCTGATAAGGAACGTCGCAGCACTGATCATCTGAAGGTCAATGCGCCTCAATGCTCTGTCGAGTAATGCATACAAAGCTTTAGATCCGTCGCATAAAATATAAACAATTGTGGATATGAATCACAGGTAAGAAAGGGGACACGATCAGCTGACAGTTGCAAGCGTAGTCGGGTGAATAAACAACTACATATGACAATACTATCGAATAAGAAACATTTGCTGCCTCATGTTTACACATATTCTATTACCTCACACAATATATACGGTACCAACAACCTATACTACACGGACGTATTCGATCTAATATTTATTTTATCTTGACAATACTTAGAATACAATTTTGGTATAATATGAATACTTATATCGTTTTAATATACAATGCACTTATACATTTTAATATGCTGCTTTGCATTTTCAAAAGAAACTTTAGCTTGTATGTTTAGTGATACAATCCCCCCATAAGATGTATATTTTTATTGTTAGTTGCTCCTTTGCATGCACCTATTGCACTGAATCACCATGCGCATCTTGAACTTTCTGAAGATGAATCCTTTACGATTTTCAGCAAGGAATTCCTTATATAATAAAAAAGTGCGTGTTACGTCGCTAGACGTGACAGATGTATAGTGATAATATTTGATGTCAATTCCACCAATGAAGACACCAGGACAGGTGCAATGTACACGGCACAGACTGTACAGGGAGTGGGAGCAGGGGTGGAACTTCTGACGGCACTGCATATAGTCCAGTTCAAGTTCAGTCTAATTTCCGCTCGTTCTTGGGTTAGCTCTTACGAAATCTTCAGCCTAGTTGTAACATTTTCACACAAAACACTTAATTTGCAGGTTTGAATCCGCTTGTTAATTTCAGTATTGCTGATGACATATAACAGACTACACCTTTTCCTTTTTTCTGCACTGTAGTTATCATATGAAGTTATGCAAGTGGTATTAAGCACACTTTTTTTTTTTTTGCTCTGTTCCTTGTTCACCCACACTTTATTAAGCCACACTTACTACGCCAATTAGCCCATGTTATTTTCACTCAAATTTGGTGTGGAGTTTTTCGTTGGAACACATTTTTCTCCTGCTTACTATTCGTACAGAAAGTACAAATTTATTTCTGTTGAAATATCTGTTTGGTGTTCCAGAGGTTGCTTCAGAGTAACCAAATTAAACAAACCATTTCAAACAAAAGAAACCTGAAGAAAGTAGATTGTTTAGAATAACCACAACGTCAATTTCTTAGTGATTCAAATTGCTTTATTGACTTTGTGTTGCAATAAAACCAGTAACTCAGAAAAATATATACATACAATATTTATAATACAAAAGTTAAAAGCGACAATATCCTGCAAGCAGAATAAAATTACTTCAAATATGCGTGTTTTACAGCATTTTTAGGTAAATTACATGTTATGGATGATATTAGCTTTACGTGCTGGTCGTTTGTTTCTTTTTAGCATCAATGGCACAGCATAGAAGTGTCGTTGAAGAGTCATCCTTCTCCGAGGACAAGGGGCCTTCGACGTTTCGCCATTCCGATACTCTGTCCCGTACTGGCATTCTGATGGATTTATAATAATAGACGGTGGGTAGATGGTTTCTACCCATGGTTTCTATCACAAGCTGCAGGATGAAAGAGAGGATATGTTAATTATAGGATAATATTGAGCTTGTGATGGGTCTAAGGTGAGTCTGGAACGCTTATAGCTTCCCCGGGATCAATGTCATACTCCCTGAGACCTCGGATAAGTTGATTGAAGCTGTAGGGAAGACGGGAATAGAATTTGTGAGAGAGGTTGAGGATATAGTAATTTAATTTGGGAAATGGTAGGTCTGAATGAATGTTGTCATGAGGAATGTCCCATTCATTGGTAGTCTTTTGTTATAGAGTGGATAGAGCCTCGCCATACGCTTGGACACTCTGGAAGTTAGTGATACAATATGTGCCTTGCAGGTAAGGCGCATATAAAGAAGCACTCCAAGATATTGTGCTTCTGTGCTCTACAGAACTTCTGATCCAGCTAAGCGAAGTTCAGGTACATCCCTTAAGTGGCGACGAGTAAATGTGACTGCCTGGGACTTCTTGGCATTAATCTTGAGGCGCCAAGTTGTAAACCAGACGGTGAGCATCTCCGCATAGCACTACTGGGCACGTTGTACTGCAGTGAGATGATTGATGATGCCGAGGTTATTGCGGTGTCATCAGCAAATAAATAAAGGTTGCAGCCTCTGAGGGTAGGGAGGGTATTGATATAGGTTAGGAACAGCAGGGGGCCAAGAACACTGCCTTGGGGTACTCCTGCATTGATGAAGAAGGGTTGTGCCTGGCAACGGCAAATGTGCGATGTACTTTAGCATCAATTCTGATATGATGAGTTAGAGAAAAAAAAAACTGTGCATAATGAAGGCTATGAAAATGATAAAACAATGGAAAAGGGGTAACAAAATTTTAATAATAAATAACTCCTTTTATTAGCACGAAAACAACCTTATAATAGCCCCATTGGTATTTTAAGTAAGTAGAAATTCTGATTGTGCAATTATAAGTTGAAATGATAATTCCTTAGCCGTCGAAAATAGAAATATATTGATTTAATGATTTGTTGTTTTGGATTCATCTTCAAAATATGCCAATGGCATACACATTCACTATAATTAGTTTTAAGTATCTTACCTGTAACTGCTGAACAATTTCCTTGTGTTTCTTGGCAGTAATTTTAATGTTATCTTCCACTGCTTATAAAAAATTCGCGGTTCTTCAGATTTCATATTTAAAATAAATTCAAATTATCCGCCGCTGTATCAACAATCTAACAATTTGAGAAGATATCAAAACCTGGAGTAATTTCTCTCCTTTTAATTAATATCTACAGTTTAAAGCATATTTACCTTCGACTAAAATTATTTCAACAGCAGTTTCAAGGAATACCCACAGTATACTTTCCTACCTCTTCCTGGAAGGGGGTGGGAACGAGTTTCTAGATTTTTAAAACAGTTGTATGGAGGAAGGCTCCTTTTAACAATAAAGAATACAACAATAAAAGAATGGTGAAACAAAAGATCCATTTCTAGTAAGTTCATATGATAACTACTACTAATTTGGGGAGCTGCACTGCTAAATTGACAGCGATTGGGAGCAGACTGCGAGTTGATGGAACTGTTTAATGTTTCTGTATGTGATGTGAGAACCTCTGACACTGATGTGACCTTAATGTTATGATTGAATTGGAGAGATGACTAATCTTCCAAGAGTGGAAAGCTTAAAGGTTTACCACTTAACATGAGGGTCGTATAAATTTAAAGCTGTAATTGTTAAAATTTTCCGCTGATCGTAACTATTGATTTGAGAAATGAATGGAAGTTTTTGAAGTCGAATGATCTCAGCACGTCATCTATAATTTTTCTTCTGGAGAGATCTTTCGTCAACGTTAAAAAAATTTGTTCCCCCCCCCCCCCCCATGTTCAACTTCATATAGCAATGTACATAGTTCTATTCTTGGCAGCAAATATGCAGATTAGTTTTTCCTTTAAGATGACGTATTAGCTACTACATATTTACTTCCCCTCGTGACATTTCAGTTAACTACAATAAAAGCTGAATTACTTCTGAATAGTAATTTTTGGGATATGGATCAGTGACTTCAATTCATGGATGAACAGTTTTTCGTAAGTGGAGAATTATGCTATTCAATTGTATCACTTCTTCATTCTGTTCATTAGCAGTCATAGGAATTTATGAGCATTAAAGCTAGGAGTCAGGAGATAAAACTGAGGGGTTGGAGGGAGGTCACATGTAACAAAGCACTCCCTACTTCGTGTTGCAGACAAGTCCTTGCGACTTTCATAACGACCTTGTGCTTTGCAGAATATGTAGGTCTCGCTAGATTCTGGCAACTACAAAACTTTCCAGTGGAATCCTCGAAGATTGACTGCTTTGAACTCTTCCTCAAATTTTGTTTTGCATTTTAACATCCCAGTTCTTCCCATAGGGGAGGGGATCCGTCTTCTTCAGCTGCTGTGGTGCGAGCGCTGCGGACCCTTAGCACTCGTACCTCTGACGTTACCAGAGGAATCTCGAGCCGAACTGCCGAGCCCCTCCCGTCGGAGAGTTGATCGGATTCGGTAGGACTCGGGGGGCAGTGTGTTCCCGACACCCGCGGGAAATCGGGTACCTCCGGCCAGGCTACGGCCGCCTGGAGGGGGTAGAGGCTTGCCTCATAAGTCCCGGGTACTAGCCTGCAGAGCTAGTACAAGGTATGCTATACCACCAGGTCGCCCCACCGAGGGTTTTCGGTAGTCTTCCCTGCGGGGTTGACGCGCGTAAGTGACGTATCTACTTCCATCCCGTCTTAACGTTGTCGATGGGGGGGGGGGGGGGTACTTAGGAAAGAGCCCTATGGAAAGAGCCCTGGAGTTATCCATCGCTCCCGGATAGGAGGCCTGGTTTTCGGACATTTGGTTAGATCCTCTGCGCTTAAATAAATAAAATATCCTCTATTTCCTCCCGACTTTTATTCGACCTACAAATGCATTGGTTTTGTGACAACAGGTTTTACTTAGTACTATATTTCCAGTGAACAAATGATGATGTAGAGGTGAAACCTGAAGTCCTTGAACTATTTTGTTTTCATTTCGTAAACATTGTAAGGCTTCTCATCGTCCCATGTTTCGATCGCCTGCGCTCAATCATGTGGAACCATTACTGACATCTCTATATCTCCCTTTCTCTCTTTTGTCACCGCTATTAAGAAATGGACCACGTCGTCTTCAAAATGTGTCCACATAAGATATAGATATTTTCCAGTAATGGATGATTTTTCAAAAGTAAAAAGAAAGACTATGATATTTCTATTATAAAATGGATATTTCTCCGACAGTATGATTATTTTATTTAATACCACCTACGTGTACTGTCCATGTGCTGAAAATACATGACGGTGTCTGATTATTTCCTCTGGCAGCTGACAATTCACCCTAAGTGCTCATGAATTTGACAGCAGCTCTGTTATTACCTATAAGTTTTAATGTCCAGAAAATACAATGACTGACTATTGCTTAAGATAAGTGCAGTTGAGCATTTTGGTTGATCCACTATGATATAATTATTTCATAGATCCTATCTTCAAATTTATCTTAAATTGTATCTCTTCTTTGTTTCATGAAAATGTTCGGTTTAAGAAAACTTATGGTACTTTTTCTTCTTGAGAAGGATAACATAGGATAGGATAGGATAGGATACAATTTCCGGAGGGGATTAGGCACGTCGACGCGACTGATCTTTTGTAACTATGCCATAAGTGAGGCACCCCCAGGAGGAAGGAAGAGGCGAGGCGAGAGGAGCCAGGACGGCCCACCCCAAGCAGCCACGACAGAGCAGAGGGCAGGGTCCCTACCGCTGACCAGTTAAAACTCCTTGTCAGTCTAGTACAACCGGCGTCCCATCCGTCGTAGTCCTGAAACAGCCCTCTACGTCGGAGACCGGGGATCGCCCTGATGGGAGGGCGAAGCTGTTTATCAAGAGCATATCATTCTGCCATGCAACGCCGAGACACCTGCCCACACTTCTACCCTGAAAGAGCACCAGATGAGAGACGATGTGAAATGATAATGGAAGTGAAGTGGAAGGTTAGGAAATTAAGAGAATGTAATGAATCTACTCAGCATTAGCCTAGCGATCCGGGGAAACCCCCGAAAAAACCTATAAGGTAGGCCGGCCACGGAAAGCAAACCTAATTCTTGAGAAGGAGCTTTTACAATCTTCTCAAATGTATCACAATCGTTACTTGGGTCATTATAAGGCACAATGAACACCGGATGCACTCGACTTCAAAAATGTATCTACAAAAACGAATTTGGCTGAGACTTTGTTTTGTACTTTTTTATCTGACTTTTCTTCCCTACAAGACTTCATATACATATTGTGGACTAGTTAACATTAAGCTGGGGCTTAGTAAATTGCGACTGCTGCTTTTTCTTGAATAATAGCAGTTCATGCTGGGGGAAAACATATCTGTTTCATGTTTTAAAAGAGTATGGCCAATGCTTTCATTAACAGAAATGACTTTTTCTGAATCTAGTCTCTTTTGTGGTAACACTCCATCTTTTTCTTTTAGTTATAAAGAGCACATACCTTCAAACATATCTTTTTTGCGCACTTCAGCTCTTGTAGAGCGAGTAAGTGCAAACTGACTGGCCGTAACTTTCGTTGATGACCATTTCTCAGCCTAAGTATCCTTGATTTTGCTGTGGACGCAGTAGATCAATCGTTCGTTTCCTCAATGTTATTTTTGTCCCAAAATGATTTATTTTTGTTCCATTTATACCCCACCTGCAACTGTAGCAATCATATCGACGACCTTTCCTTTGAAACGTATTGCCATGCCGGTAATGGTGTCATTTCGTGTACAAGTTATCATTATTTATTTTTTCATGTTAGGTTTTATACATTACATGACACACATTTACAGTTCCAGTTTCTGGGGAGGATAGGGAATAATCTTGGACGAAGGAGAAAATTCTCATTCCTCAAGCTAGGAATCGACTAAGTTACGAATCATTTGTGAATTTATTTACGAACATCAGGTATTAATAATTTCTAACGTTTCGTTTTAGACTGTAAGGAAGATCTGGTATGATTTTCTTGACAACCCTTGCCTCTTCCAGCATAAATTATTCTCCTATAACTCTTTTTCCTTTATTTAAGCATTTAAATTGTTCTAATTGTTCTTTTCTCCTTTGTTCTTTTTCTTCGACGGAGATTCTTTTCTTTAGAGTCGTCTTCCAAAAGAATCGACAGCTTCACAGATATTAGCATCGATGAAATCAAGAAGATTATATAATTATCGACATGGTTAAAAATATTGTCGCCAGGTCATTGTTGATTGGAGGCAGCGCGGGTAACAAGATCGAAGAGACGGCAGTGCAGTGTGGAGATGGAGGCTTGCCAAGATGGTGGGCGGGAACAGTCGGATTTGGCAAGAGTTCGCCTTTGTTCTAGCCGGTCTCGATTGTTCGAGAAATTTCTGGTGTGTTAGAAATCGATAAAAAGGCAGCCTGCCTGAAAAGAGACAGTCAGTCGGTAGTTTAACGCGTGCGAGTAAGCAGCTGTGTTGGTTGACCTGTATGTTACATTGTGTATGTGAACAGTGTATTGCTACGGAAATAAAGTGCAATGTGTTTGTGTTTGTAACCTGGACTTTTTATTTCACGAACCCACAAAGTCACAATATCGCAGATTCTGAGATACTGGCTTAATTCCGACATATTTTGTAGAGAATTGTCAAAGTATTTAAAGTGAGGTATATTCCATATAAATTAAAGCATGCCAGTTACTCATATTTATATCAGACATATTTGTTCCAAGCTACTTAGAAGTGTTAATAGATTTTCAGTCCACTTCATGATTAAAGGGATAACCAAAAATAACTTAAGTCATCCATTCCTCTTATGGTTTACCCTAGAGTGTGTAACGCTCCCGTATATATATATATATATATATATATATATATATATATATATATATATATATATATATATATATATAGTTGAAAATGGTGACCAACTCCCCAAATTCAAATTGTTCTGTGTAATATTTTAATCCGAGCCAAGGGGGTGCACGTGGGAGATGTGTCATTAACGCAGATATATTGGAGGCATGCGAGATTCTACCTAGGCGGAACAAGAGATTTCCCTAGCTATTTGTGAAACCAGAATAGATACATCCAGCGTTTCCAATCTGGGAAGTTCCTCTAGGGACTCAAACTTTCAGATAAGGGCTCCAAAGGGACCCTGACTAGGGAGCCTGTAGCAGAAACTTCAACGTTGGGAGAACTGGAAAAGAATTTGGACAATTTAGAGCTAAGAAATATTTCAGGAGCAGAGAAGAGAAGGACGAGACACGTTTTGAGGCAGGTAAAACTTAGTATTCGAGAGATCGTCTTAACTACTTTGCTGTTATTACAACAAAACATTTAGTAACTAAAACTACAGATACAACCAAGAAAGACAATTCCTCCCACAACAATCGGTGGATTGAATTTCATTTGTAAACTCCTGTAGTGGTGGAAATGAATTGTCCTTTCACACCAGCCGTGTGTGGAGCAAGATCTGAAAAGGTAGAGCCAGCCATAACAAGGATTTAAAACCGGGAGATCCGTGGTTCAGATCCCGGCTGTCATTGGAAAGTTTCAGTCTCACTCTACCTTTTCAAACCCTGTAGTACTGTTTTACCAAGTGTTACTAGGTAAATCGGTAATTACAACAGTTAACACTGGTAAAATCTTCACTGTAATGCACGAGGGATATTCCGATTTAACTGC
>CM060951.1:35761003-35896003 GCA_030765055.1 Mantis religiosa
GATAACACTCGGCAAAAAAAAAGTTTGAATGTTTCGAGCACTTCATGAGGCAATTGCTACTAATTTTTGGTTGAGAAAAAAAAATATGACAATGACAACTTGTTATTAGCTCTAGTTTCTAAGATATACCCAAGATGGAAGTATTACATATCAATGGATTTAGAGAAAAGGATATATTTTAATTGCATACATGCTAACAATGAAAGTGCATTTGATTTTTTTTAAACTGGTAATTACATGCTAAGAGTTCTAAATTGCTGGGAAAATACTTCGCAGATAGTCGTGTCTGAAGAGAATCATGTGGTGGCCTATTGACTTTGTCGTCTTTTAGCTTGCCTCTTGTGATGGAGTTCCACAAAATCCCTATACAAAGACCAACGGTAATCCGCCAGCGTTACTTCATTCCAACGGCCCTGATATCTTTGTTCCATAACAGAAATGCCCTGATGGAATCTCTCCACATGTTCATCACTAACAGCTCCACAACTAGGAGGTAAAAAGTCTAAGTGGGAGTGGAGAAAATGGATCTTAAGGGAATTGTTGCATCCAAGGTTACGGTATTTTTGCCGGAGCACTGTCACCAAATGCTTGTAATTGTCATCTCTTTTGTTGCCTAAAAATCCATGAACAACACCCTTGAAGGCTCGTTTCCTGTCCCCTCCAAAATTTGGTCAAATGCAGGATCCTTTACAAGTTCTCTTATTTGTGGTCCGACAAAAATGCCTTCCTTAACTTTTGCATCACTTAATTTCCAAAATTTCCCTCTGATTGTGTTTTGTTATTCGACAGGTGTGCCAACTCCCAAAAAAATCTCCCAAATTTAAAATCTTCACTCTAAAACTGAAATGTCACTATCTTCAAAACAAGAGCTAATCTATCATTTTTATGGTGATTTTTTAATTCAGCAGATGGAAATACATGTAAATTCGCTATTTTTAAGCCCGAAGAATTTTCATTGTTGCCCAGTGTAATTAATACGTAAAGACATGGTGGCTTTTTGAAGTTGTGTGGCATCCTGTAATTTTCGCAAGTCCTGGAACTGTATTTAGCCCTGGTCGACCAAGGCATATAGTTTTATCTATAAGGAGTTGAAAAATAGAGAGGCTTTTAATATGTTGAAGTATTATACAATTAAAAATAGGATTAGGCGGTTTTCGTAAGTTATGACGTAACCTCCAATATTTTTCAACTCCTATTGTATAACTATGCAATATTTTTACTATAAAGCCTAAATAGTGCTTATTTCTATATAAGGGGTTGAGCTGTAGATAGTATACATAAGAGTAAATTTTTAGGTAGCTCAGTTTTCTTTGGGTCTTATAGTATAAGCGTACAAATGTTGCTCTAAGATTGCTCATTTGTATGTTACAGATTAAAATAAATTTGATTGAACATAAGGGTAGCTTAGATTTTCGTCAGATTCTAGAATATAAATTTACGCGGTTTTATCAAAATCACACCTTCATAAAATGTCGATGAAATGAGGGAAATGTAATACGTATTAAATACAACCATCTAAAATAGCTATTTTAAAATATTTAATCCTTTCCGTTAATTAAATCTGCCATATTAGCAATGAAATGCCAAAAGTAGCCTAATATTCAAATATAGTGAAACGAAATTGAAATTTGGTGACATGAATTTGTGAAAGAAAATCTTAACCTCCGCAGTTTTCAAAATTTTAGAATATAGCGTTTGTCCATATGGCAGAATAGGGATTTTCTGTGGATCCTCTACATTTACGCGGGTCACAGATACATTATGTAGTCACTTCAGTTAACTTAATGGACCAGAAGTCACTGTTATTAGTCACAGCTAGATTACGAAGTATTGTTAAAATATAAATATGCACCTATGTCAGTGATATTAGTTTACATACAATAAGTAAAGAAAGAAAGATAGAAAAGAAAGAATGAAAGGGGAAAAAAAAAAACAATGAATTGAAGAGAAAGGTCACAAATATGTATGGAAACGTAGAGTCAGACTGAAAAATCAATGCCATAGCCGGGATCTGAATCACGGATCTTCTGGTCTCCATCCAGCCGCTCTAACCATTGAGCTACTATGGCCAACGTGTCGATATGACATTAAATTCTCCAACTGACTCGTATTTTTCCTGGTAAACCACTTAGGAGTTCTCATAAACACATGAGACAACTACCTTAATGGCGACATACAACATGTAAGTACTTTAAGGCCCGGGCTTTAAAGTTAACCACTATTAGGTCAATTAACTATCACCTCTCGCTGCTTTTAAAAGGGTATGCCTCGTTTGTGTTAAATTTCGGCTGAAGCACCGGCCTGCTCCATGATGAAAAGCTTGCCGATTTTAAATTGCATATACATAGGTGTTCTTGGGCTTGTGAGGTATTTTACGCGAGATGTACAGGAAATACAGTGTTAAATATCAGAAGTAACTTCACACTATAAAACAATAACATCTCAATCGGCATTCAACTCGATACAGACCTCGTGAGAGAGTTGCCTGGTATAGGAATGTAAAAATATTATATAACAGTCTCCTTTAGTAATTGTTAAATAAAATGCAGCTTAATTTAACACAATAAGTTAAAGGTGTGTATAATTTCATGTCTTCTATGTAATCTGTAAATAGCATATCTGTTGTAAATATTCCTTTCATGACTCACGAGCCCAGAACACATATTTGTGGTATGTGAAGCAGAAAGATAAAACGTGGGGCTATTACGTTTATAAGAATGGAAACATTTGCATACATTTCTCTCTCCGAAATTAGCTCGCACAGAGCCGTGATCAGAAAACTACGCACAAATGCTGTTCTTAAAGGGGTTTATCGTACGCATGCAAATAAAAGAAAACACCCATTAACTTCTCTAAGCCAATCAACAGCTTAACCATTTTCTGTCCCAATATCTCCTTCCCGCCCAGATGTTTACAGCAGGATTAAACTTGCTTGAGACAGATTATACAAACGTAAACAAATATAAATTAAATTCTGATAGGTTTATTCACATGACTTTCCCTATTCCTGTGCAAACCATTCTTACATGAGCTTATTATTCTACTTCATATTAACGCATAACATTTTCAGAACTTTCCGCTAATTTTCTTTTAGGTGCAAGGCGAATAAATACATTAGGTTTTAAGAGATAAATAAATCTTTTAAGCTAGTCGCTATGGCATAGCTTTGCAATTCCGTTATCTTTATGGGCAAGAGTTAAAAAAAATGACCAGTCACTTCCCATTTGAGAAAAGTGTAAGTTCACGGAAAATCAAAATAGTAACAAGCAATATCTCCGAAATAGTTCCCTCTAAACAAAGTACATGACATAAATTATGTTTTTAATGAACTATGCATTCTTGGGCAGTAAGACTGTTATCTCTTACAGTTGAGCGGTTATGCAAAAATCAAAAGGTCCCGAGTTCAAATCTTGGTCAGGGTGAGTTACCTGGATAAAGTTTCTTTCCGGAGCTTTCCCTTTTCCTGAAGGATGTGGAGTAACTCTAAGGCCTAGGACCCTGGACTTACTTGAGCATCATGACTTAACGTTGGAGGACGTAAAAATAAATGTCATCCAGAATTAAGACTTCTCAAGATATAGTAAATCTTATTTGTCATTAAGTATATAAAACACACGGTAGTTTAATCAAAATCTTTAAACCCATTTTTGAGAAAATTAAAATTTTCGAAAAAGGCTCCATGTAAAGCATAGTGAAGTGGGAGGAATTTCAAATTCGTATTGCATCCTTAGAAAATTCTGAACAAAAATAGGGAGTTTGATATTAAAGGATTTATTTTTTGAGTTGTGATACCCATATTTAGCGCAACAGGTCAGATATCCACACAGGCCTTTTTTCTAAAAATGTTCTTTTTATTCATGGAACCTCAAAACGTGCATTTCCATTTCGGAATAAAAATTTTGGTTGGAATGCAATATCTTTTCTGCCTCTATGTACGTGTTAAAGAAAGCAAAAAGACATGGTGAACCTGTGTTAGATTTAACTGATATAATACAGTACAATCACCTACTGAACAATAAATACTAGGAAGTCAAACTGGTTGACTTTTTAAACCGTCTCTAAAGTGACATTTCTTCATTTGCACAGTGGCTATAATAGTAGATAGCTGAACATTCATTTGCTCATAATTCTAAGACAACATTCCTGCAGATGGTTGATTTAAATGATGCTGGTTGAGGCATCACATTTAAGAAGCTGCTTGTAGCTGTGCACATAAGCCAACTCGACACAGTAGATTATATAAACTGTGCTGCGTCGTAGTAAGGCGCACACGTATTGTGTGGTAATACAGATTATAGTGAATGATCGCTCACCCACAAGACTGCTTGCTCTTACTCTTCATTCATGGCCAGTTTTACCATTCATAAACATCCAATGTGTTAAAGAATGCAACTGTAAAACTTAGAAGGTCCACAACTTTACAAAGTGCGTTGCTGAAATTCACGACAGCAATTACACAATGCTTAAGCCATGTTTTAAAAAAAAACTGGCTTGCATGGTTATTTAAATATTACGTTTCATATAGTAAATTTATTGTTCACTCTCCACAAGGTGAACCTTTTTAAAACAGATAAAAAAACAGTTCAGGTTTTACAGCCCTTATCATTTGTCTCTGTGACTGATTTGGGAAAAGTCCCAAGAACCGAACACCAAAGTTACACATGGTCTGAAACGAAGGTCTCATGAAAGGGATGTAAAGCCGGTGGTCACCTCTTTTACAGCACGTAAAAGAACCTTCAGCCTAATAAAGGTCTATGAACAAAATTAAACGGTACCCTCCGCCCAATATAAAATGGGACGCTGAGAACTACAGCTTGAGTATAAATACTCAATTTGAAACGAAGAAAAGGTCAAGAATAACTTCTTAGATTTGTGTAAATCAGGGGTGCTCAACTCTAGAGCATGTGCTCACTTCCCCTACATATGTTATTTTATCTCCTCCCAGTGATCAAAGTAACGAGACAGGTTTACTAATCAAATGTGGATCAATGTGTACACTTTTCATTTCTTGTAGATTAGCCGTAGTTCTACTAAGTCCCTGGCAATGGCGACGATTCCAGTAGGCCAACCGTCCAGCCGTCATATGTACGAACATCAATGTGTTTGTTGGTTACAGACCAGATGAGTAAAGTACTGTATAGGACCAAGCTCTGTGTGGTTGTGGGATGCGGGGAAGTCGGTTAAGCCGCATAAGCTGGTGACGTATGCCAATGCTTGCATAAACAGAAATGATCACGTGAGATTGTTCCTTACACGAGCGAAGCAGACGATGATTTGGATGGAATCACAGAGCTTCCCCAATCCCCTTAGAGCACCATGCCAACGTCACACCTCATACTTCTCCCACTGAACTGGGTGGGATTCGCTTCTAAGCTTAGCTACTTTAAATTCAGGCACTTTATGGAAGTACGGCTACTCTACGTAAGAATGGCACCACAATACCTTCACGGAACTCAATAACCACGCATAAGTAGTTTATTCTGTCGCAGTGGGTGGAAGGAGGTGATTTCACCTTCCCCTTTCTTACTCGAGTTGAGCATCCCTGGTGAAAACAGACACAGATAACCCAAGGTAACCTATTTAGCGACATCTAATAGGGTAAGGGGTGCACCCGTCATGTTAGTGTTCAAATGCAAAACCGGAATATTTATACAAAAATTGCAAAACCGGAATATTTATACAAAAATTCTTCCTGAAATAGATATGGAAAAGAAATCATACATTACCATCATAATCTGTAGCGGTCAGGTTATTTATGGGAAGAATTTGCTACTTTAAAAAATTAATGTAGTCTGTAATAAATAATAATAATAATAATAATAATAATAATAATAATAATAATAATAATAATAATAATAATAATAATAATAATAATAATAATAATAATAATAATAATAATAATAATAATAATAATAATAATAATAATAATAATAATAATAATAATAATAATAATAATAATAATAATAATAATAATAATAATAATAATAATAATAATAATAATAATAATAATAATAATAATAATAATAATAATAATAATAATAATAATAATAATAATAATAATAAATGAGATATTTGAATCCAAAACTTTCCAGGCACTCTAGAAAAATGGAAATGTTTTCGATGTAAAGATTTTTTAACCTAAAAACAATATTTTGAAAAGGTTCACTCTTAATATCCTTAAAAGACTTGATTAAATTTAGTATTTATGACAATTTTACTTTTGAGATTTGGGTTCACAGACATGAAAACTGATACCGAAATTATGGATTCAGTAAATTAAGAATCATAATAGATAGATTAGATCTGAATATTGGTTAAATGTTTGTTGGGTTAGCAGTTCACTGGCAGGGAAGCCATCTCCGCGGGCGGTCCATCTGGCAAACACTTGACAAGAAGTGCGGACCCTTCCTTAATGGCTGATCACTGAAACAAAAGATACAAAGGACCACATGGTAACAAAAGAAATTTTGGTGTGAATAAGACAGCTTTCGAGAGGGGATTCTCCGACACAACTGGACTGACCGTTACCAATCACCGCCAGGTCACTTCGCGTCCTCGCCGCGACTGGCAGGTTAACACCTGCAGTCGTGCTCTGGGACGCGCGTACGACCTGGAATTACTAAACCTCAACACCCTAATTTCCATCTGGTCTCTCGCTACTGGTTCCACCACTGCTTGTCGGATCGCTAGCGACCGCAAAAAGCAAGGTGGAACGGGCACTGTTTCCCCAAGGGGAATATCCCGGCACCAGAAGCATCAGTAGAGGCCAACTGCGCCGTCTTACATAACGACACGCAAGCTCGCGCAAAAACATACATCTATTATACCGCACGGGTAAATCCGCACAGCGAATAGGTACCGTGGCGTGTAACCCTCCGCCCGGGAGAACCCGGGCGACCTGCACCTGCTCTTGGCTCTTTGACTGTTCGCGTACGGTAACTCCGGACAGTAATATAGATTGATGTCCCTTGATCGGCAATTTCGCGATTTGCGTAATTAAAAGGAGAAGCAGTCATTAAACATGGATTCCAGTGTCATCCTTACTCCTATATATCCACGCACACCGTCTGATCAGACTCTTGCTCGAAACCTAGGCTAGACGGCACATTGCTTCAAATTGGCATAACGTTACCGGAAAAGTGGTGACAAAATGGAACACTGCTTACTGAACTGGTATCTCAACATATTTTACAATGAATTGCTGCATCTAATAAATACGATAGAGCTTCTGTAAAGGGAAAAGTGTCTACTCTCCCATATCCACGTCCTGGAAGAAAAAATAAATAATAGAACAAGTTGTAACCATGGAGAAAGTGACATCCGTGATGTACCCTTAAACTGAACATTAATATTACTGCAGCACCCTTTCGCTTGAAGTTGCCTTTTCTAAGCGCTGATTAATATGTCTGTGTGATCTGGGGCATGGTCGAAGACAGCTGGCTTCTGTAGCTACAACGCAGAATGGTACACCGGTCCAACTATTCGATCGGCCGCTCTTTCCCCGGAGACTACATAAAGTCTTGCGTTTTCCATACGTGGAAGATAGAGCGTCGGGCTGAAAAATTGCCTCAACATCGGGATTAAGATCCCCGAACTCGCTACTTAAAGCAGCAATGTGTTACCACTTGACTTTCTAGTAGATAATACTGAGAACCTCAAACAGCAGTGAAAACTGAACTCCATATGATACAAAGAAATATGTTAGGCTCAAAATTGACCTCCCCTAAATCAAAGAATTTAAACTCCAAATTCCGACAGAGGTGCCCTGACAGCCATTGAGGGGCAATTGGGTATATCGTGACCACACCAAACTAATTCAAATCATTCTGAAACATGCTCAAGTTTTTCTCGGGAAGCAATCCAGGTGAAAAGACAATTAGAAATCGACGTTTCGGGAGTGTGCATCTCTCCCATCATCAGGATATTTATTAAATGTTATAACAACAAATGAATCACTGGATATAACACAAATATAAACAAAGACAAAACACTCTAAAAACTCGCATTACTGAACAAAAGACTGTTTTCAGTAACTCAAATGCCAGGTCAAGAGATAGCGTGAGTATAGAAAATTAATTGGGTCATTTTTGTTTTTTTGTTTTGTAATTTACGTCCTCCAACTTAAGTCATATCGGACGGTGAATGACATGGGCGAAATGATGCTCAAATGAGTCCAGGGTTCATTAAGCTTGGAGTTACCCGACATTCGTCTGTCAGGATAAGGGAAAACCCCGGAAAAACCTTATCCAGGTAACTCATTCTAACCGAGATTCGATCTCGGGACCTCTTGAACGTGAGAGACACGCTACCATCTACGCTACTGAGGCGGGCTAATTGGGTCCAAGAAACGTAACTGCTGAACTTGATTATCAAGCTGTATTGATCTGTGCTACTTAATTCGACGGATTTCCATTTTAAGGCCGGTTTCCAAGAGGACCTGAACTGAAATCCAGCATCGTGATTAAGCGTACTCCTCTCGGAGGAAATGACCAAAGCTTCCTTAATTCTCCGTTCCCAGTAACTGTTGCATTTTGCCAATATGGTCGTCTCCACAAAATTGGCTTTACGGTCGTTATCAAAACAATGCTCTGCCAACCCAGACTTCTCAGGTTCCATTAAACGAATGTTCAGTTCCTGTTCGTTTATTCTGGTAGCGATGGTCCTTCCGGTTTGTCCTATATACGGTATCCCACATTCACAAGGAATGCGGTACACTCCCGGAACTTGGAAGTCCAGTTTGGCTTTCACTGGTCTCAACAAATGTTTAACCTTCGGAGGTGGCTTGTGGATGGTTGTGATGTATTTGGCGAGAAATTAAGGAGGCTTTGTCCATTTCCTCCGAGAGGATCACGCTTAATCGTGATGCTGGATTTCAGTTCAGCTCCTCTTGGAAACCGGCCTTAAAATGGAAATCCGTCGACTTAAGAAGCACACATCAATACAGATTGATAATCAACTTTCCGATAAGAGATACCAATGCACATGCAGTGAAAATCAACCAGACTTTTAAAGTAACGGAGGTTACGGAAGTAACGTTAACGGCATAACTAGTTACTGTCTTCGTTTACTACTGCCTCAATAAGTTATATTAAGGTACTGCTCATCCCTAGTGGGCAGGCAGTAAAATCACTTGGACTGAACCTTAACCTGCCGGCATATATATAAACAAGTAGGTCTGAATAGTGCTGTAATTGTAATTTTGACATTCGGAACCTCAAATCTTGCCCACCTCCTCAGACCCGTACACGGTTACTGCCAGTTTCTTTCCCGTTATCACATTTCGGGTTGTTCTTAGTGCAGGACTGCACAGAGAGGGAGAAGAGAGAAGGGGAGAGGGGAGGGGGAGGGGTATTGGATGGAGGGGATGGGGAGAGGTATTGGGTGGAGGGGAGGGGGAGAGAACGGGAGAGAGGAGGGTGGGTAGTGGTGAAGAAGAGGAAGGGGAAGGTGAAAATGTTGCAATGATATATTTTGACGAATGTGGAGCTAATATACAGTAGCAGTCAACTGCAAAAAAAAAGAGCAGCGATGTGCTAATGAAATAATCTTATTGGAAGAAACTATATTGCAGTAGGTGGATCAAAGAGACACTGGGCACAATATATTAACCGAAGGATTAAGTACATCGTCTAAAATGTTTTTGACAAAGAGAAAAAATAACGAGACGAAGCTTCCTATTCTTTGTTTAGCTCCTGAGTACGTAACAAAAGCTGCGGCATGCCTGGTCTCAATTCTCATTGTTAGACACAACCGTCTCCTGAGGGCGCCACTAGAGCTACAATGGGAAGATACCTTAGTTGGGATTATCTGAAGCACGTGATTTTGCTAGTTGCTTAAAAGGTGGTTCCTGTCTTTAGAAATTACAACTTCATTGTGCGCACCAAAGGTTAAATGTGTTTTCACAATAGAATGTCCTGGTATTTTGCTCCCTAAAGCACCCCACGTGCTTTTCAAACAACTGTTACATTGTTTTACACTAAGAAAATATATAAAGATAACAATAAACAATAAATTAAATAATTAAAAATTCACAAAAGTTATTTGCTAAGCCAATTTTATTGCAATTGCACATTTGGAGGGTGCTAAGCCAAATCTATAAACACAAAATTTCATGCTTGAGTTTGACACCGTTTAAGGATGCTGGCAAGATTTTCAAGAAAATGTCAATCTATAACCATTCCCTTTGCTAAGGTATAGCTATTTTTACTTTAAAATTAGGTTTAGAGCATTTTTTAATTAAAATATTACTTAATTATTAGCATTACGGGCACTTCCTCAAAGTTCTCTTTATTCTAAGCATTTATTAGTTGGAAAATGTTAGTTAAAAACTACAGAAACAATGCAGGAATCATCAAGCTGTGTATTATATGTTGTGTTAGCCACCAGTTGTTACCGAGTGAGATGGTTCCACAGTACGAGTAAGTGCGAGACTCGCATTCGGAAGATATAGGCTTCGATTCCCATCATTCGCGCACTTAAACCTTGGGTTTTTTCGTGTTTTACCTGGTCGGTTAGCGATTGCTGGGGTGGTTTCTCATCTATTACGATTTCCTTCCCATCACTTTCCTTTCATTCTGATTCCTTTTCATCTTTCAAGCGTGCTCCTGGGCTTCAGGTGCCGTATGGCGCTACCATACAAATAACGCGGATGCTAGCTCGAAGGAAAGAGTAGCTGTTCCCCGTTGACACTAGAGGCTACTTGGTCCTTTCTAGACAGCTCCAGTAGTGGGACGGGTATTCGAGCGTGGAACAATTACACATTTCCACGGGTTTATATAAAGGTGTGCAGTCTACCGAGGTTTCTTGCCATTATCAGTTGTTCTTGGGGGTGAGCTACAATAGATATGTAGATAGGTCGAAGTATGCGATTTGCGTAACCTATGACAACAGCCATTGCCGAAATATTCTTCATATATGTAGATAGGTCGAAGTATGCGATTTGCGCAACCTATGACAACAGCCATTGCCGAAATATTCTTCATATATTGCACTGATGCATTGGATCATGACCATGACTGCATTTTTTTTTTTTTTTTTTTTCCTCCCAAGAGTTCATTAATAAACAAACGTGTTTTCGCCGGAATATGGGACCAGATGAATATTTTAAAATATTTTCAATAATGTGCACAACAATGATAAAAAAATCAGTTGTTTCTGTGAAGAAAAAAAATATATTTTAAACTGTCAGAATGTAAGCGGAACTTTCAAAACGCACTGTATACATATTTTATTGTTTCACACTAGCTTTATGAATACATTAGGTACAAGACTACAAAAATCCGATGATTTGCATCTCCGCAAGAATCTCTCACCGCTTTTCTACGACTTATTTTCCTATTTACGTCTAGTTAATCAAAATAAATTTTTATTTACACATATCGTCGTAGGTATAAGAAGGAACAACAGGTAACGTGAGTCAGATTTCTAAAATGCGGATTGCAGTACGATGTTTTTGAATGAACACAGAAAAACGAAGAGTTAGCATACGAAGAAAAGAGTAAGTATTTGAAAATTAAAAACAAAAAGAACAAATAAAATAAATATATCTCAGAAATGGTTAGTTACAAAAATGTTACTTAACATAAAATGTGTTCCTTAACTAGATCTACATGTTCAAGATTTTGTCTGAAGTAAGAGCTGAAACTTTCATAGAAACGTATCAATTATACTCAATGTTCTTAGGCTTAAGGCGGAGGTGAATTACTGGAACACCGAAATTTCGGGAGGTGCATTTCCCTTTTAAGGATATTGAATGCCTTAGGCCCATATTTATTGCATTATATAAATTATGGCCCGTTTATGCACATTCATTCAGCATCCTGATGAATGAGGGACAGATGGACGCTCATCAGGCTTGAAGCCTGAGAACATCGAATTCTAGAGTAAGATGTTGTGTACCTCTTGCGGTATATCCCGTTTATATAGAAGTCGTTCATTGCGAAGATGACTTCACAGGGAATTCCCAGAAAAATAAAGCTACATTTTACTGTCTACGGCAGTATTTCAAACATGTGGCATTTTAATAAAAGTAGAGCTACTTTGAGACAGTAAAAACTAAACGAATATTTTTCCATTTAAAGTGCAATTTGCGGCTTGGGACTTTCTGGGAAAACTTCATCTCGCATTTTTTGGACTTAAATACCAAGTTCGGTATGTTATGTAATTTTTGTTTTTTATTTACTACATGACAAAGTGTGGAAGCGTATCGGAAAATATGTGAAACAGCGAAGTTGTTTACGGAAGCCTATCGCACACACACGGCGAATCAATGTATTATACGTGTACTGTTCAGATAAACAATCATCTTCTGGACAGTTAACATGTGATACGTGGCAGACGCGAGAAATCATATATGTATAACGTGATTCGTTATTGTGACAAGGAGACGGAGGAGGGAATCGAAATTCCTTTGTGTCAAACGATAAAATGGGCAACTGCAATGGGAATTTGTAACAATTAACTGTTTAACGTTTCATATATAATACGCAGCTGCGAAGTGTTTTGTTTCGTAACTTAGTGTAGATACTATTGTGCTGCTCAGAATGTTATTTTCGGAAGAGTGAGTGGGGTACAGGCACGCTTCTCGAACGACTTCAGCCAATGGAGTGTGCAGCAATCACAAATGATAGATATTACTCGACAGAGCGTTGAGGGTATCGACCTTCAGGTGACCAGCGCTGCCATCGTCCCTTACCGGGTCTTATCTGGTCGATTAGAGGAGTGAAATATTAGTAAGTTGATGTACAGTAAGTTACGAAACACAAATAGAGCGATTGGAAGCTGCGTATGTCTATATGATATGTTTTGTCGCGCCTGCCGATGTATGACACATTGCTGTCCAGAAGACATGATTACATCTGAACAGACTATACATACACTGGAGTCACCGTGTATGTGGATAAGCTGAGGTAAACAACTCAGTATTGCGAATTTTTTCCAATACGCTTTCTCGCTTTGCCGTGTAGTAGATGTTACGTCCATGTGGAGTAAATGCGTTATCCAAGAGGTTACTATTAACAAATATAAAGCCAGGGTAACCATTCGAGCAGCACAAATAATACCCTAGGTTACTAAATATTTCGCTCTTCTAGTAAACAAGATAAGCGAATGCAGTTTTTCTATAGGGTCTTCTCGTCCCTTAATATTACTTAAGTCTTTTTACTTAAAATCTAAATTCGTAATAAGCTGTTCACAAACACTCACTCACTCTCTCTCTTACACACACACACACACACACACACACACACACACACACACACACACACACACACACACACACACACACACACACACACACACACACACACACACACACACACACACACACACACACACACACACACACACACACACACACACACACACACACACACACACACACACACACACACACACACACACACACACACACACACACACACACACACACACACACACACACACACACACACACACACACACACACACACACACACACACACACACACACACACACACACACACACACACACACACACACACACACACACACACACACACACACACACACACACACACACACACACACACACACACACACACACACACACACACACACACACACACACACACACACACACACACACACACACACACACACACACACACACACACACACACACACACACACACACACACACACACACACACACACACACACACACACACACACACACACACACACACACACACACACACACACACACACACACACACACACACACACACACACACACACACACACACACACACACACACACACACACACACACACACACACACACACACACACACACACACACACACACACACACACACACACACACACACACACACACACACACACACACACACACACACACACACACACACACACACACACACACACACACACACACACACACACACACACACACACACACACACACACACACACACACACACACACACACACACACACACACACACACACACACACACACACACACACACACACACACACACACACACACACACACACACACACACACACACACACACACACACACACACACACACACACACACACACACACACACACACACACACACACACACACACACACACACACACACACACACACACACACACACACACACACACACACACACACACACACACACACACACACACACACACACACACACACACACACACACACACACACACACACACACACACACACACACACACACACACACACACAAGTTGATCAATTTCTACAATTTTTCTCGTAAAATGATTTTATTAATTCAGCGATCTCAAATCGTGAATTTCTAGTGAAAATTGGGCATCGAACTTTTGAGTAAAAATACAATGTGGCGGGGATTAGAACTACAGATGGAGCCCCAAAGTTATGCTATCAGACCAAATGAGCGGCATTTTTCTGGTTCCATTTGGACTCCTCCCGGATGGACTCCGGCGACCATTAACAGTCTGCTCAAAATTTCATGTTTATAGAATGGATACTCACACTGTTGCTGACATGAATTAACCGACATAAAGTTTAAAATAGCTCATTATGGGAAGCCGACCAACTTGATCGTGGTTTTTCTCGTAGTCTTAATATTTTCCACAATTTTTTCTTCTTTCAGTGCTTCATTTTATTTTCATCATCATAGTGTTTGTGCCGGATTGGTACAGAGTATTCGGATCCACAGCCCATTGCTCTACTACAGTCATCTGACTCGAGTCATCTCCAAGAAAAAAGGCTGAATTTACTTGAATGCTATAAGAGGTTCAAGTACAGAAACATACCTAATCGATTTAAGGCATTTTAATTAAGAGTTATGGAAGTTAGGTAAACGAAATTGATATAAAACTTCAGCGCTATACGTACAGTGTATTGACTATATCTAGTTAGTCAGAATTGACAGTACACGCAAATACAATTTGTAAGAGTAAAACAACTGCAAACGTGTTGCTATGAATCACTAGTGGCTTCATTGTTTTGTACACGCATGAAGTACTCGTTGCGTGACACCTTCGAGCTGTGCTCTTTGTTTTCCAAACTGAACATTAACACAATGTGGCGTTTTGCTCGAAACACAGAAAATATTTTACTGATATCAGGTACAGTGTTATAAATGGTAGCAGTCATGTCACTTGTCAAAGAAGTATCAGTTGTACTGTTCTGTACTCAAAGTGGAATCTTATAGTAAAGATTATTAGGGCATGTATTTCGTGTATGGTAGGGCTAATGGCAGGCTGCACGTTCAATTTTTTTTTTTATCAAAGTCAATTCCAAAGTCACACACTTGGGTCCATCAGCATCTCAGACAATAGGGAAGTTCCGCACCTGTATGGGAGCGGTTAGGGCTGCACACACACTAGGTAAAGGAGAGCTTTGCAATTCTCTTCAGGAACTTCGACTGCACCAATCTACAGTAGTGCATGGACAATGTTACAGTTTATTGTATCTTTACCACCTCCATTATGTTCAATGTCTATATATGGGTAAATCTTTTATTAGTGAATACAAGACCAAAGTCAATAATCATTTTGCAAGTCACTTTTATTTAGACGAATAGAGATTAGTACTTTCAATAAAATTCAGGTTAATGGTATAAGGTCATAGAAAATTAATATTCAATGAGATAAGTTTTGTAAAGAAGAGAAACTTAAAGATCTAATTAATGCATTAAATGCTGTTATAAAAAGTACAGCAACAGCAGTAGGAAAAGGTGATCGAACTGTGAATAATATAGTGAAAGAGGTTCAAAAGTCAACGCATACGGGAGAAAAACTTTCAACACCTGGTAAACATATCCCATATCCACATGGTTCTATTTCTTTGAAAAAGGTGTAGTACGCAGAAATTTTCTTGAGTTTTGCGAACAGAGAAGAGAAATTCCTAAAGTACGTAAACTCATGAATGCTATTAAAGAAAAGATCCCTTTGAAGGTAGGACACTTCTGAAGAATACTTAAAGACATGGGTTATCTATTTCGCAAGAAAAAAATACCTGCCGTGTTACGTAGTCTGTGCTGATGTTCTGATGGACATACTGTACTTTACCTTATTCCCGCCTTCTCTGATGTCTCCAAACCAAGACACGTTACACCAGCGACCTCTCCAAACAACTGCACCCATTCATCAGACAGATAATACCGTTCATTTGCCTCACCAACATTCCTCATTGAACGTTAAGTTAGGGGTAATAGCAGATCGCCTCATTGGCAACATAGACTTCCAAGAAAACTAAGTGGAGGAAGAAATACAAGGGGCGTCCAGAAAGTAAGTTCTGTTTCAATTTATCTCCACTGCAGCGCTGCGATCGCAGTTCCGCACATGCGCGGTAGACGCTCTGTTACAAGGAGAAGAAACGTGCGTCGTTGTGAGATCGCTGTCAGCCACGTACGCTTTGTTGTGCTTGTTTACAATGTCGGTGTTGATTGAAAATCCCGCCGCTTGTGAAATCAGATCCGTGATTCGTTTTCTGAATGCTAGGTAACCGAAACCAATTGAAATTTATCGGCAAATTTAAGATGTCAAAAGGTGTTGCATTTCTTCACGACAACGCACGACCACACACTGCAAATGCGACGAAAAACAATCTTATAAGGATTTGGCTGGGACGTGTTTGACGTACAGCCCTGAACTCGCTCCAAGCGACTTTCATCTGTTTTTGCATCTCAAATCTTTCCTTGGCGGTCAACACTTCAACAATGACGAAGAGCTGAAAGAAAATGTTTCCAACTGGTTGAAGACACAGGCGGCAAACTTCTATGAAGAAGGTATACAAAAACTTGTGCCTCGCTATGACAAATGCCTGCAAAATTTCGTCAGTTATGTGGTAAAGTAGTTTAAGAGTTGCAGAATTTTGTGCAATAAATGATTTTTCTATATCTGTACACAATTTAATTTTATTACGAAACGGAACTTACTTTCTGGGCGTACTTCTGCGGCACATCTTCCAAAATTGATTCAGGATGTTTACTTCTACCAAACCTCGGATTATTTAGTACATTTATAGTGCAGTATTGGCATTTATTTTTCTTCCTGATTAAACTAGTTTAAAATAGTTTAGATGTTTAGTGTCTGGGATCAGCTCAAAACATAGTTTACATTACAACTAATATGATTGCACAATTAGAGCAAAGAATTGTGCATGCCTCTCGACATCCTAAATGATTTAAAGGTATTCCAGAGAGTTCGAATGTCATTAGAGAAACAAGTACATTCATGCGATATGCAAGGATTAAACTATCGGCACATTCTGTAATTAGCAAAGATGTACAATAATTGTAAACCTAACATATAGTAGTGAAAGCCCTTGTTAAGATAAGCCACGAGTGCAATTTGAGCCGAATTAGATAGAAAATTAAACACAAATATTTCATATTAATTTTGTACTTAAAGGAAAATGTTTTAAACCAAGTCAGTGGGGGCTTATAATAACACATTATCAATTATTGTGCAAATGGTCCGCTTACAGATTCATGTTTACTGGGACTATTTTGCTTCTATTTGCTTGTATTGTTACCCTAATGTGCGGTAGTCTACTCACATTCCACTGAACAATGTGAGTAGACTACAGTACATTAGGGTAACCAAAATCCATGGGAAAAGCAAATATGTATAAAGGAAAATGAGTTTAGCAGCCTTTAAATATTACTTTAACGGTACCTAGGGGAGTTAAATTCATTACACACGCAGAAGACTTAAATTTACCTAATATTCGACTTCACTTGGACCACATCTTAGCCATAAATGTCCTGTTGCCTCTGCGGTCATCTGCATGAGAAAAAAAACTGTAAATACAACTGTATATTGTAAAGCAAAAATTGATTGAAAATGCGTTAAAAGCTTAAAGTCAATAAGTTATTAACGCCATCAGTTTGTAAGGACACAATGAAACAACACTGAGGAAGAGAAATGCAATACATTGCTTCCCAAAATATAGCTTTTTCGACAAAAGTGACACAAGTTAATATTTTTGAGCGAGGCTCGGGAGAAAGCACTGTGTATTACTTTCTCTACCTACTACTCATCTACTCACCAATGGTAAATAGGGAAGGTATTACATTCCAACCAAAAATTACGAGGGTTATTCGTAAAGTATGGTCCGATTCGCCGTATCGCATCGAATTTCGCCTGAATATTAAAACGCGCATGCGGACCAACTCCTGGCATGCCTTGCGTGTAAACGATACCATTCGCATTGGTAGTGGTGCAGTGTGCTGTTAACAGTGACAGTTAAAAATGTTTCAAAGAATCGAGCGGCCCGCCGACTGTGATTCGGTTTTTGACGACAAGGAACATTTAAGCAGCGGACATTCATCGATAGATCAGTGAAATGTACGGCTCCAATGCGATGAATGACAGAAAAGTGCGTAAGTGGGTTCGAGCTTTTGAAAGCAAACGCAACAATGTCCATAATGTACCGTGATCAGGCCGGCCGTCAGTGATCACAGAATATTTGCTCAATGCCGTGGATGAGAAGATCCGTGGAAACCGGCAATTCACAATTTTCACTTTAGCAATAGAATTTCCGGATGTGGGTAGAACAACTCTGTACAAAATTGTTTCTGAAAATTTGCAATTTCGTAAATTGTGCTCACGTTGGGTTCCAAGGCTGCTTACTGAGGAACACAAAATGGCGAGAATGGCTTGTGCACTGGACTTTTTGAGCCGATATAATGAGGAAGGAGATAACCTATTGGAACACATTGTCACTAGGGACGAGCCGTGGTTTTCTCACATGACTCCTGAGTCAAAACGGCAATCGATGGAATGACGCCACACATCACCAGTCAAAGTCAAGGCCAAGCAGACAATCTTAACACGGGAAGTGATGACATCCGTGTTTTGGGATAGACATGGAGTGTTGCTAGTCGAGTTTACGGAACGAGGCACAACCATCAATGCAGGCGCTTACTGCGCTACTCTGACTAACCTCCAAGTGCAACACAGGATAAGCGACCTGGTCTTCTGACGTATGGAGTGTTGTTACTACATGACTGCCAGGCGAACCCAAGATTTTATCAGCTTTTGGATGGGAACAGATTGACCACCCACCGTATAGTCCAGACTTGTTGCCGAGCGATTTTCACTTGTTCCGCTACCTAAAGGAGTGTCTCGGTGGCAAGCGCTTCCGCACACATGACGAGGTGAACGAAGCAGTTGAAGACGGGTTATCCTCACAGCCGGCAGAGTCTATGACGTCGGTATACTGAAGCTTGTAGAACGTTATGACAAATGTTTAAACAAATATGGCTACTACGTAGAAAGATGTAAGGAATCCAATAAAAAAATTGCAAATATCTATGATGGTTTAATTTATAAAAAATAACGGACCTTACTTTACGAATAAACCCTCGTACATGGCCAGACATGACCAAAACTATATTTTCCTAACCTTCCCCTCAACCCTCCCAAAAAGCATTTTTCAGACAAAGCTTTCCGCGTGCGCATGTGTACGATTGCGAACAGCATGACTTAAAGACAAAAATCAGTTAAAAATAAACTCCAGCGTCCTCCAAATTCGAAGAAGTTCAACAACACTCGCCTTCCTAAACTACGCTTTACACAGGACATATTCAATGTTTGACTTTCTAAGAAATAGTTATAAGGATTGTTTAAAATGGATATTTTCATGAAAATGAAATCTATATCTTTAATCTTTTGGGAATGTTCTCTAAAGTTTTCATTTTGTAAAGCACAGGTGTGTGTGTGTGTGTGTGTGTGTGTGTGTGTGTGTGTGTGCGTGCGTGTGTGTGTGTGTGTGTGTGTGTGTGAGAAATTAATTTTCGAGGTAGTCCGTGGTATTGGCCGAAATTTTCCAATACGTAAAGCTTTTCTCAAATAGGTCATTCTTTTTCTTTCTTTTTATCTCCTGGTGATGTAAAGAGATCAGAATTTCAAAGCCGTCTCACAGTAACCAGTTCTGAAAAAATATCGCTGTCACTTACGCCTCTCCTATTCCCGCTGTATCTACGGAAATAATTATGTAATAAAACAATTTTTGCAGATGTTTATATCAATTACTCAGAAAAGTAAGCATTTGTAAGATTAGAATGTACAAGAGTGGGCAAAGAAAGTTTTGTAAGCTCAGCACATCAGATTTATTTTGTGCTTTTAAACTCAATTTATATAACTCTGGGTAATGTAGTGTTTCTTTCGAAAAAGAATGCTTTCTCCTTGAAATGCGATCTTAATAATAGAAAAATGAAAAACCAGGCATAATTATTCTACTGAGGCCACCATGTCACGCGGTTTTTTTCCATTTCAAGTTTCGTCACATGCAGTTCATGCTGCCAATCCTGTTTTTCTACTGAAGAATCGCCTTGATGCTTGGGTCACATCGACAGGACCTTTCATTCTAAATTGGGCATTGAAGCGGGTATACATACGAAGAGGAAGGAGACTGAGGAACCTCTTCCGATCAATTACCTACAAGACCTGTAATCATGAAATACTAAAAATAGTTGCAGAGCCGAATGGTTTAGGCGATGGCGTGCATGGTCCGTATTGGAATGTCCTGGTTCAAATCATGTGGAACGTCCTTTTTTTCTGTCGCTACGGTAAATACTGGTTTGGATATTTAATGCCACGATGAAATTTCCATTCTAAGTCTAAAACAGTAACAATTAAAAATAGATAACACCGAATGCTGAGCCATCTATTCACAGATAATGAAAACTGGTATAGAAAAAGCGAAGTTACAGTTGCCATCCACTACGATTTGTGTGGAGACGTGTCCCTCTGCTTCTCACAGAAACAAAGGTGCGGCTGCTTTTGATTAAGAACTTGCCCGCCTCGGTAGCGTAGATGGTAGCGTGTCTGCCTCACGTTCAAGAGGTCCCGAGTTCGAATCTCGGTCAGGGTGAGTTACCTGGATAAGGTTTTTCTGGGGTTTTCCCTCATCCTTAAAGACGAATGTCAGGTAGCTCTAAGCTCTATGGACCCCGGTCTCATTTGAGCATCATTTCACCCATTTCATTCATCGTCCGATACGACTTAACGTTGGAGGACGTAAATTACAAAAAAAAAAAAAAAAAAAAAAAGAACTTTTATTGATTCCCCACATCTTTATAATTAATCCCTTCTCGAAGTACAAATTTAGCTCTATATATGGTCATGTGACGAAGCAAGAGATGATATAGAGATGATATCTAGAAAGGCTAACTGTCCGCGACACTCAATACACGAAATATCTCTTAACAGATCCGTCGCTATAAAACCGCCTTAAAATACAATGAGACAAATGGTGACATAATAATCCTCCCACATGGCCAAAAACCTGGCCGTCGTTGAGAAACAGGAAAGGTAGAGTAGTCAGCATACAATATTCATAATGTGGTGGGAATAAATTGTCTAAATTATCAAAAATGGGTATCTTTAGTTATCTTCAAGGCTAATCATTTCAACATGTTTCTTATGAGAACGCGCAAGGTAAACTAGCAGCATCGTTATCCAAACATAACTTTTCCGGACATCACTTAAGATAATGGCTGCTATTTTAGAGTAAGCGTGAAAGTGTTCCTTCGTTTCTATTGGTTTTATATTTTTCTTTCCAGCGTATAAATAACTCAGATTATAGTTTGAGGAGAAATGTCATTTTCAAAATAACTAAAACAAATAATAGCTAAGGTTCGTCTAATTTAACTTGAAACTTGACTTACTTAAACGCTAACCATCCCTGTGACAAGAGAGGGCTGACAAATTTAGTCAACACTTGGCACACCAACAGCGACTGCCTAGTTTCCGTCAGGCAGCGACAGGTCCTCCAGGACTTTCCTTTTTTACAAACAGTGTATTATATTCACAGTAAAATATGGTAATAACGGAAATATGGCTTCAAATCCTGTGTTGTGCGACTTAATTAAGAGAAAAAAGATAAGTTCACAAGGTATGCAATAGACTCCATAGCTGAATTAAATGAACATAACTTACCTCAGTATCATTGTGATATGAATGCTTTCGAGCTAATATGGACACAAATTAAAGCAGATGTGTTTAATCTGACATAATATGACATTCAAAGAACAAAATGTGTCATCTTCTGCAATGCAGCACTAAAAGTTACTCCAGAAAATTGGAAGGCTCCATGTGAATATGTGAAGGGGAAAAAGACGGATCAATTGATATATAGGACAATTTCATCATAAATCTAGAAGGAAGTGTTTGGTGATTATGATCCAACTAGACGTCTGCTTCGACTTTACCGGGTCCCTCGCATGGCTTGCGGGCATCCGAGGTGACCATGGAGCAAAATCACCAGCTACAAAAGCTGAGCTCCCATAGCCTAACCAAGAGTTGTTTGGCTTCAAAATCTATCCAAAACAAATCAAATTTAATCTACTTCATTGCCAGGGTGGATCAGGCATAGCATCCTGTCTTCCTAAGAGGAGTAATATACTATCTCAAGTCTTACCACCATCCTCATACAAAATCATCCTTAACTATCGTAATAAAAGAAAATCCTTCCTGCGGTAAAACCCAATCCTGGGTGGGCACGCAGCAAAAATCTTTGGGCTAAACATAGCCTGTCAGTACTTTGTGTGTGTGTGTGTGTGTGTGTGTGTGTGTGTGTGTGTGTGTGTGTGTGTGTGTGTGTGTGTGTGTGTGTGTGTGTGTGTGTGTGTGTGTGTGTGTGTGTGTGAGAGAGGGTTTACTGATGTTCGCCGATGAGAAGAATGTTACTAGCAGTATATGGCTAGATATATACTCATCTTAGTGCAACAATCACGGTTATTACATCGAGTGTAATTCACCTAACATCATTAACTCGAGCAAACGCCTAATTTCATCTCCCCTCAACTTCTCAGTCACGTTAGGCAACACTTGAGGCTCTAAAGATGCGTTTAAGGACTAGTTTCCGAACAGCGCTACTCTTTCCCAACGAAATAGATTTTATACTCTTCTTGATAGCTATTTGTAAGGCAAGCACACAAAATAAGGCCTAGCGGATGTGATGCAATAAATAAGATATAGGTACTGTATAAATGTAAAAGACATAGTCATCAATTTATTGACATATTCTCGCAGCCGCCTGAATCCCACGCTTTGAAACATACCAACTCCTCTTAGGAAAATGGATATTGAGTTGAAGCCAATGCCTATTCTAGGCAATTGTTTCTATAGAAGAAGCTTGTGAAAGAAAATATGGGCGAAAATCCCATGGAAATTTCAATCCAAGCCAAAAACTTTGAACCGAAACCCCTGCCACTGAAGTCTCGGCAACAGTAGAAGGAATATATTGCATTTAAATATTGGTGCAAGGAAGCAGCGGTTATCTTGTGGAAAAAAATGTGATGCTGACTTATATGCATGAAAAACCAAACACGCAATAACGTTGCTCAGTATGGTCCAAATATTGTAATAAACTCTTCTTGTAACACAATTGCTTTTCATAAGCTGTAGATTTTCTTGTTTATGAAGTTCGTAACTTTAATTTTCGTAGAATGAACGATAACTGACAACGCTATTTCGTAGAATAAACAGACCTATATAAGGTACCAGTTAACTTGCTAAAATCCTACACCTGCGAATAAAAGGGACTTCAGTGGTAAATAAGGCAAATTAAAAACTCTAATATGTGTCTGATATTCCACTGTTGAAATAAAACTAAGATTTTGAGTTAGAATGTTCATTTCTGAGAGGAAAAACCAGGCATAAACTGACGTGTCCTACTAGCAGAAAAAGTTTTGTTTCGTAACAGTTTGCAACGACCTTCCACTATAATGGAATTGTTCATAATTGCTTTTAATTGTTTCTCATTTACGAAACCTGCATGGCAACTAAGTTACGAAGGCAACAAAAGGATATCCTTTGACGTAAAGAACTACGCATCTTGCTTTCGTAACTCCATCACTATTTAAGACTTACATTCCATGGTTTTGTAATGACGATTGTGGTTTGTTTATTCTTTCTGCGCGGTATCAGTGTGCTATAGATGAACTATCCCCTCCAAAAGGCGTGTTTATGAATTTGGTCCTTTCTTTTTACTTTCTCTACCACGTGTATAGGAGCTAGAGAAGGTATTACATTCCATCCAAAATTTCGATACCAAGTTTTTACTGAAAGTACACATTTTAGGCTTACTCAAAAAAGAGACAATTTTAGAAAACATTTCATGTACATACGAGTACAAACGCGCGCGTTGTTACGTACCAATCTTGGGAATTAGGCTATCATCTTCCAACATGCAACACGAAAATTTTAAAGAAAATCCCACCACTCCGAACTTACCTTTACATGAGAAAAGTGGAACAGGAATTTGGGACTATTCGTCGTTAATTTGTCTCCATCTTAATCAGCCACAGGTTCGAGCGCAATTTGGTGCGGGATTTCTATGTTTGAGATGGGATTCACGTTGACTTTTCGAAGATCCACGTCGAGAAGCCAGAAATAACAAATTCGTTGTATTTTGATTTGTTTCTTGATTGTGCTTGATTAACTAAGAGTCATGAGAATCTTGGTTTCAAGGCGTGGTTCGGAATAAAGTTTTGGAGAAGTCAAATTTTGTAACTATTTAATTGTATTATTTAGATAACATTTTACTTGAACTTCCTTTCCCAGTCAGTTCCAACATATTGTAACGGGAGCGCTGGAACACCCTATGAAAGCAGCTGGCAGCGGAAGGCAGGGGAGGTTCGGTTAGCCACACCTCCTCCTCGTTTGTCTTGTAGTGGTGACAGGCTGTGGTCAGGGAAAAAAACATGACTGTGTCGCCTGTTTTCTCTACACCTGTTTCTCGAAATTACGTAATCTGGAACATTCTCCTGGTCACTAGAAACCGGCGATATTCCTATATAAAGAGGGCTACAGACGGACAGAGTTGAGTTGGTTTTGGTTTAGTCAGTCAGTTAGTTGGTCAGTTAGTGAGTGAGGAGACGGTCGCAGTTCATGGTGTAAGAGTTAGTCAGTGACGTGTTAATGTACGAGAAGATTGTGCAACGGAAGACTGTACGTAACTGTGAAGGTGTACCGGAGCTTACGTAACCGCGAGGCCAAGGGAAATTGTAACGGACGAACTGGTGAATTGTAATTGTGTGCAGCAAGTAATTTTGTGTAATTGGCAAGAGTTTAACTGTAAGTCGGTGGAAATAAAGAACATTGTTGAGTGGTGTACTTGGACTTTTTATTTCACGAACCCACAAAGTCACACTGGTGTCAGGAAGCGGGAAGATAACATCACCGAGCATTACAACCATGGATGCGGCATTAGAGAAAATTTTGGAGACGATGATGGAAATGAAGGCGGAACTGAAAGAAATGAAGACGGCCAACGACAACATCGCCGGGAAGATGGAAGAAATGAAGGCCGAACTAATCTCGGAAATGAAGACGGCAAATGAAAACCTCGCTGCAAAAATAGAAGCGGCAAACAACAACCTCGTCGCTGAGTTGAAACAAATGAAGACGGCCAACGACAACATCACCGCGGAGATGGAAGAAATGAAGGCCGAGTTAACCACAGAAATGAGAGCAGCGAACGGCAGTCTGGCCACGGAAATGAAGGCGGCGAACGAGGCTCTCGCCGCAAAGTTTGAGGAACGTTTGGCCGGCGTGAGGGATGACGTCGCGAACCTGGGCAAACGGAAGGGTCAAGTAGACGACCGCCTTAATGATTTAGAGGAAAAGGCCGACAACATCGCAACACCCCTCACCCGCCTGACGGAGGAAAACCGGCCTTATGTGTGGACGGAGGACGCCGAAGACGCTTTCCAGCACCCGAAGGGGACCCTGTGCAGTGCTTCAATTTTGGGTTTCCCACAACCGGGTGGCGCCTTCATTGTGGACACCGACGCCAGCGACCATTGCATTGGAGGTGTCCTATCGCAGATCCAGGACGGCCACGAGCGCACAAGAGTGGAAGAGGAGGAGCGTGCCGCAGCAGTCCGAGTAGTTGTGGCAGTGCCTGCTGAAGGCTGGGATAGCGCAGGCCTGAGGAGGGAGCAGCTGGCGGACGCAGACTTGGGGCCACTCTTGAGGGAAGTGGACGCAGGGACGAGACCAACCTGGGAGGACATCGCACCGAGGAGCGCCACCTACAAGTCGCACTGGGCCCGATGGGACTCGTTGAAGACCAGAGAGGGCGTGCTGTTCCGGGTATGGGAGTCACCCGATGGGAAGGCGCAGAGAGAACAGTTGGTACTTCCCCGGAGCAAGGTCCCGGAAGTCTTGGAGGAAGTGCACGCCGGTACTTCAGGAGGACACCTGGGAGCGAACCGAATGATTCGCAAACTACGGCAGCGCTACTTCTGGCTCAGACTCCGGGCAGATGCTGGTGGTACACCTGGACCGCCTCGCACGCTACGATGGGGCTGTTCGGGGCGAACAGCTTTGAGGAGGGAGCAGTGTAACGGGAGCGCTGGAACACCCTATGAAAGCAGCTGGCAGCGGAAGGCAGGGGAGGTTCGGTTAGCCACACCTCCTCCTCGTTTGTCTTGTAGTGGTGACAGGCTGTGGTCAGGGAAAAAAACATGACTGTGTCGCTTGTTTTCTCTACACCTGTTTCTCGAAATTACGTAATCTGGAACATTCTCCTGGTCACTAGAAACCGGCGATATTCCTATATAAAGAGGGCTACAGACGGACAGAGTTGAGTTGGTTTTGGTTTAGTCAGTCAGTTAGTTGGTCAGTTAGTGAGTGAGGAGACGGTCGCAGTTCTTGGTGTAAGAGTTAGTCAGTGACGTGTTAATGTACGAGAAGATTGTGCAACGGAAGACTGTACGTAACTGTGAAGGTGTACCGGAGCTTACGTAACCGCGAGGCCAAGGGAAATTGTAACGGACGAACTGGTGAATTGTAATTGTGTGCAGCAAGTAATTTTGTGTAATTGGCAAGAGTTTAACTGTAAGTCGGTGGAAATAAAGAACATTGTTGAGTGGTGTAATTGGACTTTTCATTTCACGAACCCACAAAGTCACAATATCGATAAATTCTTACTTTGTTATATGTAAACAGATTCAAACTGTTACTTAAATGTTCTTGATCCTGCACCACTATTCATCACACTCCACCATTACAAAACATCTCTACCAAGATTATTGATTTTTCCTAACTATCGTTACTTCTCTCTTAATTTTGTGATTGGCCGATTTAATTCCACGTCACAACATTACGTCATACAATTATTACTACGGCCAATCACAAAATTTCATATATTTTTACTTCTTTAAATTACGAAATAGATTTACATAATCATTTTTTTTATAAATGAATAAACTTTTCATACCTTTTCTAAATATAACTCAAAACTACTGTTACAAAAGTTTCAAAAATATTTTGTTCTCAAAATTGGCTGTAATGATTTTGTTTAAAAATTCCATTTAACATGTTTTCATGAAAAATTAAAGCACAATATGAATGTTTTGTGAAGACCCTCTGAAACCTTCTTCGTTCTGGTCGACTTAGCATAACTGGTAAACCGTAAGAGATACACAAAATCTTACTATAAATATCACATAAAAACCACACAATTTATGTGAAATGCATTCTTTTGGTAGACTTAATAATGTTACAGGCCTGTTTATTATTATTGTTTTAATTTTTTAAAAATATTTTTTTTTTTGACAAATGGTAAACCGCTTTTCTTTCTTTCCCCTTCTCCTGGATGTACCTACAAAGAGATCGAAATTTCTTAGTAAATACATAGTGACCAACTCTTCAAACATGTAAATACTACTTGAGCTTACTGCATTTCCCTATTCCCATTGTAGGTACAAGAAAATATATAATAAAACTTTTTCTACTAATGTTTATCTCCATTGATATGAAGTAGATAGAAGAATAAGCTTTTATATGCATAGTTGTTAAAGAACGGGTAGAGAAAGTCATGCGAAAGTAACGCACCAGCTTTTTATTTCTTTTAAGTTTAACGTCGTTTAAGTGGGTCCATCGATTTTCAAATGAATTCGGAGTTGACATCGTGCCTTTCTGACATTCTCCAGAAGGTAAATTGAAAACTCCAGAAAAGGAAAGCCTTATTCGGTATCTCGACCTCACCTAGTTTCAAATCGAAGACCTCGTTAATGTGGTAGGCTATCTCACATCACGATATAATTTCTGATTACATTTTAAGTAGAAACAAAGGTGGCTTTTGTCTCGCTGTTTTATAACTACCTATTAGTTGAACACTGAGCGTATATAAAATGTGTATATGCAACCATATGACTGACGCACATACACACATCCATACTAATAAAATAAAGTTTCATATTAAAGAAGTTCAGGTTTTTCAATTTCAGGTGGCTTTAACAAAAGGTTCCTCTTTAAGACATGCAAATGTTTCAGTGTCTAAGCAAAACTTCCTTGTTTAAGACATGTTTGTGTAAGTCATTTAATTAGTTATGTTCAAAACGAAACCTAAACTTAAATTTCGTCATTTATTTTTGCTCCGAGTTCACAAAATTATGGATAAGTAAAATCTTGAATTTAACCTGAGAAACGTAGGATCTGTTTACTCGTGGAGTTCTTCAAACCAAAAACCCCACAAGCTCCGTAAATAGTTATAATGCAATAACCTGATTACGATTACTCTGCCCGAGTCAGTATGAAGTGTATGAATTCATTAGCACACGTCATTTTATAGGAATTCCTGACTAACCGCAATTTTATGGAAAATCACCAGCTCCCACATCTGAAGTATTAAAAGTCATTAACGCAACAGACTGTCTCAAAATTATGTACACACTCTTTCAAACACTTATTTCTCAGCAACAAAATCAAACATAAAATGCAATATTTTCTTCCGCACCGCCCTTTCAAAGGATTTTGCACCGTTCTATTGACTTCAAAAGTGTCTTGGGTTCTTTGATTGTTAACCTTTTAAATAAGTGTATCAAATTAAACCCTTCAACGTTATTGAAACTCAAAAACCGTTATCCATTTTTCAAAGACGTTTCAGAACTCACTCATGTTCATCGATCAATAAACACAGCGCCATGTTTGTTTATAAACTATGAATGTTTGTACGCTATATGTTTCCTCCTAAATTATAAATCTAAAATGTAAAAAGTTGTAATATACCATCTTCTAAAATATAAAATGTCTCTTAGTCTCATTCAAATTTATAACGCCAAACATATTCTTAAATACATATAGGTACAATGTCCTAATGTACCTATATGTGCTGTGTTAGTTGTAGACAGTTTGAGTCAGACTAAAAATTTCAATACCAAGCCGGGATTTGAACACGGATCTCCTGGTCTCCGTCCAGTTACTCTAGTCATTGAGCTACCGTGGCTAACGTGACAGTATGACATTAATTCTCCAACTGACTCGCACTACCGCGGTAAACCACTAGGAATTCTCATACACACAACTCTTTAATGGTAACTTACAACACCTAAGTACTTTAAGTCCCGGCTTTATAGTCCAACCACTATTAGACCTATTAATGAAAATTAAATTGTTCCTTCACACCAGCCGTGTGTAGGCCAAATTCTGGACAGGTTGAGTCAGAATGGTAAATAAATAAATAAATAAATAAAAAACAATTGTGAAAGAACAATTTAATTCCATGTTGTGTTAGCTGTTTTCAGACGCTACCCCCTACATCACTTATTATTATTTATTGCATTCGCCCCATGTTTCTTGTTTTAAATCTAACAAGTATTTACATAGCTATTAAAAATACATGCTCACAAATTTTCAGGACAATCTGTTTGGGGCTAGGAGAAATTATTTAGGGTAGAGGGTAAACACGAAAAGGGACAACTTGCGCACACCAACCTCCTCGCAGATTTATTGCTGCTATCACTCTCCTTGAGAAAGGGATGAAGTGAGGAAACACAAGGTCCCAAGAACACAGGTCACAGAGACGCGCGGAAGTCCCTAACAAGTGCTGATAGTACATATCGAATTCAACACTAACCGCGTAATATTTTTCCCACTAAACCATTAGGGGTTCTCACGTACAATGATACGCATGGTAGGAGTCAGTTGGAGAATTTAATGCTGGGTGCTGGCATGTTGAACCATGGTAGCGCACTGGTTAATAGCAACCGGGTGGAGACAGGGAGATCCGTGGTTCAAATCCCGGCTATTACATTGAATTTCTTAGTCTTTTTTTAAATTAAGTCATATCGGACGATGACTGGAATGGGTGAAATGATACTCAAATAAGCCCAGGATCCATAGAGCCTAAGGTTACCCGACATTCGTCTTTTACAAGGGAAAACCCCGGAAAAACCTTATCTAGGTAACTCACCCTGAACGAGATTCGAACTCGGGACCTCTTGAACGTGAGGCAGACACGCCACCATCTACGCCACCGAGGCGGGCAATTTTTTTAGTCTGGCTTTACCTTTCCAAATATATCTATTTTTTAATCAAATACTCAAAACCAAAAATCTTTGTTTTTCATCCATTTCTGAGCTCTAAAACTTCAGAGACTATTTCCACAACATTCAAGATACACACTTCATTTAAGATGTGGCGGTTTCATTAAAATCGTTAGTTATTTTTGTGAAAACATTTTTCGAAAAAATTTCCTTTGAAAATAGCTTGGGGTGGAAGGATTTTCTTGAAAGCGAGTTAATACTGTATTATCATCCATTGTAAACTGTTTTTATAGTTTTAAGTCTTCAGCTCATCGTGAAGTTAGTTTAAAATTGCTTTCAATGCATAAGATAGTTTAGCGTGGAGAATTTTCTTGAAAATACCATCCAGTTCTGAGTTACGTTTAAAGTTTCAGTCCTCAAATCATCAAGAAGTAAGTTTGAAATCCATAGCCAAATTTGTACCGAGCAGAGAAAGTCACTTAATAATAATAATAATAATAATAATAATAATAATAATAATAATAATAATAATAATAATAATAATAATAATAATAATAGTAATAATAGTAATAATAGTAATAATAGTAATAATAGTAATAATAGTAATAATAGTAATAATAGTAATAATAGTATTTGTACCGAGCAGAGAAAGTCACTTAATAATAATAATAATAATAATAATAATAATAATAATAATAATAATAATAATAATAATAATAATAATAATAATAATAATAATAATAATAATAATAATAATAATAATAATAATAATAATAATAATAATAATAATAATAATAATAACAATAATAATAAAGTGCATCTCTTGTTTCTTTGTAGAGCAATAGTGCTGTAATGACGAATCTCTGATAGGAAGCCCAAGTGTCCTTAAAGCTGCAATGTCAAGAGCTGGAACAACCCAGATATCTTACACTGCCGTTTGTCTGTAAACAAGCTAAGATGAACATTACACAATTGAATGGACACAGCAGGCAACCTTGACCGCCATAAATCTGGGCCACACTGCATCCAGTTTATCAAGAAGAGCACGAATGTGCTGCGTATTGCAGAACCAGGAAGGTGAAATTCAGCTGTTCTTTTGTACCTCAAGGTCATTTCCTTGCATCGTACTCTGTATATCATTGTTACCGTGTTTGTAAGATCTTGCAAGGTTTATTGTTCTGTTATTAACAAATGAGGCGCATATCAGCATGAAAACAACGCCGAGTTTGCTAATGTGATGACCTCTGTGGAGTGCACAATGAATATTCGAAATATTTATTTTAACTTTTCCTTTAGTTGTTATATGATAAAATAAATAAAGGTTGCGGATATTTTTTCAAGCTACCTACTTTTAGCTTCCTCTCCACGTGTCATAATAACTCCCTGTGTTAAAATTTGAAACCGAGCCATTTATCACATGAAAGCAAAAGCGTAAACGATTCCTTTTTTTTTTAATATATTTATTAGATCGGTCAGCGATAATATATGCTTAGCAGATCTGAGAGAACAGATACAAAATAATTATAGAGTAATAACATTGTAGAGGTAGGACAATGTGCCTCCTCTGAACTAAAACAAATGTGTTATTGCACTAATATAAATGTGGCACTGAACTAATAAAATGGTATACATACTTCCATAGTGAGAATTTACATAGTAGAACAGAAGAATAGAAAAGATAAATTGAAACAGTAGATTATTCAGAAGTGGAAGTGTCATCACTGTAAAGCAGGTCCTGTGGTAGTTGTCGCTTCAGTCGCGTTGGCCGGCGACTTCGGACGCCGATGTTATACGCCACAGCTCCTGGGACGTGGCGTAGATTGTAGAAGAAGCGTCGAGCAGTCTGTCGGATGAAATGGTGGAGAGGAGGAAGTCCCAGCTCGTGATGCAGCTGCTGGTTGTGGACAAACCAAGGAGCATTGGTGGCGATTCGCAAGAATCAACTCTGGATGACCTGTAGACGCCTCAGTTGACAAGTACTGGCAGTCCCCCAGACCTGGCAGGCATAAGTAATAAGAGGTCGAACCAGAGATTTGTATAGGAGCAGTGAAGATTCTAAAGCAAGTGAAGTATGTTTGTGAAATAATGGAGACAGTTGTGAAAGACGAGCGGATGCCAGGGTAATGGTGCGGTCAATATGAGGCTTCCACGTAAGCCGAGTGTCCAGTAACAACTCCACGGTACTTGACTGGTGTAGGTGAAGGGAGCCATGGCACATGATCAGTCAGAAGGCGTATAGGCGGAGGGGGATTATAGCGGCGTAAAGTAAAAATCTTGGCTTCTGGGTATTAAGGGAGATGCACCAATTTTGACACCATTGAACGAGGCGATCAAGAGAGTGCTGTAAGGTTCGTACAGCAGAATGTAGATCGGAGTGAGAGTAAAATAAAACAGTGTCGTCAGCATACAGGGCAATTGAGGTTGGAGCCATGTCTGGAATATCAGAGGTATAAATACTAAACAGCGTTGGTGCCAGTATTGAACCTTGTGGAACGCCTGCTGTAATACGACGCTCAGTTGAAAGAGTGCCTCCAATGCGCACCGCAAAAGTGCGATCAGTGAGAAAACTGGTAATAATGTGGATTAAGTAGTCCGGGAGACCAATGCGATTGAGTTTAAGTAGCAAGCCAGAATGCCATACCTTATCAAATGCCTGTGCTACAACAAGGAAAATAGCTAGGGTATTTTGACGATGCTCGAATCCAGTCACAATGTGAGTTAACCTCAGTAGTTGATGAGCAGTAGAGTGTTTCGGGCGAAACCCGAATTGAAAAGAAGGAATAATGTGATTATTGTTGAGGTACTGCACGAGACGGCGATGGATGACCTTCTCAAAGAGTTTAGACCGTGTGGGTAGAAGACAGATAGGACGATAGCTTCCTGGCAGATGTTTAGGCTTATGAGGTTTGTGGAACACAATGACATGAGCAAATTTCCACGTGGAAGGGAAGTAACCTGTTTGGAGACAGAAATTCAGAAGAAGATAAGCAGGCAAGCGCTTTCCTTGTGAGGTTTTTCAAAAGTATGTTGGGCAGGCGATCGTGTCCAGGCGACTTTTTTGTTAGGAAGACGGCGAATCAGATGGAATAGTTCCCAAGGACTAGTGAAAGAAATTCCGTATGTAAATGATTCCTAACCATAATGTATAAAGGTAATCATACAAAGTGACAAAATAAACCATATGCAACGATAACATCCGTTCAAGAGCAAATATATTCGATGAAATAAATAAATAATAGTGACTTACACCCACGCGGCTTTCTCTACTCACTATCGTTTATTTAATTTTATGTAACTTCTACACAATATTCTTAAGAAACTTATTTTTCTGTGCTTCAAGGCAATCGAGATAAGCCTTAGTTTAAATGTAAAGTTACATTACACATTTCGTTATAGATAGGCACAAGAAGAATATATACACTCGTATTTGCATGTCAAACAGATAAATTAGATAAAAAGGAAAATTCTGGTGACATCTTGATTGTCTTACAGAACATTCGATTTCTTGTTTGTTCCAGAAATATCTAGTAATATGAGTAGTGGTATATATAAGGAATCCGAGACTCGCCGAGACAGTCGTAAACAGTGTCGTAACGAGAGTTGTAATTGAAGCTGGTGTGTAATGAAAGTGAGCGCTTATGTTTGTGGTCAACGACCTTGGTAGATTGTAATTGTGTATGTGACGTAATTCTGCTACTGTAAGAATTGAAAAGAGTATATTTCTACGGAAATAAGAGAACATTTAGAATTTCTGCAAATTGAACTTTTAATTCTACGAACCCACAAAGTCACAATACATATACTGTCGCGAACCCGTATTTACGATCGCGCGGCTTGTTTACACAAAAGGAACTGATAGGCGGGCAGTGTGAAAATCAAGAGCCGGCAGACAAAGATAACATGCAGATAAATGTCTACCGAAACAAACTGAGATAAATGGAAATTTCTAGTTACTTCTTGACTGATAGAGACTGTTCGGGTTTATTTTCGAATAATCTAGAAATTATCAGTGAGGTATTTAAAGAGGCGACGACTCGCCAAGAGTTGAGTTGCAAGTTGTGAAACAAGAGTTGTAAAAACAGTGAGGCGAGCAGTAAACAGCTGTGAAGTGTGTAACAAAAGTGTTGCTGATGTTGTAACGAGAGCTGTTTTGTTATTGTCATCGACCTTGGAAGTTTGTGTTGTATATGTGATGTGATGTTCCGTGAGAATTGAACAGCGTATTCTACGGAAATAAAGAACATTTGGAATTTCAGCAAATTGGACTTTTAATTCTACGAACCCACAAAGTCACAATATTATATATTGTCGCTACAAGCAAGCCTTAAAGTGCATACTCCTATGACATCGCAAGAAACTACCGAATAGCGACAGCACTTTAAAAGGCCAAACCAATAATAAATGGATATCTCAGAAGCCACTGATGTACAAACATTTATAGAGTTCTAATGTATCTTTTGAATTGTATATGTTGCCCCCTCACCCCCATCTTTTAAGGTTTACCAGTTTACAAAGTTAAATCCAAAAGAAAAGGACATCACAGACCATTCCCAAAACAGCCTTATATACATTTTACTTGTCATGGAAATACCTTGAAATGGTAGCTAAAGTTGAAGGATTTTCTTGAAAATCTTCGCGTTACATCTTTGGAAGATGTTGAGCTTAATACCTGTTTCATTATTTATGCTATATTTCGTTATGATGTTTCCTGTATTGGTAAAAGGTACAACTGTGTTTCTGGGATTGGTGTACATACAACAGCTATGAATTTTTCTCAGATCATGCATTGAGATTATATTTGGACATTTTCCAAAAGTAACCAAATGCTATGTCATCTGTACAACCGTATAGGTATACAGACGAAAATCAACTGAAAGATTGCGCTAACACTTACATTGTTGTATTGGTAAAGTTAGAGGGACAAGATGTATTAGTACTCAATCTAAATAACCATATTCACATATCTACTAGGAGTTAGCCCTTGCTGCATCGCTGGATCTCCATAACTGTTGCTTAATATATTCTGCTCCTCAAGAATAGCGTGAAAGTATCGATTGTTTTACACACATACAATAAATAGATAGAAAATAATTATTCTAACAGTAGTTTGAACTATAAAGTCCGAGCCTTAAAGTACTTGCAGCATAGTACGTCGCCATTAAGGTAGCTGTCCATGCGTTTGAGAACTTCCAGTGCTTTATCGGAAAACACACACACACACACACACACACACACACACACACACACACACACACACACACACACACACACACACACACACACGACACGGAGAATTTAGTGTCATGTCGGCACTTTGGCCATGGTAGTTCAATGGTTAAGAGCAGGCGGAGGGGGACCGGAAGATCCGTGATTCAAATCCCGGCTATGACACTGAATTCTTCAGTCTGACTACCATTCATTAAATAGACATTTTATATCATTCAATCGACGTTATGTGACAAATTTATTTTGTATGTGTGATACAGAATATAAGAGATTTTTCTTTTTTTCCCACGTTAGCTGTTTGTCCTCTGATAGCGTTATGTTTTAAAATGGTAAATCTCAACTCTTGTCTTATTTAACGCTTTACAAAATGTTAATCCTTTGTTCCCGACATACTGGCTGGCATACACGTGATGTACATATTTAGAATTCCTTGCAGCGCCTTTTCCGCCTCCCTTTCAATCCGACCGATTAAGACTAATCATGAACTGTAAAGCCAGAATACCAGTGACACTTGAAGTTGTTACGCATGTGTAGATCACAACTTCACAATATGTGGTTAATGCTGAAGTAAATACCGCTTCAATAAATAATAATTATGCAAACATATTGAATCCACAATGCGTTTTAATTAAAATAGAATTATGCTTATTGTTAAGATGCGGATAGCCGATAAGGATGGCACGGGGGTGAATGAATATCATTAGTAGGTATAGGAATTCTTAACCAGTTTGAAATCACCTACACTCTTAACGTCTACACTACAAAGGAAGCAAAACAAAAGGAGCCTAAGTTCAGTGACAGGCAGGCAAAACCTGGCAAGAATGCTGTCAGCAAACGTAACAGAACGTATAGTGACCGCGCTTAAAGCATCCCCAGGCGGCTAGCTTTGTACGGAAAAACTGTTCTTCCCCCTAACCACAATGTCAAACATCTTGGGATACACCTACCGGGAGGGAGAGGTGAAGAATATTAGGCACGTGTTTACAGCTGAGAATACCCAGGGTTGCCGTTGTTTAAAATAACGCTCAGAAGAAAAAAATAAAGCTGAAATCACTGTAAGAAAAAGGCATTGATCTTTTCAAATAAATTTTAATGAGTAATGTATCCTATAATAATACATAATGCTATAACCCTTTATAACAAAACTGAAAATGTTATGGTATAGTACTTATATTACATACAAGAACTAAATGCAGCATAATATCCAAGGAAAGCTTAGTAAAACATTATTACAATTTTAAAAGGGTTAAATTGCATCAGTGTGCATGAATTTGCGAGGGATATTTACTTGCAAATTAAGAAGCACTTTGGATATTCTTGTTAGTTAATAATTTATAAGCAAAGATTGGACGTTAGAGCTTTATTTATTGCAATTGTGAGCCGATTTATCCTAAAACATTTTGGATTGATACAAAAAGCTAAAAGCTAGTAAGGAAACTATTACTCTTTTTAAATGCTGGACGCCTTTTACAAGGATGTCTGCTAATTTTACAAGTTTCAATAAAGTAAAGCAGTGTAATTTTTGGGGGGGAGGAAGGGCTTCTGTTAAACACAATTTAAATAAATAATCGCGTTCATTCCACATAATAATTAAATGTCATAAATGCTTTACAACTCGAGAAAGTTTAGAAATACTGTTAGGTATATATTACAAGTATGAATGGAAATCCATGTTAGCATATCCATGTTAGGTTCGATTCCCAAGGTCTCCACATCTTAATTAAATTAACTAAGTGCTAAACGCCAGTAACTATTACACACTAATAAATTTATAAAACTACACTAAGCAAAACCTATGTAACTTCTATAAATATAAATTGGTGAACGTATTGAGAAGGGCCACACCATATGTTTAAGGGTGGAAGACCCTTATAATTGCTCACATGTGAGGAGGTGTGGTCAGAAGTGAAAGCTTTGATGTCGCAAGAGATGGAATGAACGCGGCTACTATACCAGGGTTGGGGTTGATCTGTTATCTGCATCTTCTCTATAGTCCAGTGACAAGTTCAACCCCACTTCCTTCCGTCCTGGCTTTAATATTGACATATTCCTACATATATCTGATCATTAATGTACAAATCAATGGTAATTTGCGAGATTGTCTGGTACTATGTGATCAACGGGGCCCTGTCACGGTGACTTGCAGGGGCATAAAACACATCTGTGACAGAAATAACGTTAACAAATTGTGCTTGTATTCATTTACATAAAGTAATTACGATCATAATTTAATTCACAAAAATGAAGGTACATTATGAGGCAGAAACTACGATCGTATGCTATGAAACTTCAACTCCGTAATGAAGAAGTAATCTAATTGGATTTCAAATAAACGTAAAAAATGCAAATATACTTTCTTTTTTCAACATCTTAGACACTTGCAAATTTTCAGCTTCAAAAAAGTGTAGTTGGAGATACATTCTATATAAACCACTCTTAAATGTTTACACATTTCCACCAAATTTTGAGAAAATATGAAATCACATTTCTTTCTAATTCTTATACATAATCTTAAAGTAATTCCTGGGAAATTAATACATAAAGCGGGCTTATGAAAGGACTCATGTGCTCTGCAGCTGCACCACGCCTAAAAATGAAGCAATGAGTGCTGATTACCTACTTAAATAGATATTTGAAATTTAATTTTAAACACGATACCGAAACTTTAGTTTATACAAAAATAAACAGTAGAAATAAAAAGAAATTGGTAGACATTTCAATTCCACTAAGAGTTTATCCACTTGTAGTTAGTTTCATTGCTTCCACTGTTTACCATTTATTCAACAAAACGACATGAAATGTATTTTATTCTGACATCCCCGCTTTAAGGGAAAAGCATGGTGGGTCTGAGGGCAGAAAAGAGCCAGGCAATTCAAGGATCCGGTTGAAAAAGGGCACGAGTCAGGCATTTTACGAAAATGAGTTATGACGGGATGCCGCACTTCTAGGGTCTGCTCAAGCCCTGTGCAAAAAGGATGCAAGTCGCGAGATCGACTGCGGGTACATGAATACTGGGGACTAGATCAATGGCCTCCGTCTGAACCATAGGTCACTTGCTATCAAGATGAAACACATATTGGACAAAAACTGCAAGCTATGTAAGATTCAGAACTTATGTTATTACTTCAAAGTAAATGCCGTCAACCAGAACATTAAGGAGAAAGCAAATGGTAATACTCGTCTACAAATACACTTTTAGTTTCCGTGCAGACTAATAAATTAAAATTTCGTCTTTAATGTATACTTTATCACTGCAGGCACAACACTTATAATTTAAATATATTTTCAACAGTGTTACTGCTTCTGCCATATTGTGCCGTGAATTTTGTAACACTTCACACAAAAAGTCATTAACTCTACATACTTTGGAATCAGTGTAAACGTTAGCTCATTTTTAGGGGAAAGTTGAACTAAATTGTTTGTATAACAATTTCTATATTCAGATATTTTTAAATAAAGAAACTTCTTCTGCATTTTAGTTTTGGAAAACTGTTTCTATGAACAAATTATTGGTCTTCTCAGAAACTACGGAAGACAGCAAAATTATATTTTAGGATGACAGAGACAATAATTCCTGATAAATTTTAATAAAAAGACAATATAATTCTGAAAATAATTCTACCTTCCCTAAAAAATATATTGTATAAATTAGAATGGTGCGTCTACAGCCTGATATCATTAGTTTCTCAGATAATGGGTTATGAATTTGACATATTTAAAATTATTGTTGGAATAGGACGTTTAATCTCATCATAACGGAGATTAAGATGTCAAGGTCAGGGAACTTTTGACACGTTCCTTTAATATATTTCATTGCTTAACTATATAGTCATAGCATGAGTATTTACTTTTGGCCAGAATATGCTTTAACTCGGAAAATTATCATTTCGTTTACAAGAAATAAGAAAACAACTCAATGTAAGAAAACAACTGCCTGATTTCCGTTTGTAATTTCTAAAATTAACATTACCAAACACGGAGAAAAAATGTTTCTTCTGGTATACCACATTTATTGATGAGCAAGTTACTCTGAAATGAAGTTAAGAACTTACGTGAATATAGCTCCAGAGAGTGAAGTTTCCAAGTTGTCACAATTAGCTAATTTTTAAATTATGAGTCAAAGTTAAAATGTTAATTGGTAACGATAAATTCAGACCAACTGGATGACTAGGTCGACTACTTTGTTTTGTTATTTACTTCGGATAAAGCCTTTTTATACATCTGCTATCAAACCCCATAGCTTCCTTTTCTAATTTATTTGGTTATCTGTAAATTTTATTGTTGTCTCGTTTTCTCTTCCTCTATCACAGGTTCCCCCCGTCTCCGTTCTTCTAACTTTATTTGGTTAACTGTAAATCCTTGTCCCGTTTTCTCTTCCTGACTCTCAGTCTCCGTTACTCCTTTTGTTGTATTTTTCTATGTGTGACCTTTTGATAACCGTTAGCAGTAAAAGTGTATTACTTTAAGCAAAGATATAATCTTTAATGATGTAATGCTTATTTACAGTGCATAGGGACTTTAAACCTTTTCTCTGGAGTAAATACCAAACGCATATATAAATCATAACTTAAATTGAAGAGTAACTTTGGAAGTTTAAATTCTACATGTTCAAATTTTATAGGTTTTGTAGTATTGTAGCGGAAGAAACCAAACATAGCAAATTGCGTGCAAAGAGCCAAACACAATTCAGTGGTTACACTCTCCTCTCGCAGGCTATGGCACGATTAGCGATGTCAGTTTTCAAATCCTCGTGGAGCTGCTTCTGCTTCTTCGTCTGTCTTGAAGATGCTGATGTTACTTGTTATACATGTCCTTTAACGGGAGGATGGGCAATGTATGCACTTTATTCTGCTAAGCAGGAATTAGGCATAGAGGCAGGAAAATAGATAACCAAGACTAGGTCAAGGCTGGCCCCGTAGCTCACTCGGTAGAGCACCTGCCTACCGTGCTAGGGGTCCCGGGTTCGATTCCCGGTGGTGGGGGTGGGGATTTTTCTCCAACCAAGATAATTCCCCATCTTCCCCAGAGTCTGGAAGTATGAATGAGAGTGTGAATGTGTGCGTGATGTAATGATAAATAAACCCAAAGATAACGAGTTAACACCTTCAGTATGTTCCAAAGGACAACGGCCGCCGATATGACCATAGTAGTTAAAGGCGGGGTATAAATGGAACAAGAAAAAAAAAAAAGACTAGGTCAAGAAGTAACAGTTGAATTCATTCCACTATTATGTGTTTCCAATGGGATGATGTTTGTCCCTTAGCGCTACTAGGTGAGCAACAAATCGGAGTCCTGCGGTGTTGTATTGCATTCCCCTTAAGTGGTGTGCGACGAGCGCTAAACTAATCAATCTCTAATAAATACTATTCGCGCTAAGACAAAAATTCAGATTTTGCAAAAACTGATCCATGAGGAAGGAGAGAGTAATGTGTTTAAAATAACCGTAAAAATCCCATATTTTTAGCTCAAATAAATAAAGTAGATACCATTATATTATAACAATGCATTGCGAGGTAAGCACTATAATGAATATCATTATTGCTTGGCATGTATGCGTGAACGTATATTTGAAATTACTTAGAACTGAAACGTAAACGTGTGCGGGCCAACCCAGGGTCATGGGATTACATTAAAACCATAAGCCTCTATCAAAACCTTAACATGGATTTATTTTCTCGTTTTTTTATTTGCTACACTTTGCATTGACCAACCAGGCACATAAAAGTAACTATTTACTTCTGGTCCCAATCTGGGAGAAAGAGCCCCATAAAACCACACGGCTCACCAAAAGACAATTTATGAAAAACCCTAGAGAGAAACGGGAAACCCGAACATGGAGCACTTACCCTTAAAAACACCAACGCGACACCAACCAGGCACACACTCTGCCCTGTCGGTTTTAGGGAGCCACCCAAGAAGCCTCGGGCACCGCAGCGCCCCCAGAGAGGAACGGCGGAAAGCCCAAAACAACAAGACAGCAGCGCCCTCGAACCGGAAGGGCATGAAAAAAATGTGCCGGGGAGAAAACAAACGGCACAAACGTTTGACATGACGTGATAAAAGAAATATGTACTTTGAATAAGCCAAGGTGTTTGTTAAATTCGATGAGAGGAAACAATACACTTCCTGCTGGTCTGGCAGAACGTGTCTGGACACATATCTTTGTTTATGAATGGTTCGTAATCTCTATTATTCTTATTCAGTTACTCTTCCATGAGAAAGTGTATCAGCTGGATGAATGAGATATGATGCACCTTCCCCCTTACTACTGCCAGAACAATCTAATTGAGTTAATGTGGGCTCAAATTATGTTCTAAACAGAAATAATATTTTTAAACTGAATGACGTTGAACGACTTATTCACGAAGAAATTGACAAGGAACACAAGACTGGGAAAACTGCGCGAGACATCAGATATACTACAAGAAGACGACTTTTGGTAAGAAATATCACTAACGTGATTTTGGAACTATTATCATAAATTTGCAGCACGCAGACGATGAAGACAATGACAATGACAAATTATCTCTTAACGTATGTAACATTCACAGCAATACGGATGCACCGCTGTATTTTCGTTGGATTATAAAAATAAGTAATTTATAAACTATAATTAATTTTAAACTAAATATTTAAACCATTTGCGTAATATAAGAATATCCATGTTCAATTGTGATTTGAACAACTGCATTATTATAAAACTTTGGAAAATTCCGTTTGCGTTCCCTTACGTATAGCGCCAAGAACACTCGGAAATGTGCGAGAGAGAGGGAAATATAAAAAGAGTGGGGATAACGAGGTGGCAACGCTGAATGCGCTAACGCATCTGATTCGCTACAGGCGAGAACTCCTCCCATTTGAAACACATAATAAGTAACAAGACGTGACCGGTACTGCTCGCGAGATTTTAGCAGTGGTTTCCCGTTATAGGCGTCCATTTAGGTTCTTCGTTATGCCATATGTTTTAATTCATCGCGCGACACCCAATTTTCAAAACTATAAATCACTCTCCCAGGTAATTGCTCGTATATTTCACCAATATGTGACTACGGCTACTATGAATATTGTTGTGAAGTGTCTTTCGCGAAAATGTAGCACAGTTTCGCTTGGCAAATCCAACCCATAAGCGTGGACTCCGTTTCAGTATATTGTTACGTTTGGGTAAACTGCAAAGCTTAGGGTTCACAATCTATACCATAACTAGGGGCATAACTAAACGGATAAGGAAGGCAGATAGTAAAGGTAGGAGAGACAACACAAGTCCATACTAAACCCATTTAGTATATTCTAGATGTTGAGTTGAAGTACAAGGTACTCCCGAAAGCTTTAAAGACTTGGGGTGAAAATAGTGATAGCAATTACGTTACAATATTCAAGTCAAGTTCTTACCTTGGCGATGCGTGATCATATATGGTTGTGGATCTTGCTGACTCCTTGAGTCACACTGTCTCTACTCTCGACTCTCTAAATTGACTTCTATGACTACTCTTGCTATTAGCTTAAGCAGCACTTAAATATGGATTCTACCAAAATGGCAACCTAATGCCAAATCAGCGATCCCATGCTAAAGAAGATACGTAGACGTCACCCACGCAAATCTAAGCACGATCATATTTCCTTAGAAAGTCCTAACTGCAATTCGGCACCTACGTGACTCAGGCTACTTTAGTCAGCAAAGTCCGTGTCCGTCCATCTGTACGTGGTTGACATAAGTAAACAGGAAACTGAAGGCATACGCTAAAGTCATGAGAAATCTGGCAAAATGCCGTTCTCGTAAATCAGCAGAATTACGGACTTAAGAATGTTCAAAGGAGTCAAGTCACAGAAAGTAAGCTTTAAATACTAATGAGATTCCAGAATTTGATATGTTCCCAAGTATTCCTCAAACATACACGTGACAATATGAAAGGTTAGACAATTGATTATTATGCACAAATGTAGATTACTATTGCAGCCACCCGTTTTGTCGCTTAACACGAAGAGATTTTGATTCCCACTTCTTTCTCCCAGTTACAATATTCAGTCACTTATATATGATTTATCGCGATATATGACACGTTGCTTAATTGCATCTCAGCAGAGTATACATGCACTGTCTCGCCGAGTACGATAGGCTTGTGTAAACAGCTCCGTTGTTACATATTTTCCTATACGCTTCCGTGATTTAACATGTAGTACATCTAGATTCAAACGACTCTCTCTCTCTCTCTCTCTCTCTCTCTCTCTCTCTCTCTCTCTGTGTGTGTGTGTGTGTGTGTGTGTCACAGTCACAACGGTTTTCTTGCTCAGTACTAAAAATGAAAATGAGATGTGTAGTGTTTAACGCCGCTTTTACTACATACGGCACCGCAGGCGGTGACACTGATGATACATGAGATGGTGCACCGGTTGAATGAGATGGCGGGGCAAACCGGAGGTCCCGGAGAAAACCCGCTCCAGCGCAGTGTTGTCCACCACAAATCTCACTTTCCGGTCACCTGGGATCGAACCCGGGCCGCCTTGGTGAGAGCCAAGCGGTCTAACCACTGAGCCACGGCGCGGCCTGCTCAGTACTAGAAAAGCAGCGCGGCGGGAGAGTATAGAACTAGCAATTCCTAGAATAGTGTGGCGGACGTTAAGAAAAATCTGGTCGTTATCTGAGTTGAGAAAGAAAATTATTGCAGCAGTATATCAGTTTACACGAGGCATACTAACTCAGTGTGGCAAGAAATGATTTATTTCTTGTCACAAGTGAATCCCTTATTGGTCACATGTAGTATGTGTTTTGTAAATATGTTTTTCAACATCCTGTAACCATTTGCGCATTACTTGTCTGACGAATGAATGCAGTTGTTCGGGGAGGTCGCTGGTGTAGCGTGGCTCGGTTTAGAGAGGTCAGAGAAGGCGGTATGTACAGTCTGACAATCCACACTTAAGCACAGCGTACAACGTAATACGACACCTAATCTTCCACTTGCGAAATCTATACCCCATGTCTTAAAATATTCTCCATAATGCAGCCTCACCTTTGAAAAAGATCTTTTCTTTAACAGCTTTCATGAGTTTACGCACTATAGGAAACTTTTGTTCGTAAAACTCGAAGGTTCTATGTACAACAAATTTTTCAAATTCATCGAGTTAGAACTTTTTTGGATGTGGGTGATGTTGAAAGTTTTACTTACGTACGCTTTGAATTTTGAATTTCTTTCACTATATTATACACTGTTCGTTCAGTTTTCTCCATTGTCGTTGCTTACCTTTTTATAGCATTATTTAACGGAATAATTAGACCTTTACGTTTCTCTTTGCGAAAGTGTAATATATGGAATATTAATTTTCTACTTCTACTACCTTCACGCGGCAGTGTTGACATTTTGACTTTATTTGAACCCGTTCTCGAACTTGATTCGATATTTGCCTGCTGCATTTCAGTATTACCGAAAGCTACATGGAATGGTGACGTAATACCGCTTATATTTTTATGTTTACGCAAGCTTCCATTGTTTTCCGTCTCAGTCATTCTTCAGACAGGTTTTACATTTTATATTTTATAAAAGCATCTACGGCCAAAAACTTAAACAAACCTAACCTTTGCAAGCCTTACTAAACTGGTAACAATAAAACCTCGTTCAGGTGCAAGTTTCATTTGCCTGAAGGATGCAATCTCCATAACGCCGTACACAAGAACACCTTAGTTTTTATTGCTCGCGAGTCGTGGGGGCCATAAACGCTGCACCGTAATAAACAAATGCATTATTAGCCATTCGGTCGGTCGGTCGGTCGTTCGTTCGCTGTTGTCTCGCAACTTTGTCACTACAAGTTTGTCCTCTGACAAGGTTAATATGCATTTTAATTAAGTGTGACACAAACTTCAGCGGAGCGTTAGATCTCTCTCTCAATGTCGAATTGTGAGGTTAAGCAGCATGTTATGTGAACGGATTTTCACCGTACAACAGTTACTATTGACTGCATAGAGGTGACTCACGATTGCAAGAGGTGATTCACCAACCGTGATCGACCATACTAACTTCAGTTTCACTCAATTAGAAGTCGCTGATTGGTGGTGAAAATGCTCCAATTTTATTTCACAACAAACTGAAAACAATAGGTTACACACGAGTACTTTTAAAAGCAATCAGTGTGAATGAATATTAAGGCTTTATCGAACAAGTCTATCAGGTAAATGGGAGAACAGACCTGTTATTACTCATAAAGACAAAAATGGAAAACATTTGGAAACTTCGCGTCTTTGGTGTATAACGAAGAAGCTTCAAACATGCCAAAGTAGGTTTTTGTTACCGAAAAGAATGCTGATTCTAAACTATTGTAAATGTCACGTTATAATTGCTTTATCGGCTATTTACAAACACACAAGATTGTTTTATAAAAATGTCAAAATGTGTAATTACTGACTGAATAGCAGGAACTACAAAGAATCCATGTGTTGTACTCACATTATTTTCTCTCTACTAGCTCTTATTCCTTCTTACAAAAGCTTATTTCTCTCCATTTTATGTTAGTTACAATCAACATTCACATAAAATTGTCTCACTGCAGTTTCCTTGTTCAACGGGATTAAGGCAATAGGCGACAGTCACCTATTTTAAGACAGGGTCGATATGCAAAGGTTTTGAAATTTTGTTTTCCCTTTGGATAGGGCCAATAGAGCGAGAGAGAGCGAACAATAATGAATCCACAATTGAGTGAAGTATAAGTACTTTAATTAGCAAACTAATAACAAAGAGCCCGCCTTGGTAGCGTGTCTGCCTCACGTTCAAGAGGTCCCAAGTTCGAATCTCTGCCAGGGTGAGTTATTTGGATAAGGTATTTCCGGGGTTTCCCCTTATCCTGAAAGACGAATGTCGGGTAACTCTGAGCTCTATGGGCCCCGGGCTCATTTGAACATAATTTTACCCATACCATTCATCGTCCGATATGACTTAACATTGGAGGACGTAAAATTAAAAAAAAAAGTAAGAAAGATCTCAGAAATTGTTTAAAAAAGTCATTTGACCTAAAGTATGTGCTTTAAAATAAAGATTACACAAATGCTATTTTGTCTATCTCTTGCAAATTACAAGTATGCAAAAAGCATTCAGAATAAGGATGACCTCAGAGGTTATTTCCAGAACATTCAAGATATGCATTTGTATTCGTATTTATTCATCCTTTTGATCATAGTACATGATATAGGACACGTCAAGTACTTATAACTAAAAATTACACAATAAATATATACACAACACAAGTTTAGAAATGAAAATTCAGAAACTGTATGTACAATATAATAACAATTTATTTGTAGTTGACATATTCAAAAAATTCACCTATACTATAAAAACAATGTTCTAACAGGAACTTTTTCACACAGCATTTAAATTTCGGAAGTGCAGATATGCTCTTTAGGTGTTCAGGTAGGCCGTTATAAAGGCAAAGTCCAGTATATATAAAGCTTTTACCAAACAAACTGGTGTTATGGGAGATTATACTTGTTTGCTCTTTTCTTCGAGTATCATGATTATGTGTTTGTGTATTAGTGGAGTATAAATGGATATTTAATTTAACAAAGGTTACTATTTCTTGGATATACAAGCAAGGTAAAGGCAATACTTTTAATTCTTGAAAAAGTGTTCTGCAACTAGTTCTTTTGTTTACCTTTAGTATGGTACGTATAGCTCTCTTTTGTAATCTAAATATGGTAATCGCTTTTTCGCAGTTCCCCCATAGTATTATACCATAACAAATGATACAGTGAAAGTATGCATGGTACAGGGATAAAAGTGCTTCTCTATTCATTACCTTAGACAGTATAACCAGGGGAAAACACAATTTGCTAAGTTTTTTAGAAATTTCTTTTGGCATGAAATTATCTTACACATATAGTAATTAAATCAAAATCCTGCAACCTAGCAGTTTAATAAAAATGTCCCATGTAAAGAATAGTTAGGAATGGGGGGGTTTATTTTTTATATTTGTGCTGCATCCTTGGAAAACGCTAACTTAAAACACCAAGTGGTATTTAACCGACTTTTCGTTTTTGAGTTATGCTGTTCACAGGCCCACAAATAACTTTCCAAAAAACGCTTTTTACATTTAGAGTGCTTCAAATCGAGTATTTCTCGAGAAATTCTGGTATCGTGAAATAGCATTATTACGGAATCTTACTTTTTCTACTACGTGTTTAAACTAAGGATATGAAGTATTGTATTCAACCCCAAAATTCGAGGCTGAGATTTTACTGAAAATGTATGCTTTGAGGTTCCCAGAATCCAGTGTGTACGTATAAATAGTATAATCCAAACACGAAATGTCTTGATAATAATAGCAAGTTCTTTTTTGGTATCATCCATTTCGGAGTTATTGAGTTTTTAATACTTTTGTCCGCTATTTAGTTGTTTCTCCCAATCTTACTGATAGAGTAGGGACTTTCTATCAGCTATATCGCCCGTAACTTTTATAATCTAACTATCGAATTGATTTCCTCCATTGCCCTTATACTCACAAGAAATGCATTAATTATTTCTGCAAATATTTATCTAGATTATGATGAAATAAATAAAAAAAAATAGCTTATGTAGGGATAAGAACATGGGGCGCAGAAAAGCATGTGAATGTAACAAAATGTTAACCATTCATAGCAGCAGGTTATGTGCTAGAAATGAGGATGCATTTCCACGGCAGTTAGCCTGTTCTGTGCACGGTAAGTCGAACAATGCATATCTATAAATCATTTATGTTCAAATTGCTCTAGCACTTATATGGAGTTGAGCTTGTGTACTGCACAATAAAATTGACTACTTTTATATGAAGTTTTATACCACAAATACTCTCACAAAGCAAAAGTTACGGAAGTTTTAATACAACCAGGCGATTTTCCAAACCACATTACACCGTTTAATTTTCTTTAGATCAGAACTTAATGCTGTAACAACACAAATGGATTTTGGAGGGAGAGTATACATTTAATCATTTGGAGTCGAGCTTGTACTGCAAGACGGGTGAGCGAGTGTTTCCCAATTCTAGCCGGTCAATACATGTCATAACTGGTTCGTGAAATACCTACCGTCTTGTGTTACTGCGTAAGCCTCGACTTGTTAAAATTAGATGTTCTAAGATTTGGATACATCTCTTCAAGTCCTGTCTCGCTGCCTCAAAAACATTAACCATCGCTGCTGTGAAGTCTATACATTCTTGTTAGGGAGCGTTCATGGTTTTCTTCATAGAAATAGGCTCAATTTAATTATCATTAATAATAATGAGCCGAATGTTACTATTAAAGAACAAGGCCTAGGAATTCTTAAGCAGTTGGCTTCAAGTTGTCTGGAATCAAACCATTACACCACAAAGAATCCTATAGATAACAGGAGTCAAGGGTGACCGAGTGCTGCCGTCTAAAGAGTAGACTAGTTATCTCTAACCTCCCTGTCTTGTTTCAAATAAGTTTGTCCCGTATCTCAACGCTCACGTGGCCTAATCACCTACCGTTGGTGTTATGGTATGAACTTCTCTGTGGTACTACTACATGGCAAAGCTAGAAAGCGTATCGGGAAAAATTCGCAACAGAAATGTTTTGCCTTAGCTTATAGCACATACACCGCGAGTCCAGTGTATGTACATATACTCTATTCAGATGTAATCATGTCTTCTGGACAGCAACGTGTAATACATCGGCAGGCGCGAGAAAATATATATAGACACATGCAGCTTGCAATCGCTCTATTTGTGTTTCGTAACTTACTGTACATCAACTTACTAATATTTCACTCTTCTAATCGATCAGATAAGACCCGATATGAGACGATCACGGCGCTGGTCACCTGAAGGTCAATACGCATCAATGTCCTGTCGAGCAATAAAAATGACTTCGTTATTTAACATGGCCTATCTTAATATGTTTGAAGAGAATTGTCAAATTGTATATTTTCATAACCGCATGAACTAAATATATTACGTAACAGAGTTAATTTACCTGAAATGCATATTAATTCTTAACACGAAATAAAGAGGATTCTTTGCTTCAAACCTGCCTCTCGGTATGACTGACGATAGCACGTGCGTTTATCGGTAGACGTGACATTAGTTGTTTGTTACTTTAGTTGCTGAACTGGATTTCTCATACATTACCATTCCACATGAGTTGAATTTCACTAAAAACTTGTATTTTTGCATGCCTTCACATCTTTATTTGCATTATTTTATCTTCGTGGCAGTTATGACGTTTACTGCAGGTTTCCACGTGGTGTGAAAGCGATGCTTAAGGCGCCGAAAGCATTAGCCAATTAGACAAAAAAAGCGAAGAAAATGGTACACGGAGGGATACATCTCAGCGGGTCAAGGTTATTTGAAACAAAGATTAGTACAGTTACAGCTCAACCTTATTTCCTTCTGTCCTAGTTTTAACTTTACAATTTTTTTTTCTTATGATAACATTAGTGTGCGAATTTGAGTTATCAAGGAGTAAGATCTATCACACCTATGGCTAGGTAATAGCACCTTGTACCTCGACCCAACGCAGATCTGTGGTGCTTAACCCCAGCAGGTCATAGGTCACAGGCAGACCGGCCTACGGACGCAGAGAAATCCTTAAATATTCTAAGTTTGATGGCGCCGTAACACCGAAGGCTTCTCTCTGACGGAACGGGAGAGAAGTTGACCCCCTCAGGTGTTTCAAAATCTGGAAGGGCCAAGATCAAATTTGTCCAACACTACACAGCACCTAAGCGCACTCGAAATATACAAGAGGAGCGATATGATAGGAAAGTAATGGTAGAACTACCACAACATCCACCTTAGGACCTCCAGAATGCGGAGCCATTCGTTAACTCCTACAGCGTGAAGTGTTTACCCACACATGTAGGTACTGTTTGTGACTGGTGTCCTTTGGAATCATACGTCGTAGGCTGACCTAGCGTACGTAGGTATGTTACGTGCTCCTAAATGTGAGAGCAATGTACGACGTGCAGCCCACGTATGAATCACACACAAAAACACACATCGCGTACATTCGGAACGGAATGGAATATGTAAACAAAGGTGAACTTCAAGTGCGTTCGCCAATTTTACATCTTTAACAATTATATAAATCTTGAATGTTTAGCGGGCCTTGGATTCAAGTTATTTTAATCCTAACTCTTATAATCAATGTTAGAGACCAATACTATCGTACGTGTAGCGATTCGAAAGGTTCTCCATATTCTTACCAATCACATTTGACTTTATCTATTACAGAGATTCTAGTGCATACACATTCCACCCCTCAAAAGTCGATGTCGAGATCTGGAGATGAAAATACATATTTCGAAGCCTCCTGCATAAAAATAAGTGTAACACACAATTTTCTCTACTCACTATCGTTTATATTTACGTAATCTACTCTTGCAAAATCTTATTTCTCTGGTTTTGCAGTGGTTTCGATGTTGGTACAAGAGGGATATATGAGGCTGAAGCGACATTCAAATGTTAATCAGTCACTGTATGCTGGCTTAAAATTCTCATACTCTTTTCGCGATATCCAAGAAGTAAATGACGGTGGCCGCTCCAAAAAATAGGAATTCAGAATATATCGGAAATAGCAGCTGCTACAGAAAAGCTACCTGAGTTAAATTGTCTGTGTTAATAAGATTTTTTTTGTGGATTAATACTTTGTCTATTCTAATGGTTTACCAGAAGTACAACATTCCTTTCAAACCATGCTTCATCCTTCGTAGGTGCTAAACTCTCTCTCTCTCTCTCTCTCTCTCTCTCTCTCTCTCTCTCTCTCTCTCTCTCTCTCTCTCTCTCTCTCTCTCTCTCTCTCTCTCTCTTCCCATATTTAATTGTTTTTTAAACTGCTCGTAAGTTAAACTAAAATCCAGCTCTATTTTAGTAGAGAGTTTATTGTATTTCGCACACAACCTAACAACGGGAGAATTTTTATGGGATACTGTTTTGGGAGTCTTAAATTGAAAGAGCTGACGATTTCTAAAATTAGCAGAACTGACATTAAAACATATTCTGTCAAGCAGTTCTTCAGTGGATACCAAGCCGTTTATGAGTTTGTACAGAAATAATTGTTCGGCTATTGTTCTACGATCAGAGAGTGAGACTGTTTTGAATTCGTTAAGCAATTGACTATAAGGCAAGTTCTGATTATAAGTAAAAACACCGTGAGTTTTGTAATGTAAGTATCTGAGGAACCTTTTTTGGATCTTCTCTATTTGATTGTTGTGACATTTATATATTGGTGACCATACAATTGAGGCATATTCCAAATTACTACGGACAAGGCTTTTGTAGAGAATTAGCATAACTTGAGTATCTTTTAAGTCCCTACAGATCCTTAATACAAAATCAAGTTTCTTAAAGGAATCATTGGTTATATTTATAATGTGTTTATTAAAAGTGAAATTCTGGGTCATGGTAACACCTAAGTCTCTGACAGAATATACTCTTACAAGTGGAGAACTATTTAAATAATATTTAGAATTTAAGTGTTGCTTGCTTCTAGTATATATCATAAAGGAGCATTTCTTAATATTGAAGTGCAGTTTGTTTTCCAAGCTCCATTTATAGATATTATCCAGATCAGATTGTAATTTTATTATATCGTCAGTATTACTAATTGTCCTGTATAATTTTAGATCGTCAGCATACAAGAGACATTTGGAGTGATTAATGCAATTTGGTAGGTCGTTAATGAACAGCATAAAAAATAAAGGTCCTAAATTTGATCCCTGGGGCACTCCAGAATTAACGGCAAAAGTACAAGATTTTGACTGATGAAAATTTACATACTGTTTTCTGTTAGAGAGATAGGAGGAAATTAAGTTTAACATTTGAATTGAGAATCCAAAATTAGAAAGTTTATATAAGAGAATGTCATGATCTACCTTATCAAAGGCTTTAGAGAAATCAGTATATATGGTATCAATTTGGCAGGCTTGCTCTAAACCTGTAGAAACGTACTGTACAAAATTAAGGAGATTTGTGATGGTAGAGCGTTTGCTAATGAATCCATGCTGATACTCTGAAATGTACGGTTTGACATGCCAAAATATTCTACTGTACAAAATATTTTCGAAAACCTTCGCAGGAGCAGAAAGAAGTGCTATTGGTCTGTAATTTTCTATTTTGGTTGCATCACCGTTCTTAAATATAGGAGTTATGCCTGTGATCTTCCATTTTGAAGGAAAAAATTGTTTTTTTAAGATGAGATTGTACAAAATGTTTAACATGCACATTTCTCAAATATACGGCTGGAGGGTGCGGATTTTCTTGAAAATTCTTGTGTCACTTCTTGGATGGGGCTGATCTTAAATGTCCAATTTCATTATACCGAGAGAGCCAAAAACATTCTAACCGGTTGCGCGGTATTTTGCCTGTACGCGCCATCGGTGCTCGTTGCCGTCTGCCGCTATTCTAGAAAGGCGCGGATGAAACCACGCAAGATTTTTAAAACTACTTTTAAAGGCTTTACTTGCCCATATTAATAAATAAGATGCTGTAACTGGCCACCGCCGTTGTCCATACATGCTTGAAACCTCTTTAGGCAACTATGCATCTCGCCGTAGTTCACGTTGAGAAACGCTGGTAATTTCCTGGAAGTTCTTCCATGGTTGTGGGTTTGTTTTATATTTTATATATATAAAGGGGAGGGTAACTACGTGGGCAGCCTCACAAAGTGAAGACCGACCCCCTCTCAAGACCAGGGAGTTACCGAGCTGTCTCCGAAGGGCGCACGGCGCCTCCGTGGGTCGTTCCATAGGGCAAGACCTAGAGACTAACAAGCGCCCCCCCCCCCATCTGGTCCGAAAACACAAGACGGGATGGAAGAGGATACGCCACTTACGCGCGCCAACCTCAAAGGGGAAGGCTACCGATGTTTGTTTTATACACTTTAAGCTTTAATTACTCCAAAGATAGAAATCGCAGGAGGTTAGGTTGGAGAACCGAGGGTTACAAGTCTCCGTTAATAACTCCGCCGTGAAAAACAGTTTCAGTTGTTCTCGTAGAAAGATTGGCTGTATAAGCTATTGAAAATAGGTATAACCAGGCTTCTCTGTCAATTCTCTAAGAGGGCGGGGGGGAGGCAACATTGTAATCAGGTATGTGCTGGCGTCAACTGTAGATTCGAAAAAAAAATGGGCCTCTTTCTCCGCTAATGAAAAATGCCAGCATTTCCCAATGTGAACTACGGCGAGTTGTAAATCTGTATGGACAACGGCGGTGGCCAGTTTCAACATTTACTCGAATTTACTCGAATTACGTAAAGCCTTTAAAAGTAGTTTCAAAAATGCTGAATGGTTTCATGCGCGCCTTTCTGGCAACGAGCGACGAGGTCGCAGATAGCTGAAACACGGCGCAGCCAGTTTCACGTTTTTTGGGTCACTCGGTAGGCGTACGAAATTGCCATTTACTTGTATTTTTAATTTTATTGTTGTTTTGCAGGTCTGGTGTGCAATTTTAGACCAAATATACAATTCGGTATTTACCCTGACAACTGAGGGAAACCATGAGGGTAAAAAATCATTCAGATGGTCTGTCCCGGGATTTGAACTCGCCACAACCATTCCGCTTGTTAAGCAGAACATCAAGGCGTTAAATATTGTGGATTGCTAATGATAATTAATTAATGGTATACGTATTGTGTATATCGAATTGTTTGTGGTCCAGCGTAACAACCTATTTGGTTCATGCAACTAAAATTGATTCACATGTGTGGATATGAGTTAGATCTGGCGGTATTCCACTGGAAGCTATGAATGAAGGTTAGAACAAGCAACTCTGTAATTTGGACATTGCACTTAGGCATAGTTATCAGATTCAAATACGACATATACGCTCACATGCTGTTTAATCCTACAATTAACATTTGAAACTCGTACGTTATAAATACAAAACTGTACACATGACAATTAACTATTTGAAGTATAGAAACCTAAATACTTAAAGGAAATTTCGAACGTTTATTTTTTATGTTTTAGAACTATATAGTTAATTGTTTGAAAGTATTTAAAATATTTTTCTTAAAATGCACATTAAAAAGCTGAGCGAGCACACACTAATTATTTGCTTTGGGGAATATCCCAGACTTTATTTTAATTTTCTGATAATAATATCAGAATGGATGTGACTTGAAAACATGTACCTATATGACAAATGTGTAAATATGAACCAAAGTAGGAATCTAAATACGAAATACGCAACAAACTTTCATAGCATTCATAGCACGGTTTTGCACTCAGCAACATATTTTTTACTTTTCCCTATTACGTACTATTACGTACTTAGCTGGTGGAGAAGGCATTGCATTCCACCCAAAAATCAGATACCGAGATTTCACTAGAAATACATTTTTGCGGTGCTATGAATCTACAAAAACTACATTTAGAAAGACATCCACATACGTGAATGTATTTGCAGCATAATTAAAAAACTAAATGTCAAATACCAAACTTGGTATTTCAATTCAGCATTGTTTAAGGATGCCACATTTTCGAGAAAATCCCCGTCACAAACTATCCTCACATGGAAAGAAGTTCTTATTATTTATTTTGAGAAAAATGACTATAATGGCTTTGAATATATATAAAGATATATGCATGACAAAATGCTTACCTAGGATTATATATCTATGAACAGTCTGGTATAAGTAAACCGTAAAGAATAGACAAAATCTTACAACAGATGTAGTTATTGTTAAAGGGCACATTTGTTGTCTGTTTCAACTTTCAAATACGATACGTATACTTTTTTCAATAGCTAAAGTAGCTATTCGTTTTTTCTCGTGGTCAAGCAAAGAAAACAATATCTAAGCCGTCACCTAGCAACCTAGTATTTAAAAAAAAAATTGACAAGTTGTCTACGTTAACGGAATCTACTTTTTTTTGCGTAGTAACATTCTGTCCACCTTTTCCGGTTTATCATTTACGTACGTCATCGAGAATGAAGAGAACTTCAGAGGTTATTCCCAGAAAGTTCAAGATATGCTCTTTACTCTTAAGATCTTTATATCTTAAGCTATATAGTGCTATTTTAATCAAAACCATTAGAACCATTTTGAGAAAATAAACATTTTCGAAAATTTGTCCATGTTGCGGTGAGAGGAATTACTAAATCTTACTGTCTCATTCTTCAAAAGTCGGTGATCTCGAATACAAAGTTTGATATTTAACAGACTTTTTTTTTTGTTATATCCAAATTATATATACAATATATATTTTGGACATATCCACAAACACACATGAACCTCTTTCTAATATTTTATTCGGGGAGCTCAAAACATACAGTTACAACAAAATCTGGATATGCAATACCTTCTATGTATATTCGTGGTAGAGAAAGTAAATATTTGTAATGCTTTTACCTTTACAACACTGGAAGGCTAAAAGACTCTGTAAACTCAAACACAGAAGTACCGCAAATTGGCAACCCAACCCTGAACCCATCTAAAATAACTTGCTACTGCTTATGGCGTTGCATGCTAATGATATCTATACTCTTACTATGAAAATGGTCGCCGATCAGGTAATTAAAATTTTATCCGTGCAGAAAGTAAAACGTCTCCGGTGACCACTACCAATAAAAACTGAAATAACCTTCGTGAGGTAGAAACTTTGACCTCGTGTTGTTTTGAGAGTTTGACAAACCCAGAGCAATGCAAAAAGTTCTAAGAATGCATTCCCTTATGGGCAATGTTCTTGTTATTATCTAATATATTTCTTGTATTCAAGGTCGCAGTATTCTCTTTTTCTGACGGCTTATGTTTGCAAGTACTACTGCAGCATTTGAAGCCACTTTGTTAATGAGCAAGCATAGCAACTCAAGCATCGCTTCAAATCTTCGTGCTAGTAAGAAGAGAGGCCAAAGGTCAGTTCAGGCACGTAAAAACTTATTCAAGTGCAAAATAATGTATATACGAGGGATATATACCTATAACGTCCCTGTCTATAACCCAGTGGCGCTTGAAAATTATTTCTTCCTATCCTGGCTTTGGTGTTTAGAAATTGTTAGTGATTGACTGTGCCTCAAGGAAAACAGACAGAAAATCGTGTGAAACTTTCATAAGCACATTACGTATTACTTACAGTCATTTCTTATCAACTTAGGTCTGCAATCCCGAGGTATCGGGTTCAAAACCGGCAATGGATTCTTTTTCTCGATAGTAAAAGTCCTTAGTATAACTTGCTTCCGAAAGGAGTAAATAAATCCGTGTCATAAATGTACGGTACGTAAAGTATCTCAAATTTCTGAAATAAATGAAGCGGTCTTTCACGCCCAATATATAATAGGAGACTGAGAACCACGGCAATTGAAGAACGTCTATACAAAAACTAATTTTATGATTTAGTATAAATTTCAGATGGTTTTTGGATTTTTAGATATATGAAGTTTCAATTGGTCAGCATTAAACTACGTGATAAATACATTATACTGAACTATTAGGCAGCCAATTTCACTAAAGTGGTGAGCCAATATTACCTTATTACATGATAACTAATACTAAGGCAATATTAACATTATGTCTTTGTGAATGTCAAACCATTTACATAAAATGAGAATATCTGCAACTGGTAATCAAAACTTATAGCTGCAAAAAATCGATTTGGAAATTAAATGATTAGAATGTTTACTAATATTCTGAAACTGTCTAATGATGATCATAATCTTGAACCAAGTTTCAGCTGCCTTAATTTAGAGCTGCAGAGACCTATCTGATAATGGAGAGACTGTAGTCAAGAAATTCTCACTTTTTTTTTTTTTAATTTACGTCCTCCAACGTTGTCATATCGGACGATGAATGGAATGGGTGAAATGATGCTCAAATGAGCCCAGAATCCATAGAGCTTAGAGTTACCCAACATTCGTCTTTCAGGATAAGGGAAAAACCTGGGAAAAACCTTATCCAGGTAACTCACCCTAACCGAAATTCGAACTCGGGACCTCTTGAACGTGAGGCGGACACGCTACCACCACGCTACCAAGGCGGGCGAAATTATCTCACTGAAGAACACTTCATAGCAATGGCTATGAAGTACTTGCCACTTAGAAAATTTGTCAACCTTATATGAATATCATTAATCTTCAAAGGTATAGTACCTCAGAAGGGATGTTTGTAAAGAGGAAGATTAATGGTCACCCCTGTAGCACTGTATTAGGTAACACAAGCTATTTGCAATTTTCGGAAATCAGAAAATGCAATAGAAAGTCACTAGGCAATCGATCTATGCCTTCTGAAGGCATAGTTTAGATATGTAGAGGTCTTAATACCCAACCTTCTGGATCTTTATCGATCTATTGTGAACACCCTAATCTTTGTTAACAGTCCAACTTTATGCTTCTAAACTAGCATAAGATTTTCCTAGGTGGCAGTAAAACAATTTCACTTGGTGTTAGAATAATACACTGCTTCGTTTGCATTCATAAAGCATATGCTTTGCAGTTTCCTTTTCTTTTTGGCAGAAGCAATAAATGGTCCAGTGAGGAGAACATTTATGTGTCAGGATCCCTTAGTATCTTTTAAATTAAAGAGTTATAAACTTTTTAGCCTGATTTGAACTTGGAAGGGTTTCCTAATACTTGGCTCTTTTCTCATGTTCTCAGTATTTAACCTTTTCTTTAAAGAAAGTACTTCACAGAAAGGTTTCAGGGCCTATAAAAGGAGCATAAACCTCTTTCTTTGTGAAGGAATCAGCATCTTCATTACCCTTTATTCTGTAATGTCCTGGCACCCACATCAGAGTTACTTTCTTGTGTTTTGTCAGCTGATTGAGAGTTTGCAGATAGTCCCAAACAAGCTTTGACTCATATAACTTCAGAGCTTTCAACCTACTTAACTGCCTGACAGATGTAGATTTTGGCACCTAGTAAGTCTCTTTCCTACTTTTTATTAACAAAGATTTCAATAGCATATAACCCTGCTTGAAAACGGTGCCAATTTGCTTAGGGCTTTTGAGACGATAAAATTTGGTCCATAGATTGTCTTATCAGCATCTTCATCTACTTTTTTTATCCAAATGTGTATCAGATAAGAGAACCCTTTTCAAAATTGAGTCCTCCACTTTTCCAGATGCTGTGTTCTCTAAGAGCCACATCAAAGAAGCTATCAATGTTAACTTTGATGGACATAAAATCTTATACTTTGATAGCATCCTTTTCAAGAAGATTTTCATATGGCTTTGAAGGTTTAAATGCTTTTGTTCTAAGAAGTTTAATTCCAATTCCGTAACTACAATATGTAGGAAATTAGACCTATTAAGGCTTCTGTAGTGTTGTACATGTCTTTACGGCACCAGTTATGACTTTACAGTATATGTTTTTTTGAACAGACTTGCGCTCTCTTCTGTTCGGTTTTTTGCCACCAAACCAGAGAGGCATAGGTGACCATGAGTCCGATGACAGCTCTATATGATCAGTAGATCATGCTAGAACTTAGACCAAGTTTTTCCAAAGAAAGAACGACATATTTTCATAGCTATGACAACTTTACTATATAATTTCTCAAATTGTGGATTCCAGGTATGCTGGTGTAACACAATTCCCAGATATTTCACATGATTTGACAGGTCAAGAGTTAACTGCATCAATGATTGGAGCTCTAAAATAAAGCTCCCTCGTCTTTGCAAATAACTCTTTTACTAGAATTGATACTAAGGTCCTCCTCCTTGACCAGTCAGTTGTTAAGTTAATAGCCCTCTGAAGAAGTTTTAAAAGAACATCATTGCCATAATTTGTCTTTTAGTTTCATTTTTGAGAACAGTAGGAAAACACCATTTCAAAATAATATTGCAAATTATGTTCTACAGGGTAATTAAACATCTACACGGGCTAAAAATCATTTTAAAGTTAATTCGTACATTTATAATTGGTATATTTTTTCATCAAATAAATGAATTACATGCACATACAATATGTTAAGCACTTTCATATTTTAAAAAACAAGTTCAACTTTCTGACTTTTAATGAAAAATGTAACTTCTTTTTTACTTTTATGTATACTTAAACATTCTTAGTTTTTCTATTTTCAGAAACAAAGATAAACGTTTCACTTAACACTATGACACCTAAGTATTCTAATATACTAGACTTGACAGTGTTTGAATATTTTAATATTTTAAACAGTTCTCATCAAGAACATTCATTAGTGCTGCAAGTATTTCATTTTCAAATAAGGGGCATCTTATATCACAATTTTTCTTTGTCTTAAGTTATTCATGTACCTCTTTTCAATATACTTTCACTTAGGTACTCACACAATTAAATTGAACTAGAAATGAAATTTCTAATGAAAGGACATTGTTACTATAATTTCCAAACACAAGCATTGTTCTTTTCTTACTCGATGTAGATTCACTTGACATTGACATCAATTAAATGCATTTCACTAGAGTACAAAAAAATGTCTTATTTTCTTTAAAAGGGTAAATGAAAAATTTATAAATGACTGCCAAGGAAGAATTTATTTTTGGCAACGTAGTGAGCATTTAAAATCAATAAAGTCTCAAGCTGAAACTGAGAGGAATTATAGTTTTTTCTACCAAAAGTAGAAATTAGATTCTACTTAGTGGCAAAATTGACTCTTACCAATGTTTTAGTATTAAAGAATGACTTTCTTTTCTTCTTTCAAGCAACATTTGTAAATATATCAGTGCTTCAGAAAACATCTGATGAGGCAAGAATCAATAATTTCATATTTCTGACAGGTTTACAAACAGCAAATTAAATACATTTTAAGATATTCCATCCAACTCCTGTCATGTTTTGATGCTCCAATAGCACAAAAAATATATAGAGCAAAGTAAATTACTTTATATGCAGCATTTAAAATACCATGAGCTGGGGCAAAATGAAAAAAGCTTCTTAACTTGGAGAAAAATATTTTCCTTGGTACAGCGTACCTGAATAGCTAATACTATAAATTTAGATGAAGTCTACATATACATACTCATGCCAAGCTGCAAACAAATTACACCTGTGAATTTTGGTACTAAGTGGTTCATCAAACACTACGTACACATTTTTTAATAGCAAATAAAATGCATGTCTAAAAAGAAATGGTATGGAATGACACTTTAATTAATGAAGAAATTGCCTTATTTGACCTAGAATGACGTCCAAATATTTTTTTTAAATTATACTTGCTTAGCTCCTTATCACCGGTATCTGAGAGAGAAACAAACCTCAAAGTGCAATTCACAATGAAATTAAAAGAAAATATCAATGGTTTTCTGACAGGCATATTGAATCAAACTACCAATTAATTAAGGTTTTATTGCACAACCTGTACAATTGAATTGCAAAGTTTTCACTTATAACATTTTAAAACAAATGTAAAAGAAGAAATGCATCTTACAGATAATATCTTGTTTTTAATCTGTGTGAAGGACAAGCGTGCCAAGTAAAACAAAAATCAATTATAATTCAACTGATTTGTGATCATCTCAATACCACTTTGGAAACAGAAAGATTGTCTATTATACACAATCAAGAAAAAAATATATATTTATTATTGATTCTCATCCTTAAAGCGTAAGTTCAAGATGCCAGTATTAAACACAAATGTAATCTTAATTTTTTTTAAACAGAGTACACCATGAAACTTGACACAGGGGAAAAATATATTAGGTAATTTAATACCCTTCGACAGCTATATATACTTGATACCCGAGAATTCTAAATCACCTGCACAAATTTAACTTTCATAAATTTTTACTTAAGGGTGTAAATAAACACAAGAACAGTAAAAACAATTTATATTCACCTGACTGAGCCATAGTCTGGAGATCTTCACTTAGGAGAACTCCACGAGGAATGGAATGATTCTTCACTAAGCATTTGACAGCTAACCTCCACTTCTGAGCTTCTCTCATATTGTCATCATATTTGTCGAACGATCTAAATCTCAAAGTAATTGTCATACGCTCTCGTTTTTTACCCGATTTTACCCTGTACTTTTTGAGAACATATGCATAGATGTAAAGATATGCACTGATGTCTTTCTCATCTTGTTCACTAGAGTTCTCTTCCACAACTCTTAAATTATTTCTCCTAATAGCATTCGGATGACAAGCACATGTCCCGGCAGATCTGCGCTTACTTCTCATACAACGACAACCGACAATGTCATTAATACGAATCACCTCTGTTTTTGTGTTTCCATTGCTTTCTTTCTGCAAACTGAGTCCTTTTTCTGTGAGTTTAACGCGATATACAGTGTTTTTCTTTGAAAGTATATAAAAAGTCTCCTCCAGCACTGGTGTCGCATGTACACCTACGTCTTCCATTCTAACCTCATTTACGCCCACAATTTTTGACACTTGACACTTACAGTACAGTAGCAGCTCAGAACACCTGGCCGCTTGAAAATTGTATCCCAGATGAAGTTGAACCAGACCAGCGTTTTACAGCTGCAAAACTGCTGCCACCTGTAGTAATATAGTCGACCGTGTTTTTGTTTTGTTTTTCTGTTACTATAACGAGTTACCCATAGATGTCACTACGAGCAAACATTTTACAGAGTAGACAATACAATTAATTTACCTTCAAGTTTTATAATACAAAATGTTTACATGTTAGGCAAGTAACTTCTTTTAGAAATAAATAACATCTAAGATAATTAAAAACATTCTGTTTAATATCCTTAATTCCAATCTTGATAGATATAACAATGGTACAATACAAAAGTATTATCCGTGTATCATCTCTACAACAATGTTGGCTGCATTTTGTTTCCGTCATTTCCTTCGACCATAATGCTCTGCGGTCTCATGTAGTGTGTTTCTTCCTGTTAACAACATGGTAAGTGTGACAAAAATTTATATGCAAGTGTGGAAATCTATAATCATCGGAGATAGTATGTAGACCATAAAATGAACACTATCATTATGTTCATTAATTAATAATATCCATTTTTTTAGGGTATAGACATCAACCATAAGTGGGATCGAAAGGTCCGTAGGACCGAGCCAAAATCACAGGATGTCTACCTGCGGCTTCTTGTTAAGGTAATTATTATTTTGTTGCAAATATAAATGAAAAATTTATATAAACTTTAATAAGAATGTTTTTTTAGAACAGTAGGAACATTATCCCGAGCAAGGTGTAGTGCATGAGATGTGTTTAGATTTCTTCTTGCTTCGTAGTTGTAAACCTAAAGAAAATGCTTTAATAGAATGTCATTCTGATGTATGAACAGTGACAATAATATTTCGAGTAAGTTGAATATATTACACACCGGTAAAGGTTTTCGCATTCCGTATTTGTGTGAATACTGTACATGTATAAGGAATAAGTATTTAGTATTGCAGTCCGCTGGATGTTTGTGGGGTGTTTTCGTCTTGGAAGGGGGAAGTAGAACGGTACCACAGGGAGCTCACAGTCTACGTCTTACATTAAATACGTGCGTCAGTATCCCAGCATTGCTAGCACAAGAGCGTATGTTCTCTAAGAGGTCTAAACCTGGTGGACATTTTGATAGTATAGCAGTAATCTTTCTCAGAAAACGCAGTTAACACATTCTCGTGAGAGGAATAATGCTGTGTTGTGCTGTGAATGATGTAATATTCTGGAACTCCAACAAGCAATCATAATTTTTACTTCAGTATATCATGGAACCCATCCCAGTATTACTAATCACATAATCATAAGCATGATGTTTTGGATTGGGTACTCTACTAAAGTTACATTTGGTAAAGCTATTAATTTTGGAGATGTATTAAAAGGAGAGTTAGACTGCAGAATAGTGGCTTTGAAGGAATGGCAGCAAAAACAAGCTGTTGCCAACTGCAGAATACTGAAATATGCCAATACAGTGAAATGTTGCCAGCACATTCTTTTTGTTCTTGTACCAATATTATTGTTGTGTATACAGAAGTTACATTGCATAGAATTATCCATCTTTCAATGTAGAAAATGCTTCTATTAAACAAGGCTGTCCAATAAGACATGCAATGGCATATCCAGAATTATCTAAAAGGGAAGGTATGCTTTGAAACGTGAACCCTTAAAGTAAACTGCATATGATTATTGGAACATGTTAACTTCCATAAATGTGTCATGTATTTTAACACTGTAGAGAGCTCTCACTAATAAATATCTATCAGTATCTTTATATTCAAGATACTGTTAGTAATTTTAATTCATTTGGGTGGATCTGCCTTGCAGTACTTAGGTTACATGGTGTTGGTATTTTCAACGATGCACGATCTCACTGTTGCCAGCACTCCAGTCACTGACATCACACTTGCCATTCTTTACGTTGTTCTGCAGTTACCAAAAGGGGTTAAATAAGAGAAAGAGAATATAAACAACTTATTACAACAGTACAGAGTAAATGTGTTCACCTCGAATACCTGTGGCACACCTGGCATTCTTAGGTTGTGGTCTGTTGAAAAATTATTGCATAAGAACAGCAAACATGACCATTTTGTATGGTCAGTGTCACCAACTTGTAGGAAAACTGATAAATTGGCATTTTATTTCCTTCTTACTTGCTTCCTATGTGTGACAGGTTAGCTATAGAAGGAGCATCAAAGAATTAAATCGCCTGTGCAGGCTGCAGAAATTCTGTTTACAGCATATTAAAAGAGCACCAGGTTGAGGTAAACCTGCAACTGCTACAGGAATTACTGATGCAGTATGGTATTATCAAGTTGACTCCATCCATCCAACAAAGTATAAGTTTGCAATATTTGTGAGAATGTGATTACTGTTGGAAAAAAGGAAGTCGGGTGGTTTTAATATACTGTAACAGCTATCCAAAATAAAATTTAGTGCAAAAATTGAGTTTAATTGGCGTCATCTCTCTCCCCACAGTAAGTATAGTATAGCAATGCAAAGAAAATCCCTGTAAGGAATGTGCTGTGGGACAAAGACAGCGAATGTGTGTGGCAGAGAACGCTTACTATACAAGGAGCAGACCGTTAAAAAAACATGCGCCCTATTCACTTTGTACATTAAAGCCGAGAAGATTCATTCACAAAAGTAGAAGCCGTCAATGTTTTTGAATGGTCTGTAACTGTACTGACATGGGGTGTCATAAACCTGTCCAGGGAGGGTGTGGGGACCTTTGGCCAACCCCCTGCGTCTCGCCCCTCGGAGACTTTCTCTCCTGTGGAGGAGTATAGTACAGTTTTTATGTAATGTGCTGCATACTGGACAGTGTTGGATATAATGCAGCGCAGTGCTAGGTGAAGTGCTCTCCCAACAGCATGGTGTGCTGGTCAAATAAATGTTGACCAATTTGTATTAACTGGGTCATAGAAAATCTCAAATTGGAAGAATCAGCACTGGTTGAAATCGATGTGGTCAAAGTCAACCACAGGAAGTACCATTGAGTTTACTGTAACAATAATAGGCTGCTGAAAGTCAATTACACACTTCAAGATGAGGACTTACAGCACCTCCAGGTAAACTACTTCATAGAATGCAAGTGAAGAAGTCTGTAATACATAAATATTGGCATGATAACTTCTGATTCATATGAACACTCAAAAAAGGAAGCCGATACTGAAAGTGCTCCATAATTACTCTTGTGTAAAGTAATGAACAGAGTATTTCTAACAGTTTTATAAAACAACATAAGTAAAAATAGGTTATATATTTGTTGTGAAGTATAATAAATTGTGCAACTAAGTGCTTTATTTAAGAAGAAAAGTATATATAGTATGTAACATGTAATATACAATGTTTGAAGCAGAAATGGCCACGCCGTGGCTCAGTGGTTAAACCGCTTGGCTCTCACCAAGGCGGCCCGGGTTCGATCCCAGGCGACTGCAAAGTGAGATTTGTGGTGGACAACACGGCATTGGGGCGGGTTTTCTCCGGGACCTCCGGTTTCCCCCGCCACCTCATTCCACCGGTGCTCCATCTTCATCTCATGTATTATCAGTGTCATCGCCTGCGGTGCCGTATGTAATAAAAGCGGGCGTTAAACACTACACATTTCATTTTGAAGCAGAAGTGTTTCCTCTTCTGAGAAATTACCCTCTGCTATGCTTTGTGGCTTAGGACCCTCAGTCACTCACGTATGTAAATCACAGTTGCCAGTTTTTATATTATGTTGGCATTTATGAATAATTTATTAGCCATTTGTTACTCATATTGGCAGCTGTGAATGACAGATCTACTGTTAGCTAGGATACACAATGTAGCTGAGGAGGCTGTTACTATCTGCGGAGCTCTGAAATGCACAGAGAAGCAAAATATTGCCAACTTATGTATATTTTTCTCTCTTGAAATTCTTGTTCGTCATAAATCCTTGAAGCTTTGTGTAAGTTGCTTTATTGTTCTTAAATAATTGTATTGGATCATTCAATAAGTGTGCTAGTTTTGCATCATTTAGTAAATTTTGTTTTGTTGCTCTATCCACAAGCATTCAGATTTGTCACTTTAGTTTGAATTTCTCACATTTCTTCAATCTATCTAGCCGTGGAGCAATAGCATAATATGTGCTAATTGTGAATGAAGAAAATATGTAGCAGCTGTCAGTTACCTTTCATGATTTGCGAAATAAACCACCAAATTAATCAACAATTTGGAGACTTTTGAAAAGGTTCAATGAAACAGGTTTAACAGTGAACATTAAAATCCTGGGCTTTGTCATAGGGTTGAACTGAGCAAAACGTTTTGATGGTTTGTGACAATGTTGCAGTTAGCCCACTGAAATTAGTTCATTGTTGCTCCAGAAGGGTCCTACCATCCTTACAACATTCTGTTAATACAGCAGCTGAAAGTGGCTGATCACATGAAGAGGCAAAATTTTGCCATGCACTCATTGAATTTCATGTAGTAATTTTGTGCATGCCAATGCAGTGCAGGTCATATGTCCGGCACCATTAACCATACTTGAAATCTGAAGATGAAATGAAAATATTTATGAATTTTGTTGGTGTGTTTTGATAAAATAAAGGTATGGTCAAAATTCCGTGTATTTATCATCCTGTATTAGTGCTAATTTTGTTAACATCAAATTATGAATGGCATGGCCTTTGTGGCTCAAGCCAAACATAAGAAAACATTCATACATTAAATATACCAACACTGCATAGCAAAACTGCAGATGATAGGAGTGGGTGAATAATACACTAACAAAATTGGCAATACCCATGGTCCTTAACCCTTTTGCTGCTGTACCTCTTAAGAGTTTCTATCCTAAAATCCTGACTCTATATAATCAACTGCTATACCAAGTACACAATGTTTGTGAGGCTGTAAAACTATTTTTGATACATTCTATAGGGATGCCTTTTATGACAATGAAAAGAGCAAACCTTTGACATGTTTCTTGGTCATTTAAGGGGTTCTTTTCTTATTTGAAGGGCAGTATTTCCAATCCTCACCATTTGACTATATCCTGTTCAGTTCTGTTTATAACCTGTAAAAATGAACATGGCAAGTTATTCGTGCAATGTTTTTGTGCCAGGAAGAGATTATGACAGTTATTTCATGTTATGAGTACAATATTGATAAATACTCTTGGCAGTGAGGAAGTAAGTTGGTATACTATTCAAAAGAAATTAGTTGGCAAAGTTTTAATTTTTACATTTTTAATTTTGCTTTAAAATTACATTTGTTATGAATTGTTTTCTAAAAGGTAACATTACCATACCTAGTAGGCTGCTACTTTTCACCAATGCCAAAATATTTGAGGTTGACATTTAAACACTGAGTGGGCATAGTCGATCTAATCGTTGGGCTGCAGTAAGAGGGTTAAAAATGTTATTTTGTTGAAATAGGTGTTTTTCTAAAATGAAAACTTAGGAATTTATGGGCAAATGTAATTTCAATTAACTTATCTAATCAAAAAAATCTACACTTTATTGATCCATTCAAAAACTGTGCCAATTTTGTTACATCAAATTTTGAACTTAGAAAATGTTGTGTTCACTTAGTGTAGCAGCAGTCTAGGATAGTGTGCGAGAGAGTGAGAATGAGAGAGGGGGGGAGGGAAATAAGAAAAGCGTGGGAGTAACAAGTTGACAATGTTGAGCATGCAAACGCATCCATTCACCAGAGTGCAGTACTCATCACATTTGAAAGACAATAGTATTGGCTTGTTGCCTCAGCTGAAAATTATATTACTTGAGAATTATTTTTAACATGTTTGGAATGCAGAATTCTGTCACATGTAATTTAAATAGCATAGTTGAAATGTTACAACACGAATTGTAACATATCTGATTTGATCTTTCACAACATTCTGGGATGATTGATATAGTTTTCTTGCTGAATGAGCAGAGCTGTTAACATTTTGCCTATGGAGTCTGATATGTATTATCATTTCCGCTTTTGTTTTTAGCACTGTTTTACTTAAAGCACTACTTCCATAAATACAGACTAAGTTAATATTGCAGTAGGAAATCACAAATATATGGATCTGCAGTATTAAAAGACTTACTGAGTCATATTTTATACTGTTTCAATATGAATACATATTTTATGCATGATATTTGGAGAAATTTAGTAACAGTGACATGCAAATTCATGATACTATTTGTAGTCAGTTTTTATCAGTGTGTCACATTTTAATTTTTAAGGTACTAGTTTCAGAAGCTGTTGCTCCATTTTCAATCTCGAAGATCTGTGTCTGTTGTCATTGCCTCCAGGTTTCTCTGTGGTAGTAAGACAATGAACTGCATCAAAATGTCGACTGTGGTATTTGAGTTTAATCAATCAGTTGTCATGTTTCCATATTAAGATGTTCTCCCATGTTGTGAGTTAATGGTTTATCGTGTCATTTAACAATTTTGTATTATTAAACCTTTATCCAAATTCTAAATATAATTTTAAGGTTATTTTTTGTTTTTACAGCTTTATAGATATCTTACACGGCGCACGAAGTCCAAATTCAATAAGATAATTTTGAAGAGGCTCTTCATGTCAAAGATAAACCGACCACCCATATCCTTAGCTAGGGTGATTAGACTGATGGCTGATCCAAAGCGTGCTAATTTGATTGCTGTGGTTGTTGGAACTATAACTGATGATCAGCGCACTTTTGAAGTTCCCAAACTGACGGTAAGCATCTTTTAAAACAATTAGGTGTGTGATTTTACATCTGGACCCTTTATCACAATGTAACTCCAATTTTTAACCAGGATGTGTTATATAAGTCCTGGTTATATGCATACTAGCTTGTGATTGCTGGTGGAATAATCTGCCAGCTGCCCATCTTCCCACCCGTCCCATATAATTTAGATTAGATGAAAAAAAGGTAAAAGTTCTAAAGCCACAACTATTATAGTACAACTATTAAAATCTCAACAAAATTTGTTGATATACATTGAATGTGTCAGTGTGTGAATGACAAGAATTAATTGTAGAATTAAATGATTACAATTGTTGAATGGACAAAGCTTTTGTTATTTTAAATTTGTTTATAATATATTCATGCTATTGCAAGCATACTAAACAGGCCCTGTAGAACAGTGTCAAAGTTTTCAATTTAGATTTGACATATATAAGACGGTTCAACATAAACATTGCTGGCAAAGTAAATATTACTAGTTCAGCAAAAAGTGGTTTACCCTGAGGTCCGAGATGTAATTCCTACTTGGGATGGAGTGAATCTTTTAACTAGATCATTCCTTATCCTCGGAAGTATGAGTGCAAGTGTGTTCAATAGTAAAAACTAGTAAAATAAAAGGAAACTTACTATTTAACAAGTAATGGTTTCTCTTATATCTCAAGGTTATCTGTGTGGCTGCAGTATATATTTAAACATTTTTAATTAGTAGTCTTAGATGCTCTAATAATAACTATTCCATTTTTTATTAGTTTCCATATTTACCTAAATACAAGACAATGTTTTTTTTTCATAATATTAATATTGAAAAGTAGATATCATATTGTATTCGTGATATATTTTCTGAAATATGCCAGAAAAGCAAGTTTTTAATTTTGAGGTTATTGGATTATGGCAGCAGTGGCATAGCATGTGATACGAAAGTCATGATGCAATAGCATATTTTGCAGATTTCATTTGTGTCATAAAGTTAGCTGTTGGTAGACCTAGATGGTTTATAAGCAGTCTCATTGGAGAATAAACTTTCGGAGTCTAAAATTAAATAATTTCCTTTCATTGCAGAAAGTCATTCATTATTGTCCCCTCCCCCCAGGGGCCTGTTGCGGTAGTTATGGGAATTTGCGATCCCGGGGTCCTGAGCCAAATCTCTCGATTGGGCACCTCTTGAGTGGTGATAGAGCTAATGCCAAATGTGCAAACAAAGTCCATATCTATGTTTGATTGTGATCTAAGTTAAATAAAGTAAATTAAACTAAATTCAAAGTAAAGCCAAAGCAAAGCAAGAGTGGAACCTGAGTGGAGCTGGAGCAAAGCCAGAGCAAAACCACAGCAAAGCCAGAGATAAGCTAGAGGTTATCCAGAGCGGAGCCAATGCAGAGCCAGAGCAGGACCGGAATGGTGACCGGAGCATAGACAGGGGGAAGTCAGAGTTAACAGTATGAAGTTAGTGTGAGGCCAGAGCAAGACCGGAGGAGGGTCGGAACCTAGCCAGAGTTCGGTTAAAGAATGAAGTTAGAGTGAGGCCAGAGCAGGACTGAAGGTAGGCCAGAGGCTAGCCAGAGCCAAGTTATAGGGAATACAGACTGAAGTTTGAGCAAAGCCGGAGCGGGATTGGGGTGGTGTCCGAATCCTAGCCAGAGCCAAGCCAGAGTTCGGTTAAAGAATGAAGTTTCATTGAGGCCAGAGCAGGACTGAAGGTAGACTGGAGCCTAGCCAGAGCCGAGTTAGAGGAAATACAGAGTGAAGTTAGAGTGAGGTTTGAGCGAAGCCGGAGCCAAGCCAGAGCAGGATTGGGGTGGTGGCCGAATCCAGCCAAGCCAGAGCAGGATTGGGGTGGTGGCTGAATCCTAGCCAGAGCCAAGCCAGAGTTAAGTTACGGATTGAAGTTAGTGTGAGGCCAGAGCTGGACCAGAACCTAGCAAGAGCCAAGGCAGAACGTAGATTAGAGCCAAGCCATAGTTAAGTTAAAGAATGATAGAGTGAAGTCAGAGCGGGATCATAGTGGTGACCAGAGCCAAGCCAGAGCGGGACCGGAGTGGTGACTAGGGCCAAGACAGAGCAAAGCCAGAGTTAAGGTACAGAATGAAGTTAGTGTGAGGCCAGAGAGCCAGAGCCAAGTTAGAGTGATTTTGGGGTGGAGTTAGAGTGAGGTTAGGGTAGAGCCGGAGAGAAGTCAGAGTGGAGCCAGAGCAGAACTAGAGCAGAGAAAGAGTAAAGTCAAAGCAAAGTGAAAGCGGAGCTAGAGGAAAGCCAAAGAAAAGGCTAAGCCAAAGCGAAGTTAAAGATAGTTAAGTGAAATACAGTTTCCGAAAGGGTGCTTATGACCATTGAGTGGAGCACCCTTAAATACAAATCATCATCATTATTGTCATAGCTGCTGCTGCCATTGCCATATCAGATTAAATTCCAGAATTGATTTCTGAAAAACAGGGATGTCTTGTATTTAGATAAAGTAAATGGTGTATTCCTCTATTGACTCAGGAATGAAAACCAATATATTTAATAGAGATGCAGGAATTGAGGTTCTAAATAAAAGTGGAATATCAACTGTTATAGATACTGAGTTTATGGTATCACACCAAGAGCAGGATATTGTTAGATAACTGGTTTGGGTATGGAACCCTGTTGTGATGCTGTGTCTATGATTTTAAAATGTTAATGCTGGTGTTGAATCCATAAAATGCTGATTTATATAAGAATATATGGTGTCACAAGACCAGTAAAATCATAAAAATTGTTGGTTGACATACATTCTGTAATTTACAAGAACACTTTCAGGAATCTGGTAATTGTTTAAATAGTATGTGAGAAGATTCAATGTATTTCCCAGACTTGTTGATGTGCCTGGCATTTTCAAAGATCTGGTAGTTGGTAAGAGCTCGAATGAATGTTCAGCACAGAATGTGTGCTCTTTTCTACAGGGTGTTAATGAACTACACCAAAATATTTTCAGAGCAAGTAGAGAAATCTTAAACAAGTAATTTGAGATAGGCTTATGACCTAATAAATACGTAAATATGAAGCTATTAACAGTGAAGCAAACAAATATATACGAATATAAATAATTTGTTACTTAAAACTTCACTTATCTTATAAGAAATGATAATTCTTATAAATTCTCCAGGATCGCGATTTCATGTAAGCTTATTTCAGCTGAAGATGTGTATATGTTTACATGAAATCGCAATCCTGGAGAATTTATAAGAATTATCATTTCTTATAAGATAAGTGCAGTATTAAAGTTACAAATGATTATATTTGTTTAGACTTATGACCTGTTGGTTCAAATGTGGAAGTTACAGCTATAAGTTTCTAAAGTGCCAGTACGCCACTGCTAATAACACCACTTGAGAGCGCAGGACACATAAATGACGCTTCATATGGTGCAGTGGTTATAACATTAGCTTTCAAGTGAAAGGTTAGTCTTCTTTAGAATTTTTTTTTTTTTTTTTAATAATCAGTTTGGTTGTTTTTGTATTTGTTTCTAAGCTTTTAATTCTGATATAAATGTATGCATTTTACGGAGGAATTTCGCCTTGTCAGTGCAATTAATTGCAATTCTTTCTAACAAAGATTGTGAATACTTTCACATGCTATATGTCTAAATGGGAGGTGGTTTAAAGGATGAACGAACTTACATAAAATAAAAAGTAAATGCAATTCTTTACGTCAGATTTATAGGAACTGCTCAATTTGGCATCTCGCATTTTCAGTAAAAAGTTAATAGTGGCGAAGGAACGACGGTCATACTCTGTCCAAATTTTCTTTGTGTGTGTGTGTGTGTGTGTCGAATAACTTCACATGCTGCTGTTATTCGGGCAGTAGCTATGAATCACACCATATCTTCCTATTAAAATTTACATAAATTTACGAAAAAGAATTGAGTACAGGACAGGAACTGAACCAAGAGCCTTTGAAACACCAGCTTTCGCATTACAGATTGGGCCACCAGAACAGTTACAGAAACACTGCTAGAATAGGCAACTTGATGTAAGAAGGCAGTTAATCACTGATCAGTGTCACACTGGCAGGTGATTAATTCGAGATTTGAGAGATCTTGTTATTGAATCTTGAGAAAGCCAGGAATGAGTTACTAAAAATTGATATTTTTATATTGGGGTAGCAGTTTTAAAGACTAATCCAATTTTATCCACCTTGTTTAAATACCAACATATCAGCATCTGAAGCCAATTGGGTTTAACACAATTAAGTGCATTATGTTTAGCCACAGGCCATGTATTGCCTATCTCAACTTATATTGATCGTGTCCACAATCGCTGAAATTATTTTGGTGTAGTCCATTAACATTTTGTATAGTTGGTAGTCAGAGCCTGTCTTTTATCATGTCATGGCTGGTCTGCATCAGTTGGTGGGCAATCCTGTGGATTACTTTTGTTCCTGCCATCCAGTTTATTTCCCAGTCCTTTGCCTCAGCAAAGCTCGGATGCTAATTCTGGAAACAGCCGGAGTAAAAGCAATCCACAGTGGGTGGTGGTTTTTGTGTGTGTGTGTGTGTAATTTACGTCCTCCCAACGTTAAGTCATATCGGATGGTGAATGAAATGGGTGAAATGATGCTCAAATGAGTCCAGGATCCATGGAGCTAAGAGTTACCCGACATTCGTCTTTCAAGATATGGGAAAACCCTGGAAAAAACCTTGTCCAGGTAACTCACCCTAACCGAGATTCGAACTCGGAATCTCTTGAATGTGAGGCAGACATGCTACCATCTACGCTACTGAGGCGGGCCGTGGTGGCGGTGGCAGTGTCTGAATCCAAGGTTGCAATTGAGCTTTTAATAAACTACATGGAAAAAGGTATTTGGTAGTGTCCCAGTAGCAATAAGTACAACTGCGTACCAGACAATTGTACCCATTGTCACAGTGTGAAATGAATTCCTTCTTTATATTTGTAGATCTACATCTGACATGAGGTTAGAAATACTTGCTTCTGTGAAATAGTTAACATGAAATGGTTTGATAGAGATACGAAAAAGTTAATCGCTGAGAATATTATGAGGAAATTGAATCCACAGATACTTAAAGCTCATGAATATCTGAAATAATTGGGTCTGAGATTATTTCAGGTATAGAAAATTGGATAATACAGAAATATTGTTCTGATAGGCTGTACAAGACAAAAGTGGCTTAAATTGCACAGTAATTGTTAATGATAGCAACATTCCATAACAACATGTGTGCAGCTTACTTAAACGATGAGCAGATCACAATATTAAATGAGAAAATTGCATTTTCATTATTTTGGGCTAACCTAGACAAAAATATTTGTTTAGTTTTCAACAATACCACAGTTCATCCAAAGCTTTAGTTGTGAATCTACCAAGTGTCACTTTGTATAGCCAGTGACGAAGGGTCCCTCAAAATTTATGACAGCAAGGTACAGGGGTGTAGGAGTCAACGACCTCACGAGATATCAATACAAAAAAAAAAAAGAATAGAGACAAACAGTGACAATGGTCGTCAAGATATAACTGTAAAACAGTTTATGTAAAAGTTGACTTGATAAATATACAGAATTACTAAAATATGGTAACAGTTAATTAATGCCACATAATTAGCATTTTAAGCTCTGGACGATGAAAAGGCAAGTTTTATGTAGTTTAATTTTTCCTGTCATTTGTAAGAACATTGCCATTAAAGATGCATGTGTTTCAGTTTTATAATTGTTGATCCAGCAGAAAGCCATGTTTTCATTTGAAAATGCAGACAAAAGTTGACGTGACAAAAGTTTAACTACTGAAATGCTTTATTAAACTTTAGATGAGTCGTATTTCTTACACATCTGCTTCACTTTCGTTCAATATATCGAGATTTAACTGTATTGGAACACCACAGTGAAGCGAAAAATTATTAAATTTTAGATGAGTCGTATTTCTTACACATCTGCTTCACTTCACTTTCGTGAAGTTACGAAAGTGAAGCAGATGTGTAAGAAATACGACTCATCTAAAATTTAATAATTTTTCGCTTCACTGTGGTGTTCCAATACAGTTAAATCTCGATATATTGAACGAAAGTGAAGCAGATGTGTAAGAAATACGACTCATCTAAAATTTAATAATTTTTCGCTTCACTGTGGTGTTTCAATACAGTTAAATCTCGATATACTGAAATGCTATTCAAGACCTGATTACAATAATTATGGCATTCTGCAAGGAAACAAGTACTTTCCTATGGTGTCTTATTAGCTTTTTCTAAATTACCATTAAGAACACAATTTAGTATAGCATGGGTAGTAACAAAATTGTAAGTTTTACACTTCTCTCTGGTTTTTGTAGGACGCATTTACAATTATGAAAAAAGATGTTACCAATATTCATAAACATTTAAAAGCCATCATAGTTGATATACTGTCATTTTGATGTTATTAACACTCACAACAAGACAAAAATAAAATGCTAGATTAATGTCCAAGTTACATTTTGTGTTTGATGAAAGTGAGCATAAGTGGAATAGCAATGGATATATATAATATAAACATAAATTTATAGGTGTTGATGAGTTATATCTGCTGCTTCAGGTATAAATAAAAAATACAGTTGAGATTAACAATTTTAATTATAAAAGGAATTACATATTTTGGTTTATAGGCATTTATGATACAGTATTTTAATTTTTCACACAGGTATGTGCCCTGCGAGTAACAGAAAGGGCGCGTGCTCGAATTCTCAAGGCTGGTGGGGAGATAATTACCTTTGATCAACTGGCATTGAGATCTCCAACAGGAAAGGGTACTATCCTCCTTCAAGGTGAGAACAATAGTATATAATGTTACTCTATGCATGTTACTTTGTATGCTTCCAAACCTTGTACTGAACTGAATTAAACGTTCAAATATCATAACGCGCTTAAGCATTGGGTGTCAAATTTACATGTATGCTTCTCTGACTCTGTAATTTACACAGGACATGTTCAGCAACTTCTGCTTTCATCAGCTGTAGGTCAACTGGTGTCTTTAGTCTGGGTAGTTAGTATGATGAATTTCATATACATGTCTAGAGGCAACATTTCAAGGTTCATCACTCTTCAATTTCCAGCTGAAGCAGGAAGTTGTCTTCAACCAAAATAATTCCCTTTATATCCATGAAAATGTGTTTTGAGTGTCCTTTAAACATATACACGTAAATTTATTTAACCATCTTTCCGTGGAAACATATTTTTTTATATTGAGTGAAAACGAAACATACATTTAATTATAGTTACCTATGTAGACCAGCAACAATCTTATTGTGAGACTCAATTTATTTAATAAAACTCGTCTGGATCCTGCTCGAATTCCATATATATATATATTGGTGACAAAAATTGCAGGAAAATTTACTAAAACTGGAAGCGTAAATCTTACCAAGATTAGATTGCTCAACAAGTACAACTGACATGAGAATTTTTTGTTGGATGTTCTCTGTGTAAGAAAATCCAAAAGTATCTACAACAAATTTGGCATCGGAATCTAATTTTAAGTCAAAAATCTCAATGAAAATTCTTTGCAAAGCAACATCCTTATAAAATTTAATTTTTGCATGATCGTTCAGAGGACGGTCCTGATAGAAAAATGCAGTTTTCTGTATTAATGATTGAACACATTAACAGTTACCAGTTTTTCTAAGACATATTGTATTCTGAATGAAGCCCGAATGGATTTGTTAATAGACACAGCTGCCAATACTGGTCAGACATAAATCCACAATGAACAGAGGGGAACCACATGAATGTCAACAAGCTAAATATTTGGGCAACTATTTAAGGTCCTTTCTTCTTTGAGAAACACTAAACGCACTAGATATTTGGAACTGCTTAGAAAGCAGTACTGGCCATCACAAACTTTTGTCAGTTAACCATCGTCTACCTTCACGTAAACAAAGGCCAGCAGTCAAATATGTATATGGATACAAAGGCCTGCCAAATCATAAACTCCATGAGGCTTACTTTTTTAACTCATATATGGAGGCGTGACATCCAAATTAATGATTAAGGACTATGATGCAGTGAAACACAAAATTATGTTTCTCTTTTTTTTTTTTCCACGCTACATCACTATTTAATTTTTGAGTGATTAGTTTAGGGAGCTGTTGCTTCCATTTTCAAGCTTGAATTCCAATTGAAAATGGAAGCAACTGCTTCCAAAACTACTCCCTGAAAAATTAAAAAGTGGCATGGGGGTAAGCAGCTACAAATATTTTATTACTCTTTTTGTTTAAATGAATCACACAAAATTATGTATATGGTTATTTGTTGAAAAGCTCTTGAAGAGTGTTATCCAAATACATGAAATAAAATATGAACTGTTCCATATAAATAGGTTGCAGTCAGTTCCAATTAAACCAAAAGCAAAAAATCATTTATATAACTTTGATTATCTTTGTATATCAAGTTTAGTGTTTATCAGCCACATGCTTTAAAAGTTACTCAGGTAAATTGGTGCAGGATTATTAAATAACCTGCATATGATTGTACTCGATAATAGATTAATGAATGACTCCATAACATTGCCATGTTGAGTCAAGAATAAATTGAAGTTATCCCCAATATATTTCAACCATCATTTTTAAGATCACCTAATATGAGTATAACAATGTATTTGTTGGGCGTACTTGCCGAAAATATAACTTTGTTGGTGAATTTTTAATATATGATGTGAAATTACTATTTTAACTACAGAGCATATTTGTGTTGAAATACGAGGATGGTTCAGTAAGTACCCTGCTTCAAAATGTGTTGCCAAGGGAAGTTTGTATTTTGTACTATCATTTGCTACACGTCAAAACAAATTTGGTGCGGACTTGTTCAATGTGTTTTGGATAAAATGGAAAAAATGCAGTATAATTTAGTGATTACTTTTTACTTTTAGATGGGAAAACTTGCTAGGAGATAAAAAAATTAGATGCTGTTTATGGAGATTATTCACCTATGATAACAGATATTGATACAACAAATTTAAACGTGGTCGAACACCTGTTTTTGATGAGTGTCCAAGATGCCCTGTAGATGTAGTTACTGAGGAAGTCATTGAAAAAGTCCACTATATTATTCTTGCTGACAGTCGAAGGAAAGTTTACAAAGTGGGAGAGGCCACAAGTCGATCTATGGGAATGGCAATTCTTATTTTGCTTAAGTTAGAGATGAGAAACCTGTTGGCCCAATAAATGCAGTGCTTGCTCACAGTGGACAAGTGGGTGCAGCTTTCAACTTGAAGCTGTTTAAGCAAAATCCGAAGAATTTTTTGCATTGAGTTGTAACTGCTAATGAGACCTGGATTCATCTTAGGCTCTGGAAACCAAGTACAATCAAAACAATGGTTTGCCTTCAGAGAATAAGGTAGAAAAGGTTCCATCGGCCAGAAAAACGATGGCCACAATTTTTTGGGATGCAAAGGTCATACACATTGACTTCTTGGAAAAAGGAAAACCAGTTACTGGGGCATACTACAGTGAGTTATTGGCCCAATTCGACAAGTTGAAGCAGACATGGCCCCATATGGTGAAGAAAGTTCCGTTTTACCATGATAATGCCCTGACACATTCCCGAGTTACAACTAAACTGCAAGAATTGCACTATGAATTGCTGCTACACCCCCCTCCATATTCACCTGTTCCCAAACCTGTAGAAATGATTCACAGGAACAAAATTTAGATCAAATGGGGTCATCATGGGGACAGGCATATTTTGCAGAGCTTGAGAATTCTAATTTTGGAGTTAAAAAATGGCAGGAGCATTGGGAGAAGTATGTATCCCTAAAATGGCCTGGACTATGTTGAGAAATAAATTGTGTTGGAAAAAACTCTTCATTCCTAAAATGGGCACTTATTGAACATATTTTAATATAATTCTTTATCTTTAACATTAAAAAAAATATATATTTTATGCATTTGAAAGCTCTTTGTAGAGAGTTAGGTTTTGCAGAAATTGAACTGAAATGTCATGTTCTAATAGAAAAATTCTGTAATTCTGCCCCATGTTGGCATAAAACTGAGAATGTCATGAAGTTATACATATGTTTAAGCTAGAATACTAATTCGACATTTATTGCTTCAGGTCGTCGCAATGCCCGTGAAGCTGTGAAGCACTTTGGACTTGCTCCTGGAGTACCTCACAGTCATACCAAACCATATGTACGATCCAAGGGACGAAAGTTTGAACGTGCACGAGGGCGCAGGCGAAGCTGTGGTTACAAAAAGTAATCTGGGGAGTAACTGTATCATCCTAATGTGTATTTGATGTACCTCTTGAAGTAATAAATGACACTATTGTGGTTCACATTTCATGTATTTTGCTTTTCCTCATAGTTAAACCTGCTGTTAATACTAGTTCCCCCCTTTTTCCTCCCTCCAAAATACAACTGTATACTCAAAACCAAAAGCTTAAGTTCAAAGAAAACCATAGACATTAGGGCTACCTTGTGCAATTGTAAGGAGGTAGGAGCATATTGAGAAGACTGGCAAAGGATGGTGGTACAGGTCTTCCTGTTGGAAAAGGGCCTATGTGGAAACCATTGTTTGCTTGCATGGTGTTGGTGGTTGCAGTCAGTAGTGTTTAGAACTTCATGGTGCATTTTGTCTTCCTACAAGCGTATGTTACATTTCAGTTTCCAAGTATGTTCTGCGAAAATCCTTGATTTATCTATTGTGAAAAAAAGTAATATAAAATGACTAGTATAGCAAGAGCTCCTGGCCAAGTGTTGAAAAGGCATGCTCACAATATTGTTTACAATTTAACGAATTACCTAGCAGAAAATGAGTTTAAATTAGCTATAATGTTGCATCAAGTGAAGCTACAGCAGTTTCCATTACTTGGTGAAAAAAATTATACAGGAAGGTACTACATGAAGGTGTAAAGAAACTAGTGCCAACAATAGGAAAGGTTAAGCATAATTTGCAGTGTTGTAAGTTCGGTGCGCAGCAGGGAATACCCGAGAAAACTGGTTTTGTAATTAGATTTTAGATGGAAAAAATATGCTTCTAAATGATAGCTGCTAATTGAAAAATCTGAGATCGAGTTCTGGTATGTAAATTACCTTTGAACAATTCATAGGTACCAAGAACAGAAGTGGAATATTGTTAATTTAGATGAAACAAACCTGCTTGTCATTACACAATTGGTTCTTGCTGGCAGTCTTCAAATGAGTCTTCAAGTTACAAAGCCTATTAGAAAAGGACTCAGACGCATTCTAATCTTTGCAAAAGTTAAATACATATGGAGGCGGGCCGTACTGCAGACTCCAGCCAATCCCTAAGCTTGTCCTGCCTAGCACTGCTGCCGAATATGGTATATGCATCTCGTGTGCCTTAACTGAGAACATGATATTAATTACGCTCAAATAAATTTTTGAAAAATGACAGTGACCCCATCCAAAGAACCCTCCCTGCCCTATGCAATTGCAAGCTGCAGGTCGAGGACACCCTGCTGACTACCATGCAGAAGCATGCCATACTGCTTAAAATGCTGGAGGAGCTGTTTCTGGGTTCTGCTAAGAAATAACCTTCTGACTTGTTCAGAGACCAATACGAGCCCCGTTTTGGAACGCGAACGGCATCCGGTGCCACCACCACAGCATTCTTGAGTTTGTACAGTCGTTCGGCATTCTGTTGGTCTGTGAAACCCATCTGGATGCTGCCACAAACTTCTCGCTGCCTAGTTACATCACCCATCGATCCGATCGGGTAGGCCGACAGGGTGGCGGTACAGCCATTTTCATCAAAAACCATATAACCCACACTCCTTTCCTGCTCCCCCCACTCCAGCACTTGAGGCCTGTGCCATTCGGCTTGCCATTGGCGGGCTAGACACTGCTGATCAACGCTTCTACAAGGCGTAACTCAATTCTCTTCTCAACCTTTCCCCAGTGGTATGCATCGCATGCGACCTCAATGCAAAACATGCCTACTGGAATAGACGTACATCCATCACCAAGGGGCACAGGCTCTACCGCCTCATCAGCGGCAGCCCAAACATTGTCGCGCACGAACCAAGAGGTCCTACGTTCCATCCTAACTGCAGCAGGCCGGATGTGCTCGACATCATGATCACTAAAAACTTCCCATTCCATCTAGACCTCTTGGTCAACGAACTGGACTCCGACCACAACCCTGTCTTGGTGGACTCCCAACGTTGACATGCCAGCTCTGTTAAACTCAGACTGGACATATGAGGTCAACTGGGATGCAGCCGTCCAGAAGAACCTGAACCAGTCCATGGATCTGCGACCACGCATCGATTCCATCCATGTGCTGGAAGCAGCAGCCTCGGGCTTCTCTCAACACATCCTCAATGTGGTATGTGCCCACACATACCGCAATCCTACAACCCAGCTCAACCCCACGACCATTCCAAATGAGATCTGGCACCTGTTTAAAGCTACGGCAACTGTCTGGAAGCTATGGCAGCATTTCCGTCACCTCAGGATACAAGCAGTCTACCATAGGTTCAAGTCCATGGCAAGAAGGCTCCTTTGTACCCACCACTCAGCGGGCTGGGAGAGTACCATGAAGAGTTGATCTCTCAGAGAAGCTCCCCTGGCTGATTATCCGTTCCCTGAGGAAGGATAAAAGTCAATACCAGCATCCTCTCCACGGCACTCAAGGGAGACTCGCTTTCTATCTCCAAGAGAAGGCCACAAGTTTGGCAGACTATCCAGTCTCTTCGAACCGCGGTAAGACTGAGCTCGTGGAGGAGACGGAATACCTCTACGAGGACCACCCTCCGCCACGTGATGTGGTCCATATTCCTATTGTCACCCCCAGACAGGTGGTCACCCAAATCCGAAGCCTCAAACCTAGCAAATCCCTTGGGCGTAACGGTGTCATGGCACTCATGCTCCAGAACCTCCCCAAGGGCCGTGATTCACTTGATGCGGATTTACAATGCATGTCTTTATCTCCGCCACTTTCCAAGTTGTTGGAAGGAGGCGAGGGTGGTCTGCATTTTGAAACTCGGCAAGAATGCGCTCTTCTCTTCAAGCTACCGCTCCATCAGCCTCCTCCCGATTGTCTCAAAAGTTTTTGAGCGATTGCTCCTGTCCGGCCTGACTCCTCTCTTCGAGGAAAGGCACCTCCTTCCGGATCACCAGTTCGATTTCCGTCGGGGCCACTCCATAACCTTGCAGCTGCTGCGACTGGTGGAGAAGGCTGACCTGGGTTTCTAGGGCAACCTCAAAACTGTTGCAGTGCTCCTGAATTTGGAGAAGGCTTTCGCCACAACGTGGCACCAGGGTTTACTGTACAAGCTCAGGGAAGCACAACTCCCCTCCTCATACCTCACCCTGATTTGTAGTTTCCTCCGGGATTGTACCTTCAGGGTGCGGGTTGAGGTTAAATTTTCCTCCGTCAAACCCATAGCGGCTGGAGTTCTGGAAGGCAGTGTACTGTCTCCGTTGCTCTTCACTGCCTACATGTCTGACCTCCCAATAGAAGCTCGCACTGTTCTGTGCTAAGATGAGGACGTCGTCAGCTCAGAACGCCCATTACTGCCTCCCTTCGCTGCAGGGACTACTCCGGGCCATTGGCACGTGGAGTGAAAGGTGGAAGATGGCCCTTAGCCTGCAGAAGAGTTCTGCTCTTCTGCTGGGCAAGGTTCTCCACTGGTGCCCGGAAGGAGATCTGTGGTTGTGGCGGAGAAGAATCCCTTGGGTTCAATCTGCCAAATACCAACTGGACCATGGCCTCACCTTCACCCCACTTGCCCGGGTAAAGATCAGCCTTGGCCACGCTGCGCTCAGGCAGTTGTTTCCATTATTCTGCTCCACCATGCCCACTCGCCTTAAACTACGAGTGAATTGTGCAATCATCCCGCCACTAATATCTGTTTCATATAACCTTGCCCCGCTGAAATGTATCACTCCGCATTCAACAACCCTCCCCCTCGCCCTAATTGGCTAATGCTTTCGCGTCATAGGCCATAGGCGGTGCCTTCCCGTCACATTTAAACCTGCAGTAAATGTCGTAAGAATTGCCGGGAAGATAAATAAAATCATACAAATAAGGATATGAAGGCATGCAAATATACAAGTTTATAATGAACTGAGCAAATTGAAACAGAATGACTGAGCAATGAAACTGAAAGAGTTTATAATGAAAGGCCTTTGGCCTTTTCCACTGAGATTTTTAAACCAGCACACATACCTTCCAAAAATGCTTGTCCTTCAGTCTTAAAAGTCGTGTCACACCATACTTTACTTTTCGTGTGGTCTTCGTGTATATTTGGCGATTTGTATCTCGGTGCAGTGCGGTTGTCCTTACATAGCGTCTTCGCCACACAGCAATATCACCTCTGTCTTTTAGCACATTTTTCTTGCCTCTTTTTTCATTCACAAATCCCAGCTGTATAAGCAATCTGCTGAAATTTGGTAAATCTGTATCCTCATTTACAGCAGACGAAATGTTACTTATGTTAGGGAGTTCGTTTCTAAAGAAAAATTACACACATGACGACGCACAACACTTTTCACGTATTTTCTCCAAGCACGCACTTTTGTTTATTCCTGCTTTTGCCTGGAGTGGTAAGTTTTCCTGTTTCCTCAATTTCATGTCGCGATGTTCCTACGGTTCTAACACTCACACCTGTAGCTCAGAGCACAGCTGTTCGACTTCTCTCACTGACAAAGACGGATTCTTCTCTGTGAGTGCATTAAACACATGCAACACAATTCTTTTTTCGCCTGTTTGTAAATAATTATCGTTGCGATACTTCAGTAGACTCTGCCATTATACATATAATAGTAATAGTAATTTATTTTCTTTTACATCAACAAATGGAAATACAAAATCAAGATTACAATTATAAAATCCATACTGAAATATGCCATATATTCCTAAATCCTGAAAATCCTATCATGTTATCATGTTGCCCACCATTGAATAGTAATTCAGCCCCCATACACCTAACCCTAGGTTTTTGTGTAATGGAGGCCCTCTGCTCCTTTTTACACTTTCTGCCATTTCACCTATCTCACTCTACATTTTCCTCTTAATTCTTAGCCATCTCTCTCTAACTTTCCCTAAATAATTCCCTATATTTCTCCTGTTCTTTTCTCCTTTTACTGACAACATTTTTCTAATTACTACTTCACCCCCCAAACTGTCCCATTTACGTAGCCAAGCCTGCTCTCTCCATATCTTTGTTTGACTACAATTTAATATACAATGGAAATCTGCATTCTCTTCTCCACACAATGGACATTTATCTAGCTCCCTCTCTTGACCTATACCTTTCAAGTTTCTCACTCCTGTTCTCGCCCAAGCAAAACCTTCTCGCCCTAACTTACTACATATATCTATATATCCTTCCCTCCCCCAGGTTATTTTTATTTCTCTATATAATCTTAGTGAGCTTTTGTCACTTATATTGGCAAAAATGTCTTGTCTGTCAATATCTTCTAATCTTAGCTTAACCTCTTTCCAGAAGCCTCTATACCCATACTCTGCATTTATCCAAGAATGACCCATACCTATCTGCTTCAACAAGTCATACATTTTATGTGCCCAAGACCCATCCCAGTTACTTCTCTTTTGAATATGAAAACATTCTTTAATTATATTGCCATCTTCCAAGTTAGTGATTCTGTATAAATATTTCATTGCCCTTGACAAGATTTTAATTTTAGTAGAATGCCTGCCTAATTCTAATTGTGCTGCCCCATTAGGTGATGCTATTGGTAATCCCAATACGTATTTACAAAAGGATCTATGCACTCTATCAGTCTCTCTCCAAGCCTCATCTATTCCCCAAACCCCTGATCCATGTAACATTCTATTTTCTACTACTGCCGTATAGATCCTCTCCAACCATTTGACATTTATATCCGGTAGTTTACTGTAGCATGATCTTATCACTCTCATGGCCATTTTACCTTTTACCACAGACATCTTTTTTTGTTCTTTCCAGCTGCCATCTGAACTCAACTTTGTACCCAAATAATCAAATCTCCTTACTACCTCTATTTCTTTTCTATTAACCTCCCATTTCTCATCCTTACGCAACCTGTATCCTTTTTTGAAGACCATAATCTTTGTTTTGTTTTCATTCACTTTCAAACCCCATTTATTGCAATAACAATTAGCTGCCTCGTTTGCTCTTCTCAGCCCTCCACTTGATATGGACCCAACTACTAGGTCATCTGCAAACAGTAGCCCCGGTATTTCTTTATTATTAATAACTGGTGAATGTACCCTACAACTTGATATCTCCTCTAAAATTCCATCGATATAAAGATTAAATAATACTGGACTAAGTTTACATCACTGCCGTACTCCTGCCTTACTCGATATAGATTTAGTTACTTTGTTGCCTGGTAGTTTTATACACAACTCATTCTCTTGGTATATCATTTTAATTACTTCTATAAATGCCTGACTTATCCCCTTATTGCTTAATTTTATCCACAATGCATCTCTATTAATTGAATCAAATGCCTTTTCTAGATCAATAAATATCATATATACCCTTCCCGTTTTATTGCTCAGATATTTCTGTACAATTGTTTTAATAATAAAGATGTCCGATGTTCTCCTGCCTGGTCTAAAACCTGCTTGGAACTCCGATAGTTTATTCTCCATCTCAACCCAATTTTGCAACCTATTTGCTAGAATTCCCGTGAAAATCTTCTCTAGAATAGACAATAAACTAATCCCTCTGTAGTTAGCTGGGTTATTTTTATCTCCCTTTCCCTTGCAAATTGGCAATACCATGCTTATCCTCCATTTCCTAGGAATTTTCTTTTCTTCCATTATTTTATTGAATAACTTTATCACTATTTTCCTCCTAGTTTCATCGAGTGCCCAAGCCTTCCAAAATTCTCCTGGTATACCATCAATACCACTAGCTTTGTTAGCTTTTAAGCTCTTTATTTGTTCACAAAATTCAGCATCCGAGATATGTCTATCTAATTCATTAATTATTTGCGGACCCCCTAACAAACTTCTTTCCACTCTGATATAATTATCTTGTCCTAACAGCGATTCGAAGTATGCACACCATTGATCTGAGCCTATATACTCATCTCTCCCCACATCTTTATATAGCCCTCTTATTATTGACCAAATTTTCTTAGTGTCATGTATTCTTGCTGCTTCATTTAGCATTCTACCTATTTTCTCACCCCATTCCCTCTTTTTTTGTTCCATTAGACACCTGTATGCCCATCTCAAGATCAGGAAATTTTCCCTTTCCTCTTTTTCCCCTGATTGCCGCCAGTTCTTTAATTCCTGTGCTACTCTTGCCTTTGCCATCTGGCAATCCTTGTCAAACCACTGCCTACTGATGCCTTTAGAAACCCCCATTTTCATACCCGCCCCTGCCCTTTTAACAATATATTCCAGTGCCTCTAAGGCTTGCTCTATTTTATTCTCAGTTAAGCTTTGTACCCTCACTTGTAAGATTTTACTACTCTCTGAATTCAATTCATTAACAAATGTTTTATGCAACTCTTCTTTCCACTTATACACTTCCACCACACTGAGACATTCATTAACTTCATACATTTGTTGCCTTCCCCTAACTCTAATCTTAATGGAAAGTGACAGCTTGATGTTAAAACATTCATAACTTCAAAATCTAGGATCCATTCATCAATTCCTACAGAATACATTAAAATATCTACCACACTTTGACCATTTTTATTAGCAAATGTGAATTCCCCTTCTTTGTCACCCGCTTTCAGGCCATTACAGATCATAAGATTATTCTCCTCACAGAAATCTAAAAGTTTCCTCCCTTCATTATTGGTAACTTTGTCTTTACTATGCCTAATCTCTATTTCAAGTTCCTTCTTAGCTTCATCACTTGGATTAATCCACTTAACCTGGTGTTCCCCTATTCTTGCATTTAAATCACCTACAATTATTATTTCAACTTTCCCATACTTATTTTCCAACACTTCTATACCCCAACCTAGTTTCCTAAACACATTTGGATCATAGAACTCTGATACAGTAGGTGGGTTATACACTGTAGCAATACAGTTCCCCCATTTTGATACATGTCCCCTATGGAGATCCATAACACTGATCTGCTTGACAGTTCTTTTTCTTCTGTCATACATATAATAAGTACACGCGCAATAAACGATCAATAAAATAATTTTGCTCCCGCACTCTCGAATGGCGATGCATGACTAATCCAGTTCAAAACAAGGTCAGTGATAAAAGTCATATAAACAAATGTCACCACTACCGCTAAATCATGTGCTATCGTGCCATGTGCTTGAGAGCAAAGGAACCTCCTCTTTACTTCGTTTAAGAATTAACATGCATTTCAGATAAATCAACTCTGTTGCGTAATATATTTAATTAAAACAGTTACAAAAATATAAATTTGAGAATTCTCTTCCAACATATAATGATATATCACCATGTTAAATAACGAACTAATTTTTACCGCACGACAGTCATTACCACAACAGCAACCAATGAGAGGTGATTAGGTCATGTGACCGTTAAGAGATACTGGGCAAGCTTACGTGAAACAAGGTATAATTCTGTATGACTGCGAAGTTTGGGATTCGGTAGGTCGTTCTACCCTCCGTGGACTGCAGGCCATGTAGAACAGGGCACTTTAGGATGATCTACGCTACCGAATGTACGTTTCCATCTTACATCCTACACACCTATTTCGGCACACCTTATGTTGAGGACGTTGTACGTGAACGTTCACGCACATTGTATGCCGAGATCACACCTCACCCCAATCAATTGATCAATGCACTGGGTCAATTCGACCACCGTGCACCCTTAGGAGAAAGAGCTATCGGCTCCCTAAGCATGACCTTGAGTGGTGAGTTCAGCCTCTCATCCCTTCACCTCCAAACTCCACCTGACCTGGCCGCATCGGGGCTGGCTCATTGAGTAACCATTGCCAGCTGAGTCTGTTCCGCATGGCCAGAGCACGGCCAGACTCATACAGTACCCTTTTTCCCATCTGACCTCTTGCTTCTGCCCCACTGCACGGACCCTGCAAGCAGGCTGCTCCTAGTGAGGCGGTATCAGGCGCCAGCCTCCAAACTCTGGATGCTCATCCCGCAACCAGAAGCACTAGCAGAGGCCAACCATCTCCATCATCAGACACTGACAAAAGCTTGTGTATAACGACAAAATCTATCAGACTGCACGGTTAAATCCGCATGGTGGATAGGTACCGTGGCACTCTGCAAACCACCCGGGAGCACCAGGGCAACTTGTACTCACTCATGGCTCATTGTCAAATATTGGTGAATCCTTGGATAACTTCTTTATAATTTGTTTGTGAAGTTTGCAGAAACTTTTTTACTACACCAAGGAGAAAATGACCTGACTTAGGTTGTAGAAGTCTGTCAGCACATGCTGACTGAAATAATACTAATAGTCATATTGGTATGTCAGAATTGCCTTCAAGAGTGTCAGTTCCTTCTGTGGGGGTTGTTTTGGTGCAAATCATTTGACACAGTTATAAACCAGGATGACGTCAACTATTCCACAGAGTTTTTAAATTTATTAGAACTGCCTGGACTCCCACCTCACAATTTAAAATTAAAAGTATGAGCAGTTGTAATCATGCTGTGTTAATATTAACCAACCATGACTGCGCAATGGAACAAGACAAACTGAAAAACCTAATGAATAATGTAAGCAAGGGAAAGTACAAAGGAGAGGTATCTTGATCCTGCATATTCTGATGATTCCAATTTATCTTTTGATTTCCAGCATCTACAATTTCCCATGCATTTAGCCTTTGCGATGTCCACAAATAAATGGAAATTGGAAGTTTGCAGAATCAACTTGTAGTTTCCCTGTTTCTCTCATGGACAGTTATATGTTGCATGTTCGCACGTTGGAAAACTATCATCTTTATATATTTACACACCGCAAATATAGAGTCAACTGAAAAATTCAATGCCATGCCACGGTTCTCCTGGTTTCCGTCCAGTTGCTCATATAGCTACCATGGCCAACATGCTTTCCTGACATTAAATTCTCCATTTGACTCGTAAAACCAGAAAGCTTTAAATTGTTTAACTTGATTGTAACTGTGTTGCATTTGAACTTCACCCCCAATTGCAGAATAAATAACTAATCCGAATTTGTTTTATTTATGCACATAAGTTCAGACAACTTTTATTGGCAGTACGAAGTTCAGTGGGTCAGCTAGTATAGTCATAAAAAAACTATACTCTCAGTATATCGAGGTTTAACTGTATTGGAACATCACAGTGAAGCGAAATAATTATTAATTTATAGATAAGTCGCATAAGAGCCGAAGATGCAAACGATGATTTGCGAAACATGTCCTCAAAATAGGTACGTAAGTGAAGCAGATGTGTAATAAATACGACTCATCTATAAATTAATAATACTTTGTGCTTACACCAGAATAGAATACAGTTTGTGAGCATTGAGAAACGCAATCCTTTCAGTTGTTACTTAAAACATATTTTATTGAGATTTAATAATAATAATAATACTGATAAGATAAAACCAGAGGAAAAGTCAGGCATTTACAAGATTAAGTGTAAAGACTGTGAAAAGATTTACATAGGGAGGACAAAAAGAAACATAGGCACTAGAAAGAAAGAACACTTCAGGCACTTAAGATACAAAAATATTGATAAGTCCGCAATAGCAGCTCATTTCTGGTCTGAAAATCATGAAATTGAAGATAGCACAGAATTACTAAAATACGTACAAAAACATAGTGAACTCGTCATATGGGAGAGGATATACATAGAAAAACATAAAAACCAACTAATGAACTTTGAAATCCCGCCAGAAGAGAATCCCACATTTAAGTTCATCACTAAATCAACAGATGGCAGCAGCAACCCCAGAATTACCCACACCGCTGGATCAAGCTTTAGTTGCATAAGAGCCGAAGATGCAAACGATGATTTGCGAAACATGTCCTCAAAATAGGTACAAAAGTGAAGCAGATGTGTAATAAATATGACTCATCTAAAAATTAATAATATTTTATTGAGTTTCAATATTAGCAATTTTCTTTCTTTGTACAGTTATTTAGCATGTCCTGCGTACAAGTTAATTGAACAATAAAGTATAAAAGAAATAAAGCTAAATTTTCTTACATGAGGGTTATCAAAATATTTTGTGCATTGGCATTGCATAAATGTATTATAAACACATTCAGCCCTTTTTTATGCTATACCTTCAGTTGCTGAGTCATGATTACATATAACTCCCATGTATTCTTAAAGTACATGGGCTGTGTAAACACTTTCAAGTTTTTGGGGTCTCAGGTTTGATTCCCGGCTGGAGGTGGGGATTTTTCTCTAACCAAGATGATTCCGTCTTCCCTAGAGTCTGTGTAGTGTTAAATGGAACAAAAAAAATTGTTTGAGTGGCTTTTACCCTACATAAACTTACAAATTGTCTCTACCATATAGATATAAAGGATAGGCAATACAAATATACATGGTTGACAATAAAAATTAAAATTTGTTGTCAATTTTCAAACAAAAACGTAAACTGAAAAGTTTCAGAAAGAGGATGCTCATTTCCTTAAATTGTTCAGAGAACTATGCATTTGAATAAGTATATTTGAATAAAACAATAGGGAATAGGAAATAAATTCAGGTTTTTACTTTAGAGATCTTTTTATTTCCATAATCGTATTATTAATCTTAAGTTGCATGTAATATGATTATATAGAATAAAAAGAAGTATTTCAGAAAGTGGAGTGCCATTGTCACAGAACTGACGATAGGGAAGAAGTTCCTAGAAACTGGTCTTCATCAAAAACTTGTAAGTGGAAAAAAGTATATACAAGGTTGACTCATGTAATATGATATTCTTTATTTAGTTAAGCAACTTATAAAATCTAACATTTCTTATTGATAATTTATACATTTATGTACATGTGTACACACATGCACTTACACATTTCTGCATTATACACAACCAGCTCCCCAGAAATCTAAGACAGCTTTATCATGTTCCTGAGCACCCATTGCCTGCATTAGGTTGGTAACATCTTGTGCTTGTCCTGCATTCCATTGCTGTACACGTCTCACAACTTTTGCAATGCTGAAAAAAAGTGTTTTTATTCTTTAGTACTATTTTGTGTCAGATGCTATTCAACTGTAAAGCTCACTCATATCACAAACTAGTAGTTAAAAATAATTTACTGCAAATAAGCCAGAATAACTGTGGGTTTAATTACAAACTCTTGCTGCTAAACGTATATCACACAGCTGGTGATGCCTGTGCTGTCTAAGCTCTTAGCTAGAATTGTTATTCTCTTTGCATCAAAATTACATTTTATCGAAAATATGTATTTGGTTGATACAATTTAAGTTTTACCTTAACATCCTCTAATGTTTACCAGTACTTTCAATTCCCCTCCCTTAATAACGCTATTAGATCTAGATTTAGGAGCCTATGCATTGTCAGCAGCAAGAGTTTGTCTCTTTATAAGAACATTAAATTGTTTCTCTGAAAAGAACAGGATATAAAATTAAATAAAATCATTCACTATTGGAGGAAATCACTAAACTATATATTGTACTTTTGCCCAAATTGATTGTGTAGAGCAGGTGTGAAAATTTCTATTGAATACAGAGAAAACTTTTTCTTGTGGTCATTCAGAAGGCAATTTTGCTGAATGTTTCTGCTCATCAAATGGCATTTTTTTTGTAGAGTTCTCTGAACCCAATATCGTGAACTGTAAATATAAAAGCAGGCAAATGATTTTAGATAATGTTTCAATAACAGTCTGCAGGCAATGAAAATAGTTTCCACTGAAGTAAGCAGTTGTCCTGGTGAAAAGTGTACACTGTCACTAAATGGCCAGGAAGTGCTATTGTAATATTGTGACTTTGTGGGTTCGTGAAATTAAAAGTCCAGGTTACAAACACTAAAAATTGCTCTATATTTCCGTAGAAACACAATTACGTCACAATTGCACATACTACTTGCAAGGTCATCAACCACAAACAAAGTCCACTTTTACAGATGTTCACGTGCATGTGTTCAATTACCGACTGACTCCCAGTGGCAGGTGGCGGCTCCTTTTATAGTTACTTACTATTCCAGAAATTCGTAGAATGTTCTCAATCAGGACAGCGTTAGAAGAAAGACAAACTCTCCAGAAATCCGTCTCCTTCCCCCCACCGTTTTGGTAAGCTTTTATCTCCGCACTGTACTGTCCATCCCTTTGAATTCGTCCCTCGCGCCACCTCGCTTCAACAATGCGTTTGCGACAATATGCATTCATAGTACTCAAAATAATAGGCATATAAATAAATTCAGAAGTTCTGTGAAGATAGGGGAATTAAAGTGAATACAAAAAAGTCAAAAGTGATGGTTTTCAAAAGAGGAACAAAGAGACAAAAGTTAGAAGTCATGAAAGAATTTGAGTAACTTGAGTTAGGATGAATAATAATGGAGAATGGGAAGCACATGGCAAGCCAAAGGAAAGCAGCAATGTCAGGAATAAGAATATGCAAATCAAAACTCGATATGTCAAGCAAATGGTTAGAGAGAATGTATAGCCTTAGCATAATTAGGAAAAACTAAAGAAAAGGTATAATAATTGAAAGAATCTTGAATTTTGGCATAAATGTTTGATAAAGATGATGATGAAATCCTAATGGTATGTCTGAATCAACAAAAGAAAATGGGAAAGAGAATGAGTTGGTGGTCAGAGGCAGAGAAAACTGGAAGAAATAGAATTTGGGGACATATGGAGACTAGAAAACAGAAATGTAGAAGATTTTTGGAAAAGGTCAGAACCAAATAGAGGATAGAGAAAGACAAGAGATATAGGGAGGGCTAGAAAATAAAAAAACATTAAATTTGTATGTTTTAGATATGTAGACCAGTGTAACAGACAGGAGAGGGAAGGAATGCCTTGAATAAGAACTTAAAGGAGCTAAGAGGTAGCAGGATAGGAATATGTGAATTATGTGGAGAAACAGAGAGTACAGTTCATATTCTGGCAGAGTGCAAAGAGCTAGCAGTATGCAGACAGTGTGGGAGAAGAAATGGGAAAAGATATGAAGTGAGTTGGTAGCTATAAAAATGGTTACGGGGAAAGATGAAAGTAGAAAAACATATATGGGGAACCTGTTTTGGAAAGCTAAAGAGAAGTGAATGAGAAAAGTAAAGATTGGAAACAAAACAATACTGTGAGTACAAGCGGAGACAGCACACTAGACTAGATGACAGAATGGAGAAAGCCTGGGCACTGAGGGGGCTGAGCTAGCTAGTGTAAAAGATGGCACCTGGCATTTATAAAAACTAGGTTAAGAAAATATGTGTGTAATGTGTATAGAATATTGCAAGTAGCAAGTTGTATAAATAAATTCTATTCTATTCATATATGTATGTGCGACTTTGTGGGTTCGTAAAATGAAGTCTAGTTTGCAGAAATTCAAAATGCTCTTTATTTCCGTAGAAAGGCTCTTGTGCAATTCGGATCTCAGCAGAATGACGTAACACACACCAATACAGTCTCTCGTGGCTTCCTGCTGATACTGATCTGTCTAGGCCAGTCCATCGCTTTTATACAACATTCTCTGTATCACGAAGGTTGGCGAAACTTCCCGAAGCTTCACGGACCCTCACAATGGCGAGGGAATTCTCTGGCACTTTCCTCTCCCTACCCCATCTCTCCTCAGCATGTCATTAGCACTGCACGGGCCAGTCTGTAGGTGTGGCTTGGCTCTATCTGTCTCTTTCACTCCCCGCTTCTCTATCTCTCTCACGGTGTTCGCTTATGCAAATCGCCTCGTGTCAAAATATACTATATATATGTAGTTAATATTAATAACTGTATCACACTAATTGCTATACACTACTATAGGCCAGCACTTATCTCTCCTTCATTACAATCATCGTCTGTCTTCACTGGGCTGCAACAAAATGTATACAGGAGAACTTAAAAATTTGATTGCATCACTAGAAACCTCTGGTAACCAGCAGTAAAAGGGAGCAAACATTTACTAACAAGACATGAAGTATAAACTCAATTTCTCACGTGTTCTATGGCTGTGATATATTTCTAATTTTCTGTGAGTATAAATTTATATTAAGAAGTGTAATATGGATTGCAAAATGTGCTTAACCTAGAAATAGTGTTCTTTATTTGAATATATGTTTATTGTGGTATCCCACAGAATTTCAATATGTGTGACAGAAAGAATTAGTACCACAAAGTCTTGAAGAAGTCTTATAAAATGGATTTCTTATTTTCTACATTTGCTGCACTGAATATTACATTTTAACTTTCATGTCTTTACAACATTACTATGCATGATCCTGGCAACTGATAATCATTAACAAACTTCTCTTTGTTACTGGACGATAGTTTAAGGCTTTGAATCCCAAGTACTTGGCAACTATGTATTTATAACAGCAAAATGCAGATGAGTCAATGGTTAAATGGAGAACCTTTGACCTTGGCAAAACTAGCTTAACAATGACTAAGAATCCCATCAGAGATATCTAAAATCATGCGGGCCCGTGCTAAAGGTATTGGGCCAATATTGCATGACTGAGCCTTTTTCTGGGGCTTATTTCTGTTCTCTACTTTTAATGCTCATTTATAGAACCATAAGTCATTTCCTCACTCCTATCTTTGATATACACTTCAGTGTTACAGACATTAAATTTAGCTGACTCTCTCATAAAGAAAGGAGATAGGTGAAGTCATTCCAATACACATTGTACAAGGTTAATAGATGGAGTTATGAATTCTTGATCACAATTTCTTCTTTTTAGCCTTGACAGGTTCTGTTTTATGTACTTCAACAATACATTAAGTTTTGCAAATGATTAAAAGAAAGATTGATATATGAAAAAAACTATAATTACTTGAGCCATTCCTCCTTCAGAGCCACGAAATGATAGTGCATCACACTATCATTCATCTTTATATTATCTATTGCCTTCTCCATCTTCATCAGAATTGTGGGACCTGAAAAGAAATAGCAGATCCATGGGAATGATGTATCAGTTTAGATGGCGTAATCTTATTTTAAGAACATTTTATACACTTTATATTTTACAGTTGAATCATAGCAAATGCTTAATTTTAGAAGTGAAAATTAAGAAAGTTGAGCATAAATTATTTTGTTAAATTATGAATCATACTTAAAGTCGTAAGCAACCTATTGTTAATTCTAACAATGTGACAAAAAAGACTGCAGGATTGTAGTCTACAGACTCATACCACATATTGCTGTATTGTGATGTCATTAGATACTATCAGATGACCACAGGAGTATTTCCAAAATAGCAGATATCAGCGTTTGTTTTAACAACTGACATGGAATTCCTTATTAAAGAGGAAAAATATGCTGCTGAAATTCTCCTCAGACTTTAACGTGTCCACTGCATGGGCATCAGCAGTGTTAGAAGAAAGGTGAAACATTTCAAGGATAAGAACATGAGTATTCAGGATGAATTTTGTAGCTGTCATCCCCAGAAATGCCTTCATGGAATGCAACAAGTAAAGAGCTGATAAGCTCCTTAGGAAAGACAGATATGTTCCTGTAGATGAAATCTCTGCTTCGGTAACATATAGTGTTGCGAAACAAATGACTGAAAGCACAAAAGTGAATCGAGAAGATATTGACACACTGCTTCACTCACACTGTTTTTTTTACAGGACATGTTTTAAGAGCTTTTGCTCTTATCAACTGGAACTCGACTAGTGCAAATTGTAGTGGTTTCCTCTTTCTCCGTATCGATAGTTGGCATGATTTACTTGTCAAAGATATCTGGTGGCGGAGTTTCAAAATTCATGACTCTATGACGATTTTTGTTAATGAAGATTTTTTTCCCATAGGGAAAGGTCTATGGGGTGATTAACATATTTATTAAAGATGTTTCCAAGTTGATGTCATGTCTAGTATTCAAAAAATGAAAAGCCACTGCTGATTTTTCTGTTTCACCATTTTTAATGTTTCCTATATGTTCTTTAGTTCTGATGTCAATATTTCTTTTTGTTTTTCCTATATAAATTTTAGGGCAAGTTTCACATTTGATCTCATAGATTCCTGGTGTTTCTTTGGTAGTAATTGAATTTTTGGGGAAGGGGCCTTTTAACAAATTTCTGATATTAAGTATATTTTGAGGTGCCAGAATTATGTTGTGTGTGGACATCAGAACTAAAGAACATATAAGAAACATTAAAAATGGTGAAACAGAAAAATTAGCAGTGGCTTTTCATGTTTTGAATACTAGACATAACATCAACTTGGAAACACCTTTAATAAAATACGTTAATCACCCCAGACCTTTCCGCATGGGAAAAAATCTTCATTAACAAAAATTGTCATAGAGTCATGAATTTTGTAACTCCACCACTGGACATCTTTGACAAGTAAATCATGCCATCTATCGACGATACGGAGAAAGAGGAAACCACTACAATTTGCACTAGTCGAGTTCCAGCTGATGATAAGCGCAAAAGCTCTTGAAACATGTCCTGTGAAAAAACAGTGTGAGTGACGCAGTGTGTCAATATCTTCTTGATTCACTTTTGTGCTAAGTTGTGCTTCACTGTCTCTACGCTTCTTTCAATTTTATACTTTAAATGACTGAAAGCTTAATTATAGAAAACCTTGTTACATGTTTATTGACCAAATTCCACAAACTTTGAGGAAGAACCACCAACTAAAACTTTCTTCACAGATTTCAAAATGAAGGTGATGATTTTCTGATGTGTGTTGTGACAGGCAGCTGCCTCCATTGTTATGAGACTAAAACAAAACACCAGAGTATGGAATGGCAACTCTCAGATTTGCCATCAACGAAGAAAGCGAAGACAATGCAATTTGGCCAGAGACTTCTAAGATGCATAGGATTGTATTCTGATTGATTTCCTAACTTGAACAAACCATAAACGCCTGCTATATCCATACACTTTTGAAGCTCTATTGTGCATTATGGATAAACCACTTAAAAAGATCTTGCAATAGCATAATGTGCATCCTCACATTGCTTATGAGGACCAGGGTATTTGGGTGAGAATGTTTTAACATCCTCCCTACTATTCCAATTTGGCACTCTCAGACTTCCATATCTTTAGTTCTGTTAAGAAATAGATATAGAGCTAATGCTGCGAGACTGTGATGGATATTCGAAAAGCAGTTCATCAATGTCTAAGAGAAGCTGGAATAGAGTTCTATTGCAAGGATATTTTCAAACTTGCAGTATGACGGGAAAAATGTATGGAATGAAACAGAGACTTGTTGAAAATTGACAGAAAAGCCTGCAGATTATGATGTTTGTCTAAAAAATAAAGATCAAGATTTTCAAAAATGGTTGCTCACAATTATCAATATGACTCTCATAAATAATGAAACTGGAAGATGCAAGTTAAAAGATGTTGTGGACTGGAAAAACACTAGTTATGTATCGAGATTTATAATAAATAGATAGATAAATAATAGATAGATTGTAATAAATACGACTCATCTAAAAATTAACTAGTTATGTATTTTACAGCTAGTTGTCATAACAGTATAAAATTCATTACACTTTATAAAAATAAAATAAAACTCTGTTAAATGTCATAAAAGGGTTCAAATATAGGAGTACAAAGCTTATTTTTTTTACATAACTGTCTTTCAGAGAAAGATAAATTTTGGAATATATTAGTGGAAGTATACTAAGAAGAGCATGGTTTTTGATTATGAAATAAAGTTTACTTACATTTTTGTGGTAATTTTCCACCCCAGGTAATTTTGTAATTATATTTATTGACATTGTGAAGATCTGACTGGTTATTTGGTTGCAGTATGTCAAGTCTAAGAATAGCTGGGCTGGGCTGTGGCACTGCTACTTGAGGTGGTATGCCTAGCAGGTTGCACTGACTAACATCCAGATACTGGTCAGCATTTAGCCTTGCTCGATAGCATGACCGAGGAACTAATATCTGCAGACAAATAGAATTTGTATGTGATTCAATTCAATCAAATATGAATTTATAATGCCATTATTGAACAACAGTTTATATGATCTTGAATTGGTTCTCAGAAGTTGAGAGAAGATAGGAAAAATTAAGAAATAAAGCTCATTGCAGCTTCATACTTTATGAGATGAGTAGTTTAATGTTTGTAGTATGATAACTACATACTATTTATGGATGTGCAAATATTCTTTGGCAAGAAGTGTCCAACTGTGAACAGCCGATTTTTATTGGCTTTTACTAATTTCTTAAAGTGAAGATATATGCTAGAAAGGCATTTAAGTAGGGAGAGAATTTGCAATATTATGCCATGTCAATATGAGTCAAAAAGATAATTAATAAAGAAATGTGCGCCTTGTAGTATTGATGGTAGCATGTCTGCCTCATGTTCAAGAGGTTCCGAGTTCAAATCTCAGTCGGGGTGAGTTTTCTATATAAGGTTTTCTCCAGGATTTTCCCTTATCCTGAAACACAAATTTCAGGTAACTCTAAGCTCAATGGGTCCTGGGCTCATTTGAACATCATTTCACCTATTTCATTTATCTCCAATATGGCTTAATATTGGAGGACAAAAAAAAAAAAAACCCACAGAAATTATCGTAAAATTTAGAAACATTTGCAATGTACATGAGCTAACACATTAAATTACCTTACAGCAATTTGTGAACTTGTACAAATTACTAATAGAAAAGAAATGCATTAATGCAACTTTTTGAAATCAATATTGTTTTTTGTGGTCATATATTCAAACTGGCTCATAAGAAAATTATGTTTCTGAAACAAAACTTAAAGAAACCCTTTTTTTGACCAATGAGCTATACTGTTCTCTCTCTCACCCTTTACAGTTTTCCAAAATTCTCTCTCTTTCTCTCTCTCTCTCTTTGTAGGGAGATTTCATTTATTTCTGATGAAATCATGAACTTTCGGGTGGAATAGAATACCTCCTTTCACCTACTATAGTAAAGAAAATAAAACTAGAACTCAACAATAAACAGAAAGTAACCTTTTACAAGCATTGAAATACAAACTAAACATGATATACCTTTGCATATTTTTCAATTACCTCAGAAAGTTCAACTTTGGACCAGTCGAAATGAATGCTGATGGAACTAGAAGCTGCCATGTATAGCAGAGCAGGTAACCTCGATACTTGCAGGGCCATTTGCTGCCAACTTAGGCAGCCCCAGACCCCAGACATATGTGTTGCAGGCAGCACTAAATCTGCACAAGCGCTATTGGTTATCGTTTATTATGAAAATGAATATCCTCTTCTGTCCCCATCATTCAGTACATAAACTTCAAAAGTGTACATTGTGTTTCATTGCCTTTTTTTTTTTTTTTTTTTTTTTTTAGCTTTATTAAAACAAATAACAAGTGGCATCGCTTCTCATATGGAAGCGGGGTTAGGTGGGGGAGAGTTAAGGTAGGGTTGGGCAGATACCGCAATAAAGCACTCTGGTAATTGGCGTTGGTTTTGTGGCAGCACCTATCATGCTGCTTGGCGTAAAGTAAGAGGCCAGGATGGCAGGCATGGCTTGCGCCCTGGAAGCCAAACTGGGAATTCGGTGGCGGAGTTGTTTAGCGGTATTTTCTAGAGGGTCCGGGCCGAGAGGGCATTCCGGTACCGGTAGGTTGGCGTGATGCGGAGTCGTTCGTTCGGGATTGGAGTTCAATACAGATCATGTCAAGAGATTCATCGTGCATCTTGTGGTATTCTTCCACGCGATGCATGAGCATCTTGTGGTATTCTTCCACGCGAAGCATTTTGTTGTCACAGGCGGCGGTAAGTTGGAGGTGGTGGTCAAGTCTTGTTCCGATGTTATTGATTGCGTCCTGAGTGGTGTGTTGTGATTCTAGTGTCTGCTTCAGGGAGCCTTCTAGTGCTGTGACGTTGGGAACTATTGCTGCAAGATGTTTCTGTGTGTCGCGGTGGTTCTTGGCAAGGGCAGTCGTGATGGTGTCTTGAAGGGTTGCAAGGGTTGCATTGCTATGGCTAGATTCATTAATATTGCTGATATCGCACCATTGTGTCACGATGAGGAACCATACAGTATATGACAAAAGTTTACTAAGAACACGTATGTTATATTGGGAGTGTGACGCTCTTCACTCCATTAGGAAATGGAATCGGAGATATGTGATATTTTTGTGTAGGCAAGGGCATGAACAGCTCTCAGAGTCTATGGCAAAGGATGCATGGTCCAAGTACTCCTAGTTATGCTCAGCTATGACCACTCATTCTCTTACGAACAAAGTGCTATTCACTGTCTACTGGAGACACAGGCATAAGCCACAGAACAATATATGATTGGTTTGGCTATTGTCGAGGGGTATGCACATCCTCAATAATAACAAATGCAACAGCAGGGGTGGAATAGGTGGAACTGGTTTCTTGGGTTGATCAACATGGTCACTAACAAAGTACAGAAGACAGTATGCCCTAATAATCGAAGAGATGGTGTCAGCCTCTTTGCTCTAACTGAGGAATATGTAGAGTTTGCCAGCACAGTCTACACTGACTGCTGGGATGGATATAACGATTAATACCTGGGGTTTTTGAAGCCCGCCAAAATGTAAATTACAGCCTGCATTTCATGGGTCCAAAAACAGATACCCACACTAACATTTATTTGCACTAGCAATCTCTCCAGCATTGCCTCTCAAGGGGCGGTGTCTAACAGAATCTGATGAATGTATGCATGTTTAGCAAGTACTAAGACTGCAAAGGCGGAAAGCTGATCCATTTCAAGAGCTGATCGAGGACACTCAGGACATTTGCCCTCTGGTTTAGCTAAAACATTAGTTAGTTTAGATAATAATTTAGTTATGTATACTTTTGATCAATGAAAACTTTTGCCAATTCATTTATTGACTAGTGTATTGATTTTTTAAACATTGGCAGCAACATTGCAGTAGGAACACTTGGACTTGGATGTCATTCATTTTATTTCAAATCAATTTATGTATTTTAAAGGTTTACAGAGTATTGAATATTTATTTAATGTTTTGATTATATTTGTGACTTCTTATCAGATGCAATATCACAAGTGAGTTTGGAAGTTAGAAAAAAATTCTGGGAGATGTAATGGAAAGAAGAACCTATACCTTTTATGTTATGTTTACAAATAAAATTACTAAAGCACAAACAGTGCAGTTAATTTGTTTTACTGACAGCAACAGAGAATAATCATATATAAATCAATATACTATACATGCTACTCACCTTTAGACAACTTGCAATGCTACTAACAAGACCTGGTGGATTTCCTCTTATCACAACTTGTCTTCCAACAATCAGGCTGTATGCCAGGGACATGAAAGATGTTTGACCCAAAATTTGGTATAGATGTCGTAAACTGTGCACAGCTGGAGCACAGTGTTCTTCCTCATGTGAGGCACTTGCTTCCAGTTCATGCACTGGAGAATTAACATGTTTTGCCATTACCAATGTAAACCCTTCTTCTGTCTCTGAAATAAAATTTAAAAAAAAAAAAAAATTTCACTATTTCACTTCTTTTCTTAGAAAGGTGAATCAGATTTGAAAAAATTTAATGTCATGATTAGGAACCAAAACAAAGTCAGCCTTGGCATAGAAGAAAATAATTTATAATATTCAGCCTGGCCTAATCCTGATATAAAAACACAGCAGCACAAGTGAACAAACCTAGTCAAAAAAACTATTTGTAGTCGTTTATTGCCATTTCATCACTTAACATTTTTATATTACTTATATTTTTATGCTATCATACTATTTATATTTTATTTTATATTATTACATTTTATATTTTATATTATTATATATATCTGGCCAGAGAGAAGAGAGCAGATGATAACAGACACTAGTTGGAGAGAGGTTGAGGATGGAAGCGATGGCTTCTGATACTAGTCCCTCGATAAGATAAAAATGTAAGTGACAAAGTGTCAATAAACCAACTACAAATAATTTTTTCGATTAATTTTGATGTCACTGTTACTAAATTCCTCCAATCATGCAGAACAAACCTAATTTTAGAAAGTAATTGTTCTTGCACACTGGCCGTGTGTACGCTAAATTGTGGAAACGTAGAGTCAGACTGAAAAATTTCCAACTCACTCGTATTTACCGGGAAAAATACGAGTCAGTTGGAGAATTGAGTCATATCGGCATGTTGGCCATAGTAGCTCAATAGTTAGAGCGGCTGGACGGAGACCAGAAGATCCGTGGTTCAAATCCCGGCTATGGCATTGAATTTTTCAGTCTGACTCTATGTTTCCACAAACCTAATTTTATTGCACAAAATATTATCACTATTTTTTAAAATCATTGTTATTTAATTGGATTCAGTCAAATTGGACAGTGAGAGAATGAACTGAAATGATGCTTAAATAGGCTTGGAATCTTTTAGGTTTAGAATTACCCCATTCATCTTCTCAGGAAAAAACTCTTATGCAGGTAACTCACCCTGGCCAAAGTCTGAACTTGGGAATGTGAGGCAGTCATGTTACCCTCACGTCACAGAGGCGGACTACCACTCATTTAGTACTTTAAATTATAAAGTTGGTGAACAAGTTAGCATTTTAATAATAATTTCATTTAAACATTATTTAAATAAAGTATAAAAATTGAAAGAAGCATAGAAACAGTGAAGCACAAGTAAAATAAAAGTGAAAAAAAGAAGATATTGACACATTGCTTCACTAACACTATTTTTCACAGGACATGTTTCAAGAGCTGTTGCTCCCATCATTGTGCTGTGAAAAACAGTGTTAGTGAAGCAATGTGTCAATATCTTCTTTTATTCACTTTTATATTATCATTTAAATAATTAGTTCTATGTATTGTGACTTTTATGGGTTCGAAAGATTAAAAGTCTAATCTGCAAAATTCAAAATGCTCTTTATTTCAGTAGAAACACACTTTGGTCAACCCTTACAGGCTCTAAAACTGATGTGTCATATACACGGATGTCTCTGTTTGCTTCACCACATCTAAACAAACGAAAGAATTCACCCGTGGCACACTTCAAATAGCTGCGCACACACAATTAACAGCTCCACTCGCAACTGTGGTACAGTTCAAATGTCCACACACTGCACACTGCAACTCCATTCTCTGACTGACAGCTCTCACTGCATGACTGGACTGTCCAATTAACTGCGACGCTTTTATAAACAAACCATCGTTTCTTGAAAGTTGGTGAAGCCACACAAAAGTTACCAAACCAGCACGATCTTTCGTAATGTAGCGAGAACATCATGGAACTGTCTGTCTCTTTCTCCCTCTGTTGCTCTTTCTCTCTCTTTATCTCTCTCTCTCTCTCTCTCTCTCTCTCTCTCTCTCTCTCTCTGAGTTTGCTTACAAGCGGCAAAACAATGCCTCGTGACAGTATTATTATGGTCATGCAGCCATCAGCATGCCTATGCTGTTCACTGCAGCAAACCAATCATCATTTAACAGAAGAAATTTTCTATTGTGAGTTCAAGGCTTCTGAAATTGATATAGCCAATTTTAAAACACTTAATAGCAAAGCTCTAGGACCACACAAAACTCAGGGAACGAAGCTAAAGCCAAATTATTCTACTCCTACAATCTTCTGTTACATCCCAATTCTCAAACCAGTATATCAGCAAATGATGTGTGCTTCACTGCAGCTTTCAGGTTCCTAAAGTTAGTTTTAGTTCTACTGAAATTCTGAATATTAGACACATAAAAGGTGAATAATAATTTAATACATTAAATAGTAATAGTATAATATTTGCAGAAACTACCTTATTCCACATTTCCTTGTAAGTATTATCACGAACGCATTGTTGAGGTGAGGCGGTGCGGCCGACGAGTTCAAAGAGACAGGCAGTGCAGTGCGGAGATAAAAGCTTGCCGAAACGGTGGGGTGGGGGCAGGAGACAGATTTCTGGAGAGTTTGTCTTTCTTCTAGCGCTATCTTGATTGAGAACATTCCGGAATAGTGAGTAAGCTATGAAAGAAGCCACCGCCTGTCACTGTGAGTCTGTCAGTAATTGGACGCGTGTGCGTGAACAGCTGTAAAAGTGAACTCTTTTGTGGTCGATGACCTTGCAAGTTGTATGTGTATGTGACATAATTCTGGACTGCTGTGTGCGAAGTGTGTTTCTACGGAAATAAAGAGCCATTTTTAGTGTTTGTAACCTGGACTTTTAATTTCACAAACCCACAAAGTCACAGTATAATGAGAATAAGAGAATACTGTAGGCTTAAGCTGATAGCCAAATCTTTTAAGAGATAGTCATTGTGTAACTTGTTTTAAATCCTATTCCATTTGCATGACCAAGAGAAAGAGAAACATATGACTTCTATTTGACAAAATTTGGAAAATTCTAACAGATAACAAGGAGTATCTTTTAAATGATTAACACAACAACAAATATTATTTGATGTAAATTAAATGCTGTAATGTGATATAGATTTTTTATGTAATAAGATTTTATCTATCAGATATGGTCTACAGTTAACCAAAAGACATCCAAAATGAAGAGTCTTTCGGAAGTATTCCCAGAAAAGTAGCGTTACAGTAATCTTTACAGACTAGTCTTGTCTGCCTGTGTATCTATAAAAGTGAAAATGTACCTAAGTTAGAATGTTAGTACTGTGCTAACAGTTTTAGTGACAAAGTTTAGCATAATCTGATGTCTTTTTGTCATAGTATATTCTACATTGATTTTTAATTAGTTAATTATAGTTCTAGTTAGTTATAGTTATTATTAGAACTTTTACATGCTTAAAGAAGTTTTGAAATTTGACATTTGAATCTTCAAAATTATTCAAAAACCTGTTTAAGTTAGCTGAACTTAACCTAGTTCTTGGAAAGGTTATGCCATTTTTTTTAACTATATTTTTGTATAGCAGGTATTTCTCTTAAATAAACATAGTATGATCACATACATAATATTTATATTGTTTATGCAGCATTTATATTTTATACAGTTAAAGATTGCATCATTAAACACTGTATTTGTTTTTGTACTTATTCTGACAGACAGTTAAAGGGATAGTCAATTGCTTGTAGCACATTTGATATTTTATATGTACAGAAGTACATGCACTTTTGTCTTTTGATAATGCTGTTAACAAGCTTCTTAAAATTTCTGAATACCTTGATGACTCTGACCATCCAAGGACAAGTCTGGTGTTGGTAGACCTTCAACTATCTTTTCTGTTAATCGATTTGCGCCAGCTTTCAATAGCCAAGTAAACCGTAGATGCAGCCTGAAACAGATACAATTTTTTTTTTCTGGTTAGTTTAGTTACTATATGCACAGAATAAGTTGAGCGTTTGGCTCCCAAGTCCTCATTCGGTAGGTTTCGCCTGACTCCCTAAACACAGATGACAACTTGGAAACATGAAATGCACTATACTAGTACACTCTGACATTTAGTATCTAATATGCTAAGCTTTTACGCGCACTCTTTGTTTTCTGTGTGCATTCGTTTTGTGCAAGTTCGAGGTTAATTATATTGTGACTTTGTGGGTTCGTGAAATTAAAAGTCCAATTGCACAAACTCAAAATGTTCTTTATTTCCACCAAATTACAGTTGGAGCACTTGACGATTACACAGAATTACGTAGTGCACACAATTACAATTCGCCAGTTTGTCTGTCACAGTTCCACTCTACACTCACAATTACGTACAACTCCTCTGATACACGTACACAGTCTTCCAGTCCATTCACTAGCATGACGCTCCTCACAGCTGCTCGCCAAGAACTGACTGACTCGCCAACTGCAGCCCCTTTTATAGGAAGATCACTGTTTCTGGCAGTCTCGCGGTTCAGGAATCATCCCAACTGTTCCACACGCCAAGGGGAGGGGAAAGAGATGGCTAGTGATGTTTTTCCAACCATCCCCTCGTTAGTGCTGCAAGATAAATGGGTAGGCGTGGCTTGAAAGGTTCCTGTCCCTTACCCAGCTGCCAGTTGGTCCTGCCTTCCGTTAATTGGGTGACAGTATAGATTAACCAGTTTGTAATTATGGCTGAGGACACACCAACCTCATATATGTACCTTCCGAGCAACGAACTCCAACTCAAAAACACGCATGTACAATCGTGCATAGTGATGGCCGCAAAATAACAGCAAAAGTTGCAGAAAGTTGCGACATAAAAAAGGATAACAACCAGTTAATGTTCCCAATCAGCAAATACATAGAATGAGTGCTGCTTACACAGGAAAAAGCGTCAGCACTGACAGGCATATTAAATTGTTTTTTGCATCTAATCCCAATGAATCTCCGAAAATGCCAGGAAAAAGCTGGTAAGGCTGTGATCAGTGTATGGTAATAACTAATAATGATGTTTTCTTTCTTTCTTCTTTTCCCTTCAATCCTTTCCTTTTTGCCTTCCTCCTTTTTCTTATGTCTTGCTCTTTTATTTTTATTTTACTCTTGCTCTGAAACCCTTTGTATATTTCTAAATCGCTTTCTATTTCCCTCCATTACCAAAGCTATACCAGTATTTTTTCCTCTGTTCTTTAGGACTAGGGTTTGAGGAAAACTGCAGATTGATGAATTTTACAAGCGAGTCATTCGAGATACAATTGAGGATTTCTACACAGTGTAGAAAGTGGTTCCTACAATAAATAAGTTAATTCCAGTCTTGGGAGAAAAAGTACAGTGGAGATGGGGTGCAACATCTCTTTGTAAAGTTTTAAAATCAATGGGCTTTGTGTAGAAGAAAGTGCAAAATAAATGTGTGTTACTGATGGAGAGAGCAGACGTTCACTGGCATGCTTGCTTCCTCATACAGATAAAGAATGTAAGAGAAATGAACAGGGAAGTATTTTATTTGGACGGATCTTGGATAGACAATCATATGACAGTTGGGAAATGTTAGCAAAAGGAGAAAGACGTTTTGGGTGTCACTGCTTGTTTAGCTCACAGGTTCTCCCTAACCTTTCACCATCATCAGTTTTGGTCATTGATAATGCACCATATCACTCTCAACAGTTGGACAAACTCTGACAAGATATGACCTGTAAGCAACAATGATATGTTGGTTTGAAAGATGTAATTATGAAATGACGAAAACTACACTCTATAGTTTAATAGAGGCCAACAACCTAGGAGCCAGACTTATGTTGTGGATGCTATGGCTCTCGAAAGGGGACACACTATTATTCGTCTACCTCCGTATAACTGTGATCAGAATGCAACTGAACTGGTGTGGACAAAAATAAAGAATGTTTTCAGTGAACACAACGTTACTGGTGATATGTCAGTCACAAATCTGCAGAAACTTGCTATAGAAGCATTCTCTTCTGTAACTGCGACAGAATGGGAAGGATACTGCAAGAAGGTCCAAGAGCTGGAAATTAAATATTGGAGCAATGATGGTGGAATAGATAATGCAACTGATGAAATTATCATCAACCTATCAGAGGATACTAGCGATGAAACTAATGCAGTGGACTCAGAAATAAAAAAAAAAAAAATAAAAAAAAAACACAAAGCAAAGCTGTCATAATGTTTGTTTTCTATTTTTATGTGTTTTATAAATAGTAAATATATAGACATACAGCTTATCAGATCGAGTTCAATTTACTGTTTGTCCACACATCTCACAACTGCGGTGCATATCTTTGCTTATCTTGCACGCTATTTTGCTGAACTGTGTTTTTCAAGGTGGACCACACAGCAGAAACAAAAGAGCGTTAGCTTTTGCTTCTTCCCTTCTGCCCGCACCTCACCGTAAATCCTGTGCTCAAGTTATCGTGCGCATATAGTATTTTATTTCCTATTTCTTATTACAATATCTAGCATATACAACTTTATACATATATAACATATTAGTATATAATGAATACAAAATCTTACATACTCCTCATTTTGGAGTTGCATTTCCCCATGCCCCATTATAATTGCTTTCTAAGATGTTTTAAGTATACAAAATGGACAGAATTTGTGCTAGAAAATATTGCAATTTCTATTTTCTTGTTCCAATTAAAGATATATGTATGGAGTCAACTGTGAAATCTTTATTATATTTGCCTCTGACTTTAATATAACAAAATCAAAGTGATTATTTATGATAATATAACAAAATTAAAGGATTGTTTATGATTATTACTTGTATAGCAAAAAGATGAAAATAGAAAAAACTCAATTCCTAATGGTAATTTAATGAATACTAGACAACATGCACTCTATCAAAAACCTTAGCCTATATACGGCTAGTGTGAAGAAATGATTAATTTCCATCAATTAACTTAAATAATAAGAGTTAAATGATGAAGCCTGGGACTTCAGTACTTACAATAGTAAGTCACCACAAACTGTGTATCTCGAATATGAGAACCCCTAGTGGTTTACCGGGGAAATATATGAGTCAATTGGAGAATTTAATGTCATGACAGCACATTGGACATGGTAGCTCAATGGGTTAGAGCAACTGGACGGAAACCAGGAGATCCATGGTTCAAATCCCGGCCATGGCATTGAATTTTTCATGTTGACTCTATCTAGGCAAATTTTAGTTGCATAACACAAGGAATCATATGTGTACAGGAAAGAGTTGCCAAGTATGGAAAGTTTTCTAGCTCTAGTTAATAAAATAGCATCTGATTTGATAAGTACAAGGGGAAAAATTGGAAGGGTATCTAAGAAAACGGGAAGTGTTCTTGAGAAAAACTGTTGCTACAAAACTTTGTGCAACATTTCTCAAATGTTAACTTATCACATTAACTAGATCCAGATTCTTATTTTTAATAGAAAAGGATCCAGTTCTTGCAGAATAATTTTCTATATCTACTGCCATTTTCTTTTATATTGTTTTGCTCCTACTGTAGGAGCTTCCTCTACACATATCTGTCCTCTTTGGCTGCTGGCCTAACCTTATCCTCATACTATTTAAAATGTTGTATACATTCTATTTACTAAGGTGGAAAAAATGATATAATTCAATATGTACTAGATTGGATTGAGAGTATTGATAGCAGATTGTAACAACTGCAAAGACCTTCACTACTAAATTGTTGTCTCTAAATACAAATATAGATGGTCTTTTGGCCTACTTTCAGATCAATCTAATAATCTATATGCAATCTGATTCTTGGCTTTGTGCATCCCTTTTACACCCGTGTTTATTCTGGATTATATATCACACCTTATAGGCAATGTAACACAAAGAGTAATTATTTATTAATGTACATGCATGCATGTATGCATGCATTTGAGTTTATTGCTTTGAGATTTTACCCCTTACCATGTATACACCTGTGAGTCAGCTGTCAGCTCAGTTATTGATCTTGCTGGTTTGTTAGAATTTTGAGATTTTTTTGCATCACCATCTTCAGATGCAGCAACAGCAGCAGCAGCTAACCTCAGAGCACGCTGTGGGCAGTCTGCTTGTTCTTTCTCATACACCTTTGACAGAAGAAGTATCAGTGAATTATATTTTAATGATTCCATACAAAGCTTATGCATGATTGTTAGCAAAGGTGACATCAAAATTAATTGAAAAAATTATTTGTAGTCAGTGTTTTTGACCTTTGTCACTTACATTTTTGTATTATTGAGAGCCTAGTTTCAGAAGTTGCCGGCTCCATCTTCAACCTCTTTCCAACTGTCTGTATCATCTGCTCTCTTCTCTCTGGCAGTGGAACTATGAATTTCTTTGTCAAATTATCTAATGGTGGAACAATGAAGTTCATAGTTCCACTGCCAGAGGGAAAAGAGCAGACGACACAGACATTAGTTGGAAAGAGGTTGAAGATGGAGGCGATGACTTTCGAAACTAGCCTCTCAATAATATAAAAATATGTCAAAAAAGTATCAAAAAAGCTGATTTTCCAATTCCATAAAACATGTTATATCTGAATAAATTAGAGTCCAGTTCAATACTGTTTATGTTCAGTAAGTGACTAAAGCAACACGTTATATTACACAAATTGTATAGAAAGGGTTTTATAGTCTAGTGATACAGTGGAGAATGTTGGAATCTGTATCATCGTCCATCATCATCATCATCATTCTTTGCTGGTGTTGCATAAAAATTATGGTACTCTCCGTATACTATATCAAAAGCTGTCATTACAAGTGGGGTGATGCCACGACATGCATTGACAGTGCAGGCCACATGGACAAGGCAGTATCAATAGGTGTACTAAAGCAGTTGTGATTTGTTCCATGGCAGCTCATATATGGAAGTGTAACATTATTCTAGGATTTTCCTCTATGATACTTTTGACGACTTTATAGTTTTGCCTGCCTGTATCTTAGAATGTTTATACATACATATTTATATGAGCAGGTTTTTTCTCTGAAAAAGGCTTTCAAAAAGCATAAGAGAAACTGATTATCAGATCTTAACTTGAAAGGTATTCTTTGTTTGTGTGTTTGTCAAAACGTGGTGCCCAATATTGAAAATCTATTCATGGACAAAAGAATTTTAAAATATATATGAAGTATTGATAGAGTGGACATGAAAAATTCAATGCCATGGCCAGGATTTGAACCACGGATCTACTGGTTTCCGTCCAGTCGCTCTTATCCATTGAGCTACCATGACCAATTTGCCGTCATGACATTAGCAAGTTTTTTCTCTGAAAAAGGCTTTCAAAAAGCAAGAGAAACCGATTATCAGATCTTAACTTGAAAGGTATTCTTTGTTTGTGTGTTTGTCAAAACGTGGTGCCCAATATTGAAAATCTATTCATGGACAAAAGAATTTTAAAATATGTATGAAGTATTGATAGAGTCGACATGAAAAATTCAATGCCATGGCCAGGATTTGAACCACAGATCTACTGGTTTCCGTCCAGTCGCTCTTATCCATTGAGCTACCATGACCAGTTTGCCGTCATGACATTAAATTCTCCACATGACTCATATATTTCAACGGCAAAACCACTAAGGGTTCTCATATCCAAGATACACCGTTTGTGGCGACTTACTATCGTAAATACTTGAGTCCCAGGCTTCATCATTTAACTCTTATTATTTAAGTTATTTGATGGAAATTATTCATTTACTCACACTAGCCATATACAGGCTAAGGTATTGGATTGACAGAGTCGACATGTAAAATTCAATGCCATGGCCGGGATTTGAACCACGGATCTACTGGTTTCCATAATAATAATATAATAATAATTTATTTTCATCCATAATAACACTTACATGTTGTCGGATACGTCAAAATAAACAGTTATATACATTTAATTACAATTCGTCCAGTCTATACAAGCATTTTTGTATTAGAAACTTGTTTAGTTCATTTTTAAATAATTTACCTTTTTTTGTTTTTAGTGAATTTGGTAGTTTATTAAATAATAATTTTCCCATTATTAAGGGATCTTTATCTGTTGACTTCTTATTTAAAGTTATTCTATGGTAATTATTTTGTGTCCTTTTCCTTTGCATTCATTGCTGTGTTAGTATAAGCTCCTAAGAGCGACCCTGTAGCATCGGACCTCCCCATCGGACCTCCATCCAGTCGCTCTTACCCACTGAGCTACCATGTCCAATTTGCCGTCATGACATTAAATTCTCCACTTGACTCATTTATTTTCCCAGTAAACCACTAGGGGCTCTCGCATCCGAGTTATACCGTTTGTGGTGACTTACTATCGTAAGTACTTGAGTGCCAGGCTTCATCATTTAACTCTTATTATTTAAGTGAAGAAATGAATCATTTCAATCAATTAACTTAAATGATTAGAGTTAAATGATGAAGCCTGGGACTCAAGTATTTACGATAGTAAGTTGCCACAAACAGTGTATCTCGGATGCGAGAGCCCCTAGTGGTTTACCGGGGAAATAAATGAGTCAAGTGGAGAATTTAATGTCATGATGGCAAATTGGCCATGGTAGCTCAATGGCTAAGAGCAACTGGACGGAAAAAAGTAGATCCATTGTTTAAATTCCGGCCATGACATTGAATTTTTCATGTTGACTCTATCAATCCAATACTTTAGCCTATATACAGCTAGTGTGAAGAAATGATTAATTTCCATAAATTAACTAAAATAATAAAAGTTAAATGATGAAGCCTGGGACTCAAGTACTTACAATAGTAAGTTGCCACAAAGTGTATCTCGGATGCAAGAGCTCCTAGTGGTTTACCGGGGAAATATATGAGTCAAGTGGAGAATTTAATGTCATGACGGCAAATTGGCCATGGTAGCCCGATGGATAAGAGCAACTGGACAGAAAATAGTAGATCCGTGGTTCAAATCCTGGCCATGGCATTGAATTTTTCATGTCGACTCTATCAATCCAATACCTTAGCTGTATACGGCTAGTGTAAAGAAATGAATAATTTCCATCAATTAAACATCTATGAAGTTATACTCTGGTTATGAACCCATTTTCATAAGGACAAAAGAAACATTTAAATATCATCAAAATTTCATCATATTTGTAATACATATAATACAAAATATAATTTGTGAACTGTTTTCAGTGTTCTGTTGTGTATTTATGTGATATGTAGTAGTATTTTATTTTCTATGCAATAAAATCCATTTCTTTTCACAGTAATGTTATACAAATTAATAATGCTGAACATACTCCTTTGTCACATAGCTATCAAAAACAATTAATACCAGATCTGTAATAGAGAATATGACTCTGAGATACAAGACTCCTGCCACAGTACAACTCTGCTGCCTCATTGTTAGCAAGCCAGTGCCTGCGCTACTGTTTTTCCTTGTTTCCAGGTTAGTCTGCTGTGAGTGATTTTGTCACAGGGCAAGTTACTGACGCTGACTGCTCCATGTCTTTTGCAGATATAGAATATTTGAAAATATTGGAGCCAGCAAAGTTTATGCACTTTTGCACAGAGCCAAGGATTGATTAGGTGTTAAAATGCTTATTATAATCATTATATACCTTTGTTAAGAGATTTGTCATTTAATAAGCCTTTCTTGGTGGAAATGAAAAGAACCAAAATGTTCACAGGTATGATAATTGAGAACTTCAGATAATGCAAGAATGGAAAACCATTAAGAACTGGCTAAAAGACAATAACACTGAAAGTATTTAATAAGTTTTGTGAAAAGTAACCAGAACTTGGCATAAATGAAGTGGTGAAATTAACATCTATGTTTACTGCTGTATCAGCTACAATAATTTACAATGTATATTGTAATGACAATCCCATTACAAATAACTAAGTTCACCATGCAAGAACAGACAACTTTATAAATTACATAAGCTATTAATAGTGTGCAAATTCAAGTATATGCCACAGCAGTGATAATGAATACAGTTCAAATAAATAGAGAAGATAGCACCATGGTCCCTTGCGCTGGACACAATGAATGCAATGTAGGCAATGAATGCCAGTTAAAATAAAACAGGTGAGCAGCTAGCAGGCATTCTCCACTGGTTCGTCCTCGCATGGTCTCTGTCTGTCATCTACTGTTGTTGCCTGCTGTCTTCAATAACAGACGAGTTGGACCTTTGAGGTTAAAAACAAAAGCAGCAGCTTCCAAAACTTCTCCCTCAAAATATTAAAATACAAGTGGGATAGTGTGAAAAACTGACTACTACAAATAATGTTATGAATTAATTTGGTCGTCACGTTATTAAATTCCAGCAAATATAACCTAACATAACAATAATATAACGTAAACAATATTCATGTAATTTCAAAAGTACATTTGTGCTGTTCATTATTTACAGACATCTTAAAGTTGCATGTTTCAATTTTTCAAAGTAACTTAAATCTACTCCAGGTCCTAAAATTCCATCCAAATCAGCACTTTTTCTGAAGAATTTTGTTGCTATGAACAGTGTTATTAGTTAATATTGTTTTTGTTGAGTATTTACATTCACTATTCTCAGGTGCTGACCAATAAAATGCTGATAATTAAAAGTTAGAAAACATGATAGGTACTAACAAAAACTGTGTTCCTTAAAATACCTTAGAAGCTTTAGCTTGCAATTCTGCTACAATACTGTGTATATGCTCAACAAGGAAAGGCCATGAGTTGAGGAGAAATATTTTGTCCCTCATAAGTATGATGATGCTGTACCACCTATGGAAACCTCTAGCATGTGCATCCTTGAGAAAAAATGTGTAACTCAAGACATGGCCTCGAGTCTCATCTCCAAAAAATACTGGACCCTCTTTTCCAGGGCTAACCTGAAACATATATAAATTATACAACTTCAACTTTTCAAAAGAGATGTTTACCTCAGTGAGCAACTTTTAATATATAATTTTAACACTGATCTAGTATTACCTGCCAGTGATTACACATACGTAGTGATTACACTACATCATGCAGAAATCTGATGAATTACTGTAAACATTTGCTCCCTGTCAACTCAAATTGTGCATCAATAGTAGGGATATTTAGAGCTCTGATATGGGATTGCATTGGAATATTAGTTTAATTACAGTAACATTACACTGTCTTTCAGGAATGCCAATACTAAGAATGTCAACAAAGATAAAGAACTGATGTTTGGAGGAATTTAGTGATGTTCATATTAACAAAACTTTTGTATAAACAAATATAATAATTTTTAACTTAAATTTTTAATTTTAAATTTTAAATTTGTAATACTATATTTATTTTGAGGAAATAAAATTTTTAGGAATTAAAAATTATTTTGAATTAGTTAAGAAGATTGACAATATTATATTATCTAAAACTGATAAACTTGTTTCTTTTGATGTAACTGCCTTATTTCCTAGTATTCCTAGAGAAAATTTTTTAATTTATTTAAAAAATTGGTTGAACTCAATAAATTTACATAAGGAGTTAATAGTTGATTTTGTTACTTACTGAATTTTGTTTAGATCAAATTTGTTTCACTTTTAATGGTGAATTTTTTCAACAAACTTCTGGCTTAGCAATGGGTAATCTTCTTTCACCTTTTCTTGTTGATCTTTTTATGAGTTTTTTTGAAATGCAAGTCACTAAAGCATTTCCTTTAATTTTTAAAGTTTGATATAGATATGTTAATGATATTTTTGCAATTGTTCCTGAAAAACTCAAATGATGCTTTAAAATTACTAAATTTGCAAGATAAAGCTATAAAATTTACATTAGAAACTGAAATTAATGGATTTCTTCCTTTTCTAGATCTAAAGATAATAAATAATAATAAATTAAACTTTGGTATTTATAGGAAGTCTACTAATATTGATAATTACATACAAAATAAAAGTTTTAACCCTTTTCACATAAATTTGCTGTTTTCAATAGTTTGATTTATAGATTAATAAATATACCCCTGAATAAAGATGAATTTAATAAAGAATATAAACATATTATTAATACTGCTTTAATTAATGGTTTTAATAAAGACTATATAAATAAAAAAATTGAAAAATTCAAATATCAAAAAACGGTTAATGATATTTCTACCCTTAAAAAAATAAAAGACGATTATAATTTTAAAAAATTTACTTACCATCCTTGGGTTAATAAACATTTTCAAATTTTTTTTAAAGAGTCTGGTATAACTTTAGTTCCTCAAAATAAATATAGTATTAAAACTTTATTGCATTTCTCTATAAAAAATTCCTAATAACAAAAAATCTGGTATTTATCAGTTTAATTGTTTCGATTGTGATAAAAATTTATGTTGGAAAGACAAAACGTAGTTTAGAAATCAGAACAAAAGAACATTTTCATAACATTAAGTATAAACAAACTGATAAATCGGCCATAGCAGATCATTTTTGGTCATTTAACCATGGAATAAATCCAGAAGTTAAATTATTAAAACAATTCATTCGTCCGATAGATTTAATGGTTTGGGAAAAGATATTTATTTTAAAAAACAAACATCGCGTAATGAATTTTGATTTACCAGCAGTCGATTCTGTTTTTAAATTTGTTATATTTTCAGATTTTGGTAGTACTAACAAGAATATATTAACATCTAGTGTTTAGTAACGATGGCAACATCTTTGTTTTTCCAGCTGAAGATGTGTATGAATATACATGAAATCGCGATCCTGGAGAATTTATAAGAATTATCATCATTTCTTATAAGATAAGTGAAGTTTTAAGTTACAAATTATTATATTTGTTTGCTTCACTGTTAATAGCTTCATGTTTCACGTATTTAAAACTTTTGTAGTTTGTCTTTTTTATACTATGTTACCTATGTTTTAATTTTTGAGGGACTAGTTTTATAGAAAGCAAACGTTTTATAAATTAAAGAAAATTAACTGTACATTTTATATTTTCTTGAGTTAAGGTGCAAAAAAGATTAGTAGGAGCAAAGTTGGGTAGTTGTAGAACAACATTAAAATTATCTATAACACTTATATAAAACTGGTCCTAACACACTGTGGAGAAATTCTAATAACAGCGTCAAAATCTAACAAAACATGCTTAGAATCAAAATCTAAGAAAACACATTTGGAACAAGCACAAACCAAGCTCTGCACTTAATAACTGCTGCAATGAAAACTACACCAATTGAAGTTCTACTTATTGTCACTTCTAACAAACCAGTTATAACAGAACTTGAACAACAAGCATTACTTACCTATGAGAAACTCAAAAGGCTTCCAGATTCAGATAAATGGACAAAATATCAAATATCTAACCTAACTATGAAAACTCAAATTGGATTTATATAAGCAGCAAAATTAATAGAAAAATAAGAAGTACCCAAAAACAAAGAGAACATAATATATGGTATCAACCCAATTGATAATTTCAGCATTGATTATAATTTAAAATTTCATTAATAAAAGAGAAACTCCTCCAGGTATAGCTTAGGCGTTAGCTTTATAAACTACACATACAACTGGACACACATTTACACAAATGGCTCTCCCTTAATTAGAGCTGGAGCTGGTGGAATGTATAAGTTCTTCTCTTTCTACAAACATGATGGAAAAATTACGTAAAAAATGAAGCTAGTAACAGTGAAGTAACCAATACTACATAAATATAATTATTTGGATAGTATGCTGAAAGAAATAATAAAAATTTTGATGAAGTTTTAGCTATTTATGTTTCACTCCAAAACATTCTTATTTGACTGCAACAATGCAAGAACATAGTTGTTTTGATCAGCTGTCTTCAAGGTTGCCTCGGTGCTCTGCCACACGTAAACAAATGAAAGAAATTACTGTGGTGCACTTCAAACGTCCACAGTTGCAATAACCATCACATAACTGGTGCTTCTAACACTTTGCTGGTATTTATACCTCCAGTCATTGTTTGTAGAATGCCGTAGACCTTCCAAGAACATTCGCGGCGGTAAGGGAAAGACAGAAAATTCTGGAGCCTCTCTCTGTCTCTTTCTTTCTCTTGGCAAGCATCCAGCTCTCCTGCCCACGTGCCTGGCTCCCTTTTGTTGCAGCTGCACAACAATGCCATTGTGACAATATAGTTTTGCAATGGATTCCAGCCCACTATGGAGTTCAGGGCAATGAAAGAGCTGATATATTAGCGAGAAAAGGATGTAAAATTAAACCAAAATAAATAAAAGCCTTTTCATATGAATCAATTAAAAGGATTATAAAGAAAAAAATTAATGCTAATTACAAATTTGGACTACTGAAAAAAATTGGTAACTGAAATATGAAAATTAATTCTGTAATTACGGAATTGCCATGCAAATCTGCTGTTGCCTGATGAGGTTTACTACAGGACATGATTGCCTAGGAAAACATCTCCATAGAATTAGCATACTACTTCTCCACTTTCAAGATATAGAAATAGAGAACATCTACAAAATGTACAGATTCACAAAATTATCAAGATATAACTTCTAAGTACTGGGAAGCCAGAAGGAGAATGACTTCACTGTTGTCTCCAGAGCATCAGCAGCATACATCTAAGGTGCAAGCCCATAATACATCTCTTAGCCAAACAATTTAAGCAATGATGATAAGATTTGGCTACTACATCTCTCATAAATACTAAGGTATTATTTCTGCATATAACAGTATACAGTACAGTAGTATACAACATTATGAATCATCATACTATCTGCAAAGAACTAGTCTCCAGGTCAAAGTTTCTACTACATTGAATATGAACCTACTATGGGGAGCAACAAGAAAATGTTAGCTATTTATTATGTGTAATACATATTTAATTACATTTCCCTGCATCATTTCAATGTCAATAAAATGCGTAAAATTTACCTCACAACTGAGACTGCGAATGCAAGCTTGCCGAACAAGTGCAGCCACATCACTCTGTGTTGGTTGCTGAGTGCTCAGGTAACTAATATGTCCTTCATGGTCATTACTGAGTACACCTGCATGGCAGGGGTCCAGAGATCGACAGGCCTGCAACATAATATAAGAGTATAATATGTAGAACAAATTCCCCCCAGCAAAATGGAAACTATACAGAGTGTAACAAAAAGGTATGTCTGAACTTTGCATATAGAGGATAAAAAAATGTTAAATGAAATAGGTCTGGAAATTATTTATTTCTAAGGCAGAGCTCCTTTTCTACAACTCTGCTTACACTGAGATGTGTAATATGTAGATGTCCTGTGGTCATAACCCCACAGCAGAACAATGTTTAGTTGTACAGTAGTAAATATTCATTTTTATTAATATAATTTTGTGCTTCATTGTATCATAGTCCTTACTCATAGGAATTTGTTTTTATATCTGACTAAATTGGGTGGAGGTGATGCATTTCACCAGTGTTGTTATTGTACTACAGTACAGTACATAGTCTCTTATTAGACATCAGTACTCAGTTTATTCCTCATTTCAGACTTAATGTCCATTGATTTCTGAATGGCAGATTTCCTGGTAGATGGATAGGAAGAGGTAGACCAATTCCATGGTCTCCATGTTTGCATGACTTAAACCCACTAGAGTTTTATTTGTGGGGACATTTGAAATCTCTTGTTAAAGCAATTGCAGTTCCAGATGTAGAGGCTCTTCGTGTTCATATTATGAAAGGATGTCAGACAATACAAAATTCTCCAGGCACAACTCACTGCATTAGGGAGTCCATGTGACGGTAGGTTGAAGGATACATTGGAGCTAATAGAGGCCATTTTGAACATGTGCTGTGATTTGTGGTTCTGTCAATGAGTTTTGTTGTAGAGTTCAGCTGCAGAAAAAGTGCTCTAAAAAGGAAATAAACAATTTCTGCATATATGTTCATATAACATTTCTTTTATCTACAAGGAATGTTTTCTCAAACTTTTCACATACCTTTCTGTTACACCTGTATAAAGATGAATTCCAAAGTTACACATTTTTTAATTATTTCATTCTGTTGCAGTGACACAGAATGCTTAATATCTCATAAATGACTCCAAATGACTAACTATACCTCAAAAGCAAGGATGCAGCATTGTCTTACAATTACTTCTTTTAATCACACTAGACATTTGTTGGATTCATTGCTGTTTCTCCTGTGATGCTGTTAAAATGTTTCAACAGCTTTAATGTTTCTTCAAATTCTTTCAAAGACCAAATTATAAAAATATAAATGAAATGAAATAAAGCTAAAAGTCCTTTAAAACACAGGTCACTGTGATCTCACTCTCATGTGACCTATCCATTTGCATATTTGTCAACTTCCTGAAATTGAAGCCCATAAAAATTACGTTCATCTGGCAAAGCACAATGCTTTTACAATGGCTCAAAATTTAGAATTATACCTGCTTCAGTTCAGCTATACACTTTTTATAATATGATCCAATAGATAGTGTACACAGAACTAAGGCATAGACAGTACAACATTACAAAATTGTTTTTACTGCTCAGTTAACCTACTATCTTCCATACACAAATTTTGTTTTACAGAAAATTTAATATTTAACAAATAATGTGATTAATAGCAGTAATAAGCTAACAGTTGAGGATGAAGGTTGTATTCAGACCCCTGTTCCATGCTGTAAGAAGGGATTATATAGCAATGGGAGCAGATGTAGGGGTAGAAAATTGAGGAAATTAGAACTTCCAAGAACAATGGAGAAATAATGAACATTTATGTTATTCCAATGTGTAAGGACCATGATACAATGAAGCACAAAATTAATATAATTTTAGGCCGAACTAATACTCAATGCTCCATTTATTGCTAGTATTTACCTAGAATGTGTTTCGCTAGGATCTTCCTAACATCATCAGCTGTTGTCGACTAATGGACATTGGTTTGGTGAACTCATTGGAGGCGACAGGTGCGTCTCTGTCTTATTTCGATGAACTTGAAGTTTGGATTTTCATCAAAGGTAGTGTCGAAATTAAACAATTTTCCTTCATATTTCTTTATGAAGATTTTTTCCCTCATGGTTAATGCAGCTGGCCCTTGGACACATTTTAATAAGTGGATTTCTCGTTCTATATCATGTTTCTCCTTCCAAAAATGGTACGCTACCGCCGATTTATGTATTTCTTTGTTCCTGATGTTCCTAAAATGCTCTTTAAGCCTAATGTTCAAGTTCCTTTTGTTTTTCCAATGTAAAAGTTGTCACAGTCTTTGCAGTTTATCCGGTGCACATCTGATTTTTTTGTCTGTGGGTATCTCCTTCGTATTATATGATTTCAAAAGGTGTTGTACTAAATTTGTTCCGTGGGGCCAAAGTAATATTGTGCTCTTTGAAGTTTTTTTTTTATTTTTTATTTTTTTATTTTTTTGTAATTTACATCCTCCAACATTAAGTCATATCAGATGATGAATGGAATGGGTGAAATGATGCTCAAATGAGCCCAGGGTCCATAGAGCTTAGTTACCCAACAGTTTTTTTTTTTTTTTTTTGGGAAAAGGTGTGTAGCTCTGGGATGATATGTAAATTTTCTGTATGAAGTTTCATTGCTGATTGGGGAAAGAGTACTTACTTGTTTGCATCTTTGTTGTCTTTTGAATTTATCAATTTTCTTTTTGACCAATTCAGCACTGAATCCTTTGTATTCTGTAATGTGAATTATATTATTGTACTCTTTGATGTATTCCATCTTGTTTAAAGGTAGCCTGTAAGTTAAGCTGTTGATAACAGCATGCTTGTGTTGTCTTGGGTTATATCCATCTGCTGAAAATTTCACAGAAAATTTCATAAAAGCAAAGAATCAGGTGTGTACTGAATAAAGTGCAAAGGCTGCAACAAATTCTACATTGGAAAAACAAAAAGGAACTTGAACATTAGGCTTAAAGAGCATTTTAAGAACATCAGGAACAAAGAAATAGATAAATGGGCGGTAGTGTACCATTTTTGGAAGGAGAATCATGATATAGAACGAGAAATTCACTTATTAAAAGGTGTCCAAGGTCCAGCTGCAGTAACCACGTGGGAAAAAATCTTCATAAAGAAATATGAAAGAAAATTGTTTAATTTCGACACTACCTTTGAAGGAAACCCAAATTTCAAGTTCATCAAGATACCGACAGAGACGCACCTATCACCTCCGAGGAGTTCACCGAACCGACGTCCATTAGTTGACAACAGCTGATGATGTTAGGAAGATCCTAACAAAATGCATTCTAGGTAAATACTAGCAATAAGTGGAGCACTGAGTATTAATTCGACTCAAAATTATATTAATTTTGAGCTTCATTGTATCATAGTCCTTACACAATGGAATAAAGCGATTTACTTGTTATCAGTAACTGAAATGAGTCCTGTGTCTCTGAGACTTATGCCAAAATCAATAAGATGGAAGGAATGGAGGATGGGCTGAGTACAGGAAAACTCAACTAGAAATGAACACTGACATAGCTGAGATAGGGCACAACTTGAGATCTGTAGTTCATATTCTGCCAGGACCATCCTTCCTAATTGAAACTTAGCCCTTGTAACTGCAATAGGACTTGAGATCACTGCAACAATTTTGAATAACCTTTCATCCAGATTTTACTCAGTTCTCATAACAGGCAAATGCTAGAGTATCCTAAACTTAGGTCTGGAATGCTTCTTCTCAATTTTCTGTTATCAATTATCAATTCATTTATATCATTGCCTGTTGTACCATTTTAAAAAAGGTGTATATAACTTCCCACATACAAAGAATGTATGTTAGTAAGGAATCAACAATGAAAACAACTAAGTATTCTGGTACACTACTCTGTTACACAGCATACTGCATATGATTGCAGAATAAACAGTGTGTATATATCTCATCTTTCTTTATACATATATTAATGCATTACATTTACACATTCCTAGCACATAACAATTAGTTACGTAAAAAACTGAAGCTGTTGACAATGAAGTAAACTAAGTATTAAGAATAATTAAACACTATAGCAACACAACTTCACTATTACTTATCTTATTTACAATCCTTTCGTTACCGGTTTTGAAGCAACTCTGCTTCATTTTCAACCTGTCAACTTGACACTGACACACTGACTGGCTGACCTTGGCCACTTCTGGAATTTGAAGAATTGATCCATATCTTACTGCCATCTACCGAGGACAACAAAAACTTATTGATGACATCTTCTTGTGGGATATCAAAATTTATCACGCAATCTCCACAATCAAAGAATTGTAAGTAAGGTAAGTACGAGTAATAGTGAAGTTGTGTTGCTATTGTGTTTAGTTATTCTTAATACATAATAACAAACTACTTGTTCAATAACCCTTCCTACATACTTGCCTTAAATTTTCGTCTCAATACACACAATCCCTGGTTGCATGAACAGTAAGTAAACTTCAATTCAGTAGTGAGTACTTTAAAAGATATGACTTTCCGGACAGGCAGTTTAAATGCCTGAGAATCAACTTCCCTTCCTTCAGAAAAACAGATTTTAAAACAATACCCACCTCACAAGAGACGCCAGTACTGTTGGACACAGTATCATCTGTTCCAACCCAATCCAAAGCACTACCATAGAATTTCTTTGGCTTGGTTTGCACATCTAATTGAGGAGCCAATGGACCATCAGGTTCATGAAACGTTTGGGTCACAAACAGCACACTTGGCCCATGCAGTTCACAGAAGTGACAGAGTCCAATTACAGCATTCATCACTTAAATCTGTGCACAGAATTACAACATATTTATATTCCTTTGTTCAAAATTTAATGATTTCAAAATGGATTTCCTTTTAGATTTCATAGCTATAATTTCCAATTATTCACCACAGGAAAACACTGACAGGTACAGGTTTGGCATGATTTTCATATGACTTTCTCTATCCACTAGTTTCTTTTTATAAGGTTTCTACATCCTATTCTTATGAATTTATTTTTAATCTAGTTTTTTATATATTATAAATCATTGCAGAAATAATCTACAGGACACCAACTGAATCTCTATTGTTTTAAAGCTAGCTGGTATATACTTGTCTTGGAATTCTATACTACTTCCAGTCATTGCACAGTAAAGAAAATGATAACTCAAAACAACATTAACAGATACTTGAAAATGGCTGATGCCACAGTTATGTGAACAAATTGCATGTTTTCAAGAGATTTATATTTTTTGTGTAATACATTTTGATCTAATTTAGTAGTTTATTCTATTCTCAGAAAAAAATATACAAACTATATTTCTCATGTAAATATCTTCATTTTAATCAAAGTTGTTATATATTATCTTGAGAAAATAAATATTTTGAAAATAAATGTTAGTTTGGGGTGGGAGGAAGAGAGATGAATGGAGACAAAAATTGAGGGAAACTATGAAAGTCGTGTAGTAATATGAACATGAATTTTCAAAAAAGCTACAGAAAATTTATAAAACAAAGAAGAGTATTATAATAATGCAATCAATAATTTGACTAGTATTAAAGAATATGGAAAAAAAAAATTAAGCCAAGGAGACAACTTACAAATAAACTATGCACAAAAGTATTAAAATTTGAAGAAGTGTAGAGAACAGTGAAGCACAAGTTAAAATAAAAGTGTATTGAGAAGATATTGACACATTACTTTACTCACACTGTACAGTATACATTGCTGTACAATTTCTTATGTTGATGACACACCGATAATAAATGTATCTGAAAGTCTGGAGTACTACACAAAAGAAAATAATAAGCATAATAATTTATGCATCAATATATACAAAAAAGTTTGCATTTAGACAGCTCAAAGTAAAAATAATGTAGCATTGTTATATTTGATAAATTGCAAATAAAAAGTAAATAAAACAGGTAAAGCATACAATTGTTTTAGGAATAATATAATTCCTAAAAAATAAAAATATTAACTAACAAAACTTTAAATTGGAAAATACATATCCATAAAACTTGTAAAAAATTTCTTCAAGCCTGCTCATACTAAAATAAATTGCAAAAATTGTTTTAAAAAAATCTATTATGAATTTGAATACCAACATTTGGTATATGGCATTGGGTTATGGGGGTCAAAGTACACTAGTACACACCAAAATATATAATATATCAAAGGGAACAGGGATTTTTTTTTAAATATTCTCTACATGATTCCTGATTTTGCCTGCTTAACCCCAAAATAGTAATTCTGATGGCTCTTTTTTGTACTGTGAATAGTCTTTTGGTGTGTACCAGTGTACTTTGACCCCCATACTCCAATGCCATATACCAAATGTGGGTATTCAAATTCATAATAGATTTTTTTTAAACAATTTTTGCAATTTATTTAGTAAGAACAGGCTTGAAGAAATTTTTTACAAGTTTTATGAATATGTATTTCCCAATTTAAAGTTTATATATATCAAAGGGAACAGGGATTTGATTTGATTTATTGATTCATCCATTAAAACATGTACATGTTATAGGACACGTCAAATTAAATACTAAGTACAATATTAAGGTAGCTAACTAAATATTTACAAATTTAAAAATTCATCCACGCTGTAGAAGTTTAATAACAATTTCTTAAATTGATGTTGTGATTCAATCTTTTTTATAGATTCAGGTAGCTTATTGTAAAGATGTAAGCCAGCATATGTGAAACTATTTTCATACATCTTTGTTTTGTGGGACTTCACAAATAAATTATTCTTTGTTCTAGTGTTGTGTATATGAATTTCAGAATTTGTTTTGAATAAACTTAGGCTTGCTTTCATATGTACAAGAGTTTCATATATGTATGTACTTGGCAGTGGTAAGATACCTAATTTACTGAAGTATGGCTTACAATTAGTTGTGCTTGAGAGATCTGCTATGATGATTATTAACTCTGAATTACATACAAATGAGATTTTGATAATGCATAATTTTTTGAAGTAACACAGTGGGCCTGAAATGTAAAACTTAACAAACAATAAAGATATGTAGGATGCAAACATTTAGAAATGGTCTCACTTTAAACTATTCAGTAAATTTGGCTTGTTTCACTTTTCTCACATTACATGTATGCAACTTATTTTACAAAATATATTAATGAACTTAGGTTTTCACTACAACTTTTTACACTGATGTGTCTACACAGGCCACGTTCAAAAGGTCTAGAATTCAAATCTCAGTTAGGGTGAGTTATTTGGATAAGTTTTTCCAGGACTTTCTGCCACAGATAACTGTACATAGCATGTATAAGCAATTCCTAAGTCTGAAAGAATTTCAATTAGGGTTTTGTGTCTATTAAGTGTCATCTCTCATATGAATTATACATTAGCTTATAACTATTTCCCTTTTCTTTTCTTCATAGCTGGTTAAAAGAAACTGAGAACTGAAAAACAAAACTACTGTTCAACAGTAAACACCAGATACTGAAAATTATTCTTATTTCTCATTTGTTGTTATGACACTGTTGCGATGAAAGACATATGGGAGCTAATGTCTTTTGTGTTTTGTTTCCGTGGCCAATAGCAGCTAGCTCAGCTTGCATCTTTGTCAGCAGCAATAAGGTATGCTGTAGGCTCATTTAATGACGTATAACTCAGTTGTATTTTAGTGAAATTTAATACGTATAACTATGAACCAGTATAAATGCAATAGTAGAAATACGAATTATGTATAACTGAATTACTTATAAAGGAGATTCAGCTGTATTTTAACACTGTATTTATTTGTATATTTGAGGTAATTATGCTTGCAAAAAAAGCGGAAAATTATCACACAGCAAATAACATGGGGGAATAAAAATGTTCATTTAAATTCTCATGTTGGAAATATTGAATTGGAAACTTACAAAACTAAACCATCAGTTACATTATTTATTAATCTCTGTATATGCTCTGTAAAATTTGTAAATCTTGATGTATGTAACTAAATATTGTAATATGTAAACTTTTTCGACGAAACTTGAAACATGTATGTCATGTCTATAAGTGAATAAACCATTATTATTATTATTATTATTATTATTATTATTATTATTATTATTATTATTATTATTATTATTATTATTATTATTATTATTATTATTATTATTATTATTATTATTATTATTATTATTATTATTATTATTATTATTATTATTATTATTATTATTATTATTATTATTATTATTATTATTATTATTATTATTATTATTATTATTATTATTATTATTATTATTATTATTATTATTATTATTATTATTATTATTATTATTATTATTATTATTATTATTATTATTATTATTATTATTATTATTATTATTATTATTATTATTATTATTATTATTATTATTATTATTATTATTATTATTATTATTATTATTATTATTATTATTATTATTATTATTATTATTATTATTATTATTATTATTATTATTATTATTATTATTATTATTATTATTATTATTATTATTATTATTATTATTATTATTATTATTATTATTATTATTATTATTATTATTATTATTATTATTATTATTATTATTATTATTATTATTATTATTATTATTATTATTATTATTATTATTATTATTATTATTATTATTATTATTATTATTATTATTATTATTATTATTATTATTATTATTATTATTATTATTATTATTATTATTATTATTATTATTATTATTATTATTATTATTATTATTATTATTATTATTATTATTATTATTATTATTATTATTATTATTATTATTATTATTATTATTATTATTATTATTATTATTATTATTATTATTATTATTATTATTATTATTATTATTATTATTATTATTATTATTATTATTATTATTATTATTATTATTATTATTATTATTATTATTATTATTATTATTATTATTATTATTATTATTATTATTATTATTATTATTATTATTATTATTATTATTATTATTATTATTATTATTATTATTATTATTATTATTATTATTATTATTATTATTATTATTATTATTATTATTATTATTATTATTATTATTATTATTATTATTATTATTATTATTATTATTATTATTATTATTATTATTATTATTATTATTATTATTATTATTATTATTATTATTATTATTATTATTATTATTATTATTATTATTATTATTATTATTATTATTATTATTATTATTATTATTATTATTATTATTATTATTATTATTATTATTATTATTATTATTATTATTATTATTATTATTATTATTATTATTATTATTATTATTATTATTATTATTATTATTATTATTATTATTATTATTATTATTATTATTATTATTATTATTATTATTATTATTATTATTATTATTATTATTATTATTATTATTATTATTATTATTATTATTATTATTATTATTATTATTATTATTATTATTATTATTATTATTATTATTATTATTATTATTATTATTATTATTATTATTATTATTATTATTATTATTATTATTATTATTATTATTATTATTATTATTATTATTATTATTATTATTATTATTATTATTATTATTATTATTATTATTATTATTATTATTATTATTATTATTATTATTATTATTATTATTATTATTATTATTATTATTATTATTATTATTATTATTATTATTATTATTATTATTATTATTATTATTATTATTATTATTATTATTATTATTATTATTATTATTATTATTATTATTATTATTATTATTATTATTATTATTATTATTATTATTATTATTATTATTATTATTATTATTATTATTATTATTATTATTATTATTATTATTATTATTATTATTATTATTATTATTATTATTATTATTATTATTATTATTATTATTATTATTATTATTATTATTATTATTATTATTATTATTATTATTATTATTATTATTATTATTATTATTATTATTATTATTATTATTATTATTATTATTATTATTATTATTATTATTATTATTATTATTATTATTATTATTATTATTATTATTATTATTATTATTATTATTATTATTATTATTATTATTATTATTATTATTATTATTATTATTATTATTATTATTATTATTATTATTATTATTATTATTATTATTATTATTATTATTATTATTATTATTATTATTATTATTATTATTATTATTATTATTATTATTATTATTATTATTATTATTATTATTATTATTATTATTATTATTATTATTATTATTATTATTATTATTATTATTATTATTATTATTATTATTATTATTATTATTATTATTATTATTATTATTATTATTATTATTATTATTATTATTATTATTATTATTATTATTATTATTATTATTATTATTATTATTATTATTATTATTATTATTATTATTATTATTATTATTATTATTATTATTATTATTATTATTATTATTATTATTATTATTATTATTATTATTATTATTATTATTATTATTATTATTATTATTATTATTATTATTATTATTATTATTATTATTATTATTATTATTATTATTATTATTATTATTATTATTATTATTATTATTATTATTATTATTATTATTATTATTATTATTATTATTATTATTATTATTATTATTATTATTATTATTATTATTATTATTATTATTATTATTATTATTATTATTATTATTATTATTATTATTATTATTATTATTATTATTATTATTATTATTATTATTATTATTATTATTATTATTATTATTATTATTATTATTATTATTATTATTATTATTATTATTATTATTATTATTATTATTATTATTATTATTATTATTATTATTATTATTATTATTATTATTATTATTATTATTATTATTATTATTATTATTATTATTATTATTATTATTATTATTATTATTATTATTATTATTATTATTATTATTATTATTATTATTATTATTATTATTATTATTATTATTATTATTATTATTATTATTATTATTATTATTATTATTATTATTATTATTATTATTATTATTATTATTATTATTATTATTATTATTATTATTATTATTATTATTATTATTATTATTATTATTATTATTATTATTATTATTATTATTATTATTATTATTATTATTATTATTATTATTATTATTATTATTATTATTATTATTATTATTATTATTATTATTATTATTATTATTATTATTATTATTATTATTATTATTATTATTATTATTATTATTATTATTATTATTATTATTATTATTATTATTATTATTATTATTATTATTATTATTATTATTATTATTATTATTATTATTATTATTATTATTATTATTATTATTATTATTATTATTATTATTATTATTATTATTATTATTATTATTATTATTATTATTATTATTATTATTATTATTATTATTATTATTATTATTATTATTATTATTATTATTACTATTATTATTACTATTACTATTACTATTACTATTACTATTACTATTACTATTACTATTACTATTACTATTACTATTACTATTACTATTACTATTACTATTACTATTACTATTACTATTACTATTACTATTACTATTACTATTACTATTACTATTACTATTACTATTACTATTACTATTACTATTACTATTACTATTACTATTACTATTACTATTACTATTACTATTACTATTACTATTACTATTACTATTACTATTACTATTATTATTATTATTATTATTATTATTATTATTATTATTATTATTATTATTATTATTATTATTATTATTATTATTATTATTATTATTATTATTATTATTATTATTATTATTATTATTATTATTATTATTATTATTATTATTATTATTATTATTATTATTATTATTATTATTATTATTATTATTATTATTATTATTATTATTATTATTATTATTATTATTATTATTATTATTATTATTATTATTATTATTATTATTATTATTATTATTATTATTATTATTATTATTATTATTATTATTATTATTATTATTATTATTATTATTATTATTATTATTATTATTATTATTATTATTATTATTATTATTATTATTATTATTATTATTATTATTATTATTATTATTATTATTATTATTATTATTATTATTATTATTATTATTAGTTGCATATACATTATACAATAAATTGTCAAAAAATATAAAATCTGTAAACTGTAGTAACAGGTTAAAAAAACTAAAAATTAAAACTGCATTCAATAGATGAATTTTTTAAAATAAGATGTAATTTCTTATATGGGGTGAGTAAGAAGTATAGAATAATGCCTGTAACTTTGTTATTGTTTTGTGAAGTGATACTTTTAAGAAAAGCTGTAAGATATCAACATGTTTTCATATAGATAGAGTCAAACTGAAAAATTCAATGCCAAGGCTGGGATTTGAACCACAGATCTCCTGGTTTCTGTCCAGTCACTCTTACCCATTGAACTACTATGGCCAACGTGCAATCATGACATTAAATTCTCCAACTGACTCGTATATTTTCCCAGTAAACCACTAGGGGCTCTTGTATTCAAGATACACTGTTTGTGATGACTTACTACTGTAAGTACTTAGTCCCAGGTTTCATCATTAAACTCTTATTATTTAAGTTAATTGATGGAAATTGATCGTTCCTTCATACTAGCCATATATAGGCTAAGGTTTTGGATAGAGTAAAACTGAAATATTTGAGTTTGATTTATGAGTCACTATGTTTACACTCAAACTTCACTTACTTGTTACTACTTAAAGTTAAATAAATTCTACTTCTCATTAAGAGTAATAAAAAATGAGTTATATGCAAGTGACATGAGAACCTTATATTTTGCATATGCAGAAAGTCTAATGAGGTATGGCATTATGTTTTGGGGGGATAGTAAAGACAGTCACTTGGTTTTTAAAGTACAAAAAAGGATTGTTAGATGCTTAATGTCAGGAAAAAAATATGACTCCTGCAGGAACTTCTTTAAGGAGTTGAAAATCTTGACTCTGCCCAGTCTGTATATATACTGTTTGCTATGTTATACAAAACAAAACCTTGAAAATTTCACCACAAATAATCAAATACATCATCATAACACCAGAGGTAAAACAGACTTAAGAACAATAACACATAGAACTACACTTTATTCCAAAGGAGTTAGATATTCAGCAGTCACTCTGTATAATAAACTACCGGTCAATCTGAAAAACATAAAATCCATGAGGTGTTTCAAACTATCGTTGAAAGAAATTTTATTAAGTGATTCATATTATGATATAAGTGAATTTCTAGATACACTGTAACTGGCCATATAATTGTATATATTTGTGATGCATTTTAAATGCTGTGTAGTTGTAGAGCCATGCAACTATATATATTTATGAGTTCATGCTTAGATCTTATTAATTACACTTGATGCAACTTATTTTTTATTTTTATACTTATATCATTTGTATTGTTCTAAATATTTGTATTGACGTATCCAATGTCATTGTATGACTTAACGGATGAATAAAACTACTACTACTTGTATCTCATCCTCAGCTGTTTGGTGACTAAATGAACCTTCCTCTTCTTCCACTACTATGGAGCTCCAATCACTCTGCCATCTGGTGTTAGGGGCACTAAGTTTTAATACTTCATTTAATGCCGGGATTTCAAAATTTATAACTTTATCACGGTTTTTGTTTATGAATATTTTTTCCCAAATATCCAATTCTATGGGTGTACTTAAAGATTTTAACAGTTTAATGTTGTGGCCAATGTTGTGGTTTTCTGTCCAAAAATGGTGTGAAACTGCAGATTTTTCTGTTTGTTTCAACTTAATGTTCCTCTGGTGTTCTTTTTGCCTGGTTAACAAGTTTCTCTTAGTTTTTCCTATGTAGCTTTTTTCACAGGTTTCACACTTAATCTGATAAATTCCTGATTTCAAATTGTTGGGGATTGTATTTTTCAGTGGTTTATTTAGCAGGTTCCTCAGACTGAATTTGTTTTGGGGTGCTAATTTTAAGTTTAGTCTTTTGAAGATTCGTTCAAATTTGTTTAAAAACCCATGGATGGTAGGTGAATTTTATATTGCCAATTTGTGTTTTTAAGTGGTGTGTAGTACACCCATAGAATTTGATATTTGGGTAAAAATATTCATAAACAAAAACCGTGATAAAGTTATAAATTTTGAAGTCCCAGCATTAAATGAAGTATTAAAACTTAGTGCCCCTAACAACAGATGGCAGAGTGATCGGAGCTCTGTAGTAGTGGAAGAAGAGGGAGGTTCATTTAGTCACCAAACAGCTGAGGATGAGATCGAATGATCTTGAAAACGTTTCAATTATACAACAAGTAAGTGAAGTTTGAGTGTAAACATAGTGACTCATAAATCAAACTCAAATATGAAGAATACTTCACTGTTAATAATGCTTCTGATTTTAATATTTAAAACTGAAATGTTTAATTCCATGTCCAGGAGATTCGTGGTTCAAATCCGGCCATGGCATTGAATTTTTTAGTTTAACTCTATCTATCCAAAACCTTAGCCTATAAACGGTTAGTATGAAGGAACGATTAATTTCCATCAATTAACTTAACTGTTTTCATATTTCTATGATTGTGAATAGAGCATGACTTATTTTTTAATGGCAACAGTTTTTTTTTTTGGGGGGGGGGGGGTCCTCTGGTTTTTGAACATATAGGTAGATGCTTTTTTGAGCTGTAATTTAAATTTAATAAGATGTATTACAGCATATGAAATTTTAACACACACACACACACACACACACACACACACACACACACACACACACACACACACACACACACACACACACACACACACACACACACACACACACACACACACACACACACACACACACACACACACACACACACACACACACACACACACACACACACACACACACACACACACACACACACACACACACACACACACACACACACACACACACACACACACACACACACACACACACACACACACACACACACACACACACACACACACACACACACACACACACACACACACACACACACACACACACACACACACACACACACACACACACACACACACACACACACACACACACACACACACACACACACACACACACACACACACACACACACACACACACACACACACACACACACACACACACACACACACACACACACACACACACACACACACACACACACACACACACACACACACACACACACACACACACACACACACACACACACACACACACACACACACACACACACACACACACACACACACACACACACACACACACACACACACACACACACACACACACACACACACACACACACACACACACACACACACACACACACACACACACACACACACACACACACACACACACACACACACACACACACACACACACACACACACACACACACACACACACACACACACACACACACACACACACACACACACACACACACACACACACACACACACACACACACACACACACACACACACACACACACACACACACACACACACACACACACACACACACACACACACACACACACACACACACACACACACACACACACACACACACACACACACACACACACACACACACACACACACACACACACACACACACACACACACACACACACACACACACACACACACACACACACACACACACACACACACACACACACACACACACACACACACACACACACACACACACACACACACACACACACACACACACACACACACACACACACACACACACACACACACACACACACACACACACACACACACACACACACACACACACACACACACACACACACACACACACACACACACACACACACACACACACACACACACACACACACACACACACACACACACACACACACACACACACACACACACACACACACACACACACACACACACACACACACACACACACACACACACACACACACACACACACACACACACACACACACACACACACACACACACACACACACACACACACACACACACACACACACACACACACACACACACACACACACACACACACACACACACACACACACACACACACACACACACACACACACACACACACACACACACACACACACACACACACACACACACACACACACACACACACACACACACACACACACACACACACACACACACACACACACACACACACACACACACACACACACACACACACACACACACACACACACACACACACACACACACACACACACACACACACACACACACACACACACACACACACACACACACACACACACACACACACACACACACACACACACACACACACACACACACACACACACACACACACACACACACACACACACACACACACACACACACACACACACACACACACACACACACACACACACACACACACACACACACACACACACACACACACACACACACACACACACACACACACACACACACACACACACACACACACACACACACACACACACACACACACACACACACACACACACACACACACACACACACACACACACACACACACACACACACACACACACACACACACACACACACACACACACACACACACACACACACACACACACACACACACACACACACACACACACACACACACACACACACACACACACACACACACACACACACACACACACACACACACACACACACACACACACACACACACACACACACACACACACACACACACACACACACACACACACACACACACACACACACACACACACACACACACACACACACACACACACACACACACACACACACACACACACACACACACACACACACACACACACACACACACACACACACACACACACACACACACACACACACACACACACACACACACACACACACACACACACACACACACACACACACACACACACACACACACACACACACACACACACACACACACACACACACACACACACACACACACACACACACACACACACACACACACACACACACACACACACACACACACACACACACACACACACACACACACACACACACACACACACACACACACACACACACACACACACACACACACACACACACACACACACACACACACACACACACACACACACACACACACACACACACACACACACACACACACACACACACACACACACACACACACACACACACACACACACACACACACACACACACACACACACACACACACACACACACACACACACACACACACACACACACACACACACACACACACACACACACACACACACACACACACACACACACA
>CM060951.1:35901003-35968503 GCA_030765055.1 Mantis religiosa
CTGGATTGTAACTTTCAAAGAGTGAGAATCACCTTTCCTTCAGTACTCCAGAAACTTTGGAATTTTATGTATGGCAGGAACCAAGTAGAGAAATTCTAATTGGTGTCCGAAGACAACTAATCAAAGTTTCATTTCTTAATATTATGTCATACATTTTAATTATATACATGCATGGAAATTTTCTTTCCTAATAATTGTACAGATATTGATGAAGGATGCCCCTATATCTACCTCTAAATTCACATAAATTAACTATAGATTTTTTGATCATTTATTGCACTTTCAGAGGCTTTCATTAGTTACTGTTGCTGACGTTTTTTTTTTTTTTTTTTATTATCTTTAAGAGATTGTAATCCTGTTTTATATTTGTGTACCAGTAGATAAAGTGGTTCCATGAAGGAGAAAGGTTACAGAATTAAGACTCAATAAACCTTATTTTTAATTTCTGCAACTTTATTTGTGATATTGCTACTTTGCAAATTTCATTTGTCTGTATGCATAACAATAATGGAAAATAAGACTGAACCATTGCAGTAACAACTTGTATAAATGCATAATTATCACTACATAATTTTAAAGTTACGAGCTGCTACACCAATTATTAATTTGTACTGTTGATCTACAAAATATTCATATAAAAGCTTATTTATATTTCTAGTTCCTGTTGACAACAAAATGAAGGATGATATATATGGTCTAAGTATTGAATGCATATAAATGAGCACACATGCTTACAATTTTACCCTCTTATTTTCTTTACATTTGGTTGCAACATAACATCTCTATAAATATAGAATATTGTAACTGCCAAAATGAAACTGAAGTTGTGGTTTCATTATATAAATAAATGCTAATTGGAATCATTATACTATATTACAAACATTTTAAAATATATTGAAACTGAGGTTATTCTAACCACTGCTTTCTATTCTGAAGTAGTTGGTGTACATTTAGGACCATTGCAAAATTCATATGTGCTATATACATACAACAGTTTGGCTATCTAAAAACAATACCTTTTTATTTTAACAGTTTCTTGGTAGAATTAAGGTTATGATGGACTATTTTTTAACAAATGGTGTATTCACACAATTTTCTCTCCTCAGTCTTCTACAAACTATATTTATAAAAGTTGATTTTTCTATTATTTCTTGAATATCAAGATAAACTTTCCTTACATGCTTATATTTTATTGCAAGTATATAAAGGATACAATATCAGGTCACTGGTCGCTTTATGATGGTTTTAAAATTTGAGGTTCTTTGCACGAATATATCCATTGAAAAAAAGTCTAAATATTTGAACATTCAAACCAGCAACAAAGAATACCTTGGAAATGGTTAACTTTGTAAACACACATTGACGCATGCACACACCAAATATGGTATTTCACTAGCTTCTTTTTTTCAGTTATGCTGTTCTCTTTTACATACACATCCACCAAAACACAAATATATTTTTGTACAAATACTTTTATTTGATTCAATGCATCTTAACCCTTAAGTGGTAATACTGGTCTCTCAGACCATGGAGCTCTATTTTTCTGTGACATTGCCTACACTGATTACGTGGCTATCTTGAACGCTGAGCTATGCGTCATATGAACGTTTTGTCTTTGATGTGAAAATGTGGCTTTGTAATTGTTGCTACCCATTGTAACAAGTTTATCAGGAAGGCTTCGTAGACTGGTGCTCCTGTTAGCATAAGTATATTTTGCATACCTCTGGTCTCTTATTTTACAAAAACAAATCGTTTTATAGTACATTACAAGTAACTGTTCACTCTCTTAGTAATGATGATGATGATGATGAGTATAAGGGTGCTCAACTGCAGAGGTCATCAGCGCCCTTTTTAAAAGAAACTGGTCATGGCAAAAGCCAGATATAAATTCCTCTAAAACACTATAAATATGTCAATAGAATGACAAAAAATACATATGCGTTAAAAAAAATAAAAACAATAGAAATGTCATCTAAAAAGCCATAAATTCCATTTGCTAAATCCTAAAATCTAATCTCGAAAAGAATCTAAAAACCTTCTCCACTACTGCGTTATCGTCTGCTAGCATTTCTGCAAATCTGACCGGCAGCTGCAGAGACGTCCTAAGGTCTGCTAGGCGAAAACACTCTAGCAGCACGTGTCGTACAGACAACACTTCATTGCAAAACGGACACAGTGGAGAAGGCTCCTTTTTAAAAAGAAAACTATGAGTAAAAAAGCAGTGCCCAATACGTAACCGAGCCAAACTCACCTCCTCGCGACGAGATGACTGACAGGAGGTAACCCAGGGAATCGGAAGTTCTTTGACAGATCTAAGTTTATTATTGCAGAGAGCGGACCATTCTTCCTGCCAGCAGGTTGGCACAGCTCTCCGCAATACGGCCCTAAAGTCTTCCGATGTCACAGATGGTATTCGAACCCTGGGCTTCATGATAGCCATCTTGGCTGCTGGATCCGCCATTTCATTCCCCCGCAAGCCTACGTGACCAGGGATCCATGCACACACCACGTTAACGCCAGAAGCGTGTAAAACGTGGAGGGCATCCTGTATACGCTGCACAATAGGGTGGTAGTTGTACAGCTGCCGTAGGCTTTGAAGTGCACTGAGGGAATCACTCAGGATTAAGCAGTCCCCCAACTTTCGTCGACGTACGTGTAAAATGGACCGGTATATTGCATAAAGCTCTGCAGTAAAAATGGAAGTGCTAGTGTGGAATCCAAATGTATACGGTTCGGTTCCACACACGTAAGCACAACCAACACCATTTGAGTTCTTGGAGCCATCAGTATAAATTACAAAATGCTCCTCATATCGCGATAAAAATTCTAAAAAACATGTGCGGATACTAGACATAGACATGGTAGATTTATCATATTTAGTCATGCCCAGATCAACCGGGGGTGCTCTGCACAACCAAGGAGGGTATGTCCTCTCCCCCCTAGGATACATCTTGGGCATTTCAGTATCAAGATGTCTAAGGAGCTCCCGGAAACGAAAACCAGGTGGCTTTGGTTTAATAGAAGTGTTCCTATAACGCACATCCATGAAGGTATTAAAGAACGGCGTAAACGATGGATGTGTGGGCATGCAATTAAGTCCACAGCCATAATTGGCTAATAACATGTTGCGCCTGTACTGCAGAGCAGGTTCTGCACACTCGGCATACAGGCTTATAACTCGGTTCGTTGGAAATGCCCCAACTGCTATACGTATGCCACAATTATGGACTGTGTCTAATCTCTTCAGCACAGATGGTCGTGCTGAGCCATAAACGATACTACCATAATCTAATTTGGAACGAATGAGTGCCCGATAAAGTAGCAATAACACTGTACGATCCGCTCCCCACGATTTTCCACTTAGTACCCGCAAGATATTTAAAGTGAGGTCACATCGTGCTTTCAGTTGTGCTATATGCGACGACCAACTAAGTTTTCTATCAAATATCAATCCAAGGAACCTCGTCTCATCTGCAAAAGGTAGTAGATCAGCGCCTAGCCGGATCCTTGGAGGTAGTCGACTCTGCTGACGCCAGAAGTTAACACAGATGGTTTTCTCAGCGGAGAATCGGAAGCCGTTTTTTAAACTCCAACTCTTAAGGTTGTCCAAGGTGGTCTGAAGACGGCGCTCTAAAAACGGAGTGCGCTGAGATGTACAGTAGACGGCAAAGTCGTCTACAAATAGGCATGACGAGACACCCGGAGGTACACATTTCGAGATAGAATTAATCGCAATAGCAAACAACGTAACACTTAGTACCGATCCCTGTGATACACCGTTCTCTTGAACAAAAAGGTTCGAAAAAACCGAGCCAACCCTTACTCGGAATACGCGGCCTTTCAGGAATTCCTGAAGGAAGAGTGGTAGGCGTCCACGTATATTCCAGGTGTGCAGAGTACGTAGCAACCCTGCCCGCCAACACGTATCATAAGCCTTTTCGAGGTCAACAAATATTCCGACTGTTTGACAGTTCTTAAGAAATCCGTTCATAATCTGTGTCGATATGGACACAAGATGATCCACTGTTGAACGGTGTCGTCGAAAATCGCACTGGATTTTATTCAGTAGGTTGTGCGTTTACAGCCACCATACCAACAGCCCATTTATCATGCGTTCCATCACCTTGCATACGCAACTGGTGAGGGAAATAGGACGGTAGCTAGAAGGGAGGTGACGGTCCTTGCCAGCTTTCAAGATAGGTATAATGGTGGCTTCTCGCCACTTGTCCGGAAACGTGGCATCAACCCAAACACGGTTATGGACCTCCAGCAGGAATGCCTTACCTTCAGGTGAGAGATGTTGTAACATTTGAACGTGGATCCCGTCCGGTCCTGGTGCTGTCAGTCGCGATGATGAAATAGCGTGTTCTAACTCTGCCAAGGTGAAGAGGCGGTTATAATCTTCAAGGTTTCTGGGACTAAACACGAAACCTTGAGATTCTACCTGAGTCTTAATGGAGATAAACTCAGGAGCATAATTGCTTGAGCTAGAAACCTGAGCAAAAGCACAGCCGAAGGCGTTAGCCACAACAAACGGATCAACAACTCCTGCAGTTGTTTTCAGACCAGCGATTGGCAGGTGGGTTGATTTTCCGGCCACGCGCCTTAATTTATCCCATAAAACAGATGAAGGTGTACATCTGTTAAAAGATGATACAAAGTTGTTCCATGAGGTCTTTTTGCTATCCTTAATTATTTGCCTGGACTTTGCACGCGCTTTCTTGTACTCAATTAGATTACTTAGGGTAGGGTGTCGTTGGAATACCCTCAGAGCACGTCTACGAGCACGAATAGTATTCCGGCAGTCGTTGGTCCACCATGGGACAGGAAATCGACCGGGTTGGGTAGCCGAACATGGGATAGACTGTTCTGCGGCGAAAAGAATTTTCTCTGTGAGATGATCAACTAAATCATTCACAGAATCGTGCTCGTTGTATTCAAAGACAGACAACTGGGTGTAAAGGTTCCAGTTGGCACGATCAAAGCGCCATCTAGGGATACGTGAGGGAGACACATCTTGTGCTAAGAGACTAAGAAGACATGGAAAGTGGTCGCTGGAATGTAAATCAGAGATGACATTCCACTGTAATGAAACAGCTAACTGGGATGTACACACTGCCAAATCGATGTGCGAATAGGTGTTACACGCGTCTGAGAGGAATGTTGGCTCTCCGGTGTTCAGGAGAACCAAGTTATTGCTCTCCAGGAATTTTGCAATGAGGTTGCCTCTCGAACATGCCCGATTTGAGCCCCAAAGTGGGCGATGGGCATTAAAGTCTCCCACTATTAGAAATGGTGTTGAGAGTTGGGAAACCAGATCTTCAAGGTCAATTAGCGAGAGGTCATCTGATGGCGGTACATATACATTGCAAATGCAAAATTCGATTGATGGCAGCTTAATCCTTACAGCTACAGATTGTATGTCAGATTGTAGCTGTAACGGATCTACAAATATGTCATCCCTGAGGAGCATCATAGTGCCCCCGTGAGCAGGAATGCCCTATTCTGTTTCAATATCACACCTCAGTGGTGGGTAGCGTCTGATTTTAAAGTCGTCTTGTGGTCGTAGCTTAGTCTCTTGTAAGCATACCAACAAGGGGTTATGCTTACTGAGCAAAAGTTCCAGTTCTGGTCAATGTGCTCTTAAGCCTCGTATGTTCCATTGAAGGATAGCCATGGCGATAGTAATGGGATATGTCAAATAAGTACGCACATTACGTAGGTTTCAGCGGTGGTCGGATCAATTTGCCCTTTTTCTTTGGTGTAGGGCTAGTTTCTGCAGGTTTATCCTGCCTCTTCTTTGTTGCAGATGCAGCAGCGTGGTCAGATGTTTCCTGCTCCATATCCTCTATGGAAGAGGACGGTTTTCCTTCTACAACTTTCGCTTCGAGGGGCTCGAAGCGATTGGAAATCCCGACCGACGTAGATGACGGTCGCCGGTCGGAGTCCTCCCCAAAAGATGACCCCGACGATGATCTCGGAGACGCTCTAGGGCTACGTTTCTTGGACTTTTCTGGAGAAGACTTTGTGCTCTCTTTCAGGAAGACAGTTCTATCATACTGAGTCTTGAACTTGATCTCTGGTGCTTGGTACACAATGGGCAATTTCGTCCTGTTGTTAGACGTCGATGCTTTGTCAGGCGACTTCACTGACTTGTTATTTTCAGTAGTCTTAAGTGTTGTTCTCGGAGTTTTAGATGGTGTTACTGATGCTCTTGGTTGCGATCTAGGCACTAGAACTTTCTCTGATATTGTTGCCCCGTTTATATAAGATGTTTGGGTACCAGCCTCCCGTTTCGGTGACGGAGTAGCCGCCACAGAGCTATAGGTACGGGAGGTGGTTGAAGAGGGCTTGAGGATACAAAGAAGTTTCCGGGCTTCCGAAAAGGATACCTTTTCTTTAACCCGGATCTCCTGAATAGCTCGTTCTTCAATATAACGGGGGCATTCTCGTGAACTTGATGGATGTTCACCGCTACAATTTACGCATGCTGGAGGTGATGTACATGCATTTTCATGCATGCCGGCTCCACAGCTGACACATGTAGGTGCGCCTTTACAGAATGCACTAGTGTGGCCGAACCGCTGACATTGGTAGCATCTCAGAGGGTTAGGTATGTATGGTCTAACCTCAATCACTTCATATCCTGCCCTGATCCTTTGAGGGAGATCTACCCGATCAAAGGTCAGGAACAGGGTACGAGTAGGAACCATATCCCCTCGTTCTCTCCTTTGGACACGATAGACTGCAGTTACGCCTTGTTCCTGGAGGTTCTCCTGAATATCCTCGTTGGACATTCCATCCAACGCGCTAGTGTTTACAACACCGCGCGAGGAATTCAGGGTCCTATGCATCTCCACTTTGACTGGATAACTGCCCAGCATGTTGGCTTTCAGTATCTTAGCTGCCTGGGATGCTGTAGTTGCTTCCACCAGCAGCGTGCCATTTCTAGATTTTGTACATGATTTAACAGCACCAGCTATTTTGTCAAGACCTTTCTGTATAATAAACGGATTAATCTTTGAAAAAGTTCTACCTTCCTCTGTTCGTTTAATAACTAAGTAGCGAGGACCACACTCAACTACTTGTTTAACACTTTTCAAACAAATCTTTTCCACGTTTAATGTTTTTTGGGGGTGTAGGTTAACCATAATAGTTGGTCTAAATTTCATCCCCCAGTGCTCCCCACCCACCACGGAGTCCAACAAGGGGTCATCCCGCTGTGATGACAGGGCTACACAGGGGATATAGCGAGCTCGCCGTCCCACTCACGCTGGAGGTCGGTACAATACCTAGTCCTGGCCGATTGATTATGGGTGGGTTAGTCCCTAACCTCCCGTTTAGGCGAAGCAGAAGCCAAAATAGTGTATTAGAAATACGCACCCTCCCCGAATTCAGAAAAACACTATTACGAGGTCAGATACGCATCCCTCAACCACCAGGACAAACCTTTCCACCGACACGGGTCTCCACGCACGGCCTACACGTGGGTGGGCCTGTTGACCATCTCCTTCAACCACGAAGAGGAGCCCACACGAGGGAGACTGTTGGCTCGGGACCCCGGGTTCGCCAAACCCGTACCTACCGAAGTAGGCCCCTGGGGGCCTACTACATTACAAGTAACTGTTCACTCTCTTAGTAAGCAATCACCATTAAGTGGTATACATATATTTTAATTTAGGTTTGAATGAAAATGTCAGAAGATAACTTGAATGTAAATGTATCACATCGAAGTCAGCTGAGTTTCTTCCTAATAAAACTAGAGAAGTTGGCTCTTCAATGTATGGCTTCACTAATAATGCAACATACACTAACAATGCAACACTGCTGTCTTATGGACCTAAGCAATCTAAAGCTGTGATACTTATATCAATGACCTACTCAAAATACACAGATGTTACAAACAGAAAACCAGAGATCATTTCCTTCTATAATGCCACCAACTCTGGTATTGACACAATGGATAATAAATGTGCAAACTATTCGACAAATCACAGACCAGGAAATGATTTCTAGCTACTATTTTTTAAAATTTATTTTAGGTTGTATGAACAACTAGGTTATGAGCGACCACGTAGGTAAAAAAACCAAATTTACCTATTGATATACTCTTTGGTTTCATTATTTATATTTTTCTAGCCTGGACAAAAACCGTAGCCTATTGCTGGATGTAATTATTCCCTTTGTTATCCACCCGTCTATTTTTGTAATTTAAAGCATTTCTTTTCTAAAGGAAAAACTATATCAAACCAATACAAAAATGTGTTTAGGAAGTTCTCGCATTTTAAGTTAACATCAATTTCATCAAAGACATTATCCCATGTTTCCTTTTCCAATAAAGTATTAAACAGTACAATACTATTATTACTAAAGTTTCTTTTAGAAATAGAAATGTGTCTATCCATTATTTTACATACTAGAGTCTTAATTTATAGTATTTGTGCCCAATGATAAGAAATACCTAGATCTGTGACTTGTTAGCAAGTTAAGAACCATATGAAGCGTACTATCGTTTCCGCATCCCGTGTTGCTGAATTCTCCGTCGGCGTTCCACAAGCCTTTGGCCATTCAGACTTTCCGCCATTTGCTTCCCTGGAGTTATCTTTATTTACACTCCTTCCTTCGTGGTTTAACGGATATCTGTTTTGAGGGTCGAACAAACTTTCACTTAGGGGAGCAGGTAGCAAATCTAAAACTTTGTTCGGTTGTTTCAGGAAGGGCCTATTTTGCGTCTTTTCGCTTGCTCTGATATGTCGTTATTTACATTTGTAGGATTTGCAAATGTTTGTGTTATTGCATGCTTTTCACGTGATTGATCACTTATACTGGTACTGATTTCACTTGAAGTGAACAGCAAACATTTAGTTGATTTCAGTGCGAGTGTAGCTACAGTTCTGGATTGATAGTGGAAATTCAGTAGTAGAGGTATTTTGTATTTTGATCAGGTTTCAAGGTTCAAGTTGTTTCTGCTTGTAGTTCACTGTGTTGCTCATCTTCATGTTTACAGTCTTTAGCCACATGACCCAGCTGTTTACATATGAAACATGAGATTGACTCTGCTGACAGGTACGTCCAGTAAGTCGTACCATCATATTCAAAACGTATAGATTCAGGGATTTTCTCTAGGTCATCTGGGTACACATAAACTTGTCTTCTGAAACTTAAAATATGAGCAAACCTGGTTCTGACATACCTGCTCTGAGAAGCATTATAGTTGACCCCAGACGAATGTTCCAAGTTAGTAATTCATGCTCCAATACATGGTGTGGAATTACGGGACACACATTTGATATTATTACTCCTTGGAATTTTGACAACAAAGGTCTGGCTTCAAAAGATACATCTGAAATATTTACTTACGCACTATCCAGCTTATGCTTCACATAAAGAGGTTAGTTATGCAGAGCTTATTCCCTGTTGTATGCAGTCTTTTATTGTAGTGCTCATTTTGGCTTCATTATCAATTATATGCCCCAGGTAGCAAAACTTCTGTTCCTTGGAATATTTGATCACCAATTTTCAAGTCCTGTAGCTTCCTATTCCCTCCTGATATCAACATATATTTTGTTTTCTGTACATTAACTCTCAATCCTATTCTCAAACATTTTTACTGACTTAAGCAAAATATGCTTATGCAGAATGATTATGTCTTTTAAATGCTTTTAATCACTTAAACATGAGACATGTTCATGCGAGGTGGGTGCCAAAATTCTTGACTCCTGAACAGAAGTTTTTATGAATGGAAGTATGTATGGAACTGTGTCTAGTTGAGATGTATAGGGATGTATACTTGAATTCCATCATTACAGGTCTTACCTGCCTGAAAGAGGAACTAAGAGGGAAGCGTTTTGCTACTTCGGAGGCCTTTGTAAAGAAGGCTGCAGTGGTTATAAAGAAGATATCAAAAGATTGCATCCAGCACATGTTCTAGGACAGGCAGAAGCATTGGGCAAAGTGCACTCAACTTAATGAATTGTATTTATTTCATCCTTTGGAACATAATACATATTGTGATTTTGTGGGCTCGTAAAATGAAAAGTCCAATTGCACCAACTCAACAATGTTCTTTATTTCCACCGACTTACAGTTGAACACTTGCCAATTACACAGAATTACGTAATGCACACAATTACGATTCACCAGTTCGTCCGTTACCGTTCCGATGCACGTACACAGTCTTCTCGTCCGTTCGCTAGCACGTCAAGCACTGACTGACTCAATTCACTCACTGCAGCCCTTTTTATAGGAATATCGCCGTTCTCGAAGCCTCTAGTTTCCGTGAATCACCGCGAAAGTTCCAGAGGACAGGGGAAGGGGAAAGAGGCGGCCAGCGACAAGTGACACTTCCCTAATCCCCCTCAGTTAGTGACTGAGATTGATGAGTGGGTGTGGCCCTTATGCCTCTGGTCCCTTCTCAGCTGTCGTTAGTCTGGCGTTCCGGTAATTGGGTGACACTGCTCCCTCCTCAAAGCTGGTCGTCCCGAACAGCACCATCGTAGCACGCTAGACGATCCAGGTGTACCACCATCTTTCCTCGGGGCACCGTCTGGATGCGGTAGACCACGTCATTTATCCTCTTCACCACCCAGTACGGTCCTTGCCATGGCTGCTGTAGCTTCTGGCAGCGTCCCTTGGTCCGCGTAGGACGGTACAACCAGACCAGGTCACCTTTCTGGAACCCTTGGCTGTTGGCATGCCTGTCATATCTAGTCTTCCTGCGGTCGCTCGCCTTCTGGATGTTCTGGCGAGCCATCTCGTGCATGTCGTGGAGGTGGTCCACCAGGTCCTCCACATTCTCGGTCACCGGCTGCTTCACCTCCGGAGGGCTTCCAAAAGCCAGGTCACAACGGAGGCGTAACTCTCGGCCGAACATTAAGCTGGCTGGCGTCATCCCAATTGTGTCGTGTATAGACGAGCGGTAGGCCAGCAAGAACAGTGGTACCTTGACGTCCCAGTCTCGCTGATGGCTGGCCACGACCTTCCTCAGGTGTTCCTATAAGGTCTTGATGTATCTTTCGACCATGCCATCCGACTGGGGATGTAGAGGCGTCGTGCGGGTCTTGTTCACCCCAAGCCTTTGTAGTGCCTCCTTCATTAGGTTGGACTCAAAATTGGTACCCTGGTCACTGTGTAGCTCTAACGGCACCCCAAATCGACAGAACACTTGCTCCACGAGGCAGTCTGTGATTGTCTTTGCCTCTTGGTTTGGGATGGCATACACCTCCGGCCACTTGGTGAAGTAGTCCACGACCACCATTAGGTACTTGTTGCCTCGGTCAGAAACTGGGAACGGTCCAGCTATGTCAACGGAGATCCGTTCGAATGGCACTCCGACGTTGTACTGCTGCATGCGACTCCGGCTCCTAGTCTGGGGGCCACGACTCGCCGCGCACACGTGACACTGACGGCACCATCTCTCAGCATCTGATCGGAGTCTCAGCCAGTAGTAGCGCTGCCATAGTTTGTCAATCGTTCGGTTCGCTCCCAGGTGTACTCCCGAAGTACCGGCGTGCACTTCCTCCAAGACCTCCGGGACCTTACTCCGGGGAAGTACCAACTGTTCTCTCTGCGTCTTCCCATCGGGTGATTCCCATACCCAGAACAGCACGCCATCTCTGGTCTTCAACGAGTCCAACTGTGCCCAGTACGACTTGTAGGTGGCGCTCCTCGGTGCGATGTCCTCCCAGGTTGGTCTCGTCCCTGCCTCCACTTCCCTCAAGAGTGGCTCCAAGTCTGCGTCCGCCAGCTGCTCCCTCCTCAGGCCTGCGCTATTCCAGCCGTCCGCAGGCACTGCCACAACTACTCGGACTGCTGCGGCACGCTCCTTCTCTTCCAATCTTGTGCACTGGCCGCACTCTTCTGGACAGGGTCTTCGGGACATGGCGTCTGCGTTACCGTGGCTCTTCCCTCTACGATGTTACGAGGTGAAGTTGTACTCCTGTAGCCTCTGGACCCAACGTGCTGTCTGGCCTTCCAGGTTCATAACGCTCAATAGCCAGGTTAGGGCGGAATGGTCTGTCCTCACGTGAAATGGCTGACCGTACAGGTACTTGTGGAAGTGCTCCAAGGTCTTTACTACCGCCAGTAGCTCTCGTCGGGTGACGCAGTAGTTCTTCTCTGCCTTGGATAGCGTCTTGCTGTAGTAGGCTATCACCCGCTCATGGCCCTCCTGGATCTGCGATAGGACACCTCCAATGCAATGGTCGCTAGCGTCGGTGTCCACAATGAAGGCGCCACCCGGTTGTGGGAAACCCAAAATTGGAGCACTGCACAGGGTCTCCTTTAGGTGCTGGAAAGCGTTTTCGGCGTCCTCTGTCCACACATAAGGCCGGTGTTCCTGTCAGGCGGGTGAGGGGCTTTGCGATGTTGGAGAACCCCTTTATGAAGCGGCTGTAATAACTGCACAGCCCCAGGAAACTGCGCAACTCTTATCCTTTGGGCGAGGCCAATCTCACAGCCTGTGTCTTCTCCGGGTCTGTGGCCACTCCGGTTGCTGAGACTATGTGGCCTAAGTAGTTCACTTCCTTACGGAAGAGCTGGCACTTCTTCGCGTTCAGCTTCAAATTGGTCGCCTGCAGTCTCTGTAGCACCTTACCCAGATTCTCGAGATGATCTTCAAAAGTCTTCCCGACGATGATGATGTCGTCCAGGTATAGCAGGCAGGCATCGTAAGTCAGCCCTCTCATCACTGACTCCATGAGGCGTTGGAAGATAGCTGGTGCGTTGCAGAGGCCAAAGGGCATAACCGTGAACTGACAGAGCCCTTGGCCTGTCGAGAATGCGGTCTTCTCCTTGTCTCTTGGGTCTAGAGCTACCTGCCAGTAGCCCGACTTCAGGTCCAAGGTCGAGAACCCCTGTGCACCAGCTAGCGTGTCCAGGGTGTCGTCAATCCGGGGTAAGGGAAAACAGTCCTTCCGGGTGACAGCGTTCAGCTTTCTGTAGTCTACGCAGAAGCGCAGCTCGCCGTTCTTCTTCGTCACCAAGACTACAGGGGTACACCAAGGGCTGTCAGACTCTTCAATCACTCCCCTGGATCTCATGTCCTCCAGCATGTCTCGTACCGCCCCTTGCTTCGCCAGCGGAACGCGTCTATGTGGTTGCCGAATAGGCCGGGCGTCCCCGGTGTCGATGCGGTGAAGCACTTTGTCCGTGCGGCCGTAGTCACTATCACCTTGGCTGAAGACGCGCTGATACCGTCTTAGCAGTTGTCGAACCTTCTCCAGCTGTTCTGCGGACAGGTGGTCGGCCGCCCTCTCCAGTAAGCCTTCTAGCCGGGGCCCCAGGTGTTGCTTCGGCGCCGGCTCCTGTGTCTCGTCGATTGCTGTTACGCTCACCACGGGCTCGCACGTTCCCAACTCCGTCCCGGCCTGGACGTCGTGATCGGCGTCCGTTGGATTTAGCAGTCTCACTGGCACCTCCTCTCGGCACGGCAGCAATGCCCTGGCTACACACAGTCCGTGTACAGGCGTCTTCTGGTCCAGCATCATGTTCCTGGTTCTCTGACCGTCCAGTCGCGCCGTCACCACCACCTCGCTCCTCGCGGGGACAACCACGTCTTCGCTGAAGACGACCCTGCAAATTCCAAGGCGCTCTTCTGGTTGACGGAGTATAACCTCTTCTCCGTTGAGCCACAGGACCTTCTTGCCGACGTCGACCGTCGCCTCATGGCTCTTGAGGGCATCCAATACCAGTATCACCTCCTCAGCCACTTTCGCGACGAACACCCACAGACGTACGGTGACCCTTCCCAAGGTCAGCTTCAGCAGGGCCTCCTCCACAGGCAAGGTGCTGCCCGATGCCGTGACAAGCTGGTATGGTCGGCTCGGCTTCCTTGTCGGCAAACCCTTCGCCACGTCAGGTCTGATGATGGTCACGGCCGCCCCGGTGTCCACCAGCACGCGGCACGGCTTTCCTCTTACCCAACCGTCCGCGATGAGGCTGTCATCCATACGCCGGCTGACGGCGCGCAGTGTCACTCGAGGGGATGGTGATGGCGCCGACGTGCCCCTCTCCACGACGGCCCTTACTCGTTTTCCGGCTGCTCTTCCTGGTGTGGGCAGTCTCTTTGCAGGTGTCCGGGCTGCCCACACCTCCAACACAGGCCACTAGGTGTTCGCCGGCGTCCCTCGGCTGGTTTTCTGTCTCCGGTGTAGCGGACACTCCTCGTTCTCGACGTCGGGGTAGATGTTACCTTGGCCGCCTCCATCCTTAATGCTGCTGTCAGCGCCTCGTAGATGGTTTTATAATCGCCGAGCATTAGGCGCTGACGAATCTCCGTGTCCCGTACCCCGTCGACGAAGGTGTAGGCAGCTTCCCGGCACACGAACTCTGGTGGGAGGTCGACTAGGGCCTTGCTTGCCAGTTGTTCGACTGCCAGGGCGAACTCCTGCAGCGTCTCCCCCGGCTGCTGTGACTTTGCCTTTAGCTGGCTGCGGTACGCTGCGGCTAAGCGGTGGTTTCCGAAACGATTCTCCAGGGCCTCCCAGATGTCCTTGGGCGCCGCCGTTGTCTGCACCGCGTTTAGGACTTCCGCGGCCCGTCCCTGGAGGCTGGCTATTAACTGTGTGGCCTCCTCCTCCTCCGATAACCATCTGTTGTGCTTGGCCACTGTGTCGAACAGGCGGCGGAAGAACTCAAATGTTGACGCGCCGTCATATTTCGGAGGTTTGACGCGCGCCGATGTGTCGCGTCCCGGTGCGTCGGCCTTCAAATCCTTCAGCTTCCTGCCGACGACGTCCTCCACCATGGCGTTCAGGGACTTGACGCTGCTATCGGCCTTTCCCTCCAGGTTGTTTACGCGGTTCGCAAGGTCTTCGACGTCTTCCACCACGGCGTTCAGGGTCTTGGCGTTATTGTCGGCCTTTTCCTCTAAATCATTAAGGCGGTCGTCTACTTGACCCATCCGCTTGCCTAGCTTCGTGACGTCATCCCTCACGCCGGCCAACTGTTCCTCAAATTTGGCGGCGAGTATTTGCCGCTTCTGTTTTTGTTGTTAACTCGTTCATCTTCGCGGCCAAGTTGCTATTTGCCGTCTTCATTTGTTTCAGTTCCGCGGCAAGGTTATTTGCAGCTTCCGTCTTCTCTGTTAATTTGGCATTTATTTCCATCATCTTCTCCAAAAAATTTTCCAATGCCGCGTCCATCGTTGTAATGTTCGGTGATGTTATCGTCCCGCTTCCTGACACCAGTGTGACTTTGTGGGCTCGTGAAATGAAAAGTCCAATATCACCAACTCAACAATGTTCTTTATTTCCACCGACTTACAGTTGAACACTTGCCAATTACACAGAATTACGTAATGCACACAATTACGATTCACCAGTTCGTCCGTTACCGTTCCGATGCACGTACACAGTCTTCTCGTCCGTTCGCTAGCACGTCAAGCACTGACTGACTGACTCAATTCACTCACTGCAGCCCTTTTTATAGGAATATCGCCGTTCTCGAAGCCTCTAGTTTCCGTGAATCACCGTGAAAGTTCCAGAGGACAGGGGAAGGGGAAAGAGGCGGCCAGCGACAAGTGACACTTCCCTAATCCCCCTCAGTTAGTGACTGAGATTGATGAGTGGGTGTGGCCCCTATGCCTCTGGTCCCTTCTCAGCTGTCGTTAGTCCGGCGTTCCGGTAATTGGGTGACAATATGTTATAGGACATGTCAGTTCAAGATACAAAGATAAATATAAAAAGTTACATAAGACTAAAAACTGTAACAGATACAGGATCCAACAAAAGTCTAAAGTAGAAAAAGCAAATAAATATAAACTATATAAAGACCATAGAGAAATGCTATATAACAGTAGTTGTTCACAAATGTGGAGTTTACTCTACTTCATGATTTAATTCAATTTAATTCAATTTATTTTGTCCTTTTGATTGATATCAGACACGTCATAGTATGGAGAATACTTTAAAAAAGGCCACACCAATCTGGACCAAGACTAATGTATTTTATGTTAAAAAAAATTTCTCACTCTTTACTGGCTTGCCCTTGTACTTCCAAAACCTCCATATCAAATTTTTAGTGCAGTTAATTACTTCCTCTACTTAAAAGTAGTAAAAGGTGAAAACTGCAATCAAATAGTGCCACATTTCTTCAAGCTTTATTAGGTAATATATATATAAAACATGGGTAGATATAATTATTGTATCTTGAATACTAGAAAGCACCTCCCTTATATGGATATAAGGCTGCAATGCCATGTCACAAGTTGCAATTGTAAAAGTGTCCTATTTACAGATTCTATTTAGTACATACTGAAGGGTATGATTAGAACTGATACAGCCTTTTATATTGAATTCCTCATTTTCAAAAGGCAGTTGCATTTTCTGATTCAACAAAATAGTAATTTCAGCTCTACATTTAATTTAACACCTAAAACTACAGAAGCACAGAATACTGGAAAATTATGCATCATTTAATTAAGCTAAATAAATGGATAACCTTCCAATAGATACCAATTCACTGCTGACTAATTGGTAATGAAGCTGTTGACTATCTTGCCAAAGAAAAGGAAAACAAATTCAACAGAACCAAAATAAAACTTATGCTTTCATGTGGTTAAAAAATTAAATCAAAATATGTTTACATAACTTTTCTTTAAAAAAAAGGAGATTATCTTAAACATTTATGTGAATCCACAATAATGTGTTTTTAATTACTGAGCCCAAGATCTGTTAGCCAAACATCTCAATAAAACTGGGATAGCATCATCAATGTTCCCTGTAAGATCTTCAAGGGGGTATGGATGATGATCATCTTCAACGATATCCAGCCTCTTTTTCAAAAACCGATAGATGCTGATTAACTTTTCTGCATGAGCGAGAAATTAATACTTGAAGTTTAGTTATTTTTGTTATTTATTGTTTTTGTTACTTTTTATTTATGTATTTATTATGTTTTATTTATTTTCACCTTTTCATAAAACATAATGTATTATACAACCAACATGTTAATGTTTTTAAGGATTATTTGATTAGGTATAAACGTAGAAACTAAGTACTGCTACATACACAATAACAATATAATATTTTGTTTTATTTATATAACAAACATATTGAATACAAAGAAATTTGAAACATAATGAATAAGTAAGCTTTAATGTTTATTGGTATCTTCTAGTAAATCTTCATACAATTATTCTGCAGTTTCTGGAATTTCAAAAGATTTAGCTAGATTTTGAACATCCTTTTTCTTTTCTTTGCTCACTCTATCAGGAGGCATAAAACTGTGCCCATGTATTGGGTAGAATGTGAAATGCGGGAAACTTTCTTACTCTTCTCCAAGAAAGCAATAAGCACGAATATCATCACACTATTCTTGTTCTCACTAAAGCAAGAGTCTGAAAATAAACCAATGGTAGAAGTAGTGTTGCTGGACATCCTTTCTTCCAGTTCCAACAAGAAATGGTGCAAAGCTGAGGCAACCTGATTGAAGCCTTTAGCAGATTCAGTTTCCAACCATGTATACAGGAAATGTCTTTGTTATGGGTTTTAGATGGGATCATTATGCATAAATTATACAGCCACACCTGCCTTGCATAGAATCGCTAACAGAAAGTTTAGGCAAAGGTTGTTTCTGCTACATATCAAAGCAAATAGTGCTTGCCTTGCCATGTTTCTCTTTCAATATCAGATAAAACCTTTTTGAATGCAACTTGTGCAGTCTGTACATGGTTCTTAGTTCGTTTTTCTTTTCCATGTCTGCCTCTGTCTTAATCTTCATCAGTCCCATTTTACATTTAGAACATGTGTCAGTGTGTGGTGTATGGAATGAAAAATTGAAGAACTTTTAAAATATGTATTTATATTTTGACAATAAGCAGACTGGTAGATTTCTTAATCTTCTTTCTGTGCAAAAGTTGTTCCACATTTTTCAGATATTAAGTTATGGAGGTAAATATCCTCTCCTTGATTTTGCTCTTCCTTAGTGGCTTTCTCTATATCTGTTGTTCTTAATGTTCTGCTTTATAGCAGCAGAAATGCCCTTCTGTAATATTCCTGTTCTGTCACTTCCATTGGTTTTCTTTGGTGCATTCTCAGTAAGTGAAACTTTCTAGCCAGGAGAGATAATCTATCTTTTGACAGCCTTGTGATTCCTTGGAAGCTTGCAGTACATATTGACAATACTCGGCCATCATTAGTTCTCACACTGTATTTAATGCTAACAGTCTGCTTCATATTTGGAGCTTCTTTCTTCATCACTCTGCGATTAGGAGATGTAATACACATATTTTTCATAACGAATTTATCTTGATCTATTTTATTTAGCAAGGAAAGAAGTCAAATCAGCTACATCACAAAGTTTATGCCTTTTACTTTTAGTATTTCATGGAGTGCACTCAAGACCAGTGATCATGAAATTGCTGGAGTATGAGCTTTGCTTGATTTGCATTTTGATTTCTTTTCCTTGTTTTTGCAATTTCTACCTCCGATCCATTTTATGACTGGGCACAGTTTCACAATCTGAGCTCCTTTCCATTCTGCATAGTATAGTGCAGTGTGTCAACTAAGAATAAAAATGCCATGTAAGTATAACAAAGCTTTCAGAAATGAATGTGAAATACAAGCACACAACCTGAGTTCGCAGTTATTGCCAATGCTGCAGCAGTGTACAAAACTTGCAAAAATGATTGAGAATTCCAAGAATCACGTAAAATCATGCTGGATCATAAAATCATAAAATTGCATCTATCAACTTTTACTTTAACTGAACAAGTGCATCATTTGAAAATTCCCTATCTTCTACACAGGACATGAATCAAATTTTGCAAAATCTGATTTCACAGAACGATGCAGAAGGTGAAAATTATGCTGATAGTATATATAACTCAATTTCGTAAAATTTTGCATCTATCGAGTTTTGAAAAAATGCTCCTCAATTCTAATTGAGAAAAAGTAGTGGAGAGCAATTTAGCTTTAGAGCAATATATAGTCAACAACATTCCAATCATACATACATTTTGGATTTAAGAACAAGGGGCCTTAGTTTCAACAATACTAGATTCTTAAATATATGAAATATATTAGAAACATGGAATGTATCTGCTAGACTTATAAATAAATACAAAATAAACAAAGTATTAAAGAAAAGCAAAACTATGGCACTAAATGTTTATTTAGGTCATGTTTCTAAAAAGGTTGTGCCATATGCTAAACACAAATCAATATTCATACAAAAAGGAACATAATTTTTTATTGTACTGTTATGTTACCAAGTAACAACAAATGTCAACAATTTAAAACATAAAAATCCTAACAATATAAAAAAGCCATATATAAATCAGTCTTCTATTGATTATGATAGTTGAGATCATGTTTTCCAGACTGTTTAAGGTAACTAGAACAGCAATCGGCAACCCTCATACAAAGCACGTAACCAAATGCCGACAGCATGTGCTCCAGGATCAGGCATGACTAGACATTCAATATTATCAGATTCACATGTTCGTCGCCTCTTGCTAATGCTTTTCTGAGCCTGTTCTTCTGCAGCCATTGCTGCATTCTTTAAGGCTTCCAGTGGTTCCCCTGGACTTTCAGTGAGAGATTTCTCCAGAGCATTAGTCGCAATATCCAAAGAAAGTACCCCTAATTTGTTACCATCAAGAATATATTCATAATTTGTAAGTGCCTTGATTCCCTCTCTTAAAGCTTCCAGCCAAACAAAAGCATTTACTGAGAAGTCTTCTGTTTTGTCTTGAAACGCCTGAAAGAAGGATTTTTAACTATTAGCTATATTCAGAGAAGCTATTAATTTTTTTGGTTATGCCATTAAATTTATCATATATGAAAGGTCAGCAAGTCAAAAAATTAGGATCAAATGTTACTCAAATGTGTAAACTAACATGTTATACATGTTTCTTCTCATTTTCTAATTCTCCAATTAATCCTCTCTATCCCTTCCACTCAAAAGAAAACTTCAGTCCTATGCACAATAATTCATTACATTCAAAAACATGCCAGTAGTACTGCACAGCTTAAGGAAGGGAAAAAATTCAACTTCAAAAAATGCTGATGTAGCTTGGTGACATTAAATTCAGAACATCTTCATTTGTTAAATTTATTGGGAGTCGATTAATGACACTAAACAACACTTACTTTTCAATTTTCCCGGAACTAGTTTCAGAGGCCTTCCCTCTATCCTCAACCGGACATCGATATAGGGAAGGACATCGAGGATAGAGGGAAGGCCACTGAAACTAGTTCCAGGAAAATTTAACAGTAAGTGTTGTTTAGTGTCATTAATGGACTCCCAATAAATTTAATTTATACAACACTGTTTTCAACACTTCCATGAAAGGATTTGTCTTCATTTGTTCTGTACATGGTGAATAGATTGAACAAACAAACATGCATGCACACAGCATACTAGTTCCTAAATTACATAAAATGAGTTGATGTTAAGCACTCACATTTCTCTATTTATCAAACCATTGGCTGGACAAGTTTCAAGGACCTATGTCTTGACTGCTGGTTGAAAAATGTTTATTAGTGACTACTGAAACATTTTTTGTGGTACATAGAAATCAGATTTGAAAAGTTGAATGCAAAGGTGGGAGTTTTAACTATAGATTTTCAGCTTTACATACTGATAAACTACAACTGTTCTACAAGATTGCAGAATGTGCATTCAGTCTCTCTTGTCTAATCTTATTGGATGCATATACCTCTCACAATTCTGGATTATTTATAAAACAAATTTCACTTTAAAATTAATAGAAGCTTAAGCCACTAACGTAAAGAGGACAAAATGGTTGAGCTAATCCATATGCATGGATAAGCTATTTTACAACATTGAACTGTATTTAATAAATATAAGTTTTGATTTTACCTTGGTCCAGCTTTTAATGTACTGCATGCAAATATTACTTTCTCTTCTTGTTCATCTTTTAAAATCTTATTATCTAGATACCTCTTGTAAATTTGGGCAAACTTTCAATTCGCATTTACACAGTTCGCTGTACAATAAGGTACGTAAAGTGAGTCAGATCTTTAAAGAATATATCACTAAATGATGATTTTGAAATTCCATGCTCCCTGCATCACCCATTTGAGAAAATCGTCAGTACTTGACTATTAATGAGAAATATCTTGGGAATGGTTAACACCATGCATGCTTTTCTTCTTCTTCTTCGACATCCTATTGTGATGTTAGGGGAAACTTTTCCTCTATTCCTTATGCTTTTAAGTGTTGAGTTGAGGAACAGCAACTCTGGATCAGATAGAAACCCAGGATGGGTGATTAGCCCAATGCCTGGTATAAGAGTAAGAGATGTAGGTAACAGAACGAGGGTGACATAAATTAAAGGAAGGATGATAATGGAGCAATTGGTGGAAGGATGGTGGGGAAAACTGGAGATCCTGGAGAAAATCCAACCCAGCACTGTGTTGCCTATCACAAATCTCACATGCAATCACCTGGGCACGAACTCAGGCCACCTTGGTGTCAAGCGGTCTAACCTCTCGGCCATGGTGTGGCCATCCATGCATGAATAAACAAAAATATTTGATAAATTATATGCTTTGACAAGATTTACATTTTTTGGGTAATAAGATTTTGTCTATCTCTTACTGTTTACCCTTATACAAAATTCATTCAAAATGAAGATTTTAGAGGGTTTATTCAAGATACACATTTTATTTGTCATAAAAATATCTCAAACATATGGTATTGTAATCAAAATTATTAAGAGCCATTCTTAAGAACATCAAGATTTTTAAATATTTCATGTACAAGTAGTTTGAAGTGGGGTTATTTTCTTTAAAATCTTTAAATTATTTGTTTTCGTGGTTATCACATTTGTATATACATTACACTGATTATTAATTATGATTAGTTGCAACTATATTTCAACATGAATATAGATACAGATTTGCTTTGTTATTTGAATGCAATCTAAGAAAAAGTTCCTCCAGCTGTGTCAAGACTCTACTGCAGTGATTTATAATCTCACTTACTCCTACATTCCAGCATGCATATATGACTTGAACAGGAGAGCTGAGATAGATGGAACAAATATCATGTGATGCAGATACAGCAAAGGAAAATGCTTATGTAAACAGGACTGAAGTTAAGATAGAATAACTTAAATATTCTATAGGATGTGAGATAAAACATGATAATGACATACGAAAGGCAATGTTACTAGAAAAGAGAAGCAACAACACCCTAACACACATTATTGGCTAAAATCACAAAAGTTGCAGATAATTTCAGTCGGTTACTCATATGCAGCAAAGCAGATAAAATGAGCAAGCATTTTTCTTGCCAGATGTTAAATAATATCAACACTGGAAATTAATTGTTCTTTCACACTAGCCGTGTGTAGGATGCACTATGAAAGGGTAGAGCCAGACTGAAAAATTCAATGCCATAGCTGGGATTCGAACCACGGATCTTCTGGTCTCCGTCCAGTCGCTCTAAACCATTGAGCTACTATGGCCAACATGCCATTAAATTCTCCAACTGACTCTTGTAATTGTACCTAATAGTGGTCCGAACTATAAAGCCCGGGCCTTAAAGTGCTTACAGCATAGTAAGTCGCCATAAAGGTAGTTGTCCCATGTGTTTATGAGAACTCCTAGTGGTTTACCGGGAAAAACAAGAGTCAGTTGGAGAATTTAATGTCATGTTGGCACATTGGCCATAGTAGCACAATGGTTTAGAGTGGCTGGATGGAGACCAGAAGATCCGTGGTTCAAATCCCGGCTGAATTTTTCAGTCTGGTTCTACCCTTTCATAGTGCGTCCAACACACAGCTTGGCTGGGCTATGTAAATGGGATAATTTGGGGGGGGGGGGAAGTAGTAATTAGAAAAATGTTTACAGTAAAAGGGGAAAAGAACAGCAGAAATATAGGGAATTATTTAGGGAAGGTTAAAGAGAGATGGCTAAGAACAATTAAGAGAAAAATGTAGATAATAGGTGAAATGGCAAATTATGTAAAAAGGAGTAGTGGGCCTCCTGGGGACCGAATTATTATTCAATGGCAAGCAGCATGGTAGGATTTTCAGGATTTAGGAATATATGGCTTTTTCCAGTAATGCATTTTATAATTGTATTCTTAATTTTGTATTTTCATTTGATGATAAAAGGAAAGATGATAAATAAATTACAAATTACTTTAGCAACCAGTAATGGGTACCATATTATTGACCTTGTTACTTTGATGTTATGGGTTTACTAGTTAATTTGTATTTGCTTTGATCATTAATGAGTAAGCAGCTGCTATCTGTCCTTTACTTCAATAACCATTATAATGTAACTGTTACATTATTTTCTATCCATCCCTAATATATAACCAAAAAGGAACACAAGAACCCCTATTAAAAACACAAAGACCTATGGCACTGAAAACAATCAGGAATACACAGCATCTGCAATGTGATTTAAGTTTCTGAAAAAATGATTGCAGTACAACATTTTCTGGTTTGTGTGAAATTCTTGAGAAGTTTCCCTCATACATTCATTGCAGAAAGAGAGTAACACATGTGAGACAGCTAAATGAGTTTAATGGCAGCAGCTTTTGCAGCTTGCAGACTACATGCCTCAATTTCTGTGAGTATATTTTAAAGCTTGAGTTTCTTTTGAGGTTCTGTGACAAACTTTTACAGTTTAAAGAGTATATTTATTTATATTTAAAAAGGTCATGTGATGACTGAGTGATTAGACTGCTTGACTCTCACCAAGGTGGCCCAGCTTCAAATCTGTTGTGAAGGACAACATCATGCAGTGGTAGTTTTTCTCCAGTTTCCCCACCATCAATGTACCAATTTCTCCAAACTTCCTTTCATCCATTTTGCCCTCATTCTATGCCTTCTACATTTTTACTTTCATACAAGGCATTGAGCTGATCACCGAACCTGTGTACTCTATCTGATCCAGAGTCTTTCTTCTTCAACAACCCAAGAGCTCACTTGTGGGTCAAGGCTGTCTTTCGAGTTATAACATTTTAAATTACGAATGTGTATTATTCGCTTGATGTTAATATTTAGTGCATAATAACAATATCTATCATTTTCATAAACATATTATTTATGATCAAGTTCAAATACAGTCTTGGGAAAATTATAGACAGATGCATGTTTTCAGATGGCCACAAATTTCATAAGCCCATAATTGCCATAGTTAATTTATCTGGTGTAAGTGGGCAATGTAGAAAGTATTCTTAAACTATTTTCACATTACAGATCTCATGGTTTAATAGCCTCCTGCAGGGGAGGGGATCCGTCCCCTTCAGCTGCTGTGGTGCGACTCCTGCGGACCCTTAGCACTTGTGGTATCTCTGACGTTACCAGAGGAACCTCGGGCTGAACTGTCAAGCCCCTCCCATCGGGGAGCTGTTTGGATTGGGTTGGACTCGAGGGGGCAGTGTGTTCCCGACACTCATGGGAAATCAGGTACCTCCGGCCAGTTACAGCCGCCCAGAGGGGGTAGAGGGTTGCCTCATAAGTCCTGCATACTAGCCTGCAGAGCTAGTAGAAGGTGTGCTAGATCACCAGGCAGCCCCACCGAGGTTTTTCGGTAGTCTTCCCTGTGGGGTTGACGCGCGTAAGTGGCGTATCCACTTCCATCTCATCTTGACGTTGACGACGGGGAGGGGCTTTTTAGGAAACCAGGTATTGCCCTATGGAAAGAGAGCCCTGGAGTTATCCATCGTTCCCGGGTAGGAGGAGGCCAGGGTCTTCAGACTTTTGGGTAGATCCTCTGCACATTAAAAATGGTTTAATATCTACACTTATTTGAATGGATTGATCCTGTTCCTTTACTTACTGTAGAGAAAGTAAAATCTGATGACTGCATCCCTCCTGCTTACAGCTTACATACCAAGTATTGCATTATACTGTGTAGCAACCAAAGAAACATTACATTCACATGAATTTCTCTACGTATTGTCCTACAAATTACTCTTTTAATTGCCCATTCTTCTTTTTATTTATATTAACTGAAATAAACACTTACAGAAAGAGTTTCATTACAAATTTTGTTACCGATATAAGATGAATACAGAAGGATGAAGAGGTAAGTCAAATCTTTAAAAAGTGAATCACTAAATGCTTGCTTGGAAACTTTTTGCATGATCAAGAGTAACCAATGAATGGTAACCTAAAACTTTAAGATGGGACTGGACTAAGCTATGGAGGGAATTCGGCATGGAGGTCCAAACTTGGTATATTGTACCTATGCCCCAAGTGGGACACTCCCAAGAGGAAGGATGCGAGAGGTGACAGAGAGTAGCCGTCCCAAGGAGCCATGACAGTGCAGAGAGCAGGTTACCTACACTTTACCAGTTAGAAACTCCCCAGCCGGCCAGAAAAATCAGCACCCCACCTACTGTAGTCCGGAAATGGTCCCCACTACACCAGGTTTGGAGACCAGAGACCATCCTACTGGAGGAGGAAGTTTTACCAAGAGCATATCATCCTGCCATACAACACCGAAACTCCAGCCGACACTTCTATCCTGAAAGAGACCACCAGATGAGAGATGATATGAAATAATAATGGACTTGAAATGGAGGGACAGGAAATTCAGAGGATGTAATTAACCTACTGACCATTCGACTGGCAACCCGGAAAATCCCCCAAAACACCATGGGTCAGGTAGGCCAGCCACAGGAATTGAACCTCGACCTCTCGAATGTGGGCCACAGATGAAACCATGTAAGCCATCCTGACGGACAAAGTATTTAAAAATTCAGACACCTCAGAAGTGGTTGACAGCTTGTGCTTTTTAATAAGAACTTTTGGTAACAGGCTTTCACCTATCTCTTATGGTTTATCAGTTATACAAAAGTAACAAAGTAGAGTTAGATTACTTCCGTAAAAACCCTGGCATAGTGCATTGCTTAGCTTAGGAGCGACTCTCACCACCGATGGGCGTGGCTTAGGCGTGAGGTGATTGGGAAGTTCCTCGATGCCGTCCAGCATGTCGTCTGCACATACCCTGCTTTTTTGTGTTCGCTGTGGGGCATTTTTCTCTGGTCACATTGTGATATGAAGCATTCTCTATCACAAGAACAGACTTCTCTGGAAGATTGGGCTCTAGATTTTCTTTAACTACATTCTAGATGATAAGTTTCACAGATTTAGTGTTCCCAACATAGCACGTGATAACCAAGTTCACTCGTCTAGATGAGAATACACACTGACCTTTGCGCATACGGCTGGATGGGAGGGAGAGAGGAGGAACTGGCATACATGAGGCGCCAAGCGGATATTGAAAACGGGCTTGCCCGCTGGTCACCCAGGGTTTTTATGGGAATACGGCTACTCTACATTCGAATGAAGACTCTATTCACTTAAAATTCAAGATATATGCAGTTTGGTGATGCAAATATCTTACTATGGTATTTTACCAAAAACTTAAAAGCTATTTTTGAGAAAATAATGTAAAATTTACCATGAAAAGGGCACTTTAGAATGGGAGGATTGTTTTTAAAAATCTTTCTAATGCATCCACAAAAGATGCTGAATTTTAATAGCAGTTTTGGTAGTGATGCCAACCTTTATTATTGATTTAGTTCTTCCTTTCTCTCTCTCTCTCTCTCTCTCTCTCTCTCTCTCTCTCTCTCTCTCTCTCTCTCTCTCTCTCTCTCTCTCTCTCTCTCATGGAAAATGGTGCCTGAATCTATGACCTCCTGCATCTCTCATAAATATGAGCTAAATTTTTGCTCATCGAAATGTTTTTCAAAGAAGGCATATAAACACACTATCTAATTTATTGTTTACAAATGGTTGCTCATTTTCTGTAAACCAGGCACTACATGAGGGTGAACTTGGGCATAATCCAGCTTCTAAAATTTGATTTTTTTTCTGCCTTAAGCTGTACACTTCAATATACAAATACATAAAATATATATAAATAAAATGTCCAATACATTAACATTGAAAACATCAACAAAGATATTAAAAGACTTACTGAGTTATCTTTTATTAAAAAATAAAACTTCACTCGCATTAACTGAGTTTCAATAAAATATATGTAACTCAATAAGTCTTTAAATATGTAACTAGTTTCATTTTTAACGATGCTTTTAATGATAAGAGTTTCAATGAACAAAGATGCTTATAAAACAGGATTTGTAATATATCGAGATTTAACTGTATTGGAACACCACAGTGAAGCGAAAAATTATTAAATTTTAGATGAGTCGTATTTTTTACACATCTGCTTCACTTTCGTATGCTGTGTTTCCTAGTAATTTTACAATTTTCAAATGGAGGTTGTACAAAGAGAGGTCTATATTAGTTAGTTTTCTGTAGTGATTTGCTTTTTCGGATTTTAACACAGCTTTTTCAGCAGCTAATTGCTATACGAAAGTGAAGCAGATGTGTAAAAAATACGACTCATCTAAAATTTAATAATTTTTCGCTTCACTGTGGTGTTCCAAAACATACGAAAGTGAAGCAGATGTGTAAAAAATACGACTCATCTAAAATTTAATAATTTTTCGCTTCACTGTGGTGTTCCAATACATACGAAAGTGAACCAGATGTGTAAAAAATACGACTCATCTAAAATTTAATAATTTTTCGCTTCACTGTGGTGTTCCAATACAGTTAAATCTCGATATATTGAAGTGACGTTAAGTCAAGAGGAACACGCGAAAGTTAGATCCAGCCAATTTTAAAACCCGGACAACATGGAGGTAAGATCGTTCACATTTGAAAATTTCAACGAACATTTCGGCAACAAGAAAGAAATAAAACAATATTTGAAACTAAAGACAAAAAGAAGGTTAATATCAGCGGACATAAAATTTATCAACAATTGCCTAAAACAAAACATTTCTCCGAAATTTGTAAGAAAAATAGTAAAATTTAACAACAACAGTAGAGAACAATTAGCAAACAAAAAACAAAAACAAAAAGAAATATTAACATCAGAACTAAAGAACATATGAGAAACATTAAAAATGGTGAAACAGAAAAATCAGCAGTGGCTTTTCATTTTTTGAATACTAGACATGACATCAATTTGGAAACATCTCTAATAAAATACGTTAATCACCCCATAGACCTTTCCGTATGGGAAAAAATCTTCATTAACAAAAATCGTCATAGAGTCATGAATTTTGAAACTCCACCACCAGACATCTTTGACAAGTACATCACGCCATCTATTGACAATACGGAGAAAAAAGAAACCACTACAACTTGCACTAGTCGAGTATCAGCTGAGGATAAGAGCAAGAGCTCTTGAAACATGTCCTGTGAATAAACAGGTGAGTGAAGCAATGTGTCAATATATTCTCGATTCAATTTTGTACTGTTATGCTATATTCATATTACGTTCTCTATCTACCATAATTTATTTTTACCTCTTTTCTACACATTTATCTTATAAAAGTTTATCTTTCTGTCTACTTCATATCAACTGAAATAAATATTTGGAGGCACAAGGAGAACACAGAGAGCTGAAGCATAGTAAAATAACTGGTTGCTATATGCCGGTTTTGAAATTCCATACTCTGCAATACATCAGAAGAAACTACAGAATGGCAATTTAAGACTTTAAAGAATGTATGATAAATTATATATCTATAAAACTTAAATCAAAAGTAACAAACACCTCAGAAATTGTTAATGCTGCAACAAAATTTATTTTGGAAGCCACTTCCACGGTGTAGGGATAGCCTGACTCCGTTGATTCACGAGTTTTGAATTCAAATCTCACAGTTACCCGCATAATATTTGTTTCAAGGCTGTTTCCTTATTTAGAAGACAAATGTTGGATAACTCTACGCTTTACTGACTTATTTGAGCATCGTTTCAACCATTTGGTTCATTCACCATTCAATAAGACTACCTAGATAAAGATGTACGATTTTCCTCTTTGGAAATATAATGGAGGCAATAATAAAATGATAATGGAGGCAATGGCTTCCGAAATAAGTTCCTCAAAAATACAAAAATGTAAGTGACAAAGTGTCAAAAAACAAACTAAAAATAGTTTTTTCAATAAATTTTGATGTCACTGTTACTCAATTGCTCCAATCACGCATAATACCTAGATAAGGTTTATTCCAGGGTTTCCCCTTATCATGAAAGAGAAATGTCTGGTAACTCTCAGCTCTGTGAACCCTGGGCTCATTTGAGCATCATTTCACCCATTTCATTCATTCATCATCTGACATGACTTAACGTTGGAAGACATAATAAAAAAATAATGGAGACCTATATCTTAAGTTGACACTAGTTTCTTCGTTGTATCATAACAAGAACTCAGGTAGTTCCTTCTTCATGCGGTTTCTGAGGGAACAGGATAAGTTGTGCATTTACAAACTGTTCGAAAGCAGTTATTCTATTTAATGAGGAATGTATGATGAACCATTATTTCACAAAGATCCCTAAAAATCTGATAAAATGTGTTTGCTTTCCATGGCTAACACACTGTTTACAGAACTCTTGTGTTTAGCCATATTGCAATGTTGCACCGTAAAGAGTTTCCCAGCTGTAATTATAAAATACAATACAACCATCAGTATTGAACTATAATTCCCAAAACCTGTTATGGAAGACGTTTGAAAGAAACCTCCCAATCTCACATTATCAAAGCACTTTACTTTAGGCAGCTTGAAATACAATGAACTACTCATTCATTAACAGAACCAAAAGGCTACTGTAGAGGAGAACACACAGCCTATAGTTAAAATTCTTATCAGTGTGCAAAACAACAAAACTGAACATTGGCCTGCTTGGAGACGGAAGACACAGAAAAACAGTTACTTGTTTCTTCTTCATGTACAATAAATCATACCTATGTTATATCAAACAGGTTCATACAATTCCTTTGATCTGCAGACCGTGACAGCAAATTCCTGCTGCCTACCATCAACGGAAGTTTGCTGAACAAACTGTGCAAGCATTATGAAATTGTGTTTATAAAAGTATTTGGTGAAATATTAAATATTACATAAGGTATGACTAAAAATATGCCCTTATTCATATATTTGGACTAAATATGAACCAATAGTAAAATATTGTGACTTTGTGGGTTCGTGAAATGAAAAGTCCAATTTCACCACTCAAAAATGTTCTTTATTTCCACCGACTTACAGTTACACTCTTGCCAATTACACAGATTTACGTAATGCACACAATTACGATTCACCAGTTCGTCCGTTACAATTTCACTTGCACTCGTAATTACGTACAATCTTCCGATGCTCTCACACAGTCTTCTCGTCGTACACTAGCACTGCATTCTTACACCAAGAACTCTGACTGACTGACTCCTAATTGAAGCCCTTTTTATAGGAATATCCTGTTATTCTAGAAGTCTCTGGTTCTCCGCAAATCACCCGAACGTTCCAGAGGACAAGAGAAGGGGAGAGAAATGTCGAGGGACAAGTGACATTTCTCTAAATCACCCCTCAGTTAGTGACAGATTAATGGGCGGGGGGCGTGGCTCGGCTGCCTCGGTACCTTCCAGCTGTCGCCGGTCGTATCTTACGCTAATAGGGTGACACTGCTCCCTCCTCAAAGCTGGTCGTCCCGAACAGCACCATTGTAGCGGGCTAGGCGATCCAGGTGTACCACCAACATCTTCCCTCGGGGAACCTTCTGGATGCGGTAGACTACATCGTTAATCCTCTTCACCACCCGGTACGGTCCTTGCCATGGCTGCTGGAGCTTCAGGCAGCGTCCCTTGGTCCGGGTAGGATGGTACAACCAGACCAGGTCACCTTGCTGGAACCCTTGGCTGTTGGCTTGCCTGTCATACCTGGTCTTCATGCGGTCGCTCGCCTTCTGGATGTTCTGGCGAGCCATCTCGTGCATGTCGTGGAGATGGTCCACCAAGTTCTCCACATACTCGGTCGCTGGCTGTTTCGCCTCCGGAGGGCTTCCAAAAGCCAGGTCACAAGGGAGGCGTAACTCTCGGCCGAACATTAAGCTGGCTGGCGTCATCCCAGTTGTGTCGTGTGTAGACGAGCGCTAGGCCAGCAAGAACAGTGGCACCCTGACGTCCCAGTCTCGCTGATGGCTGGCCACGACCTTCCTCAGGTGTTCCTCTAAGGTCTTGATGTACCTTTCGACCATGCCATCCGATTGGGGATGTAGAGGCGTAGTGCGAGTCTTGTTCACCCCAAGCCTTTGTAGTGCCTCCTTCATTAGGTTGGACTCAAAGTTGGTACCCTGGTCACTGTGTAGCTCTAACGGCACCCCAAATCGACAGAATACTTGCTCCACGAGGCAGTCTGTGACTGTCTTTGCCTCTTGGTTTGGGATGGCATACACCTCCGGCCATTTGGTGAAGTAGTCCACGACCACCATTAGGTACTTGTTGCCTGCCTCGATCGGAAACTGGGAACGGTCCAGCAATGTCAACGGCGATCCGTTCGAATGGCGCTCCGAAGTTGTACTGCTGCATGCGACTCCGGCTCCTAGTCTGGGGGCCACGACTCGCCGCGCACACGTGACACTGACGGCACCATCTCTCGGCATCTGCTCGGAGTCTCAGCCAGTAGTAGCGCTGCCGAAGTTTGTCGATCGTTCGGTTCGCTCCCAGGTGTCCTCCCGAAGTACCGGCGTGCACTTCCTCCAAGACTTCCGGGACCTTACTCCGGGGAAGTACCAACTGTTCTCTCTGCGTATTCCCATTGGGTGACTCCCATACCCGGAACAGCACGCCCTCTCTGGTCTTCAACGAGTCCCAATGGGCCCAGTACGACTTGTAGGTGGCGCTCCTCGGTGCGATGTCCTCCCAGGTTGGTCTCGTCCCTGCCTCCACTTCCGTCAAGAGTGGCCCCAAGACTGCGTCCGCCAGCTGCTCCCTCCTCAGGCCTGCGCTATCCCAGCCATCCGCAGGCACTGCCGTGACTACTCGGACTGCTGCGGCACGCTCCTTCTCCACTCTTGTACACTGGCCGCACTCTTCTGGACAGGGTCTTCGGGACATGGCGTCAGCGTTACCGTGGCTCTTCCCTCTACGATGTTCCGAGGTGAAGTCGTACTCCTGTAGCCTCTGGACCCAACGTGCTGTCTGGCCTTCCAGGTTCTTAAAGCTCAATAGCCAGGTTAGGGCGGAATGGTCAGTCCTCAGGTGGAATGGCTGACCGTAAAGGTACTTGTGAAAGTGCTCCAATGTCTTTACTACCGCCAGTAACTCCCGTTGGGTGACGCAGTAGTTCTTCTCTGCCTTGGATAGCGTCTTGCTGTAGTAGGCTATCACCCGCTCATGGCCGTCCTGGATATGCGATAGGACACCTCCAATGCAATGGTCGCTGGCGTCTGTGTCCACAATAAAGGCGCCAGCCGGCTGTGGGAAACCCAAAACTGGAGCACTGCACAGGGTCTCCTTTAGATGCTGGAAAGCGTTTTCGGCGTCCTCCGTCCACACATAAGGCCGGTGTTCCTCTGTCAGGCGGGTGAGGGGTTTAGCGATGCTGGAGAACCCCTTTATGAAGCGGCGGTAATAGCTGCACAGCCCCAGGAAACTGCGCAACTCTTTCTTTTCCCTTGGGCGAGGCCAATCTCTCACGGCCTTTGTCTTCTCCGGGTCTGTGGCCAATCCGGTTGCTGAGACTATGTGGCCCAAGTAGTTAACTTCCTTGCGGAAGAGCTGGCACTTCTTCGCGTTCAGCTTCAAGTTGGTCGCTTGCAGTCTCTGTAGCACCTTACTCAGATTCTCGAGGTGATCTTCAAAAGTCTTCCCGACGATGATGGATGTCGTCCAGGTATAGCAGGCAGGCATCGTAAGTCAGCCCTCTCATCACTGACTCCATGAGGCGTTGGAAGGTAGCTGGTGCGTTGCAGAGGCCAAAGGGCATAACCGTGAACTGCCAGAGCCCTTGGCCCGTCGAGAATGCGGTCTTCTCCTTGTCTCTTGGGTCTAGAGCTACCTGCCAGTAGCCCGACTTCAGGTCCAGGGTCGAGAACCACTGTGCACCAGCTAGCGTGTCCAGGGTGTGGTCAATCCGGGGTAAGGGAAAACAGTCCTTCCGGGTGACAGCGTTCAGCTTTCTGTAGTCTACGCAGAAGCGCAGCTCGCCGTTCTTCTTCGTCACCAAGACTACAGGGGAACACCAAGGGCTGTCAGACTCTTCTATCACTCCCATGGATCTCATGTCCTGCAGCATGTCTCGTACCGCCCCTTGCTTCGCCAGCGGAACGCGTCTATGTGGTTGCCGAATAGGCCGGGCGTCTCCGGTGTCGATGCGGTGAAGCACTTTGTCCGTGCGGACATAGTCACTATCACCTTGGCTGAAGACGCGCTGATACCGTCTTAGCAGTTGTCGAACCTTCTCCAGCTGTTCTGTGGTCAGGTGGTCGGCCGCCCTCTCCACCAAGCCTTCTAGCCGGGCTCGCACATTCCCAACTCCGTCCCGGCCTGGACGTCGTGATCGGCGTCCGTAGGATTTAACAGTCTCACGGGCACCTCCTCTCGGCACGGCAATGCCCTGGCTACACACAGTCCGTTTACAGGCGTCTTCTGGTCCAGCATCATGTTCCTGGTTCTCTGGCCCTCCAGTCGCGCCGTCACCACCACCTCGCTCCTCGCGGGGACAACCACGTCTTCGTCCAAGACGACCCTGCAAATTCCAAGGCGCTCTTCAGGTTGACGGAGTATAACCTCTTCTCCGTTAAGCCGCAGGACCTTCTTGCCGACGTCGACCGTCGCCTCATGGCTCCTGAGGGCATCCAGTCCCAGAATCACCTCCTCAGCCACCTTCGCGACGAACACCCACAGACGCACGGCACTCCGTCCCAAGTTCAGCTCCAGCAGGGCCTCCTTCTCCACAGGCAAGGTGTCGCCCGATGCCGTGACAAGCTGGTATGGTCGATTTGGCTTCCTTGCCGGCAAACCCTTCGCCACGTCAGGTCTGATGGTCACGGCCGCCCCGGTGTCCACCAGCACGCGGCACGGCTTCCCTCTTACCCAAACGTCCGCGATGAGGCTGCCATCCATACGCCGGCTGACGGCGCGCAGTGTCACTCGAGGGGATGGTGGTGATGGCGCCGACGTGCCCCTCTCCACGAGACGGCCCTTACTCGTTTTCCGGCTGCTCTTCCTGGTGTGGGCAGTCTCTCTGCAGGTGTCCGGGCTGTCCACACCCCCAACACAGGCCACTAGGTGTTCGCCGGCGTCCCTCAGCTGGTCTTCTGTCTCCGGCGTAGCGGACACTCCTCGTTCTCGACGTCGGGATGGATGTTATTTTGGCCGCCCCCATCCTTAATGCCGCTGTCAGAGCCTCGTGGATGGTTTTATATTCGCCGAGCATTAGGCGCTGACGAATCTCCGTGTCCCGTACCCCGTCGACAAAATTGTATGCGGCTTCCCGGGATACGAACTCCAGTGGCAGGTCAACCAAGGCCTTGCTAGCCAGCTGCTCGATGGCTATGGCGAACTCCTGCAGCGTCTCCCCCGGCTGCTGCGACGTTGCCTTTAGCTGGCTTCGGTATGCCGCGGCTAAGCGGTGGTTCCCGAAGCGATTCTCCAGGGCCTCGCAGATGTCCTTGGGCGCCGCCGTCGTCTGCACCGCGTTTAGGACTTCCGCGGCTCTTCCCTGGAGGCTGGCTATTAACTGTGTGGCCTCCTCCTCCAGTGACCATCCGTTGTGCCTGGCCACTGTGTCGAACTGGCGGCGGAAGACCTCAAACGTTGACGCGCCGTCATACTTGGGAGGTTTGACGCGCGCAGATGTGTCGCGTCCCGGCTCGTCGGCCTTCAAATCCTTCAGCTTCCTGCCGACGACGTCCTCCACCATGGCGTTCAGGGACTTCACGCTGCTGTCGGCTTTTCCTTCCAGCTCATTAACGCGGCTCGCCAGGTCTTCGACGCGCTCGCCTAACTCTGTGACGTCCTCTTTTACTCCAGCCAACTGTTCTTCAAACTTTGCGGCGAGAGCCTCGTTCGCCGCCTTCATTTCCGTGGCCAGACTGCCGTTCGCTGCTCTCATTTCTGTGGTTAACTCGGCCTTCATTTCTTCCATCTTCTCGGTGATGTTGTCGTTGGCCGTCTTCATTTGTTTCAGTTCCGCGGCCAGGTTGTCATTTGTAGTCTCCAGCTTCGCGGCCAGGCTGTTATTTGCCGCTTCTGTTTTTGCAGCGAGGTTTTCATTTGCCATCTTCATTTCTTTCAGTTCCGCTAAAATCTTTTCTAATGCTGCCTCCATTGTGTTATATCCCACTTCTGACACCAATTGTGACTTTGTGGGTTCGTGAAATGAAAAGTCCAATTTCACCACTCAAAAATGTTCTTTATTTCCACCGACTTACAGTTACACTCTTGCCAATTACACAGAATTACGTAATGCACACAATTACGATTCACCAGTTCGTCCGTTACAATTTCACCTGCACTCGTAATTACGTACAATCTTCCGATGCTCTCACACAGTCTTCTCGTCGTACACTAGCACTGCATTCTTACACCAAGAACTGACTGACTGACTAATTGAAGCCCTTTTTATAGGAATATCCTGTTATTCTAGAAGTCTCTGGTTCTCCGCAAATCACCCGAACGTTCCAGAGGACAGGAGAAGGGGAGAGAAACGTCGAGGGACAAGTGACATTTCTCTAAATCACCCCTCAGTTAGTGACAGATTAATGGGGGGGGGGGCGCGTGGCTCGGCTGCCTCGGTACCTTCCAGCTGTCGCCGGTCGTATCTTACGCTAATAGGGTGACAATATGGTCAAATATGCATTTATATGACCAATAAAAATGACTGTGTTCACAAATGCTGGGAACGTGTTTAAGTAAGTTAGGCTTGAAAAAATAAGCCAGGATAAAAATGTCATAAAAATACAAGCTCAAGCCATAACAAAATATCAGAGATGTTTTGCAACAATATTGACAAACCATGAAAAAATCTTCTATTTTTCCTGACAAATACTTGGTAATCCTAGAGTAAACAATAACTTTGGCATACAATTAAATTATTTTCATATAAATTTACTAGAAGTACATTATAAATATACTAATACTTCCATTTTCTTTTACTTAGGATACATTTTAATGTTCAAACAACGAGCAACAAAGTGCAAGTAAAATAGTTCAGGGCTCAAAAGTTTTCAAATTATTTTATTCTGAAATATCAAATATTATTACGACTCAATTGTAAAATATGGAGGTAAATTTAACTACACCTAAGACATTTGTACTAAAAGCAGCCCTACTCCAGTAATTTTTTGCACGCATTATGCGGGAATCAAGGCTGGTTCACAATCATTTTAGGATGAAAACCAGACCTGGAAGCAAAACAGAACCATTTAAATTCATAATAGTCCAGAAATGAGAACAGGAATGCATTTGAATGATCCTCTTCAAAACCAAGTGAATTACTGATTTAGCACATTGGAAAGTCATTTGTTTGTTCACTTGCTTCAAATTTAGACAACATAATGCAGGTTAATGTTAAAGTGTGATAGAGTAAACATCGTCTAATTGAAGATCCACTACTATTTAAGATTTCTCTAGTCATAGTCTCATCAGTGTCATTCCTTTGTTAACAGTGTACATTAATAATAGTACAGTGTACATTAGTAATAATTGGACAGTTTTGAACAGTAAGGTTAATCAATTAACTGAACATCAGTTATGTTTACACTATCTTATTTACTTTTGATAAACTTATATGTTTTTCATATGGGAAGAGTTTTGAAGCGCAGCAAATGAGATGTGTCTGCATACTCACTGTTTCCACCTCCTTATCCCCACTCTTTTCATATTTCCCTTTCTCTCACACACTATCCTAGAGCATGCAAGTATTCTTGGTGAATTTTCAAAATTTTTAATACAACCGTTGAATATTAAAAGCAGAAGCATTATTAACAATGAAGTATTCTTCATTTTTGAGTTTGATTTATGAGTCACTATGTTTACACTCAAACTTCACTTACTTGTTGTTGTATAATTGAAACGTTTTCAAGATCATTCGATCTCATCCTCAGCTGTTTGGTGACTAAATGAAGATTCCTCTTCTTCCACTACTACGTTCATTTTTGATCGGAGCTCCGATCAGAGTGATTGGAGCTCCGTAGTAGTGGAAGAAGAGGAATCTTCATTTAGTCACCAAACAGCTGAGGATGAGATCGAATGATCTTGAAAACGTTTCAATTATACAACAAGTAAAGTCTGTTTAGTTAAAGCATGTGCACGTCGACTTCTGCCTTTGACGAACCCTTATAATCGTTTTACAACCCCCGACCCTCCTTCTCCCAGACCGTTCTGCAAGGTTGCCACCTTTCTCGATACGTCATGGGTATCGTACGAGTTTTCGTCTAAATAAATAATCCTATGTCAATTACTGCAAAACTTCCTTAGTTTTGACAAATATATATATCGCCAAGCTACAAGTCTACTGGATTCCATAATAACCCTTATCTTATTCAAAGTGCAGTATTTGAAACACAGCTCCTTTAGGAGACCGCGCAAAGTGAAGCGCCCATAAGGAAAATCACAAATTTCTTGCAAATGTGCAACCAATTCGTCTAAGGTGGGCGCTCTCCCTTTTGCATAGAATCTATAAATTTCTCGATGAATTAAATCGCACGTGAAATTATCTATTTTCGAGAAACGTTTCCTTTTGTTTTCACACTTCATCGGCGTCTTTGGTATTCCTTTCGTCACAATATTTCTCACTGTACTTCTGTGAATATCCAGAATTTATCAGGTTCATTGCATGACCCCTTACCAAGATTATTTGTCAGCACATATTTATATGTTGTCAAAACAAGCGCTTGAATTTGCTTAGAAACAGTTCCCGTTATAACTTTGTTATTTTTTAGGTTTTTCCAGTAATATAATTCGGCCCAGTTATTCACACTGTCTTCACTTTGATTATTTATCTCCACTTCATTTGCATTTACCACTGCATTTCCCTCCTACGGTCTCCACATTGTGACACAACGAATTTCTGCACGTAATGAAACAGATCAACTGGAAGTTGGAACTTTGGCAACTGAGACTCCACGTGGAGTAAACATGCGACTGTCATTTCCAGAAAATCAGGGTTGCTATTGGTCCTCAACGACAGTGTTCCATTTCTGAAGTGTGGAGATAGATTTATGACGGTCATTAGTGGGCGGGCGGCTCAGGTTCCTTTGACTCGGAACTGCACATGCGTTAAGTAAACAGACTTTAAGTGAAGTTTGAGTGTAAACATAGTGACTCATAAATCAAACTCAAAAACAACCGTTGAAATTAAAATTGGAACATGGATATTCACATATTATGCATATGTTATAAATACTACAATTATACAAAGTATAAACTTGAAAGAAGCGTAGGGACAGTGAAGCACAAATTAGTACAAAATTGAATCGAGAATATATTGACACATTGCTTCACTCACACTGTTTATTCACAGGACATGTTTCAAGAGCTCTTGCTCCTATCCTCAGCTGATACTCGACTAGTGTAAGTTGTAGTGGTTTCTTCTTTCTCCGTATTGTCAATAGATGGCGTGATGTACTTGTCAAAGATGTCCGGTGGTGGAGTTTCAAAATTCATGACTCTATGACGATTTTTGTTATAGACCTTTCCGTATGGGAAAAAATCTTCATTAACAAAAATCGTCATAGAGTCATGAATTTTGAAACTCCACCACCGGACATCTTTGACAAGTACATCACGCCATCTATTGACAATACGGAGAAAGAAGAAACCACTACAACTTACACTAGTCGAGTATCAGCTGAGGATAGGAGCAAGGGCTCTTGAAACATGTCCTGTGAATAAACAGTGTGAGTGAAGCAATGTGTCAATATATTCTGGATTCAATTTTGTACTACAATTATAGTTAATGAATTACCTATTTTTCTAATTCAATGGAATTTCAGTGGTGCTCCCATATAGCTGTGAATCTTACTTACATCAAGAGATAATTCATCATTGTTACTGTCTTCATTGGCTGAGTCTGTAAATTTATGATGACAGGCTCCAAAATGTTGTTACATGCTATTTCTTTCCAAAAGTGTCATCTTCTAGTTATCTGCATCTCACAGTTTTACCAATTTTGTTGTGTTTTCTTGTCAATTTCTTCATAAATAAGTCGTTCAACATGTCAGTTTAAAAGTACTATTTCTGCTTGTAACCCTCCCCCATTTTATTTGAGCCCACACTAACTCAACTGGATTGTTTTGGCAGAGGTAAGGGGGAAGACTACCTGTGTCTCATTTCAATTGAAAGTTGAAGTCCAACTGATACTTTCTCATAGCTTTTAAGTGGACAAACTGCATAATATTGGTTTAAAATCTCTAGAGTAAATAAGCAAAGCATTCATAAACATAAATATATCATGTGATGGTTCACGTTCTGCAGATGCAACTTTCTACAGGTTAACAGTGTACCGTTTGCTATTTCTCAAATTTAACAAACACCTTCTTTTAGCACATCATGCCAACAGTTTACTTTTCAGTTCTGAGTAATTACAAATATACGTACACACACATGTAAATACTGCTAATCAAAATGATGTTCATTGCAGTGCTTACCCCTCAATACACTGCTATAACATATTTGTATTTTATTTGCATTATGAAAAAATTTGAGCTAAAAATTTAGGGTCGCTCCCATTCTCAGAAAACAACCAACTAGACATATGTTCCCAAAATGTGTTATAAATTTTTCAAAAGTAAGTGAGGTCGTGATAAATAATTGTTCAATCTTTATTATATCCTACCATTTTTGCTGTTATTTCTAACTTTAGGTATTGTTGTTTAGGTAATATCCAGTTCTGAGTAGCATTAAGCAAACTACAGATGATGCATTCACAAGATGAACCAATGCTCAATAAATCAGAGTAAGTCAACCTGTAGCCAGGATAAACAAAAGGATAATATCCATAACATGAATTTAATATACAATAATGAGAACTAGAAAGATAAAAATTTGATCAAGTCGTCATTTCTGTTCATTTGAGAATGATTGGCTCAACAGTAGATCTTCCAGAAGCAAGTCCAGTTAATATATACAAATATAATAATTTGTAACTTAAAACTTCACTTATCTTATAAGAAATGATGATAATTCCTATAAATTCTCCAGGATCGCGATTTCATGTATACTTATACACATCTTCAGCTGGAAACATAAATAAATAAATATATATTCCTCAAAATATAGTATTAAAAATTTATAGCATTTCTCTATAAAAGATAAAATTCCTAATAATAAAAATCTGGTATTTATCAGTTTAATTGTTTCGATTGTGATAAAAGTTTATATTGGAAAGCCAAAACATAATTTAGAAACCAGAACGAAAGAACATTTTCGTAACATTAAGTATAAACAAACTGATAAATCGGCCATAGCAGATCATTTTTGGTCATTTAACTATTAAATAAATCCATAAGTTAAATTATTAAAACACTTAAATGGTCTGATAGATTTAATGGTTTGGGAAAAGATATTTATTTTAAAAAACAAACATCGCATAATGAATTTTGAAATACCAGCAGTCGATTCTGTTTTTCAATTTGTTTTATTTTCAGATTTTGGTAGTACTAACAAGAACATATCAACATCTAGTGTTTAGTTAACGATGACGACAGCTTTGTTTCCAGCTGAAAATGTGTATAAGTATACATGAAACTGCGATCCTGGAGAATTTATAAGTATTATCATTTCTTATAAGATAAGTGAAGTTTTAAGTTACATATTATTATATTTGTTTATATTTGTTTGCTTCACTGTTAATAGCTTCATATTTTATGTATTTATTAAGTCCAGTTAATATTCTGTTTAATCTGTCAAAAATATTAGAAATAATAAAGCTGAAAAGTTTCAGTGTTAGGACATTTATCCCTAATTGACCTTATTTTAATCTAATCTTTTTGTTCCCATGGCCCAAGAAAGCTTCCCATTAACTGTGAATATTGGCATTATACATTTAACTCTACCATTCTCCTTCTGGAAAACATTCAGACATTGTGAACCAGCCTTGAAGTACTTTTGTTTAGTGCAAGTACTTTAGTTTAATTATAAGCATCTGATATTCTGCAAGAAATATTCCTCATTCTCCACAATCACCTTTGCTGCAGCTGCAAAGAATATGCTGTAGAAAGCTCCATGTGTTCCTCCCATTGAATTTTCGCATATCTCACTAAGCAAGAAGAGTAATGCATATGGCCGATCACCTAAGAGCCTTGCAGTATTTATAGCATGCTTGATGTTCACTGCAGCTCTTTTCAATACTGTCCCAGTCTCCCCATTACCAGCCTCATAGTCAAATAGATTTAGTTGGCGTTCACAAGCAGATAAAGCATCGGCTACTATCCCAAGTACCTGTATCAAAATATTAAATTGTAAGTAGGCTAAATATAAGATGGAAATATAAAATACACACCTGACAATTTACTTTCTTGCACTTTTACATTTAATATAATGCACCTGAAAATGTGACATCTTAAATTCAAAGGCTGTTCAATAAAGAATGATCACAATTTTTTTTTTGACAACATACCTTTACTCATCCTCATAATTTTGATGGTCCTTCTCAAAATAGTCTCCCCTGAATGCGATTCACTTGTTCCAGCATTTCTTCTAGTCTTCAAAGACATGCTGGAAATCATTTTTTAAGATATGATTCAAAATCGCCTCCACAGCCTTCACCGCTGCTTCTGATGATGGATAATGCCTCCCACGAAGGTGTTTCTTCAAGTTAGGGAATAGAAAAAAGTCACATGGGGCTGAATCGGGACTATACTGAGAGTGAGGAATGCACTTCACGTTGATTTTTGCAAAATATTCAGCAACAACATTGGCAATATGCGACCGCACATTATCGTGGTGCAGCATCCAGCCTGCTTCACAGAAATGTGGTCTTCTGCACCTGATTTGGACTTGCAATGTTTTCAGGACATTCCTGTAATGTTGTCCAGTTACTGATGCATGTGTAGGTACAACATGCTGATAAACCATTCCATGAATATCAAAGAATGAGACGACCATAAATTTCCCAGCAGAAGCAACCACTTTTGCTTTTTGGGGGGTTGGTGATGTAGGAGATTTCCACACTGAGCTTTGCTGTTTGCTCTCAGGATCAAAATGATGTAGCCAAGTTTCATCAGCAGTGATTACATTTGAAAGAAACTCCAGATCTTCCTCTAACATCAACTTTAACTGCATGCAGACCTGCATGCGAATGTCCTTTTGTTCGGGAATCAACAGTCTTGGAACCCATCACACACAAACACGTCTCAGTGTAATGTTTCTGTCACCAACGTGTGGGTGGCACCCACTGAAATGTTCAGTATTTCAGAAAGGTAATTCGTTGATCCTCTCTCACAATGGCAGCACCAGTGTTGATGTTCTTCCATAAGAGCAGTAACTGGAGCACCTTCATTTGAAATTGTCTCCCCTCTTTAAAACCACCTTCGAGCTGTGCTTTAGGGAAGAACAGACTCTCTATAGGTCTCCTGTAACATTGTATAGGCCTCAACTGAAGATTTGTTGAGATGAAAGCAGAATTTCAAAGCCACATATTGTTCCTCACATGTTACCTCCATTGCAGCGTTAGGCGATATTGAACATGTCTAAACTTGCCTGCAGGAGTACCAACAATGAAACTACTATGGTGTGTTTATTTCACCTTAAGCTAACAGAATATAATAAGATTGAATTTTAGTGCGAAAAATTATGACCATAAAAAAATTATGATCATTATTGAACAGCCCTCGTAGTTTAATGATCAATACTGTATGACTTTTAAATGTTTTATAAACAATGCAGAAGAACAAAAATCTTCTGTTGTCTATTGAGTGACACTGCTCAGCTGTTTCTAGGTATTTTATGAATTGCTAAAATCAAATCAGATTTCTTGTGCAAGCTCCAGCTTTCATACAATTCGATTTGTTTATTTTTGGAGATAAATGATTGCATTGGTTTTATACAGAGCGGACAAAATAAAATTGGACCAAAATGCAGTAAGACTGACACAGTATGCATTACAACTGTTGTGGAAATAACCTTGTACGTTAACCTTGTTCATGAACATTACAGAAGATGCTGGAAATGGCCATTATGAACCTCAAAACAATGCTGTGCTCAATTCTGCAAATTGTAAGACATGTGTAGCAGTTGTGCCTGAAAAATAGCAGCAATATGTTTCCAGTATTATGCTACAAGCTCTTCCAGTATGAGCATTATTTGAGTACACCTGACCCTTCAATTTGTCCCACAGATAAAACAAGGGAAGAGGTCAGTTGATTAAGGTGACATTTGTGCCAAGGTTGCCACAGTGATGTATGTTGTTGCTGCAATTTTTTGAAAACACTGTCTCAACTTTTAAGAATTACTCCATATATGGATTAAACAGATTCTGGACATATCAATTAGTATTAACAGTTTGGTGAAAGAATTATGTTACAATACAGTCAACAATGTGCACCAAACACCAATCTTCAGATTTGCAACAGTGTTTCAAACTGTGTTACTGATGGAGTGAACCAGGCTGTACAGAAAGAAATGAATAACTCAGGAACTAAATGTCCTGATTCCGCTTCACCAGTGCTGTAGTTGGAAAAAATGTTTAGGCGGTACTCACCAAACTGGAAAAAAAGTTTAAGTGGTACTCACCAAAGGCCACTTCAGAATCGCGGTTCACACCACCTGACTCTTCATTGTTATACCAAGAAGCTTTATGGCTAATATAAAAACTGTTGCCATTCTAGTTTAGTACTAAGCACAAACATTATTTTTTTCTTTACTTCCATTTCTTCATGAATTTAGACGGTATGCTTACATGTTCAAATTTTAGGTTATACGGCATACCAGCCCAACTACAGCACTGCATTTCACCCAGAAAACACTGACAGAACTCAATATGAGCAGGTTTGTCTGGCCGCTTTGAGGCATATGCAACAGTACCTTTGTAAGGTTTCAGATAAAAGTCCGTTTTTGATAATGTTTCAACACAAGAATTTATTTTCCATTTGCATTGCAATTTTGTCACACTTTGTTGATGTTCCTGCACTCACGCAATATTTTCTGGTGTTTGAAGTCCTTTTAAATAGTTGCAATGTTTATTTACTAGAGCCCATTTTGTGCCATTTGTGCCATACTAGTTTTGAATTGCAGACTTGTCTGGAGATTTTCCACAACATGTCCCATTCTGAACTCTTGAGCAAAGAGTTCCCCAAACATTTTCCAAGGTGCTTTACCTAATGCTCAACAATAATGAGCATCACTATACAGAACACCATTTTTGAATTGCATTCAAAGCTTTCTAAACCCATCAACTGCATATTAATACTATTCTACAAGGATAGTTGAAGGTTAGTATCTGCTCAGATAGCATGGTAGCTCTGAAAGCCCCAATAACAATTAAAACAACAAACAAATTGGTATGGTAGTGCCACAGGATGTTGGATGAACTTTGAGCCAGTTACTTGGTTACTTGGCATATATGGGTGCCTGGGCATTCTGGTACTATAAGTAATGACATAGTGGATGCTTTGGCAAGGAGGATGTGGGCCTAGTCCTGAGTCTGTCTTTGGAATACCTCTCAGAGGTTTCAAGAATGTAATAACCAGCTTAGAGCTCAGATTCATCTTGAGATCTAGCATAAAACTGCTACCAGATGAGCCTATGAGTTTATTATTGGACCTGGTGTAACCCGGTGTATCGGTGGTATTATTGGACCTGGACCAGTTCCTTCTGAATTTAACGAACTAGACATAGGGCATTTGGTTTATCTGACTGGCCATAACATCCTGTGCAGACATATATGCTAATGAGGCTCACAAAAGATTCCATATGCAGGAAATAAAGGGTGGATTTTGAATTCTGAGAACATACATTATGCAAATGTGAATCATTCTCTATACACTGATATGTTCCCTCAGGCTGCTCCGTTCTGGATGCTGAGGATATAAAAAGATCATCAATTTTGTTTGGACTGTCAGACTTGAATAATCACCTAGTTTAAGTTACACAATTGGCTCCATGAGCCTGAACACAGACCTCTAGTGAGGCCACTCGGTTTAACTGTAACATCGTTATCTAACACATATGCTTCTCTCACACACGCAAACATACAGGAACATACTTAGACAAAATATGCACATGTGCTGAGAGTGACTGATTGGTACATTAAAATCATGGTTTGCGGCATTTACTGTAATGGCAGTTCTCCTGTTAATTAACAATGGGATTTTGCAGCAGTTGTATCAATAAACATATTTTCAGTGCCAGTTTTATTTTGCCCAACTGTAACTGGAGTTACAGGACTACAGCATTAACTGAATATTCATTTTTAGGATGGTAGAAAAAGAATCTATTTCCTGTTCAATTTAAGTTTTAATTTTGGAAAGTGGGAGCAAACTTTTTATGGAATCCTTTTCAGTACACAAACACTTTGGTTAATGCCACAGCATCAAAACTCTTCTCAGCCAGCTGTTATATTGTCACTGCAGCAGTGAGTGTCTGCCATAAGATATTCAGTGTGAGTCAGTAAGTCACCTATTTCATTTTTTTGTTTGCCACTGAGAGAAGGGATTAAAAAACAAAGAAGAGAGAGAGAGAGAGAGAGAGAGAGAGAGAGAGAGAGAGAGAGAGAGAGAGAGAGAGAGAGAGAGAGAGAGAGACAGAGAACATTCACACAGTCATTAGCTAATGTCAAAAGCCAGAAGTGCAAGCCTTATTGTTACTGCACTGGATGGTTTCCAGATGGTTCAATTCCTGGAACTCTAGAAGATTCAACTTCAACAATGTTCCATTCCTTCAACTCAAAAGATTTCGGCCTCTAAAACATTTGAGTGACCGTCAGGGTACAAAAGGAGGTGCAAAAGCCAGCTTCAGTCAGTTGCTAGTTGTGAGTTGACCAGTGAGTTATGTCAGAGTAGGCTAGTGGAGCAGTATAAACGCAAAATGTTCTGTGAGTGTCAAAAAGTTCAAGCAGTGCAAGTTGGTTCATGCAACAAAGACAAAAGGAACACTAGACTGACATGGTTAATTTATATATTAGCAAAACGTGAAAGTGATTGTAAGTTTGCATTAGACTAAGGATTCTAGTGACAAAATAAGCTTGGTGCAAGTTCATGACATCATTTAATCATAAAGCAGAATGATGGCTCTTTCCTGGTAGCACAATTTTAATGCATTCTCTTGCACTTTGTCATTCATTTCGCATTCTAGGTAAATACTAGCAATAAATTTTAGCATTGAGTATTAGTTCGACTCAAAATTATATTAATTTTGTGCTTCATAGTATCATAGTCCTTACACACTGAAACATAAATCATGTTTCCTTACATTCTTTTAGGAGTTGTAGAACAATAATCAAGCTGCCAAAGGGCAAGCGATAAAATTTTTGACAGAGAAGCAACTTGAGGACATACAGCATGATCTGTCTTCTCAGCAAAGAAGGATGAATGATATTATCTTTATTTTTTAAGGCTGTAGACTCTAATACCACACCTACAGGGATATGGCATTGACAAATTTTGGAACATTTCAGTAGCAATAGAAAATTTGGAACAATGAAGGTGAAGTGATAAAATTAAAAGAATTGAATACAAACAATATAATAATGACTTTAATTAATGTATTAAACAAGTGCTTGGAAAACTGATGTGTTGCCAAAACTGATTAAACATTGCTTAAGTAATAAAAATGTAAAAATTACATACACATAAAACTAACCTGGAGTATTACTTTTGCTGCCTTTGGAGACAATCTAGGTCCACCATAAAGATTTGCTCCATATTTATCATCTTCGCCAGTGTCCCATTTTGATGTTACACTATACGGTAGAGTCTCATCAGGCAAGGAAAACCCATCAGGGTTGGTGATATATTCACACTGAAAATTCTGTGGCCATCCTGCTACTGGTGTTGGAGCATCAAGGTACTTCAGAACTTCTGGTTTTCTAGCATTCAGCATTGTAATGGAAAATCCTGGCACTTCAAGAGATGTAAAAAATGATCCCATATAAGTACGGGCTATGCTGAAATTCATTTCTGTTAACTGCTTCAGCACCTCCATTGTAAAAATGTATAGCTCAAGGTTGGAAGAGCTACCCATATTATTCAGTAACAAAGCGATTGGACATGCTGGTGCTGCTACATTATACTTAGCCTCCATCAAAAGCAGCAACATTTTTCTAACAACTTCCTTTGTGGATGAAAAACAGAATTTTTCAATAGAATGTTCACCATACATGCCAATTCCTAATTGAACATCATTTACTATAACAGATTTTTGGTTTGTTCCCTGAGAATGCAACAGGCCAACAGAAATGGTTGTAATATCAGAAGTACATAAATCACTACAGGTAGCATATACTTCATCCAATCTCTTTCCTTCTTCTGCCATTGCTCCTGCTATTTTAATGATAAGTACTGTACCTGCTAAACCTCTGCCTTCCCTTTGTTTATTTGCAACTTTAAATGAGCAGTCATCTCGCAAAACAAGCATTTTAATATAAATTCCTTCATTCTGTGCACGCTCCATTGCTAGTGTAAAGTTTATCCTACATCCTGGATAATTGATTAGAATAAGCAATATACCTTCTGGATGTTCTCTTCCCAATTCTCGAATAGCTTGAAGAATAACACTTGAAGGAGGAGCGGTATATATATTACCAACTACAGCAGCTGTTAACATACCAGGACCTACAAAACCTGAAAATGAAGGCTCATGGCCAGCACCGCATCCAGATATTATTTTCACTTTGCCTTGTAATTCATTATGGTCTCGTCTCATTATAATGGGCTGATCTTCCAATAAAACAAGGCCCTTATTGCACATTACCAAGCCTGTCAAACCATCCTTAGCTGCACTTGAGGCATCACTGAGCACTTTTTTTGGCATTTGTGCTTTTAGAGTTGACATCGTTTCCTGTTTAAAATAAAAGCCTTTGATACTCATATTTAGTTTTAAATTAGGGTTGTATAATTTATTTTATAAATATGAACATGGTTCGACAAAACATTTCATGAAATTTCTGACAATAATGCTAGGTAGCAAATTAGAATGTGTTAACTATTGTAAGCGAGCCTTAGTTGGTGATTGACATTTCCCAGTCACTTGGTAATGAGCTGTGAAAACCAAGGGAAGGGATAAAGAAGTCATTAAAGATGCCTTGTAACCAGCAAATCCAGCAACTAGAAGCAAACTGCTACCATAATAACTGGGCACTATACCTGGTTTGCCTTGCTGTAAAATAGAATTACCACATGTCAGCAGAAGGCACCACATCTCTGTCATTTGGATGGTGATGAAATGTGTCAACAGATATGTTTAATGTCTTTTCTTTGATTTCTCTACAAAATGCAGCCTGCTATCCTTATCGTCCTGTTTGTAACATTCTGTCTCTTCCCGACTCTACTAGAAGTTCTAGGTAAACCTGGGTTAATTATAGCAGAGTTCTTATTGGTCTGTGTCGCCATATAATATGTATAACACGCCCGCCTCGGTAGTGCAGATGGTAGCATGTCTGCCTTTCATTCAAGAGGTCCTGAGTTCGAATCTCGGTCAGGGTGAGTTACCTGGATAAGGCTTTTTCCGGGGTTTTCCCTTATCCTGAAAGATGAATGTCGGGTAGCTCTAAGCTCTATGGACCCCGGGCTCATTTGAGCATCATTTCACCCATTCCATTCATCGTCTGATATGACTTAACGTTGGAGGATGTAAATTACAAAAACCTTGAAGAGAATCAGATGTCACCTTCCTCATGCTTACAAACTCCTGGGAAGAAGAGGAAGCAGGACAATCTGGTCATGAACCTAGACGGTTTCCATTCAAATGCAATTTGCTACCATATGTATGCCCATTATACCATAAAGAAGCAACCTACCATTTAAAAATTGCATTCATCTCTGCACAAAGGTGGTCTTTTTACCGGTCCAAAATTTCACTCCAAAAAGTATTCAAGGCTTTGGAGTGTTGCTTTAAAAATATAAATAGCCATAAGATTTCGCTGGAAAAGCATTATTCATGTGCCTGTTGCTCTTGGTTTCTTCAAGAACATTGTATGGCTTAATGAAACTTGGGTGAGTGCTAATCACTGCATAAACAAAGGATGGACAGATGATACCTTAGGAGCAACAATGTGGCTGTCTATAGGTAAATGGGAAAGAATCCTTCATGTGGGAAACTCTTTCAGGTTTATTGAAATTTAATTGTATTGGAACACTACAGTGAAGCGAAATAATTATTGAATTATAGATGAGTCGTATTTATTGCACATCAGCTTCACTTACGTACCTATATTGAGGACATGTTTCACGAACTATCGTTCGCATCATCAGCTCTAATGCGACTCAGGTTTATTTCAAACGGTCTCCTGTTCAAGTCAAAGAAAACAGGAAACTACATGAAGATATGAATAATTATACATTTCTGAAATGGTTTAAGTATCAGCTACTGGTCAATTTGAATAGGCCTTCTGAAATCATTTCATGCAAAATGTCACTCGGTTGTTTTAGATAAAGCTCCTATAATGGCCTCCAGAAAGACTTGTTCTCAACAACATGCAATTTTAAGCTGCTTAAAAAGTATGAATTGCTTTGGTGAAAGTAAACAAACAATTCCCAAAATATGTAGTTGATGAAATTTTTGTAGAAAAATCCCACAAAATTATCAGATTTCTTCCACATCACTGCCATTTTAACACAAAAGAGTTATCTGGGAGCAGATAAAGGGATATGCAGTACATACAAAGATTTCACAGTAACATCTGTGATTGTTGATTAATCTCAGAAGAAGCAATAGCAACAATAACTTTAAAAAGTAGGAAAATGCTACACAAATATAACTATTTGCAACAAAAACTTCACTTATCTTAAGAAAATGATGTCAATTTTTCTTATTATAAAAGAAAACTATTATCATATTTTCTTATTATTTTTCTTACTTCAATTAATAAGAAAAATTGACATCATTTTCTTAAGATAAGTGAAGTTTTTGTTGCAAATAGTTATATTTGTGTAATATTTATTGCTTCACTGTAGTTAGCTTCATTTTTAATGTAATTAGGAAAATGTTGTTTGCCACACAAAAGTGATATTGACTGCAAGGAAAAACAAAGTTATTCAGGAGGAACTCGTGATATCAGCCAGATGAGCCAGCAGTTCTGATGAACATAATAACCATAATGACGGAAATTAAAGTAACAGTGCTAGGAACACTAACTGGGAGATCATCAACATATTCCTATTGGAATAAAACTACTTGTATGGCCTTTGATAAATTCAAAAAAGTCTTCAAAAAACAAAACATTCAACTAGCTCCAGTGAACCATTACTCCTTAAAAAACCTAATTTGCTCAAACATCAAAGATGCCATTCCATCTAACAAAAAATCTGGTATATATCAAATTGAATGCTGTGACTGTAGTCAAATTTATATTGGAAAAACCAAAAGAAATTTAGAAACAAGAGCAAAGGAACACTTTAGGAACATAAAATACAAACAATTAGAAAAATCAGCAGTTGCCACACATTTTTGGGAAAAAAACCACAACATAAATCCAGAACCAAAATTACTAAAACATACAACAGGAAAAGAAGAATTGTCCACATGGGAACAAATCTTTATTTCAAAAAATAGGAACAAAGTATTCAATTTCGACATCCCTCAGAAAGATTTGTTCAGCAAGTTCCTCGAACCGCCACCAGAGGAGACCGATGACAAAATATTGCCAGCTACACCAATGAGAATCAGTCGATGTCCGGCTGAAGATAGAGGGAAGGCCTCAGAAACCGGTTCCGGGAAAATTTAAAAGTGAGTGTTGTTTTGTGTTATTAATCGACTCCCAATTAATTTAATTTATACAACAACACTGTTTTCAACACTTCCATGAAAGGATTTACTTGTATGGCTTTTCTTGTTTATATTCTTTAAAATTAAAGTACCTAAATACTCCTTTTTGTTTTTATTTGCAACTAACTTAATGGTTATTAAGAATTGGGTAGCCCGTTTCCTGCTAATCTGCTGCTAATTTCATAAGAGGCAGCTTTGTGTCTTTCAGTTGTACCTATTAAGGTAAATACACAAATATGTTTTATATGACTGCATGGCACACAGCGCCAGATGCTACAAGTGGCAACATCGTTATCCCTGCTTTTTGAAGTGTCAATTACCAACTAAGGCTATGCTGATTATAATATATGTATCTAAAGTATGTAATCACTGTACAAGACAATACAAACAAAAAGATATGGAAAGTTTGCAACATGTAATGAAATTACTTTGATAAAATCTATTGCAAGCAACAATCATGAAGATGATTCACCTTCAGGACATTTAAAATGCTGTAACATATCATAACTTGACATGTGGTAATAGAAGGCAACAAATATTGGCAAATTTTCTGATCTACATTTTGAACATTGTTCTTAACTGCACTTCTATAATCATTTTAAGGTTTTCCAAGGGCTTTAGCTTTCAATACCTGGTTTCTTTCCTCCAAGAACTTTACCTTTCTATTTTTAATTCTTTCGCTGCATGCCTAAGGTCTATTCCCAAACGCTGATAAGGTTTGAAGAAGGACAGTCTGTGTCACCATCAGAAATAATGGAAGCATCATACATTTTACACAAAGCAATAGGTATTTGCCAGATACTTTGGTGACAACTGCTTTCATAGGCTCAGAAGACTAAGTAATTTGCTTCACAGGCTTTAAATTTATTGCTGCTTTAGCCTAACTCTTTCCTTTTCACTCAACATATGCCACAATACTTGATTTAATTTCAAAATCTAAAAATCTAAATCACAATGCTAGAGTATGGAATGGCACTACTTAGATTTGCCATCAAAGAAGAAAGTGAATACATGCAATCTGCTGGAAAAATTATGGGTAGTATGTTTCAGTTGCATTCTAGTAAATTATTTTGAATCTGGGCAAACAATAAATGCTGCCTGCTATATCCAGACACTCTCAAACTCTTGTGCACTCTAAGATAAACACCTTGGAAAGATCATCCTATAAAAGGATAATGCACAACCTCACACTACTCGTATCACTGTGGAGATCAAGATATTTGGGTGGAAAATTCTTCCACATACTCACAACTTGGAACCCAATGGTTACCATCTTTTCGGATCTATTAAGGAACAGATGCCATTGCTACAAGATGGAGGATATTCAAAAAGAAGGGCATCAGTATCTTCAGGTGGAAAGAGTTCTATTATAAATATAATTTTAAATTTACAGAAAGATGGGGAAAATGTATGCAAAGAAATGAAGACTATGTTGAAAAGTGACAGAGAATCTATAGATTAATATGATACACTTGGTTTGCCAAAAAGATTACAAATTTTAAAAATTATTGCTCACAACTTTCAGTATGACATTCTAAGTGAGAATGATGAGCAGCCTTGTGTGCTGTACTTCCACAATGCAATAATTCCATTCTTTTATTTCTAAAAGATGGGAATCTTAAGTAGAGGAACTCAAACTTTCCATATCCATGGTCATACAAAATTTATGCATACCTACATGGACTTGTCCTATGCCTAGAAATGCATCAACTATTTTATTTTGCCATTTACCTCAAAAGGTGGCCTAGAATATTTACTGTTAACTCTAGAACTAGTATATATATATATATATATATATATATATATATATATATATATATATATATATATATATATATATATATATATATATATCCACATAACTTTTGTTACAAGAAAAACAATGTATCATTAAATTTTGTTTCCAAACCCCAAAATTTACAATCTGTGCAAGTTAAAAGTGTTAAATATTGATTCCAAACTTCACTTTATACAAGTACATATAATCTGGACTTGATAGGTGCATTTTTATTTCATTTTCATCTTTCTTGGAGAATTGTTAAAAGTTTTTACCATTTGAACCTGCTTCTTCAAAATATACTGCAGGTCTAGCTTTGTTTCACCCTCAGATTTGTCAGTTTGCAACCTATGTTTTTTTTTCTGCAAGAGACTTGTTTGCTTTCTCTTATTAGATATTGCAATAATTGTATGTTAATTCATAACAATAAATTAACAAAAATTTAATCCACCTAAAGTAAAATATTTACAACTATGTAGTAGATTATAACAGTGAGAAGAGAAATAGCTGCTTATACATTTACAGACAATTAAACAATCAGATTTGCTCTTACAGCAACAAGATACTTTAAGCATTCACCACCTTAACTTAGTCTATATTATACTTATTGTACTCATCTATTAGTAAGTCACTATACTGAAGAATTCTCTCTTCTACAAGGTGTATATCTTGTCGAAGATTCACAAACATAAGAGTGCATGGTCATTTATTCACAAGACAAAATACTTTAAGACCATACTTTCCTAGAATGAATGTTTACAGAAAATCCCAGATAATGTTTCTGCTAACATTTATTAGTACTGAATTCAATTGCCTAATTTAAACTTAAACTCTGTACATAATCTTGCTGCAATGGAGCAATATATTTCAGAAGCCATCCTCACCTGTAAGCGAGTGTTTAAATTACAATGTAATATTTAAATTGTGATGTGGTGTAAATGATAGCAGAAAGTATAAACATAATTTTAAGACAATAATGAAAAATCAATTTTTCTATCATCTGATACTGAAATTAATTGGCTATAGTAATAAAAGATTTTATTTGACATCATCAGTATAGCAATATATTAAATAAATAATACAATTATAGAGGCAGATTCAAAGATATGTTTACATATTATAATAGAATAAGAGAGATAAGAATATAAATGATAAATAACAGTTAAAATAGGAAAGAAGTAAAAAGAATAAATGAGTATTGATTAGAAAGCAGTGGTGCCTAACGGACAGAGCTTGAACCAAAGTATTGTGCCAATGGTGGTGTGACTTCTGTTAACTCTGCATCTGGCTGGCTACGAGGACAGACTTATGTGGTGTTTTGTATCTGAAACTCTTTCAGAAATCTACAATGTATATATTTTCTTTATAACAAGTTATATTATCGAGGTGATCAGCATATTTTAAATATATTATATCAAGTTTTAAAGGAATAAAACTTGATTTAAGATCTTTAACTCTTCGTTTCTAACAATACCTATGCAAACCCTGAGGATTACCTCTCTTCGCCCAACCGAGCAAGCCTGGGATAGATGCAGATGCTGATGAGATTTACAAGATATTCATTATTGAAGGATAGACATTAATCATGCATCATATTTTTGCCCAAATTTCACTAATACCAATTTTTCTTTGGGGTAGTTTAAACAAACTGCTCTGGAATTCAGGTTGGAGTTGAATATTTCTTAAGTGAGGCTAAGATTTTTAAATTTGTTCACCAAAAGAAAAACTCTTATTAAATATACTGTAACTGACAGCAAATAGCCATCAGAAGAATCCTGTTATTTATTATTCTTTTGAAGTACAACTACAAGAAACCTTGATCAAATATGTATAAACTTTTCTTTCCTAACAGTTACTGTGTAACATTACCGTTGATGCTCTTGCATGTTTATGTAGAGTCCAGATTCAATTTCACATCACAGATTGACATTTTAAACTATCTTATAAAGCCTTAAATGGATTAAACATACCACCAGTAATGCCAAGTTTGAGCATCACTTAAGATTTCCTCACAAATTCAAATGGTGAGAGTTACTATTAGGGGCTAATTTCACAAATAGATGTTAAAGTTCTGAACATAGTGTTTACTAACATTATGTTAAACATTGATGCTAGAATTAACTTGTAAGATTAATAATTTACAAACAAGCGATAGGGAGATAAATTATTGCAATAGTAAATTCCATATATTATTTACAGTATTATAATATACATAAACATCAATTCAAAATGTGAGAAGCACAAGTTATAATTCTGCCAGTGGAATAAGACATCATAAGCCAGGCAAATTAAATGATGAAACCATGCAATTAGAAGTCATTAGCAGCTAAGACAATTACATGTTTCAGTCAATTCAGTCAATAACAAATCCATTAGGTCAACATTCAAGTAATTAAAACTCAGTACATTGAGAATTCAGATAGTTGCATGAAAATACAACTGGAAAGATAAAGAATTCTTGGAATCTAACAAGCTAAGACTAAAAGATTCAGTTATGGAAAAGAAGTGATTTGGTAACATATAATCTGGACTGCCTAAGCTATGGAGGTCCAAACTTAGTCTATTGTATCTATGCACCCACGTGGGGCACCCCCGGGAGGAAGGATGAGGTGAGAGGAGAAAGAGGGCACCCATCCCAAGAAGCCACGACAGTTCAGAAGGAGGGTCTCTACACTTTGCCAGTTGGAAACTTCCTGGCAGGCCAGAACAACTGCCATGCCACCCTACTCTGGTCCGGAAATGGCCTCACCAGATTGGGTTCAAAGACCCAACAGATTGTCCAACTGGAGGAGGTAGTTTTACCAAGAGCACATCATCTTGAAATGCAATGCCAAGATTACCAGCGACACTTCTACCCTGAAAGAGACCATCAGATGAGAGATAATGTGAAATGATACTGGAGATGAAATGGAGGGTCAGGAAATTCGGGGAATGTAATAAATCTACCCAGCATTCGCCTGGCAACCTGGGAAAACCCCCCTAAAAAACTATGGGTCTCGTATGGTGGCCATGGGAATTGAACCCGGACCTCCAGAATGTAGGCCACGGACAAATCGCCTGAGCCATTCTGCTCGGTTATAACCTGGTACTTTGGTACCCTAGTTATGAAGTCTTAATTTATAGAAGGGATGTATTTCAAAAGTTTCTATGTTACAGTCTTCTACATATTAGAGAAATGTTTTACAATAACCGATTATCGGCAGGTCATACCTAAAGACCATGTGCAGGTTATTACATACTTGTCAGTAACACAAGGGCATCCACCGTTTCACAACAAACACAGTAGCTTATATTTCTCACTGTTATTGCAAAGAGTTATTTTTATTGATTGATGCTTCTGAAGGTAGCATATGCAATACTTCAGTTTCTAATGCCAAAGTTTAGAAATAGTTTTTAATTCTAAAAATAACACTCACTTTAAGTAACAACTATCAGTTATTTAACTGGTGTTGTCTATCTCACTTGCATCCATACCCTGGGAGAAAAGTCCCATATGACACTACTGTAGCAGCTGGCAACATTCATTAACAACAGAAGTATTGAAAATGGCATCACAAGTTTTGTCAACATTGTAGAAACTTTAATCTCAATATTTTACATAATAAAATTAACGTGCTTTCATCAAACTTTTACAACAAAATATTATTTAATATATTGTTGATGTATATTGTGAACAAAAGCTTTCCAGAAGGCAGTATTTGAACTAAATAGGTTCTGAATGCATTTCAATTTCATTTTGTCCACACATTGCTGTGTTGTATCAATATTATACAATCAGTTACATTTATGTGCAATTGTCATGTGATTTTCTTACTATTTGATATTAGAATCACTTTATCAACTAAAAATCTAGATGCAGGGGAACTAATTTTTCAGATTTGAGTTTGATTTATGAGTCACTATGTTTACACTCTATGTTTATAATTTTTCAGATTTCAAAAAATGTTTAAGAACTTTACACAAATATAAATATTTGTAACAAAAAAACTTCACTTATCTTAAGAAAATGGTGTTAATTCTTCTTACTAATGGAGATCGATTTCAAAAACAGATTGTTTTCATCATCAGTCCATCAATAAACTTCGTAGTCAAGGATTCCAGTTACCATGTTCTTATGTTTTATCAGTATTACCAAACTCTGAAAACGAAACAAACATAAAAACAGAATCAATTGCCAGTATTTCAAAATTCATTACGAGATGCTTATTTTTTTAAAATAAATATCTTTTCCCAAACAATTAAATCTATCGGATCATTTAATTGTTTAAATAATTTAACTTCAGGATTTATTTCATGGTTAAATGACCAAAACTGATCTGCTACGGCTGTTTTATCAGTTTGTTTATACTTAATGTTACGAAAATGCTCTTTCGTTCTGGTTTCCAAATTATGTTTAGTCTTTCTTTTTTTATAGGTTTGTTTCATTTTCAGATTTTGGTAATACTGAAAAAACATAAGAACATGGTAACTGGAATCCTTGACTATGAAGTTTATTGATGAACTGATGATGCAAACAATCTGTTTTTGAAATCGATCTCCATTTGAAAGAAGAATTAACACCATTTTCTTAAGAAAAGTGAAGTTTTTTTGTTACAAATATTTATATTTGTGTAATATTTATTGCTTCACTGTAGCTAGCTTCATTTTCTATGTAATGTTTAGAACTGTTTACTACTGTTTACAGACTTGAAGAAAATCTCCAAGAATTCACTGAAATGCAAGCATTTCTCACAGATCCAACAGCATGACAGTTTTATACAGATATAAAATGCAGCACTAAATTGTCAGGTGCAAAGAGTGCTTAGAATATGTGGTGATACTATATGAAACCAAAGTGGACTAAAGTGTATCCACAGATCGAAGTGCATACTAACAAAAATAATGTTTGTTTTTTGAAGAGATTGCTTCAGAAGTCTTCAGCATGAACTAAAAAATGGTGGCTTTGGAAAAAGAAAAATCATCCTCATCATTAAATGAGAAGTGCCAGTAGCTTAAAATCACTAATTAGCACTTGATGCACAAGAAAAAGATGCATGCTTTTGTTGCTAGTATTCTAATCAGAAGGAGTTCTTATAGACCTACAATTACGACGGCTTTGCATAAGTTTCATAATTCCTTTCTTTGCAGGTTTTAAGACCTATGGATGCTTATCCATTATGAATGGATTAATAGCTTGCTTTACACACCATGTTGCAATTCCTAACATTTGATAAATGCCGTAACACAAAGGTAAGGTAATGAAGCAATGTGCACTAACAATGGTAAGTCATTAAATTTTAGATGAGTCGTATTTTTTACACATCTGCTTCACTTTCGTACCTATTTTGAGGACATGTTTCGCAAATCATCGTTTGCATCTACGGCTCTTATGCGACTGAAGCTTGATCCAGCGGTGTGGGTAATTCTGGGGTTGCTGCTGCCATCTGTTGATTTAGTGATGAACTTAAATGTGGGATTCTCTTCTGGCGGGATTTCAAAGTTCATTAGTTGGTTTTTATGTTATTCTATGTATATCCTCTCCCATATGACGAGTTCACTATGTTTTTGTACGTATTTTAGTAATTCTGTGCTATCTTCAATTTCATGATTTTCAGACCAGAAATGAGCTGCTATTGCGGACTTATCTATATTTTTGTATCTTAAGTGCCTGAAGTGTTCTTTCTTTCTAGTGCCTATGTTTCTTTTTGTCCTTCCTATGTAAATTTTTTCACAGTCTTTACACTACAAGATTAAGTGTAAAGACTGTGAAAAAATTTACATAGGGAGGACAAAAAGAAACATAGGCACTAGAAAGAAAGAACACTTCAGGCACTTAAGATACAAGAATATAGATAAGTCCGCAATAGCAGCTCATTTCTGGTCTGAAAACCATGAAATTGAAGATAGCACAGAATTACTAAAATACGTACAAAAACATAGTGAACTCATCATATGGGAGAGGATATACATAGAATAACATGAAAACCAACTAATTAACTTTGAAATCCCGCCAGAAGAGAATCCCACATTTAAGTTCATCACTAAATCAACAGATGGCAGCACCAACCCCAGAATTACCCACACCGCTGGATCAAGCTTCAGTCGCATAAGAGCCGTAGATGCAAACAATGATTTGCGAAACATGTCCTCAAAATAGGTACGAAAGTGAAGCAGATGTGTAAAAAATACGACTCATTTAAAATTTAATAATTTTTCGCTTCACTGTGGTGTTCCAATACAGTAAAATCTTGATATAAATGGTAAGTCAGTTTAACAGAATGTTAAAATTTAGCGTAAGTTGGTTAAATTTACCCTAAAAGTAAGTAAAAGCTTGAAGAATCTTGTACATTTATGAAACTCATATTACATAATGCTGCAAAGTTGAGTGCTATTTAAGTGATACAAGTTAATTGCCATGAAAATTATATATACAGATGTGAAACACACACAGCTTCATGGATCCTGAGGAATAAAGGACCTCCAGTTGCAAAGACTGCAAATATTGACTTTATACTTCAATTACTAAAATATAAACTAGGTTACGTTTTTTAAATAGAAACCTCTTGTGCCTCATAACAACCCACTGAAGATCACTGAACTAGAATACAACCTTGATTTAATTGCAAATTTTAAAAAGAAAGAAAATTCATCTATAGGAGTTAAATCATATACCTTTGAAACTACAAATGTAAGATATCCATATGCTGAATGGACTCACATCTATACAAATGGCTCTCTTTACAACCAAGAAGATGGAGCTGATGGACCTGTAAATTCTGTTCTTTCTATAATGATGTTGGAAATTATTTTAACAAACTTTGATGGAGAAATATATGCGATTTATGCATTTTTACAAAATGTATTTGCATGAACAAATAAGTTTCAAACATAGTTTTCTTGTCAGATTCCAAAGCAGGTATTCAGGTTATTATTTCAATTGACTTAAAACAGAAAAAATAAACGAAATTCATAATATGATTAAACAACTGAAAAAATTAATGAACGTACGTATAGCTTTCCAATGAATTCCCCGCTGAGGAAAAATGCAGCATTGGATACAGTTCGCCACAGCAAAGAAAGTCCCAAAGGAATAAGCTACGGGGGAACTGACGATTAGACACGGTCTAGATACCCTGCATAGCAGCTTTTATGACACTAGGCTCAGTTCAGTTAAAGCCCATTCAGACACATTCTGATGACTTCCACTTTTTGAACAATACCTCCTTGGTTTTAGTATACTGGGTAAATTAATTTTATGAAGGGCGCATGTTCTTTGGATGGTTTTACACAACTGCATGTGTTCTCTGTCACACATTTCCATCAGAGACTCTCTTTCCATTGGCAGTACATTATTACTAAATATGAGAACTGTAAAACAATTACAAATTTATTGCACTATTAATGCAGATTGTTCTGAATTGATATGCTTCCAACATTTTCTATGTTTGTTGCACTTCCTCTACCCTGACTGTACCTTGTATTCCCAATATGCAATGCATGGAAACATTAGTGTTAGAGGTAGAGGCAGTAACAGACAGTAACAACGATGGTCAGGGAAACTACTTAAAAAGGAAAACCAGAAACTGAGATTAAATGGATGCAACCTGGAAAGCACATTATTGCAGATATATTAATTATAAGTATCCTTGAACCATTTTATTACTTTGACCCTATTTAGTAGTTGTAGAAAAATGAGTAAAATAACAAAGAGTACCTTGGAAAGTATTAAAGGACTAGATGCTACCATGGTGAAATTGTCTGGTTCACCCATCATACCTATTTAGAGCCTTTTTTATACCAAAAATATCCATGAAGACAGCATAACACAATATCTGTATGATACTGCCACATGTAGAAATGAAACTGCCAACCAAAGTGAAATATGTTAGTTTCATTGGGGTTTACCTACACTGATGTTTTGACAGTGAAAGTTTGATATTTATGAGGCGTGTCCGTAAAAAGGTCTTCATTTTTTCTTCCTTTAACTGCTATGGTCATATCGGCGGCCGTTCTCCTTTGGAACATACTGAAGGTGTTAACTCGTTCGTTATCTTTTGGTTTTTAATCATTAGATCACGCACACATTCACACTCTCATTCATAGTTCCAGACTCGGGGAAGATGGGGAATTATCTTGGTCGGAGAAAAATCCCCAACCCCACCGCCGGGAATCGAACCCGGGACCCCTAGCACAGCAGGCAGGTGCTCTACCGACTGAGCTACGGGGCCAGCTTCTTCAATGTTATTTAATATAGAAAACATGTTTACTCTCAATGAATGTTACATTCATGGAAAGGCGGAACTTACAGCTATTTTTCAACGTAATCACCATTACGATCGGTGCACTTTTGCATGCGCTGAGGCAGTTTTTGTATACCCTTGTCATAGCACTCTCCCGCCAAGTCGCGCAGGTAGCGCTCAACCACGTTTTTCAAATCATCATCGGTCTAGAAATGTGTTCCACCCATGTGTGACTTCAACTCAGGAAACAGATGATAATCGCTAGGTGCTAAGTCTGAACTGTAGGGGGATGGGTGAGGATGTCCCATCCAAACTGGGCCAGATCAGCTGTTGCATGTGAGGACGAGCGTTATCGTGATGAAAAATCACTCCCTTCGTCAGCATTCCCCTCCATCGATTTTGAATGGCACGTTGCAATTTTTTTAAAGTCCCACAGTAGCTAGCAGCATTTATTGTTGTAACGGTAGGCATAAACTCGCACAACAATATATCTTTTCTCTCCCAGAACACACGGGCCTGCGGAAAATGTCTGTTTGAACTTTCGCAGCTTCGGCGAATTCGAATGCCGCCACTGACGAGAACGTTCTTTAGTTTCTGGTGTTGTGTAGTGCACCCAGGTTTCATCACCAGTGACAACTGAATCCAACAATTCCTCGCTCTGTTCTGCATAGCGCTCCAGGAATCGGTGGGCCGCTTCAAAACGTTGCCATTTATGGTCTTCGGTGAGCATTTTGGGGACCCAAATCGCATACACCTTGCAATAATGCAAATGTTCGGTCAAAATCTTGTCAATTGTAGTGTTACTGACTTCAGGGATAAGTTTGCACAGCTCGCGAAATGTCACACGCCGATCTTTAAGTATTTCTTGCTCCACTTTTGCAATTGTTTCGGCTGAAACCGAAGGCTGACCAGAACGCTGTTCGTTATGGACGTCTGTATGTCTGTCTTTCAACTCTCTGACCCACTTTCGAAGGTTTTTGACGTCCATACACTGTGGCCCATAGACTTTGCATAACTCACAGGGGTAAAGCCGAGACAAGGGAAATGGCAACAAGAGATTTTAGTTTGCCACCTGAAAATAGAGGCACTGGCGTACTTGATCACGAAGGCGATTGGCTGATTCAGGTTCTGCTACAACTTTTAAATTTGTACTGGTTTGATCTGTGGGTTTGATATTCTATGGTTTGCCATCTTGAAAATTTCAATGTGAAAGGATTGTTCTATGTTCCTGTGGAAGAGAGAAAGAGCTCGCATGATCCTGGCTACTTACTCCGGGTACAGAGAATAATCAGATATTTGTGTTTAAAGTTGTCATTATTAATGGAGGTCTACTGTGAATAGCTGTTGTACTGTATGATGCTATAACACGTTATTCAATGGATTGCTGTGTAAACCATTCACGGAAAAATAAAAGCTTACTAATGTAACGGGATTTATATTTTCGTTCATCTTCAACTAATAAGAAGCAAGCCAACTTTTTGTAACATCCAAGTCGAGTTTTAATCTACTGAGAGTCGTGAGATCTTTTCTCAGGTGTGGATGCGGATTTTTGGTGAAAATAAAATTTAGATGAGTCCAATTTTGTAATATATTATTTAATTATATAATATGAACTATGATTCACTCTTATCTATTATAAATATTGAATAACACTTTTTGAATCTTATTAATTTTCCGTTTCAATTACAATCATCGTAACATCTTTCCTCCTTCTCCAGCAAGACACAAGATTCTAACTTTTCTAGATTATTGATTTTCTTGTCCCCATAGTAATTCCCACTTTATTTTGTGATTGGCCGATTCACTGACACGTCATCACACCACGTCATACCACTACTACTTCGGCCAATCACACAACTACATACATTTTTATATATTTATTATTCCTTCGAACATTACTAAACAAAAATACTGTTACAAATGCCCCTCTTCGAAATATATGGAAAATAACCAAACAAAGGAATTAACAATCTGTTTCCATATATTTCGAAGAACAGCCCCAATTAACAATTTCGTTTACACCAATATTACACAACACCAATACAACATACATAAAATATAATAATATACATACATTAGATGAAATATAATAAATGAACATTTAACAACAATAAATTAACATTAATTAAAATACAACAATATATTGATGTTTAACAATGTTTTATTATTATTATTTAACACACACATAGTATATATTCAATATTGTTTCAATTACTGTCAAGGCTTTTATGTGTATAGGGATCAGTATCATTCACTTTAAATGTGTGTGTGTATTTGTTACACAGTCCAGGTTTTGAACTAAAGGCTTTTCTATTCTTTAATATACACAATTTCAACTGTTCTTTTCTCGCTTGGTCTAAATTGTATGTGTTTTCTAACTTTACTTGTAATATTCTCTGGAATTCTATTTCTTCCTCCACTTGGCTTCCGCCGTTCTTATCTTGTATTGTATATAATTGGCAACAATGCTTTTCAAGGTCAGTTACATTATTTTGCAATCCATCAATAATTAAATTCTTCCCACAATTTTCATTTTCATCGTATTCAATATTACCATTTTCTTGCAAAAGTATATCTTCCACAAAAAACCTTTCATTATTTATATTATCCCTGTTCTCTTCTTTTCTTCCATCTTCTTCCAATAATTTTATTACTAATAAATCATTTTCTGTCTTAACCTTCATTTCATGCATTTCGAAATTCAATACACTTTGCCATTCATATAATAAATCATTACCCACAATTACATCTCTTGCCAAATGTGGAATTACCAACGCAATGAAATTGAAATTCCATTCACCTATTCGCCCCTTAATTAATACTTGATATTTAATCCTATCCTTTTTCTTCCCAATTGCAGTACTGCAGTAAACGTTACACACATTTAAATATTCCACTTTATAGTTAGCTAACAGATTTTTAAACAATTCCTCACTTATCACAGTAGAACTGGCTCCAGTATCAATCAAGGCTGTATATTCTTTATCCCATAGGTAAATAATTATCTGAGGTGGGTTAACTAATTCCTTATTTTTCTGCAAGAGAGTGAGCTTATTTCCGTTATCTTCAACTTTCAATTCGCCCTGTGTCATCCTCACCGAACCACTTTCCAGAGCACAAAATGATTTGGTTTTTAGTTTTCCATCTCCCTCTGATTATTACTTTCATTGTTGGTTAGGTTGGTGCTATCGTTTATACTCACATCATTCTCTGTGCTTTGTGTATTTTCGACTCTTTCATTTTGATTACTTCTTTCAAATCTCACACCCCTAAAATCTCTTTGATTTGCACTAAATAAACTAGTACCTCTACCCCTATTAAAATTACTTATTCGCTGATTATTTCCTCGATAAAATCTTACATGGTTTATTTGATCATTTCTTCCAATTCTCGTCGACTGATTGTTATGATAATTCCTTTGCACATTATTTTGAACTCCACTTCCTGTTCCGGGAATTACAGATTCATAAGTTCGTCTAGGATCATAACCTCTTCCTTCAAATCTTTGATTTCTCACGGGTGCCCCGCCCCAATTTAAACTCGTCCTATTATTCCTATTATTTGTAGGTTGTGATTCCTGTCGATTTCTTCCTCGCTCAATATGGACGTTATTATAGTTACCATCACAGGATGTAGTATCATTAATGAGGTTATGTGCTTCAAATTCGGATAATAATTCAATCATATCAGAGAAATCGATAGGCTTAGCCACAATTAAATGATTTCTGATATGTGGTGGATAATGACGTATTAGCATGTTGACAATTTCTGTCTCAGAAATTTCGGGATTGATCAACTTACTTTTGTTTGCTAATTTTAAGAAATATTCAGTCATAGAAATCCCTTTTTTAAACTCAAACCTACCCGTTGCTAACTCAACTTTTATTCTTCTTTGTCTCTCAGGTCCCCAAAATCTATTTATAAACAGATTTCTGAAAGTACTGTATGTTTCATGTGAAGCCAAAGTTAACCTTAACCACTCAAGAGCATTTTTCTTCAAACAGCGTTTTACTATTACCATCCGAAATTCATTGGGAATTCTCTTAATACGGAAATATTCTTCCAATTCCCTAAGAAATACTTTTGGATTATCACCTGATTCCTCATCAAAACTTGGTGGACTAATATCATTCAGTGAATAATGTACACATTCATTTTGACCTAGACTGTGGAGTTGTGTGTGTGAGGACATGTTCTGTGTGTTTCTGTGATAATTAATATCATTATCTGGACTCACAAAATCACTACATTCACTTACTACATCACTAGACTTCTGATGATTGCTTAATTCACCTGGTAAGTCACAATCGTTTATATTTGTAATTCTAGACATTTCTTTCCCGTTATTTACTTTTCTAGCCTGTAATGCAATTACAACTTGTGTCAATTTTCCTAAGTTATCCTTTTCTTTTTCAAAATGTTCTTTTACCTCTTTAATTTGCAAAATTACTTCTTCTTTTGCTTTACTTATCTCATCAATTTGTAACTTTATTTCCTCTTGGTGTATCTTACTTTCATCATGTTGTAATTGCATTTCAGAACAAATTACATTGATTCTTTGTTCTACTTTATCTCCTAATTCTTCTCTTTGTTTTTGTGTTATTTCTGCCTGTTGTATCCTAAATGTTTCTAACTCTTTGTTTAATTCCATTCTTATTTCTTGTTTCACAATGTCCTGACCTAACCTAGTTTCCTGAATTATCTCTCTCAACTCATTGACTTCCTTTCTATTCTCATCCTTATTAATCTCTATGATCTGCATGAGCCTTTCCATATTATCCCTACACTCTTTTCTCCCTTCTCTAATCTCCTGTGAAATTTCAGATTTTAATTCCTGTTTTAACTTCTGTAATAAATTAATTTCTAAGTTACTCACATTTTGTGCTAGTTCCTGTCTTACTCCTACATCTAAATCATTCATTTTCTTAGTTAAATCATTTACATTTTGTTCTATTTTAGAATCTAAATTACTCATTTCTGATTTTACATCTTTCATTCTAGAATCTAAATTACTCATTTCAGATTTAACATCTCCTATTTCTGATTTTAAATCATTTGCATTTTGTTCTATTTTAGAATCTAAATTACTCATTTCAGATTTAACATCTCCTATTTCTGATTTTAAATCATTTGCATTTTGTTCTATTTTAGAATCTAAATTACTTAACATTCTTGTTATTCTTTCCAACATTGACTCATTATCTATGCTTAATCTTGCATCCTCCCTATTCATTCCTACACTATCAGTAACTTCTCCTTCCACTATTATTTCTTTTCTACTCGCCATCTTTTTAACTATTTTCTGATTTCTTAACAACATAAATCTACTACTACTACTATTATTTTTTTTTTTTTTAATTTCACTCACTTAAACCAGTTCTCGTTTTCTTCTTTCTTCTCTCTTCTTTCCTTTTAAATTCTCACGGAACTGCACGATGCTTTAATCTCCTCTTCTTTATCCTATTCGAGCCCCACACGTTGCTGCGCCATTTGTAACGGGATTATATTTTCGTTCATCTTCAACTAATAAGAAGCAAGCCAACTTTTTGTAACATCCAAGTCGAGTTTTAATCTACTGAGAGTTGTGAGATCTTTTCTCAGGTGTGGATGCGGATTTTTGGTGAAAATAAAATTTAGATGAGTCCAATTTTGTAATATATTATTTAATTATATAATATGAACTATGATTCACTCTTATCTATTATAAATATTGAATAACACTTTTTGAATCTTATTAATTTTCCTTTTCAATTACAATCATCGTAACATCTTTCCTCCTTCTCCAGCAAGACACAAGATTCTAACTTTTCTAGATTATTGATTTTCTTGTCCCCATAGTAATTCCCACTTTATTTTGTGATTGGCCGATTCACTGACACGTCATCACACCACGTCATACCACTACTACTTCGGCCAATCACACAACTACATACATTTTTATATATTTATTATTCCTTCGAACATTACTAAACAAAAATACTGTTACACTAATCAAGGCTTCGCGGGTGATCAGCCGTGTCAAATTAATAACCGTCGAGCTTTCAGCCATTGCAAACTTCATGGCCTTCTTCAGATCCTCCAGATCCTTCTTCGCTGAAAGCTTGACATTTATTAATTTGACATGGCTGATCATCCGCGAAGCCTTGATTAGTAATGCTCGCCGTGAAAGCTTCAAGTTTTACAAATAAACAAGAAACATTACATCAAACATTACATAAAGGTAAAAATAAAAATAAAAACCAAATACCTATTTGATAAAAATAAAAATCAAGTAATGTGGAATTACATTACTTTGATTTTATTTTCAGATACAAAAATCAAGAGGTGAATGTTCCAATATTGAAGCTGAACTTCGTTGGAGATTACAATCATGTCCGTCACTTGCAAGTATGAAATCAATGTTAATTGCATTTGGAATAGCTTGTTGCTGTATTTCAAATTTATGAATGCCATACCCAATAAAGGAGTGCCTGTAGTCACAAGAACATTGAAATGTGCAATAGGAAAAACTCTTACAGCAATATGGACTTTCTAAAGTGCCCATGAGAATATTTTACAGCAGGTGGATTAGAATACCACCAACAAAATTATGCCATTTCATTTGTGTCTGATACAAGCTGTAATTTATTTAGTATTTTAAGTTGCTGCCATTTTAAATGAAATAGTAGATTTGAAAGTAATGAGTTGGTAATTCAAACACAAATATCACTTAAATTATCCTTACTTGGACATGTTTCAGAGAACGTTTTGTCCCCATTCTCAGCAGTTATCCGACTGGTTGGATCCGTGGTTTCTT